>OZ014520.1:36331724-37000890 GCA_963966055.1 Lathyrus aphaca
ATTCCATTTTCCTCCAAACCAAGGGGGCTCTCACTCATTTTTCACTCTCATTTCTGAATTTTCATTCCTCTCACTCACAATTCTCTCACTTTTCTCTCCCAATTTTCCAAATCACTCAAAGTTCCTCTTTGAAGATCACACAACCTTGCCTTGAGGTGTGTAGATCTTGGAACTAAACCTCCTTTCATAGCTTCTTTGCATCTCTTTGCTGGTTTTATTGGAGATTCAGATCTGGTTTGAGATCTAGAAGTGCTTTTGGATCCAAAATTCTGCATCAAGAGTTTGTTCTTGCATTTATTTTGCATGGAGTGTGGAGCTTAGCATCGGATCTTCAAAGTTTTGCGCGAGATCTACTGTTTTCAGCTCGATCAACAATTACCAAAGCATACCTCAGCTTTGTAGGTTGGTTAATTTCAGATCTAGCTCTGTTTTTAGCTTATTTGCATGCTTGTGCTTTGGATCCACCATGTGTTTGTGTATTTGATTGTGTTGCATGAATTGATTGTTTGATTTGTATCCGGATCCGAATGTTATTTGTTCATGAGCTTAATGATATGGATTAAGGTGAATTGATCTAATTTTTCATGTGTAATTGATTGCTGGTCTGGTGCAAGCTTATTTGGATAAGCTGTTTTGAGTTGCTGTTTTCTGCAGGATTTGTTGCTGTTTTATCAGTGTTAACCGGTTAACGTATATGGTTAACCGGTTAACGCACCTGTTTCATGCGTATTTTGTGCAGGTTTGAGCTGGTTAACCGGTTAACGCATTTGGTTAACCGGTTAACACTGAAGCAGAATGGTTTTTTAGTGTTGTTTTGAGCTTGTTTGATCCCTTTGCTTGTTCTAATTGCCTTGGATCATTACATGATCATTAAGCATGATATTTTAGGGTGATTTGCTTGCTGGTTGATGTATGCTTTCATGTTTTCGACGCGTAAGTCGTGTATTTGCAATGCTTGGCATGTTGTTTGTTTCTTGTTTACAAGAACCTTTGAGCATGATTAATTCCATGATTGTGTTGGTCAATTTGCTGGATTTTTGCTAACATTTCAGGGGCTCATGGTAAGAGAAGTGTGGATGTTTATCCACATTTCAACTTTTCATCTTTCCTCTTTTGCTTTGTTTCTTCTTTATGGTGTTTGATGTGCTTTGTGCCATCATGTGGTTCTCTTTCCCCTTTCTAGTTTCCTCTTCTCTTTTTCTATCTTCTTCCTTTTTCATTAGGGTAGAAACCTCACTAACTCTTAGGACTTCCATGCATGTGAATACTTAGGATTATTTTAGTCCCCCTTTAGAATTTTTCCTTTGAGATCTTTTGGTTCTTCTTCTCTTCTCATCTCATAACTCTTAAAAAGAAAATACTTTAATAAATGTGAAGTGATGCATTGATCCATAGCCTTATTCCATGAGGTATGCTTGTAGTCTTCCCATCTTGGGATAGTACATGTTTACCTTGTGATGCACAAGTCTGATCAAGGTATCTTCTTCATAAAGAAAAGCATAAAAAACACTTCTTCATGTAAATAACCAAAAAAAAAACACTTAATAATTAAGCAAGTTAGTGAGCCTAAGCCCTAATCTTTGGGTTCAAGTTTTGGGGATCTTCTCCTTACTTGAGTGTGCTTGTTCTATTATTCCATCTTGGAATGTAGTGACAAGTGCACATTCCATTGGTGAGAGTTTGAGTTCACTTCCTTGTGACACACTCATAAAAGCTTCTAAAAAACACAAAACAAACAATAAGCGTCTTTCCTTCGGGAATTCTTTTCTCATCTCCTTCGCTCCGTACGCGAACTTGCTCCTACTTGTCATTTTGCAAGACGGTTACGCACTCGTCGTCCGAGTCTGCAACACCTGAGCAATGGCATAGGCAGTTCAAGCCTTAATTCACAAGCAATTTCCTTTTAGTACCCCTAGTTAGGGGAACTACGGCGTCTCTGATCCTCATTATCCCGATGAGGTACGTAGGCAGCGGGGTAGGGCCCGTTCGAGCACAATCTTTATTTTCCCTACATTTTTCCTTTTGCTTTCTTATTCAGTTCTTTTCCAGTTCCAGTTTCTTTTCATATTCATTTCTTTGCTGCATTTTTCATACCCTCACCCTTTGAAACAGTTTTCTTTTGCAAGCGTGGATCCCGTCGGGTACGGCGGACGATCTGGGTGCTAATACCTTCCCAGGTCGTAACCGACTCCCGAGCTCAGTCTCTTTGGTTCGCAGGACCTGTGTCCTTCCTCTTTCTTTCTTCTGGTTTGTGCAGCATTACCATTCCCTCTATTCGGGATAAAAATGCATGGCTGGCGACTCTACCTTTTTCCGCGCCACTTTCGCGTTTGTACCAGGATGGAAATCCCGGGAGCGACAGCTGGCACCACCGGATCCCAACAGTCTACCAAGAAACTATGACTCCAATGCTAGGTGTGCTTTCCATTCAAACGCACCTGGTCACAGTACAGAAAAATGCAGGGCTCTGCATATGAAGGTACAAGACTTGGTAGACTCCAAGGCTCTGAATTTTGCACCTCCGCCCAATGTCAATAAAAACCCAATGCCAAATCATGGTGGTCCCCGAATTAACGCTATTGAAGAAGACCCACCGTCTTATTTTATAACCAGTGTGGATCAGATCAGGACACCATTGGTGGAAATCAAAGCTCAACTCCGTGAAAGCCAGATATTTCCGGGGTGTGAACTAGGATGCCCCTATTGCAATATTTCATGGAATGGGTGCGAGGACCTGAGGAATGGCATTGACAGCCTTATTCAGAGTGGCCTGCTCCAGATCACTACATCATTTCCGACAAATCCGGCAACTTCATCAACAACAGTTTCAGACCCTCCTACAACTGCAGCAACTATTGTTCCCGACAATTCATCAGCAACATCAACAAGTACTCCACCTGTATTCTCAAATGATCAGTTTCCAACAGTTTCTCATGCTACAACTTCAGCTTCATTCCATTTCGACTCTCCATCAACAACAACAACATCAGTCCTTCCAACAATACCTCCTACAACACCAGCAATCAATCATGAAGATGTCTCCACTGTTACCATATTCTATGATCCTGAAAATAATTCCGCCTACCATTCAGAAGGTGCTGCTCCCACCAGAGCACCAGTTACAATCTTTTATGATCCACAAACAATAACAGTCCCTTCAGCAGCAGCAATCAGTCCAGTCACTGTCACGGTGCCTGGACCAGTACCATATGAAAGCAATAGGGCCATCCCTTGGCACTATGGCTCTGACGTATACTGTGAAGGAAAAAGAATCACTCTGGAAACATCAACACCTGCACCACAAGTAGATAATGTGGGGGGAGGCGGAGGCTTCACTCGAAGCGGACGTCTCTTTGCTCCACCAATGCAAAGACCTACAGCCGAAGCAGAAGCTGCTGCCAAGGCAAAAGGAAAAGGCCCGGTGCAGGAAAATCCAGCTGCCAAAGAAGCCCTGAAGACTCCATTCGATCAGGAAGTTGATGAGTTTATGCGAATCATCAAGAAGAGTGACTACAAAATTGTGGATCAACTTCACCAGACGCCATCCAAAATCTCCATCCTCTCACTGCTTATGTGCTCCGAAGCCCATCGGAATGCACTACTCAAAGTCCTGCACGCGGCTTACGTGCCTGAGGAGATTACTGTCAACCAATTGGAAACCGTGGTTGGAAATGTTACTGCTAGCAATGGGCTAGGGTTTACCAATTCTGACTTGACAGCGGATGGCCGCAACCACAACAAAGCCTTGCACATAACCCTGGAATGCAAAGGAGCTGTCCTTTCTCATGTGCTGGTGGACACAGGTTCTTCCCTGAATGTCTTACCAAAGAAGGCTCTGGTGAAGTTAGAATATGATGGATTGGCATTGAGACCCAGCAACCTGGTGGTACGAGCCTTTGATGGTTCGAAGAGATCGGTTCTGGGAGAGATTGAGCTGCCTGTGACAATTGGCCCACAGACCTTTAAAACTATCTTTTATGTGATGGACATTCAGCCCGCCTACAGCTGTTTGTTGGGTAGACCCTGGATTCACGCCGCCGACGCAATAACGTCTACCCTTCACCAAAAGTTAAAATTTGAGTGGGAAGGCCAAGTTGTCACAATCTGTGGGGAAGAGGATATCTTTGTTAGCCATCTGGCTACTTATAAGTACATTGAGATGGACGGAGAAATCCATGAAACAATGAGCCAAGGTTTTGAAGCCTTGAACGTCAATGAAGCATCTGCTGTATCTGGTACTCCAATGTCATCATACCAACAAGCCCGGAAGGTTGTTGAAGAAGGAACTGCCCTAGGCTGGGGCAAGGTCTTAGCTGTGGAGGAAAAGAAGGACAAGTTTGGTTTGGGTTACAAACCAACTCAACATCAAGCAAAGGCTGCTGCAGAGCCAGGTTTTGTCAGTGGGGGAATGCTTACCCCCGATGCTATCAACTGTCTGGAAGACGAGCTGGAAGAGGAGCGCAATCTGGAGAATTGGATTCGTCCAAAGATCCCGGGGAGCAGTGTCTCGAACTGGTCTTCCCAGGAAATTATAAGAGTTACTCATGCAGAGTAATTATTATTTCCTGTATTTTTATAGCATGCATCCAAGTCTTGCATCTTGCCCAAGATGACGAGACTCATTTTGTAACCAGGGCCATCTGTACTTTTGTGCAAACAAGATTAAATTAATGAAATATCAGACATCCTTTTGCAAACAAGTTTTTTCTTCTTTTCTGCTCACTGTTTTTCCATTTTTCTTTTTGTACAAAAATAAATGGCGGTGTTTTCAAAATGATAACTTCATTTCACTTTTTTCTAAAGCAAGATTAAAATCAAGCACTAAAATGAACAAACTTAACCCTTGCAGAGAGTGCCTTCCTGACAGCACCGACAACAGCACGGCTATGACATCGTATGACTTTGACAATCCAATCAATCAAGCTGATGAAGGGGTTGATGAAGAATATGAGCTTCCTGAAGAGCTAGCCAGGTTGTTGAGACAAGAGGAAAAGGTCATTACTCCTCACCAAGAGGAGATTGAAGTGATTAATCTTGGTACTGACGAAGACGTGAAAGAAGTTAAAATCGGGGCCTGCCTGCAAGACTCAGTGAAGAGACAACTGATAGATCTGCTTCAAGAGTATGTTGATGTGTTTGCTTGGTCGTATCAAGATATGCCAGGGTTGGATACCGATATTGTTGTGCACAAGCTGCCTTTGAGAGAAGAATGCCCACCAGTTAAACAGAAGCTGCGCCGAACTCGCCCAGACATGGCTATGAAAATCAAGGAGGAGGTACAAAAGCAATGGGACGCCGGGTTCCTTGCTGTGACTAGCTACCCGCCGTGGGTTGCTAATATAGTACCTGTGCCTAAGAAGGACGGCAAAGTAAGAATGTGTGTGGACTACCGGGATCTGAACAGAGCCAGCCCGAAGGATGACTTCCCATTACCTCACATTGATGTATTGGTGGATAACACGGCTCAGTTCTCGGTATTCTCCTTCATGGATGGATTTTCAGGATATAATCAGATCAAGATGTCACCTGAAGACATGGAGAAGACAACATTCATCACACCTTGGGGGACGTTCTGTTACAAAGTGATGCCATTCGGACTGAAGAATGCCGGTGCCACATATCAACGGGCTATGGTGACACTATTCCATGATATGATCCACAAGGAAATCGAGTGTTATGTGGATGATATGATCGCCAAGTCCCTTACAGAGGAAGATCACCTGGTAAATCTGCTCAAGTTGTTCGAGCGTCTGAGGAAGTACCAATTGAAGCTGAACCCCAACAAATGCACATTCGGGGTGCGATCCGGTAAGCTGCTGGGTTTTATTGTAAGCGAGAAAGGGATTGAAGTTGACCCTGATAAAGTCAAAGCTATTCAAGAGATGCCTGCACCGAAAACTGAGAAAGAAGTTCGAGGGTTCTTAGGTCGATTGAACTACATTTCAAGGTTCATATCTCACCTCACAGCAACCTGTGAACCCTTGTTCAAGCTGCTAAGAAAAGAACAAACGGTCAGGTGGAACGACGATTGCCAGAAGGCCTTTGACAAGATCAAGGAGTATTTACAAGAACCTCCAATCCTTATGCCTCCAGTTGAAGGAAGACCTCTGATAATGTACTTGACAGTATTAGAAGAGTCGATGGGGTGTGTGCTGGGCCAGCATGACGAGTCTGGTCGAAAAGAGTATGCAATATACTACCTAAGCAAAAAGTTTACCGACTGTGAACAACGTTATTCACTGCTCGAGAAAACTTGCTGTGCTTTAGCGTGGGCTGCTCGCCGACTGAGACAGTATATGTTGACCCACACTACCTTATTAATCTCAAAGATGGACCCAATTAAGTACATTTTCGAAAAGCCAGCTCTTACCGGACGGGTTGCAAGATGGCAAATGATTCTCACAGAATACGACATACAGTACACATCTCAGAAAGCCATCAAGGGCAGTGTACTATCTGAATATCTTGCTGAGCAACCCATTGATGACTACCAGCCTATGAGATTTGACTTCCCTGATGAAGACATCATGTTCATTAAATCAAAAGATCATGAAGAGCCTGTTCACACCGAAGGGCCCGACCCGGAGGAAGAATGGACTATGATGTTTGATGGGGCTGTTAACATGAATGGCCGTGGTGTTGGTGCAGTACTCATTACACCTAAAGGAGTTCACATGCCTTTCTCGGCAAAACTCACTTTCAACTGCACTAACAACGAAGCTGAATACGAAGCTTGCATTATGGGTCTTGAGGAAGCTATTGACCTCAGGATCAAGACCTTGACCGTATTCGGAGATTCAGCTTTGGTAGTCAATCAAACCAACGGGAAATGGTACACCCACCAAGATCATCTGATACCTTACAGGGATTATACAAGAAGGTTATTGACCTTCTTTACCAAAGTCAAGCTTGAGTATATCCCTCGAGACGAGAATCAGTTTGCAGATGCTCTGGCTACCATTTCATCCATGATCAAAGTTCAAGCCGCCAACTTTATACCTCAGATTTCAGTGTCCAGACTCAACAGACCAGCATATGTATTTGCAGCGGATGTTGTAAAAGATGATAAGCCTTGGTTCCATGACATTAAGTGCTTCTTGGAGGATCAAACATACCCACCTGGGGCATCTTCCAATGATAAGAAGACTTTGAGAAGGCTTGCTGGTAGTTTCTTCCTGAACACTGATGGGTCTTTATACAAAAGGAACTTTGACATGGTACTCCTCAGATGTGTTGACAAGACGGAAGCAGATTTGTTGATGCATGAAGTGCACGAAGGGTCTTTTGGTACCCATGCTGGAGGGCATGCCATGGCTAAGAAATTGTTAAGATCAGGCTATTATTGGATCACAATGGATGCAGACTGTTGTGCTTACGCCAGAAAATGCCACAAATGCCAGATCTACGCAGATAAGGTGCATGTGCCTCCCAATCCTTTGAACATCATGTCTTCACCATGGCCCTTTGCTATGTGGGGCATTGATATGATTGGCAAGATTGAGCCAACTGCTTCAAATGGCCACAGATTCATCTTGGTCGCCATTGACTATTTCACCAAGTGGGTTGAAGCAGCCTCATATGCAAATGTTACAAGACAAGTGGTAGCCAGATTTCTGAAGAGAGATATCATCTGTCGGTATGGAGTGCCCGAGCGAATCATTACTGATAATGGTTCCAATTTAAACAACAAAATGATGGCAGAGTTGTGCCGGGACTTCAAGATCCAACATCACAATTCTTCTCCTTACAGGCCAAAGATGAACGGCGCTGTTGAGGCAGCAAATAAGAATATCAAGAAGATTGTGCAGAAGATGGTAGTCACTTACAAAGACTGGCATGAAATGCTACCATTTGCCTTGCATGGGTACCGCACGTCAATCAGGACATCCACTGGGGCAACACCGTATCAACTTGTATATGGTATGGAAGCAGTCCTACCTGTTGAAGTTGAATTACCCTCTCTGCGGGTGTTAATGGATGTTAAACTGAGTGAAGCAGAATGGGTTCGGTCCCGATACGAACAACTGAGTCTGATCGAAGAGAAGAGATTGGCTGCAATCTGCCATGGACAGCTATATCAGAAGAGAATGAAGAAGGCCTTCGATCAGAAAGTCAGGCACCGAGAGTACCAAGTAGGGGATCTTGTGTTGAAAAGAATCCTCCCTCCTCATACAGACCACAGGGGCAAATGGACTCCAAATTATGAAGGACCATTTGTTGTAAAGAAAGTTTTCTCTGGTGGAGCACTGATGCTTAGCACCATGGATGGTGAAGACTTCCCGTCCCCTGTGAATTCAGATGCAGTTAAAAAATACTTCGCATAAAATGACCCGCTGGACATAAAAACAGAATGTAAGTCCAGGCAAAAATAGGGCATCCCGGCGAGTCAAAAACAGAATAAAAGACTCGGGCAAAAGTAAGGGAAAATAAACAAAAAATGTACACCCGCTGAGTTGAAAAGCCGCATTGGACAGCTCAGGCAAAAATGGGTATCCCGATGGATTGAAAACCCGAAAGGGCGATCCATGCAAAATAAGGGAATAAGCGAACAACTGCATTCTGAGTTCGTCTGTATCACCCACGACTTGATAAGCTCCAAAGGATCAAGCTTCAATCAGAATCAACTCTCTCCAGAAAGCAAGACGAGAAGAACGTCATTGTCATACGAGTCATAGCAGGAGAGGAAGCTCCTCGAAGCGTCGTCAACATCGCCAGCACTTTATTTCTCAATTTGTAACAATCTCCTCATTTCAGGAGATATGTTTCTCTGACTGTATCTCTGCCAATTCAGGGCACATGAATTAATAAAATCAGATTTTCAGTCATGTTTCGTCTTTTACATTTACGTTTTGCAAGGAGTTGTCTGATATCTCTAAAAATACAATTGCATAAGTACAGATGCCTTCTCTAAAATGAAAACACATGCTTACAGGGAATCTGATTATTCTCGAAAGTACTTAACTCCTATGACGGAATCCAGTAAGGGATACCTCGGGACCTTTTGTACGTTTCCTTATCCTTGCAGGATTGCAGGTATCTAGAACGCAACTTGGGGCATGCAAGGTACATCCCAGCAAGCTGGCAAATCAACAAAAGATATCAGCATCCGAGATGCTCTATCCCCAGCTGAGTTGCTCCCCATTGCCTTCCCCAGCAAAGTTGCCAAGTCAACATACACTCAATCTCAGCATCTGAAATGCTCTATCCCCAGCTGAGTTGCCTCTCATTACTCTCCCCAGCTGAGTTGCCAACAAGCATTCTCCCCAGCCGAGTTGCCATTCTTCCTCAACAGAATACAGAAGTCAAGGGAATCATCTCCCCACAGAATCCCCAGCCTCTATTCAGAAGAGCGACGCACGAAGAAGTCACAACAGAGTAAGGAAAGCTTCTACAAACCCCAGCTGGGTCCCGTATTATAAGGATATGTCAACCAGTGACCTATATCCCCAAACAGATACATCATTAGATCTACCAATGATCTCATCCCCAGCTGGGATGTCTTCTTCAAGCAGATCGACCAAAGATCTTCGCAGCAATGGGATCCGAATCCCGGATCTACGCCCCTTTGCATAATCATGGCATCCGCATCATATTCACCCCCCAGAGCGTAGCATTCCGTCTAATACGGAGCATTACGGCAAAAATCAAATGCATAGCATAATCATAAGTCATGTTGTGAATTGAACACTTGTGAATAATAAACCGTTCATCACCATTATACAGAAAAATCCCCATCAGAGTCCCAGCAAAAGCAGCTGCCCTTTCAAATCACAAACACCAGTATATACACCTTTTGGCACCCGTCCGTGTCATCTTTCCCCAGTAAAGTCGCCTGAACACCCTTTACAAACAAATCACCCTCATTACAGATACGTCCTGACACCCGTGTCAAATCACCAGCAGAAAGCCAAAGACATCCTCTTTGCACTCACATGTACTTGTATATACACCCTTTTGACACCCGTCCGTGTCATATCCCCAGCGCAGTCGCGTACACTTTCATCAACCCACACACTTGTTAATATTACACTTTTCTCTCTTGGCACCCGTCCGTGTCACTCTCCCCAGCAGTTAAAACACTCATCTTATGTACAATACTCATACTACTCATGGTACACTTATACAGATACTCGTCCGTATTTTGTATACATCATCACTCATAACCCCACAGATTCGGCAGTAGTCCTTGTTCTTTGTTAACCAGTTGGTACTCGTCCGTACCATCATCTCAGAACATTGCGTCTAGTGTTTGTTTCTACATGATACTCGTTCGTATCATAGTCTTAAGGATGCTCGTCCGCATCTTTAATCCATACACCGTGTCAAACACTTGTGTCTTCTTGAATATAGATATTCGTTCGTGTCTATTATTCCCCAGAAGAGTTCTTTCAGATGCAACACTCGTCCGTGTTCTTTGTTAACCAGTTGATACCCGTCCGTATCATCATCTCTGAACATGTGTCAGCTTGTTTCTACATGATACTCGTCCGTATCATAGCCTTAAGGATGCTCGTCCGCATCTTTAATCTATACACAATACCAAACACTTATACCTTTTGTTTCTTGGACGTAAACGCTCGTCCGTGTTTACTTTCTCCCCAGTAGACCGCCAACAAATTTTCTTTTTATCTAACACTCGTCCTGTGTTATGATACCTTTGAGAGCAGCCGTACCCTGCTGAGTGGTCGTCCTCCACTTCTTGATGGTCGTCCTCCATCATGCTCATCCGATGGCCGTCCCCATCGTTGTTTTTAGCAGCCGTCCCCTGCTAGGTGGTCGTCCTCCACCTTTTGATGATCGTCCTTCATCACTTTATCCAATGGCCGTCCCCATTGTTGATTTTTGGTTATCTAACACTCGTCCTGTGTTATGACAAACCTCGAGAGCAGCTGTCCCCTGCTGAGTGGTCGTCCTCCACTTCTTGATGGTCGTCCTCCATCTTGCTCGTCCGATGGCCGTCCCCATCGTTGACCTTTTCTATCCGATGGCTGTCCCCATCGTTGATATTTTCGGCAGCCGTACCCTGCCAGGTGGTCGTCCTCCACCTTTGATGGCCGTCCCCATCATATTCCTTTTATTCCCAACAGAGCGGCCGTCCCCTGCTAGGTGATCGTCCTTCACCTTTGATGGCCGTACCCCATCATCTGTTTATTTCATTTATTCTTTAACCCGATGGTCGTCCCCGTCGTGGTCCCTTTTCCTTTTTAGCCCGATGGCCGTCCCCATCGTTGGTTACTTGACCTTTATGAACTTGATGGCCGTCCCCGTCATGTTTCATTAATCCCCAGAGAACTTTGCAGTTTTATCGTGATGGCCGTCCCCATCATGATTTTGTTTTCCCCATCTAGTCGGCCGTCCTCGTCTTAGCTTTACCTTTTATCCCCAGCATGTCGGCCGTCCCCGTCATTGCTTTACTTTCATACACTCTCCCCAGCATGTCGGCCGTCCCCGTCATTGCTCCTTACCCAGCAGTCGTCCTCTGCTCGACGGTCGTCCTCCGTCGCCTACACTTTACAATATACTTTATTTTGCTTTTACAATCTATATCCCTTTTCTTCTTCATTCTGTGAGTGCAAATTTTGGACTGTCTTTGGTATTCAACCACAAGTTATCTTGTTTGCCTGTTAAGCCGTCGCTTACAACCTGCACAGCTAACTCATGTTTGAATAGGGGCAGCTGTAAACACCCCAAATTTGCCCTCACCCATTCACACCATGGCTTGTGATCATTCTCATATGCATAAACACAAACATATCATCTCACATCTCATTTTTGATTCACTGCATTGTGTCTAGGGCATCTGCACCTAGGGTTTGTGATCTGAGCAACCTCAAAGCTTCTTGAGCCATTCCAAAGGCAACCAATCAACTCAAAGGGGTCCATGTGTGTTCTTATATCATATTTCACCTCCTCAAAGTCAAAATTGCAGAGGAATCACAAGAACTAGGGTTTGAGTGGATGCAGAGCCAGGTTTGACTGCACAGTTGACTGAAAATTAGGGTTTTGGTTTCAGAGGCCATAATCCCAAATTTTTTGGTCATTCTTGTTTTCATTGATCTCTATATGGTATAGGGAGTATGCACATCAATTTTCATGAAGAAATTCCATGGGGAAGTCATCTGATCAAGAGTTGACTTTTCAGACAAGTCAGTGCAAAATCAGGGTATCTGAGGCCCCCAATGACCCAACCAATGGGTGATCTTCATCATTTTGAGTGTATATGATCTTTATTTGATCATGGAAGAAGGTTGAAGTTCATAGAAATCAAGAATTTAGGGTTTTTGCAAATGTTGACTTTTTGGGCATAGTTGACTTTTCAAGAATGCATCATTTTAGGTCATTTTTCAAGCTTTGATTCTTAATCCAAAAATGCTTCAAATGGAAAAACTTTGGTCATGAAAGTTGTAGATCTCATCTTTCCCTTTTCAAAAAGTACAAGAACATGATCAAACTCTTCTTGGATCAAAAGTTATGGCAATGCAAAGTTGGCTAAAATCATTGATTTTCAAGGCATGCCCTAAGTGAGAATTTTGCAAAGTCTTGTACCAATGCATATTGTGACCTCTAATTCATTTCAAACCATTGCATAAACATTCTCTAAGTCCCAAAATCAGATTTGAACCAAAGGAATCACATGTTTGTATGGCCTTTGGAGCAAAATCTTTCCATGTGAACAAAGGAAGCCAAGTTGCAAAAACTCATGATCACTTCCATCCACTTGCTGCCTAGCCTGCTGACCACTCCTAGCCTTTCTCCCTCACCTTGCTGCGCAGCCCACACCTCTTGTACTTGGATGAAACATGACCCATGCCTCTCTTACAAGAAGTTGACATTTTGGCAAAAGTAGCCACACCTATCACAGCAGGCCAAGTCACATCAACTGACCAATAGGCTTTGTTTATGTGGATCAAATGCTGGCCATAACACACTTCAAGCAAGGCTGAAACATACACATTCAACACATTGACAAAAACACCTCATCTTGCATATTCCTTCGAATTTGTTTTCTCAGCTTGCAAACATAAAAACCATTTCCATAGACCAAATCACCATGCTTCATTGACTCAAAACCCAAGAGAACCAGGCCTGAAACAAGCCATAACTCCATTTCACCATTTTCACTCCATAAAGCAAAAACTTTCGAATCTGCTTCTACAAGCCAAGAACACCCAAACAAACTCCACACATCAACTCACCTTGCTCCACTGACCAGAAACCACCCCCTACTTTGGCCTGAAACCCTCCATAACTCAAATACGATTTTCACATGCCCTTGGTCAGAACTTCTGCAAACTCACTCAAGAGGCTGTTTAAACTCCAATCAAGCATCCAAAGCTTCAAGAGGGGATCATTGGGACCTGTTTGAGCCAAAGAACCATCCAGAAAGCTCCTGAATCAAAAGTTCAATCTCAGGTGACTCCATGAACTTTTTTTTCCAGAACTTGCCTTTTAAGTTTCTAAATGGTAAAGCATGCTTCACTGGTCACATTGAACTTGTTACTTTTGAAAAAGAGTGAGAAATGAGCCTGTATGATGTTTCTGAAATTTTTGCCGTTTTGAATGTTTGATTCGAATCTTGTTTGTGTGTTGAAATAAATGATGTTTGTTGCTGGAATCTTGTTTAGAATGAGCTAAGATTTGATTCTGGAGATTTTGGCATGATTTCATGGCCTATTGAGAGAGATAGAGAAATGGTGTAGCCGGAGAAGACGACCGGAACAGTGTTCCGGTCGCCTGAGAGTAATTAGGGTTTGATTAATTAGGGCTAAGTGTAATTAAGTCAGTTTGAATGTGAGCCGTTCATTCCCGCGCCAAGTCAATTCCCGCCCTGGCAACTTTGAATCTCACGCGTTGGATTTGAATACTTTTCATTAAATCAGATTTAATTCATTTATTTTCTTTTATTTTTCTTTTGTTTTGCATAATTATTTAAAAATAGCAAAAATATCTTAAAAATTATGAAACTTTTCCTTTAAAGTTTAATTAATTTTTAAGACCCAAAAATATTTTTATTTTATTTTTTATCATCAAAAAAGTATTTTTAAATATTTAAAAGATTATTTTTAATTGATTAATGAGAATTAATTAATTAAAAATACTTTTAGGTATTTAAAAATTACAAAAAAATTCATGAAATGTTCTAAGGCATTTAGAAACATTGTCCAACCTTCAAACCAAATTTCTTTTTTGATCTTGATGCATTTTGAGAATTTTTCATTGAATTAAATCATTTTTTATGCATTATTTTGATCATGGATTCAAAAATTCATTTCTGCCTATTGGTGAAGGTTGAGACATTGATTCTTTTTGTTTTGTCTTGTGTTTGGCATGTAGTTTCTAGGGTAAAAAGGCCATGAATTGTTCTTGAATTTTCAAATTGTTTGGCATTTGTTTTGTTAGGAACCCTAAAAAACCCTAATAACTTGCAAAAATCATATCTTGAGTTTGGTTGAGAGTTGAGAGCTCCCCTTTGGGCAGTGTTTCATCATAGGCCTAGGGTTTCTTTGGGTGCCATTTTCCATTTTTTATCATGAGGTTTGCTTCTGTTCTTGGTTTTTGTTTGATGTTTGATCCATGAACCCTAATTTGGGCTTTCTTTTGCATCCTTCTTGCATTTCCTTGTATAACATGACTTGTCTTTGCATTTTGTGCATGCTTATGATTCATTTGACATCTTAAGACATGTAGAAAGCATCTTTGATCATTGCATTGCATATTTGCCATGTCATTTGCCTTGTATGCTTCATAACATTCCATGCTTGTTCATGCTCCTTAACTTGCATCATTTGCATTCATGATCTTGTATGAACATCCCCATTGTCTTGCCTCATGTTTGCAGCACCTCATAACATCATTAACATCATGTGCATGCTTCTGGTTTTGCTTAGCATCATATCATTTCATCTCACCTTGCATTGCATTGCATTTCTTTCTAACATTTCAGGTGGTAAGTAAACTTGAGAAGTGGATTTGCCTTCACTTCTCATACCTCTTCTTTTCATCTCTCTTGCATCCATTGCTGCATTTCTATTTGTGTTTGAGATTGAGCTTGCTCATTCTTCTTCCTCCCACTTTCTTTCTTCAAGTGACTTGACTTCTTGAATGAAGCAAGTCACTTTGCTTCTCTTGATCTTATTCATCTGCTTCCTGGTGGCTCCTCTGAAGATTGTTCTTGGAAACCTCACAAACCTTAGGACCAACCAAGCATGACAATGAATTAGGGTTTTGATTAGTATCCCCTCATAGTTTTACCTTTGTGTCTCTCTCTGAGTCTTCTCTTCTCATCTCATAATCAGGGACTAAACCCTAAAGGCTTTAAAACTTTGTGATTAAGATTATGCCTGCATCCTTCTCTTAGGATGGAGTGTATAACTTTAATCCTAAGTCTTGAACCCTTAAGGTGTTTAAATCTCTTAATCAATTCATCTAATAAATATCAAGACATCACACTTGTAACTTGGGCCTTGCATTAGGGTTCTAATTCTTCCTTAAGTGGTTAAGAAGGACTAACCCTAGTGTTAATGGACAAGTCCCCCTCAAGTTGTCTTACAAATCATAAAATTCACTTCATCATCATACCATTAACTAAAATCCACTTAATAAAGGCTTGTTTTGTCATGGGTTTAATCCCTAATCATGGATTAAGTTGAGGAGTCTTCCTCAGCTTAAACATTCTCATCTATTATCCTTCTATTAGGATGGTGTAATGAGTCTGTTTAATCCTTGATTATGGCTTAACCTCATTACTTAACACTAAACAAAAAACACCAAAAACATCTAAATAATCACAAGTAGGTTAATGATCTTAATCCTACATCAAAAGGTGATTAAGTGTGAGAATCTGACTTCACACTTAAGGTATTCTCATTACCCCTAATCAGAGGGAAGATGTGATGAGTTTACTAACCCATTGGTTTAGGCTTAAGCTCGTTATCTTATGACAAACTCCAAAAGCAATAAAAGACTGAAAACTCAAAAACAAACAATAATCGTCTCCTTCGGGATTCTTTTCTCATCATCTTCACTCACAACCGAGAACTCGCTTCTTCCGTCTAATGCAAGACAGTACGCACCTGAGCCAGACAGGTCATACACTTGAGCATTGACAAGTAAGCAGTTCACAAGTCAATTCATCTTTCAGTCTCTTTGGGTCGAACTACGGTGTTCTGACTTCCTCATTGCACGAGAGGATACGTAGGCATAACTTAACAGTTATCGAACAAAAGTCTCTGTACATTCCCCCTCCTTCCAGCATTATTCTTTTTAGCCTCACACTGACACTTCATTTATACACTTCACTCCTTTTACACTGACACCTGTACATTTTCTTTCCAGCTATTTTATGCACAAATTGCACTGACACTACCCCTTTAAAACACAAATCTTTCAAGCGTGGATCCCGTCGAGTACGACGGACAATCTGGGTGCTAATACCTTCCCAGGTTGTAACCAACCCCCTTTCTCAGTCTCTCTGGTTCGCAAACCGTCTTATCCATCTCTTTCTAGGTCTATGCAGCATTGCCTTTCCTCCGAGATAAAAATGCCTAGCTGGCGACTCTATTCATTCTCCAGTGAGTTCACGGCTGTGTGTTCTCACTGTTCCCTTCGCCGACCGTTCGCGTCTGCACCTTCATATGATCCATTTTCATTTGTCGGGAGCGACACCACTTGGAGGAAAGTTCTTCAGACACATGTCTTGGAGGATAAAGCAGTCCAAAATATGGAGGTATAATGATAGCTGTCAGGAGGATGGAGCAATCCTGAGGTATAAGCTGATAGCTTGTCAGGAGGATGAAGCAGTCCTGATGTAGTAATGTGTTTTCAGGAGGATGAAGCAATCCTGATGTAGTAAGAAGCTGTCAGGGGGATAAAGCAACCCTGAGGTGTTGATAATATGCTTTCAGGAGGATGAAGCGATCCTGATGTAATAAAAAGCTGTCAGGAGGATGAAGCAATCCTGAGGTAGTAATGTGATTTCAGGAGGATAGAGCAATCCTGATGTAATAGGAATTTTCAGGAGGATAGAGCAATCCTGAAGTAAATGATGATAGCTATCAGGAGGATGAAGCAGTCCTGGTGTAGTAATATGTTCCCAAGAGGATGAAGCAGTCTTGAGAGATGATAAGTTTTCAAGAGGATAAAGCAGTCCTGATAATCATAAGTATTGTTTGCTGGATAAATAACCTGAAACAAGGTAGCATTTGTATAATAATATTAGTTTATGCATTATGTATGCATGTATGATATGATGCATTTAAGTAATGTATTATGTATTTATGGATATGTATGTTATGGTATGATGTAAATGATGTATGTATGATATGATACTGCCGGAAGCGTCTGGATATCTTCATATAACAACTGCTGACCAGAGAAAATAAATCCCGGTTTGTTGCTGAAGAATATGAGGAACTCACTCCCGTCTTATTTGATAATATATTATACATAACCTCCCGTATGCTAGGGATAGCAAGGTATACATAACCTCCCGTCTGCTGGGGATAGCAAGGTATATATAACCTTCGTATTCGTTTGATAGTAGGGTAGATATAACCTCCCATCTTCGTTCGTCGTACCCTTATTGGAAAGTAAATTCCCGAATATCCGTATGAGGATAAAAGAGATGGATATAAATTCCAGGGGAGATGTGACTTTATGAAGATGGATTTGTCCTACTGAGGGTTTGTAACTGTTTTGTAGAGATGAACCGGCGAAGCTTCGTTGAAATCCTTTCCTCGTTCGTCCTTAGTAAATACTATTACTGCATTTTCATGCATTTCTGGTAAACATCAATCATATTAAGCATACATGCATTTCTGGTAAACATCAATCATATTAAGCATTCATGCATTTTTAGTAAACATCAATCATATTCAAAAGCATACATACATTCAAACACAACCAATGGACGTTTCGCTTATGTAAATAGGGTAAAAGTAAATCGGGATTCAAAAGATGGAATTTATTTATATCAAAAAGTGACCCATACATGGGTAAGTTTGTACAAAGAGACATAAACCCTAGTAAGAGGATTTTGTCATAAAGTTTTTACAAACAAGGAAAATCAGCTATGTGGGAAATAATCCTATTGAGTTTCAGCTCTACTATTGCCATTATCTTCAAGTATCTCATCTTCTGCTGTTGAGACGGAAACGATTGGATTGAGCTTTATCTGTTCGAGCTTGAGTAAGTAACACAACTGGTTGCAGTTTCATGGGTGATCCAAACGAGACATAGTCATACGCTTTAATCCCTAACTTTTGCCTGGATTGCCCTTTCAGGTTTTCAATCCACCGGGATACCCTTTTTTGCCCAAGCCGCCTTTTCAGGTTTTCGACTTGCCGGGTGTACATCTTTTTTTATATATATCCCTAATTTTTGCCCAAACCCTTTTGGTTTGCCGGGATGCCCTTATTTTTGCCTAGGCCTGTCAACCTAGCGGGTCTCTTTTTATGCGTAGTATTTTTTAACTATGTCTGCGTTTACAGGCTGTGGGAAGTCTTCACCATCCATAGTAGTAAGTATCATGGCACCTCCTGAGAACACTGTCTTGACTACAAATGGTCCTTCATATGTTGGGGTCCACTTGCCCCTAGGATCACCCTGTGGTAATATGATACGCTTGATTACCAAGTCACCAGCCTGATATACCTTTGGCTTAACCTTCTTGTTAAAAGCTTTGATCATTCGTTTCTGGTACATCTGGCCATGACAAACTGCTACTAACCTTTTCTCATCAATCAAATTCATCTGGTCCAGTCGAGTCTGAATCCACTCCTCTTCATCCAAGCCTGCATCCTTCATAATTCTCAAGGAGGGGATCTGAACTTCAATGGGCAGAACTGCTTCCATACCATAGACTAAGGAGAATGGGGTTGCCCCTGTTGAAGTACGTATTGTAGTATGATAACCATGAAGAGCAAATGGTAACATCTCATGCCAATCCTTGTAAGTAACAGTCATCTTCTGTACAATCTTCTTAATGTTCTTATTAGCAGCTTCAACTGCCCCATTCATCTTTGGACGATACGGAGAAGAGTTGTGATGCTTAATCTTGAACTGCGTGCAGAGATCAGTAATCATAGTGTTGTTCAGATTAGAGCCATTGTCAGTGATAATCCTCTCAGGGATGCCATACCTACATATGAGATTATTCTTAATTAATCGAGCCACCACATTCTTAGTAACAGATGCAAATGAAGCTGCCTCTACCCACTTCATGAAGTAATCAATAGCAACCAGGATGAAACGATGCCCATTAGAAGCAGTAGGCTTGATCTCACCAATCATATCAATTCCCCACATGGCAAAAGGCCAAGGAGCAGTCAACACATTCAATGGTGATGGAGGTATGTGTACTTTATCAGCATAAATTTGACACTTGTGACATGTTCTGGAGTGTTGATAGCAGTCAGCTTCCATGGTAGACCAATAGTAACCTGCTCTCAATATCTTCTTTGCCATGGTATGACCACTAGAATGAGTGCCAAAGATCCCGTCATGCATATCTTCCATAATCTCAGTTGCTTCCTTCTTATCCACACAACGAAGCATAGTTGAATCATGATTGCGCTTGTACAGAATCCCATTACTCAAGAAGAACTTAGCAGAAAACCTTCTCAGAAACTTCTTATCTTTGACAGATGCCCCTTCAGGGAACTCCTGAGCTTCAAGATATCTTTTTACTTCATAGAACCAAGGCTTTTCCTCTGCCCCTTCTGTGTCAATCTCATTGCAGTATGCAGGCTTTTCAAATCTATCAATAGTAATCTTGGGAGCTTCATCATCCCAACTGATCTCAAACATGGATGCCATGGTGGCCAAGGCATCTGCCAGCTGATTCTCTCTTCGTGGAATATGCTCAAAGGTAATCTCTTTGAAATGTGGGATCAAAGACAAAACATGCTCTCTGTAAGGAATGAGATTATCATGCTTAGTATCCCAATCTCCTTTAATCTGACTGACTACCAGGGCTGAATCTCCATACACATCAAGGAACTGAATCTTCATATCAATAGCAGCTTTAATACCCAAGATACATGCCTCATATTCAGCCATGTTATTGGTACAATAGAAACAAAGTCTGGCAGTAATCGGGGTATGACAACCTTCAGGGGAACTAATCACAACACCAACACCATTACCAAGTGCATTAGAGGCACCATCAAAAACCATAGTCCATCGGGATCCTTGTTCGGGTCCGTCATATTGTCCAGGTTCTTTGGTAATAATCATAATGTCTTCATCAGGGAACTCAAAACTCATTGATTGGTAATCATCTACTGCTTGATGAGCCAAATGATCAGCAACAACACTTCCCTTGATGGCCTTCTGAGTAGTATACTGTATGTCATATTCTGTCAAGATCATTTGCCACCTTGCAATTCTTCCGGAGAGAGCAGGTTTCTCAAATATGTACTTGATTGGATCCATCTTTGAAATCAACAAGGTAGTATGGGTCAACATATACTGTCTTAGTCGGCGAGCAGCCCATGCCAAAGCGCAACAAGTTTTCTCGAGCAGTGAGTATCTTGTTTCACAGTCGGTAAACTTTTTGCTAAGGTAGTATATTGCCTGCTCTTTTCGACCAGACTCGTCATGTTGCCCCAATACACACCCCATTGAGTTGTCTAACACAGTTAAGTACATAATCAAAGGTCTTCCATCAACTGGTGGCATCAAAATTGGAGGTTCTAGCAGATATCTCTTGATTTCATCAAAGGAAGTCTGGCATTCATCATTCCACTCCATCACCTGATCTTTCTTCAACAACTTGAAGATTGGATCACAGATGGTAGTTAACTGGGAAATAAATCTAGCAATGTAATTCAATCGTCCCAAGAAACCTCTAACCTCCTTCTCAGTACGGGGAGCTGGCATCTCTCGTATAGCTTTCACTTTTGCAGGATCCACTTCAATACCTTTTCCACTGACAATAAAACCCAGGAGCTTTCCAGATCTAACTCCAAAAGTACACTTGTTTGGATTCAATCTCAACTTGTATTTCTTCAACCTCTCAAACAACTTATGCAGATGATCAAGATGTTGCTCTTCATTCTGAGATCTGGCTATCATATCATCTACATATACCTCTATCTCATGATGGATCATATCATGAAACAAAGCCACCATAGCACGCTGATATGTTGCCCCTGCATTCTTCAAACCAAATGGCATCACCTTATAACAAAAAGTCCCCCACTGTGTCACAAATGTTGTCTTCTCCATGTCTTCAGGAGCCATCTTGATTTGATTGTAACCAGAGAAACCATCCATAAAAGAGAATACCTTATGCTGAGCAGTGTTGTCTACCAGGATATCAATATGAGGAAGTGGAAAGTCATCTTTGGGGCTAGCCTTGTTCAAATCTCAGTAGTCTACACACATACGTACCTTACCATCTTTTTTAGGAACTGGTACCACATTTGCAACCCACTGAGGATAAGAAGTCACTGCTAAGAACCCTGCATTGAACTGTTTCATTACCTCTGCCTTGATCTTTTCTGACATTTCAGGACGCATACGACGAACCTTCTGCTTCTTTGGACGACAATCTTCTTTCACTGGTAGACGGTGAACCACAATGTCTGTATCCAAACCTGGCATATCTTCATAAGACCAAGCAAAGATCTCCACGTAGTCACGTAACATCTGAATCAATCTGCTCTTGACACTGTCTTCTAAATCAGCCCCTATCTTGACCTCTTTTCTGTTTTCTTCAGTTCCCAAATTCACAACTTCGACTGGCTCTTCATGTGGCTGTATAGCTTTTTCTTCTTGTTGTAACAACCTAGCAAGCTCTACAGGTATTTCACAATTGTCCTCATTTCCGTCTTCAGTTTGATAGATCGGATTCTCGAAATTATAATTGGCAATAGTAGAAATGTTATCAACAGGATCCAGAGTGGATGAGGATCTGCATTTAGTGATGTGGGTGTGTGTAAGAACACATAGCTGATAAAACAAAAATAACAGAAAAGAAAGACAAGGAACACAATATTTACGAAAACGAAATGTCCACTGATTTTATTGAATGAAGTATGCAAATGAAATGACAGCCCGTAACAAGCACACCATTGTGCCCCGGGTAAAGCACAAGGCTTGAAAGTTTTATTGTTCAAGAAATTACAAACTTAAAAAAGCAACAACACAGTAATAGTATTTACTCCTGACTAAAGGAGATAGGGATAACATCTTCAGCTTTCCAATTATTGAGTCCAACACCCACAGTAGGAAAAATCCAAGCATCCAAATTGTAGTCTTCATCATAGTCTCCCACAGCATTGATCTGATCTTTCATAACCCCTTGATTGGTGATACGAACAGCACAAGCACGACGAACAGCCTTCTGGGACTCTGCAGTGAAACCCAAACCAAACTTGTCAGACTTGTATGGGATATCAGGAAGCTGACCCCAAATAGTACAACCACCTTCATCTACCACAGCCCTAGCATCATTGAGGGAGGCCATTTCCATTGTTGGAGGTTTTCTGGTGACCATAGGAACTTTCTTCGCCACAGGAGGAGCTACATAATCATTAACAATCCAGGGGACCACTTCAAATGTCTGACATGGAGTTTCAATGTATTCACCTTCCACTTCCAGATACTTGAAGGTATTCACATGGCTGACAAAATATTCTTCCTCTCCATAGACAGTAACAACCTTTCCATTCACCGGGTATCTCAACTTTTGGTGTAATGTAGAGGTTACAACACCTGCCCCATGGATCCAGGGACGACCAAGCAGACAAGAGTATGAAGGGCGAATATCCATCACATAAAATGTAGCAGTAAAAACCTGGGAGCCAACTTTGATTGGAAGATCAATTTCCCCATGCACTACTCTTCTAGAACCATCAAAAGCCTTCACCACAATATTACTGGGCTTCAGCACAGCATCTTCAGGACTCAGCTTATTCAGGACTTCCTTGGGCAACACATTCAGAGAGGAACCATTGTCTATCAGCACATGTGACAGGGTAGTGCCCCTGCATTCAATTGAAATATGCAAGGCCCTGTTATGATCCCTCTTGGCAGGGGTCAAATCAGCATCAGAAAATCCTAACCCATTATCATAAGTCAGGTGGGCAACACAATTCTCAAACTGGTCAACAGAGATAGCATTGGGTACATGAGCAGTCTTTAGAAACTTGATCAAGGACTTGGCATGAGCCTCAGAACACAGCAACAAGGATAACATAGAAATCTTTGAGGGAGTATGCCCCAATTGATCAACAATGTCATAATCACTCTTGCGAATGATTTTCAATACTTCTTCCATTTGCTTTGAGAGATCATCAGCAGCTGGCACATCAGTAGATACAGGCTCAATAACAGGACCTTTGCCCCGAGCATCAGTGGTGGAAGTAGCAGCAGGAGTAACTGCATTTTTAGAAGCAACTGGAGGAGAGAAGACTCTTCCACTACGTGTGATCTTGCTAGATCCAGCAATATTATCAATATCAACAGGCACATCAGCTAATGGTTCTTGCTTAACACCATGGATGTAAACATCAGACCCATAGTGTCAAGGCACAGCTTTATCAGATGTATACGGAATAGGACCAGGAGTAGTGATGACCATAGGAGCCACTCTGGCTTCAGCAACAACTTTCACAGGACCTTCAGCAGTAATCTTGATTGGACCCTGATGAGTGATTTTAATAGGTCTCTTTGAAGTGATTCTTACCGGTACTTTGTCAACCATATCAACCTCTTCAATCTTCCTACCTTGAGTCAGATGATCCACCATACTTTCTACAGACGACGGAGTCCTCTCAAACACTATAGTATACTTATCCATGAGACGTTGAATTCCATCTCTCAATATGAAGCAACTATCCGGCTTATAGGTACAATACAAACAATCTTCACGACAACCTGGAAAGATCCCAGCTTGTACTAACTTCTTTTTGATAACAGACAATGGTGTGGTCAACTCCATAACTGAATAGACATGTAGATCTTCATCAATGGCATTGACAGTCTTCTCGTGATTTGGCATTGGAGAAGTAATCACATTTGGAGTACCTGGTGGGTCAAACTCAATCTCTCCAGCCTCAATCATATCTTGAATTTTGTTCTTCAAGATCCAGCAGTTATTAGTATCATGACCCTGACAGTTTGAGTGATATGCACATCGTGCATTGGGATTGTACCTGGGTGAGGTAACATTAGGATTCTGAGGAGCCTCCTTCAAAGTAATGAGTTCAGCTTTCAACAAATGCTGCAATGCCTGAGCCAATGACATGTTGATCTTTGTGAACTGTCTTCTAGCCCTCTGTTGGTTGCCTTGTGGCTGCTCTGTTGTTGCAGGAGTGGGATTTGAAATATGAACTGCACTAACAGACTGATGCCTTCTATTACGATCAGGTTGACCATAAACAGCATTGGATTCTTTCTTCCCAGTGGGAGGCTTCTTTGCAGCACCTGATGAAGAAGTACCCACATGGATCTTGCCATTCTTTATACCACTCTCTACTCGCTCTCCTGTCATGATCAACTCAGTGAAGCCTGATGATGAGCTTCCAATGAGATGACTGTAAAACGGACCATTCAGCGTACACATGAACATATCAACCAACTCCCTGTCAGTCAAAGGGGGTTGAACTCTTCCAGCTAAATCTCTCCACTTCTGAGCATACTCTTTAAAACTTTCTTTGGCACCCATGGACATGCTTTGAAGCTGCATGCGAGTGGGGGCTAAGTCAGCATTATATTGATACTGCTTATAGAAAGCTTCAGCAAGATCATTCCAGTCTCTGATGTTGACACTCTCCAACTGATAATACCACTCCAACTGAGCTCCAGATAAACTCTCTTGAAAAAAGTGGATCCACAACTTCTTGTCAGCAGTGTGAGGTTGGATCCTTCTGACATAAGACCTCAAATGCAGCTTGGGACAAGAGACCCCATCATAAATAACAAAGGTAGGAACCTTGAAACCAATGGGTATAACAACCCCAGATATCAGACTCAAATCCTCAAAATCCAGCCCAGATGATTTCTGCAACTCCATGGCATCCATTCTATCCACCAGCATCTTGAATTTGTCTTCATTTGGCTCATGGTAATAATTAGCCTCAGAATCAGAGTCCCCCATAGTGTTGTGGAAACTGCCTCCCTCTTTCTCAGATTCCTCAGATTCATAGTCTTCAACCTGCTCTTTGGTCTTGACAGGACCTTTGAACCTTCTTCCCATGTTGAGCAGGCCACCTGACCTTATAGTCTTCTTAGTCTTCTTGGCCAGCAGTGTCTTCAATTCATCCTGCCCCTTGGATAGGTTCAGGATCAGCTCTTGGAACTGTGCATTCTGTGCCTGAAGATCCTTAACTGATTGTTCAAGAGCCATTGCTGAAAAAAACAGTGAGAAGATGAGAAACCTGTGCACAAATAAACCTGTGATGCAATGATATGATGTTTTAATGCGTATGCAATGTTTTCAAGGACCGCAGGATTTAAATTTGCTTAAACAAACAAGAAAGTAACTTTTTATTAGTAATAAATTTGTTTTGCCTCTTGGGCTTACAAAAATGAAAATGAAATAAGTACAAAAGGTGGGGTTTTAAGTCTCCCATGGACGCTTCCTCTTTGTATTGAGGTATGAATTGAGGTTCCGTTCCTCGTGAAGTTGCTTTGTTAGTTCCAGGATTCTTTCTTGGCTTGCTTTGTAATGTGCCTCGAAAGTATCCCTTTGCTCCTTCAGTTGGATCCATGATCTCTGCAAGTCTTCCATATCAGTAGGCATGTCTGGGTGAAGGATTGTATAAGCTGTGTCTCCTTCAGCAACAGGTTCCATGGTAACTGGTAGGACGGCAGGATATGGCATCATGAGAGTCTGAGCACGAGATCGTACCCATCTGAGATAAGCCTCCATAGGAATAGTGTACTTAGGCTCCAGTGTCTTGCTGTCAATCCTGTTTACTTTTCCCCATGCTCGTATGAATCTCTGACGGTAACCCTGAAGATCGTTGTCGTAGTCAAATACAATGCCCTGAATCAACATGTCATGTGGACCATCACTCCGGGCGTAACCAAACTGTCGTAAAGCTAGAGAGGGGTTGTAGGTGATGCCTCCTCTTATGCCTAGAAGTGGCACATTAGGAAACTCCCCACAACGGTCAATGATGGTGACATTCTCCATAGATCTGGAGCACCAATGGATATCTGAGTGAGAAAGTGACATGATCCTCTTGGACCATCTGAACCCTTGCTCATTCTTCATTACTGAGCGAGGAAGGTGAGAAATAAACCACCTAGAAAGCAAAGGTATGCAGCACATCAAAGTTCCTCTTGCCCTTGTAGTACGGGTATGAAGAGAATGTAGGATGTCTCCAAGCAATGTAGGCACTGGATTGTGACTCAGGAATATATTGATGGCATGAACGTCTATGAACTGATCTGGATTGGAGAACAATACTAAGCCATATATCAGCAAGGCTAGGATCTCCTCAAAAGCACCATAGCTCATGGCCTTCAAGAACAACTGAGCTTTATCTATCAACACTTTGGCAAGAATACCCTTAACTCCGCTTCTCGTTTCTAGAACAATGTCAGACTTCTTCAGATGTAGAGCTGCATCAATAACCTCAGGTTTAGGCTCTTTTTCCAAGCCTGTGAATGGTTTCTGATCAAGAACAGGTATGCCCAGGAGTTTGGAGAATTCCTCCATGGTAGGAACCAGCTGGTAGTCGGGGAATGTGAAGCAATGGTGCTTAGGATCAAAGAACTGAAACAAAACACTCATCATGTCTTCATTGAACCCTGAAGTGACTAGATCCAATATGTGACCATGTCTCTTGTTAAACTGGGAATGATCAGACACTTGAGAAACCAACTCTTTAAGCTTGGGAGGTATCCCTACAAAGTTGATCCTGATGGTATTCCTACGAGCAGAAGCCATGACCTGCAACAAAGAACAAAGATAAATCCTTTGGTCCTTGAAATGGTTAGTGAAAATGCTATGCTTATGATGCATGATGATGTCATGATGTTATGTTCAATCACAAACATATGGCACACACAAGCAAGTCACACAATAGCCCTAGGTTTAAAGGCTTGCATGAGGTTCAAAGGTAAGTACCCTCCCCTGAAGTTAGTTGGTTCATCCTGTCCTACAAAAGTAACCAGGTTCTAAGGGATCTCAATATCATTGATCCTTCACAAGGGTGGTTGTTCAGAAGGCAACTTACTTGCCAACCAAAACCCTCCAAGTTTAAGATCTCCATGAGTGTAGTATCGAGTGTCAACCAACTTCAGTCTGCACCAAAGCCGGTTACCTCACTACTTTCTAAAGGCCAAGATGAGTTAACTAGGGTTCTAAAAGTTAGTTAGTGCATTGACAACATATGGCAGCCTCATATTATCCTCAACTTGACTTAAGGAACATAAGCACCAACCAAGAAGTCACACTAACTATGGCCACCAGATCAACCATATCGGTATACGCCGTACAGTTTCCTTGGTCTATTGCCATTTACCTAAGGTACACTAGATCCGGGTTAGGATCTTTCACACATAAGAGCCCAACAAGTAATATAAAGCAAACAAGGCAAACAATTTAAGTGATCTAATTCCTAAGGGTACCCCTCTTTGATATTAAATCCCCAGCAGAGTCGTCAGTTCTGTAACACGGTGGGAGAACTGGCTTAAAGTTATGTTGCGGATAGCAAGAGTCGCCACCGACTTTTATTTTATCCAAAGGAAAGGCATAAAAGAACAGGAAAGACCTTTAAAAGATTTTTGGGTCCGGGGGGTAGGTTATGTAAAGGGAAGGTGTTAGCACCCTTTACATCCATGGTTATCCATGGGCTCTTAGTTACTTAGCTCACTTTGAATTGCTTTTGAAAAGTGTAGTGTGTGAATAAAAAAATTTTATAATAGTTAATAATGATCCATGTACGGATGCGTAAAAACTTGTGTTTTGAAAATTTGTTTGAAATTTGTTAAGTGTTTGAAAATTTGGAATGAAGTGAGCAAGCAACTAGGAGGTACCTACCCTAAAATTTAAGTCTTTTCTGTTCTTTATCCTTTAAGTGGTAAGACTATCCCTATTATTAAGTAATAGGTAGTCATTACCTTGGATGTAAGGGACATGTGAGGGACATCTGTTTATGAAGGCAATTGTGAGGTGTATTAAGCATTTAGGAGGGACTATCATCATTATTCGAAATAGGGACTTGATCTTTAAAGGCAACCATTAGGGACTTGATGATTTTTCTTTTAAGGGACTTGCTTTATACACCCCACTTGACCTTATGATTAGGCAACATTGAAGGATAGTCTTAGAAAGTGAGATGGCGATTAAAAATCGACTTACGTGTGTGAGTGTTCAATTTATATTTATCTTATAATTAAAGTGATCTAAATTCAATTTTAAAATACAAATAATTTTCACTCCCTAAATTACTAACCATAGCATAAAAAAAAAAAATTACATATTTACAAAATTTACACCAAGGAGCAATTACATAATTATAATAATAAGCAAATTAAAAATAAATAGCAAAAATAAATATAGAAGCAAAATATAAATAATAAGCAAAAATAATAAATAAGCAATAAATAAATATAATAGGGGTTAGTAATAATAATAATAAAAATAAAATAAGGTTAGTGAAATAATAATAATAATCATAATTAAACAATAAATATATTAGTAACAATATGGTTAGTAATAATAACAATAATTAAAATAAATAGAATTAGCAAAAATATTATAATAACATGATGAAAATAACAAATACAAAATTAAATTTTCAATATAGATTTTTATTTAAAAATATGAACAATTAAATAATTATTATAACATTTTAATTTAGGTACAAATTACTAAATTATTTCTAAGCACATATTAAAAATTATTTATATATAACAATTTAAAAAAAATATTTACATATTATATGAAGAAAATAAATTATAATTATATTTAAAGATTACATTTACAAAAATTAATCATATTTATAAAATATTATATTAAGTATTATATTTACAAAAGTTATATTAAATAAATATATACATAATAATTATATTAAGAATTAGAAAATAAAAATTATTTAGAAAATAAAATTAGGCTTTACAAAATTAGGATTTATTTAGAAAATATTTTTTAGGGTTTATAATATAATGACAATTTCTTTAATTAAATAGTACATATATATATTTTTTATAATTTAAATAAACATACAATAATAGAAACTAATTTTTTTTTAAAAATAATTTTTTTTTTAGGAACTAGAGCACACAATATATATATTTTATAATATAGAAAATAATAAAACAATACCATTTTAATTTATTTTATATATAATAATAATTAAATTAAAAAACAAAGCAAAAGAAAAAAGAAATCAAAACCTGATGGGGCTGGGGTTTGAACCCAGTCCCCTATGCTTGCCAACCACAGCCTCTACCACTGGACCATCAGCACGCAGGTGAAAGAGAATATGCTTCATTTGGTTTTGTTTCTTATCTGGAAAAATCAGGAAAATAAAAGAAAGCAAAAGGCCTGGGGGAGGATTGAACCCAGGACCTTATGAATACTCAAACACGCGCATGACCACCTGGCTGGAAGAGCCCATCTGCTTATAAACCAACACCAATTCATAATATATGATAATCAATGCGTAAATAAGGAAAAAACCAAAATTTTGTCATGGCCAGGATTCGATCCCACGCTCTCTCATCAAACGTATGCATGGCCTTCCACTGGACCACACAGCCTGTGGTGATAACAAACCAACAGAATAAGATAAAATATTTTAAACAAAAATTCAAATTTTATGAGCGCGCCAACTGCTTCTTCTTCAACCTATTTCCTGCGAATTTTCCTTCTCTTTTTCCTGCGAATATTGCTACGTGTTCTTCATTGTTTTGAACCTGCGAAAATGAAACTCATACAAAACAGCATCGATTCATGAAATTAATTAGGGTTTTATGATCCTTGTGATTCATAGAACATTCCTGTGTCCTCCAAATTTATTTAAACTTAATAAATCATTAAGCCCTAAAACTGAGTTCTAAACCCTAACAATGGCCGCGTGTAGTTTAGGTCATGAAGCTTCAATTTCTCTGCCCAGAATCACTCTATACATCATCACAATCAACAATATGAGGTTAGAAATCATTAACAATACACAAATAAACAGAATCGAAAAATTGAAACATGATGAACAATTTGAATCGGATTATGCCAATGGGGGAGTTCTTGATGCAAATGAGTATTGGTTTAGCTTCATGGATGCCCAAGGAACATGTCTATGTTCTTATTTTACCTTCTAGAGCCCTGGAAATCCAAAACCGAATGTGAGTTTTTGGATGGTTTTTTGAACAATGGAACTTACACTTAGAGGCAGAGAATTCGTGGCTGGGCAATAGGGTTGTGTTTAGTATATATAAGTGATTGAATTTAGGTTAAAAAATTGATTGGTTGTGTTCAAGATTTGATTCAAAAAGATTCACAATGATCATGCTTTAAAATCCAAATATTCATATATTAAGGCTTGCTATCTTTGGACAAATCTCATGATCTCATTCCTTTTCAACTCCAATCAGCATTGAAGACATTCTAGAAACCAAATCTCCATCAAATATCACATTTCCATATTTTATTTCTATTTAAAATGATTTTTTATGAATTAAATCAAAATAAATAAAAATAAAATAATAAAAATTCTGATTTTTAATCATTTGGGTCGTGCATGATGATAGTGTATGGATTGGATCATAATTTGACAAGCCCATTTGGAAAGAATTGGTTTTAGACCTCCATTTTCATCATAAACCATCACAAAATTTCCCAACTTTGCAAGGGCTCATATCCTTCAATTTTAATGCTATGAGGGTGTTCTTGGACATTTTGGAAAGCTTGAAGAGTCCTATAAACAACCCCATTGGTTTCATGTCCATATCATTTACCAATCTCAAGTTATGCCCTTTTGAAGTTGTTGACTTTTTGTTGACTTTCAAAGGGACCTATAATGTCTTAGCTCATACCTTCCAAATGAAGCATTTTTGGGCTTGGCTTGTGAGACACAAAGTTGTAGAGAATTCAATTTCCTTAAAAATGAGATTTGGATGGAGACTTGGTGATGAAGTATGTGAAAGTTATGGCTGGTCAAAGTTCAGTTGACTTTTACTAAGGAAACCCTAATTTAGAAACTCCTGATTCTTGATGATCTGAAATCTCCTTGATGAATCATGATCAACCCTTGATCAAATGATGAATTTTACTTCATATACTTGATGTTGGCAAAAAATCATGAAGTTTGACTTTGGTTTGACCACAGTTGACCTCAGTTTGACTTTTTAACTGCATTGACTGATTTTGACTTATCTGATCATCTGACTGAGCAAACTTTTGAGAAAAGTCTTGAAACTTTTCATGGGGGTTCTTACCCACATATAAGATGTTAAGAAGCTCACTTGAAGTCTTGGAAGTTCATTTAGCCTGATTAAAGTCAAAACCCTAGTTTTGGATGCACTGCCTAGGAGGTGCACTGTCTGAGGGAATTGTCAACTCCTTTGACCAATTGTGAACTTTGTGAACCTTGTAGACCATCATAAGATGTATTGTGAACCTCATGGGAGGTATTGTGAAGCTTGTGAACCTTGTGAACCTCATAAAGTGACTTTGTAGACCTCATGAACCTCATGAAAGATTATGTAAACATTGTGAATCTTGTGAACCTTGTGAACCTTCAAGAAGTAACTTGTAGACTTCATGAACCTCATGAAAGGTCTTGTAAATGTTGAGAAGCTTGTGAACCTTGTGAACCTTCATGAAGTGACTTGTAGACTTCATGAACCTCATGAAAGGTCTTGAAAGCATTGTGGAACTTGTGAACCTTGTGAACCTTCATAAAGTAACTTGTAGACTTCATGAGCCTCATGAAAGGTTTTGTAAGTGTTGGGAAACTTGTGAACCTTGTGAACCTTCATAGAACACAAAGTCTTGTATTGTGAGGGCAAATTTTGGGGTGCAACAAACTGGTAAAGCTCAATCACTCTCAAATGCAACAGATGCTGAAGCAGACCAGCGGGATGCATTGGTAAAGGATCAAAGATTTTTTCCTTCTTCTCTTGATGTTGAGGCAGTACTGCTGGAGGAGTTCCAACCATAACCTGCTGATGTGACAATTTGAGAACCCATGGCCTACGAATTTCAGATGATCCTTGGCCCCTGGGGAACACTTCTTTCTCTCTTGCAACAAGTGAAAAAAGCCTTTCCTTGCTTAGCCTCCTGAACATGTGCAAATCCCATTGCTCCAGAATCAATAAGCTCCTGAACTTTTAGCTTAAGCATCTTGCAACTCTCTACATTATAACCAAATACTCTAGAGTGAAATTTGCATCTGGCCTTGAGATTAGTACCCATAGGGTACTTGGTGTGCGGGGATCCCACATCAATTGGCTTGATCAACTTCAATTCCAATAGGAATGGAAGTAATTGTGCATACGACATAGGAATTTGATCCAATTTCTTCTCAACTCTTTCTGTCTTGAGATCCTCAGAAGATAATGTCTTGTGGGAAGACTCCGTCAGTGGAGATTTGGGAAAAGACCCCAGCTCTTTCACACATTCCCCATACATTGGAAGAGTCGGAACTTCGGTTACAGCAGCAAGCGACTGACCATCTTCTTTCTTCAGTAGAGCCTTCAGCATGTCCATAACTTGGTTCATCTGAGCCTTCATCTCATTAACCTCTTCCCTTAACATTTCATGATCCTGGGACAACGCTCGAATGTCCACCCTGAAATAACCCAGCTGGGTCCTCATTTCAGTCACCTCCTCCTGGAGTTGCTTCACCTCCATGCCTTGAGAATTCTGACTCAAGTTGGCCATTATGACAAGAAACCCGATCAAGATAAGAATCTGTCTTTAAAATCTTGTTGTAACGAGGGTTCCTGAAACAAAAGAGACATTAGGAACCTGTGGCTATACCTGTAAAACAAGGAGAAAAGTGATATGTCTGCAATGCAACTATTTGTGTTCCCACAGTCAGGCGTTTGATGCCCCCAGTTCCAGTATTTATTAGAAAATGACCCAAATGGGTTTTGGAAATTGGCTTTTCATCATAAGATTTCTTTGAGAGGTATTCAGATCTTGATGGACTTAGACAACCAAGTTTTAGTGTACTCAAAGAAAAACAGGAAGTTGTTAAAAGGAAACTAATATATAAAGCAACGCCCATAAGGCAAGAGTAACAACAATTCCCCGAAGGGTTACAAGTCTTACAAACAAAGTGCAGGAAAAATAAATGAGATTCCTATAACAAGCCTGTAGGTAATCTGAAATACATACAGAAAACAACAACTAAAACTCTAAGTTGTAAGAAGATTCTGCCTCCTCTCCTGTAAGCCCCAACTCTGCCCTAGCCTTCTTCACCATCAGCTTGATATTTTCAATCTCCTTGAGTTCTTCTTCCAAGGCCTGATGACTCTGCACCAACTGTTGGTTCTTCTCTCTCCGTATCTTGTGAGCTTTTTCCAAATCCTCTCTCTGAGAAGCCATCTGCAGCTCATAGAATTCCTCTCTTTCCTTGTATTTCTTCTGATCTTGCTTCCTTTGGTCTTGCAACCAAGCAATAGATTGTTGAGCTTCTTTAAGAGTTTTTATGGTCTTCTTATGCTCTACTTCTCTCTTTGAGTCCATCAAGCCTTTTTTTTTGGAAATAAGCTTCCTTCCCAGCAAACTCCTTCTCTTTAGCTTCCTGAGTTGCCTATATTCTTTGTAGTTCTTCTTCTACTTCCTCTTTAGAACTAACTGTGCGATGGTAAAAGCTGATCATTTCCTTATTCTCAACTCTTAGATCATGTATCAATGCTTCTAATTTCTTATAACTTTCAACAGAAACAGTAGCCTGAGCAGGTACAGGTACTTCCTTTGGGTACAATGGAGCTTCTGCTGAAAATGGAAGAATAAAAGTGTCCATTATAACCAGTAACCAAGCAGCAAAAGGAGGGTATGTCTTCGGATCCACCTTTCCAAACTCTTTCTTACCTTCACTTGTCTTCACTTCCCAAGCTTGGGATGCCTGAATAACCAACTTCTCATTTCCTTCTGCTAGAAAATACAAAGACTCAGCTAACTCTTCATTGGATGGAGGATTCTTCAGAGGGTAGCCAAACTGCTTTCTGGACAACCTGGTATTGTAACTTATCACTCCTTTTCTTCCTAGTAAAGGTACATTAGGGAAATTACCACACCGGGTAATAATCTCCTTTCCCACTAGATCTCTACTACATCCCCAAGCTATGTCATCCAAAGTTAGCCCTATCAATCTTCTAGCCCACTTCCACTCCTGCTTAAGATCCTTGAATGGCCTTGACTTTGGAAGCCTCGTAGCAAACCACTCAGCAAATAAAGGAGCACAACAATTCACATACCCTTTTCTCTTCTTGTTTCTGTAATGGACCCCATAATAGAAATCCCCCAGCAATTTGGGCACTGGATTTCCTATGATGAAGATAGTGATGGCCTCCATTCTGTTCCAGCCTTTCTCTCCAGGAAAAAAACTTATCCCATACACCATTAAGGCCAAAAATGCACTGAATTCTAACCACTTGTTTCCCAAGGCGAAAACATGAGCTTCTGTGATAAGAAAGTCCAAAGAAAACCTTTTTCCTTTACCAGCCTCCAAGTTTGTCTTCACTCTAAGCATACTCAGATGGCAGGCACTTGCTATGTCCTTATAGGGGGGAACCCTCTCTGAAGCATAATAAGGAATACCCTCTTTGATAGGAATCTTCAGAATGTCAGAAACTTCTTCCAAGGTAGGAGCTAAAATATAATCGGGAAACACAAATATTCTTAGCTGAGGATCTAGAACTGCAACAAGGAATGAAGATTATCTCTCTGGTTAACAGTAGGCTTGTTCATGTAACCCAAAATCTTCCCATACTTTCTTCTGAAATCATCCAAAACCTTATCATTCATTAGGCCAACCAATTTCTGAATACCCTAAATTTCTGGTTGTGGAAAAGTATAATGCACATTCCTCTTTCTAGGAGCCTCTCTATTTTCTGCCATCTGGATAAGTTACAATTACCGGAATTGGATACAATATGCAAATGACAACTTGAAAGTGAAAACACAAACAGTTAATGTGAGTATGATGCAATTTAAATGCAATGAAGGCACATGATCAACATCTGGGACTGTCTGGATACTGAATATTAGAGCCAAGTGACCAGAAACCAGAATCCACTGAATAAAGACCCATGAATAAGAACTTAGTCTCAAATAAGCCCAAATCAAATATCAGATAACTCAAGAACTCCATAATTAAAGTAACCATATCAAATCATAAGAATGCACTGGAAATGAGGGTATGATGAGGCCAAGGGCTCCTGGAAACCTGTAAACCCCTCTCATTCTCACGGGTGTGCTCCGGGTCAAACATCACGAAGTCTCAAAGCCGAATAACAATAATACTTTCACCATTTCCGAGAAATGTCTCATGACCAAATCAGGGAATCGGTTTGGCATTATGTACTACTCAGGGAGGTCTCAGCGTGAGTCCGGGAAAAACAAACATCCCTTATAAGTCCCCAGCTTCAAGCACTGGAATCGAGAAACAACAGTACATTCAGCCCGTATGATACAGTATTATCGTCATACAACCAGATGCTTTGATTGAGTTCCTATAAGAGAATCAGGACATCCTATGCAAGTTCCCTGTGGGCCCTCGGGTGAGAATGGGTTTGCCACAGAATGTGATCTGCCACTGCCACCACTAGAGAGGGATGTTTCCACAAAGGTCCTCAATGATCGGTCCCCAGCTACATATAACTATCAAAGTCGTGTAAGGATCCAAGAAAGATTCATATTGTAAACACCCTAAATTTTCCCTCCCCTTTTTCTCACACCATGGCTTGTGATCTTTCATATAGCATTGCATAAGCATATCATCTCACATTGCATAAACAACTTCATCAAATCACTGCATAAGTTGCATAGTTAGGGTTTATGATCAGATGAATCCAAGAAGTGATATGAGCCATCTCAAAGGCCTTGAAGCTTGTCAAGAGGTTCCATATGTGTTCCATGATCATAATATGCTTCCTAGGGTTCATTAAAGTCAAGAAGTCACAAAGCATTGCACAGAGGCCCAGGCAGACTGAAGATTTCCTGCACAGATGACCTAAAATTAGGGTTTTGGGTTTGAGGCCCTTAATCTCAATTTTTTGGTCATTATTGATTCCATTGGTCTTAATATGTTATAAGGAGCATGTGTACCAAATTTTATGAAGAAATTCATTATGGAAGTCATCTGATCAACTGGTAACTTATTGTGCAAGAAAAAGTCAAAATTAGGGCATCTGAGGCCACCACCAATGGTACCAAGGGTTCATCTTCATCATTTTTGGGTTCTATGATCTTTATTTGATCTTAGAAGTGGTTAGAAGTTCACAATATTGAAGAATTTCAAGCCATTGCAAACTTACCATTTTTGGACATGACTTGTAATGAAAACTTTCCATTTTGGGAAAGATTTTCAACCTCCTCTTTCTTGATCAAAAAGGCTTCAAATGAAAAATCTTCAAACATGAAAGTTGTAGATTGGATCTTCCCATTTTCAAGAAGTACAATAACTCCTCTTGATTCATCCTAGAACTCAAGATATGATGTTTCAAAGTTGGGAAAAATCTTATAATTTTCAAGTTCATGCCAAGGAGGGAATTTTGCAAAATCAAGTTTCAAGACTTATAATGACCTCTAATCCACTTCTAAGCATTATAACATGTTAATGCAACTTTCCTTGATCAGAATCATGCCTTGGATCATAAGTTTCTATGAGCTATTTTCATAAAATTTCCAAAGAGGGAAAATTGCAAAACTCATGCTATCTTGTAATCCAAGTGTTGCAGATCATCACAATCAATCCAAGGGACCTCCTTGAAGTCAGTTGAGGCAAGACAACCCTTCAAACAATCTTTGTCCCATGCCATGCCTTCTATGACAAAAATCTTGACTTTTGCAAATACACCCATACCAATCAGGCTGTCCCACCACCCACTCTCTGACCAATCACAACACATTATACAAACCTCAAGGACCTCAAACATAATAACATTCAAGCCTGAAACAAGCCATAAGCTCAGAATCACAAAATTTCTATAGAACTTCATCTCTTCGAATCTCACTCTTCAGCCAACAAAACTCACTCATTCTTTCACCATTCACCTAAAAATCATCCATAGAACATAAAGCACCCTCCATTTTTCCCTAAAAGCCACTCTAGCAAAAATACAATTTCTGCCAAACCAGAAATGTATCTCACAAACCAAGCCATTTAAACTTCATTCAAGCCTTTCAGAAGCACAAGGGGATCAAGTGGAGTGGATTAGCATCAAAGAAGAGGCCAGAAAGCTCAGATTGACAAAGCTCCAGCTCAGGTAGCTCATTCGAAACATTTTTCCATAACTCTTATTTTAAGTTTCAATGTGATTCTATATGCTTCTCTGGTCACCATGATGCTTTTACTTTTGAAAATGGTTGAGTTTTAAGCATTTCATAGCTTTCTGAAATTTTTCCCGTGAGATGTTCTTGCTTCGATTCTCTCTTTTGATGCATGATAAATGTTTTTGGAGGCTGGATTCTTGTTCTATGTTGTTTAATGAGTGATTCTGGATATTTTGGGAGCTTGGGGTGGCCTAGTGTAGACACCCCAAATTTTCCCTCACTCATATCACACCATGGCTTGTGATCTTTCATGTTTGCATCAACATAGGCATACCATCTCATATTGCATTTTTGCTTCACTGCATAAGTTCAAGTTCATCTGTATCTAGGGTTTGTGATCTGAGCAATCCAAGATTCCATCTGAGCCATCCCAAAGGCCTCAAAGATTTCTAAGAGGGTCCATGTGTGTTCTATCATCATATTATGCTCCTAAAAGTTCATGGAAGTCAAGGGATAACAAATATTGGCAAAAGCATGGAAGCAGAGCTAGGGTTTCACTGCACAGATGACCAAAAGTAGGGTTTTGGTTTCAGAGGCCTTAACTCCAAATTTTTAGGCTATTCTTATTTCTAATGTTCTCAAGATGTTATAAGGATCATATGTACCAAGTTTGATGAAGAAATTCATTGTGGAAGTCATATGTTCACTGGGTAACTTCTTGAGCAAGTTAAGTCAAAATCAAGGCATCTGAGGCCCCCAACAATGGAACCAAAGGGGTATTTTCATCAAATTGAAGTTCTATGATCTTTATTTGATCTTATAAGAGGTTAGAAGTTCACAAGATTGAATAATTTTAAGCCATTTGCAAACTTGCCAAAAATGGAAATGACTTGTAATGGAAACTTTCCATTTTGGGAAAGTTTTTCAACCTCCTCTTTCTCAACCAAAAATGCTTCAAATGAAATTTTATTGGTCATGAAAGTTGTAGATTAGGTCTTTCCCTTTTCAAAAGGTACAAGAACATGTCTTTATTCATCCTAGAACTCAAGATATGGCCTTTCAAAGTTGGCAAAAATCACATAATTTTCAAGTTCATGCCAAAGAGGATTTTTTGCAAAATCAAGTTTCAAGCATTCAAGTGACCTCTAATTGACTTCTAGACATCAACCAAACATGGTGAAACATTACAAGATCAAAATATTGCCTTGGATCACAAGTTTCCATAAGCCATTTTTCACAAAATTCTCAAAAGAGGGATTTTTGCAAGAGTGATTTCTAAGGCTTTGTATGACCTCTAACTTATCTCAATGCACCATAACAACATTATGCAACATGCCATGACCAAAATTCAGCATTGAACAAGACACTTTCATGACCAAATGTCACAAAATTCACAAGATGACATTTATGCATAAACATTGCAAACTCTTGATCAAGGCATTGCAGCTGCATTCTATTGATCCAAGGGCCATCCACAAAGTCAGCTGAGGCCAGACACCCCAAGAAACCAGGCCTGCACCATACCCATACCTCAAGTACACAAAGTTGACATTTTTGCAATTTGGCCCATACCAATCACACTATGCCACCACCCACTTTCTGAACACTCTCATTGGCCTATACTAACCTTATGGAACACATTTCATAACACACAAGCAGCTGGATCATCCTAGAACTCAGAATCCCCAAAACTTGTCAAAAACTTCCCTTCTTCGAAACTCAAAAACCAACCACTGAAACTTCAATTTTCTTTCACCAATCATCTCTATATAACCTAAGGATCATTTCCCACCCCTTTCCATGGCCTGATACAAGCCCAAACACAAACACGATTTCTGCAACCTCAGAACTGAAACTCACAAAGGAGGCCAAATAAACTCATTCCAAGCATCACAGTAGGCTCAGAGGGATCAAAGGAGTTGGTTTGCACAAAAGAAAGGGTCAGAAAGCTCAGGAACTGAAAGCTCAACCTCAGGTAACCTCAAGAACATTTTTTCCAGAACTTGTTTTTTAAGTTACAAATTGGTTCTACATTATGTGTTGATCATTGTGATATGTTTACTTTTGAAAATGGTTGAGTATTAAGCATGTATTGAACTTCTGAAAGTTTTGTTAAGTTTTACGATTTTCTTCGAATCTTGTTTTTGGTGAATGATAAATTGTTTTTGATGGTTGATTCTTGTTTATTGATGTTAGGGGAGTGATTCTGGAGCTTTAGAGCTTTTGATTTAGCCTAGGGAAGAAGTTAGGTGTTTTGGTTGGCCGGAGAAGATGACCGGAGCTTGCTCCGGTCACCTGAAAGTCATTAGGGCTTGATTAGGGTTTAATCTTGCCAGTTTGAATGTAGGTCGTAGGATCTTGTTTAGCGCGAATATGGAAGGTCCAGATTGATTCATTAAAACCCTAAATCTGTTTAATTAGATTAATTAGGTTTATTAATTAATTTTTGCCAGATTAGATCCTAGCCATCAAAACAAGAGCACAGTCAATCCCTTTCTCCCAAGTTCAAATCCTGGCCCTCAGATGCGCTGACTTTCTCATTTTATTCATTTTAATTTCATTTTTATCCATTTCTTTTGCATATTTAATTTAAAATAGCAAAAATCATCCAAAAAATATGAAACTTTGCATTTTTGTTTCAAATAATTTTCTTAACCTGAAAACATTTTTATTTTTATTGTTTGCATTAAAAAGGTATTTTTAAAATATTTAAATGTTATTTTTAATTAATTAAAGTCTTTTAATTAATTAAAAATACATTTAGGTTTCTAAAAATCACCAAAAAAAACATGAATCATCCCATTGCATTTAGAAACATTTTCAAACCCTTCACACAAATTTCTTTTTAGGTTTGATCATAGTTTGAGAATTTTCTTTGAATTAAGGGTCATGTAAATCATATTTTTGAACCCTAACTTCAAAAAATCATTTCTGCCTAACCAAGAAGAGTTTGAAGATGATTCTTTTTACATTGTCTTGAATATTGCATGTAGTTTATAGGTTATTTATCTCATGAATTAATCTTGCATTTTCAATTTGATTTGCATTTTTCCCCTTGAACCACCCAAAAACCCTAGAAAACTTAGGAAATTCATAACTTGTGATTGGTTAGGCTTCTGACCTTCTCCTTTGGGGTGTGACCTAGTATGGGATTAGGGTTTGTTTGAGCTTGGTTTCAATTTTTTATCATGTCATATGCTTCTGTTTTGTTCATTTGCATCATGCTTGTCCATAAAACCCTAATTTCATGTATTCACTTGCATTCATCTTGCATATGCATCAATACATGAACTTGCCATGACATTTCTTGCATTCATATGTCATCTTAGACATCTTAGGACATGTTAGAATCATGCTTAATCATTTATTCATTCATTTTCCATGATTTGCTTTCATTTCATTTCATTAACTTTCATGTGTTTTCAAACTTCAAAGCATGCTTACATGACATCTCATCCTTGTATGATCATACATATGCACTTTGTATGCCTTTTCATCATCTTACATGACATTTACATTGCATGAACACTTCTGACTTTGGTTATTTCATCTCATTTCATCTCATTTCATTTCATTTCTTTATCATTTATACCTTATGCATCCATACTAACTTTTCAGGTTTTGGTAAGTTATTTTGGGAGGTGAATTTGCCTTCACCTTTCACTTCTTGTCATCTACTTCATATGCATTTTACTTGTCTTTTAAGTGAACTTGTTCACTTGTGTTCCATCTTTCACTCTCTTTCTTTAAGTTACTTATCTTCTTCAATGAAGTAAGTAACTTATTCTTCTGCTTCATCCTCCTTTCATCTGCTTCTTCCATTGGTGACTTCCTTGAAGATCTTTTTTAAGCCTCACAAACCATAGGAATATCCAATCAGGATAATAATTAGGGTTGTGATTAGTCCCCCTTAGCTTTTACCTTTGAGTCTCCTTGAGTCTCTCTTCTCATCTCAATAATCAGAGACTAAACTCTTAAAGTTTTAGGACTTTGGAATTAGGGTTATGCCTGCATCCTTCTCTTAGGATGGAGTGTATAACTTTAATCCTAAGTGTTAAACCTTTAATTTGTTTAAACCTCTCAATCAAATCATCTTAATAATCATCAAGACTTTATCTTGTAACTTGGGCCTTACATTAGGTTTTTAATTCTCCCTTTATGGTTAAGAAGGACTAACCCTAGTGTTTAATGGACAAGTCTCCCTCAAGTTGTCTTACGAACCATAAAATCCTCTTCTTAATCTTATCCCTTAATTAAAATCCACTTAATAAAGGCTTGTTATATAATTAATTTAATCCCTGACCATGGATTAAGTTGAGGTATCTTCCTCAGCTTAAGTGTTCTCATCTATTATCCTTCTATTAGGAATGGTGTAATGAGTTCACTAATATGTGATTAGAGATTAAACTCATTACTTAACACTAAAAAAAACCCAAAAACATCTAAATAATCACAAGTAGGTTAATGATCTTAATCCTACATCGTCATGGCAATTAAGTTGAGATGCTTATCTCATACTTAAGTATCCTCATTATCCCTAATCAGGGAGGGATAATGAGTTTACAACCCCTTGATTTAGGCTTAAGCTCATTAACTTATGCAAAACACCAAAAGCAATAACAAAACTGAAAACACAAAAACAAACAATAATCGTCTCCTTCGGGATTCATTTCTCATCACACTCACTCATAAACGGGAACTTGCTTCTTCCGTCTAATGCAAGACAGTTAGCACTAGAGCCAGACGAGTTATACACTTGAGCATAGACAAGTAAGCAGTTCACAATCAATTTATTTATCAGTCTCTTTGAGTAGAACTACGGTGTTCTGAGTTCCTCATTGCACGCGAGGATACGTAGGCATAACTTAATTGTTATCGAACAAAAGTCTCAGTGTCTTCCCCCTCTTTCAGCATTCTTTTTCTAAGCCTCAGTTCTTGAGCATTCACCCTTTTGCACTGACACTTTCACATTCCTTTTCTAGCTTTTGCACACAGATAGCACATACACTACCCCTTTAAACACAATCTTTTAAGCATGGATCCCGTCGAGTACGACGGACAATCTGGGTGCTAATACCTTCCCAGGTTGTAACCAACCCCCTTTCTCAGTTTCTCTGGTTCGCGACCGTCTTATCCATCTTTTTCTCGGTTTATGCAGCATTACCTTTCCTTTGGGATAAAAATGCCTAGCTGGAGACTCTATTCACTTTCACTTCTTTTCTCTCCTTTCACCGACCATTCGCGCTTGTACTGGGATGCAAATCTTCGGGAGTGACACTCCGCTATTTCGTCCAGAAGACGATCATAGACTTCATCCCCAACACCAATTACTGTAAATTGTTCTTCTTGAGGGTCCTCTTGCAAGGCACGACCTCCAGTGTTTCCTTGGGTATCTCTGATAACATTGACTTCAGGATTGAGATGGGGCCCGAACTTTGGCGGATTTGTTCGTGGCTGTCCATGATCATTGTTACTAGTACCTCCTGTACTTGGATTATTCTCTTCTGGAGTTTTCCGCTCGACTAACTCTCTTAATATTTCTTGGCTCTGAGCCAACCCATTCATCACTGCCATGAACTTGTTCATCTGAGCCCTCATCTTAGTTCTCTCATTGGCCATCTGAGTTCTTACGTCAGTTAAATCTTGTTGAACTTGGTCCATCTGTAAGCTCGAAAGGTTGTTTCTTGTAGGATACCTGTGAACTCTGTTGATGGGGAAAACTCTCCTACGAGTAATGTTTCCTGAACCACACAGCAAAGTGAGAAAACAACAACAAAAACACCTACAAAACAAAGAATGAGGTTAGTATGCAATGCAGTATGTCTATTTGTCTTCCAAGGGTATCCGGTTTGGTTCTTTGGTTTTGACCTTCCAGACCACTGGGAATGAAGATGTTGAAGAGAAATAAAGTCTAAGAGAAAATCCAGGTAATATATAAAACATATATTACAAATGCAAAAGATACATAGTTTATGATTACAACAAGTTCCCATGGTGGGTCAAAATACAATTAAGTCGAGAAACACAACAAAATCACCATGAGAAATAAAGTAAAACCAAAATAAAAAACAAGTACAAAGAAATCAAACATTCAGCCCAAAGTCATCCTCCTTGACTTCCTTTAAAAGAGCATCATTCACTAGTCCAAGTGGATGCTCTGTGATGGTCCTGATAAGAAGGTTCCTGGTGGCAATGGTACTTGTCTTGGTCTTTTGATCTCTTTAACCCTGCCCGGAGTTTCAACTCGGAGATTTCCTTCTGTGCTGCTAACAAGGCTTCCCGACTCTTTTTCTCATTAGCTTCCAACTGCTCAATCTTAGCCTGTGTCTTCTGATCTTCTTGCAAATCAGCTTCAGTGATCCTGATCCACCTAGCCTGACTCTCCTCCAAGTAGTATTCAGCTCTGGCTTTCTGAATCTTAGCTTCTTTGCAAGCATTCTTTAATACCAACTCCCCTGCTCGGGCTTTTCTGATGAAGTCCTCTGTCTTTTCTATCTTGGTCATATGCTCGATCCAGAGCTTCTCCAACCTCTCAATATCCAGACGACCATCATTCCTTTCCCAAAGGGTCTTATTTAGAGCTTCAGAAAGCTGGGTATTCCTCTCTTTCAACTTCTCAAACTCCCCTAAACTCACTGTATCTATGGGCTCTACTGATGATGGCCCTGGCACATCTTCCAGGGTGAATGGCATGCGGGTGATCTGTCCTCTGATGCGAGACAATTCCATGTACTGAGTTGAAGCTATGTTGTTACACTTGCCAAGAATAGCAGTCCCTTTTGTCTGTATGTTATCCCAAGCACAGGCTGCTTGTTGGATGATGGCATGATTATTCTAAACATCACAGTAAAGGGTCTCTGCTAAGTTCTGCTCTCTTGGTGGATGTACTAAGGCATACCCTAGCTTCCTTTTGAAAAGCAAAGTATTGTAGTTGATGCAACCCTTCACTCCAATAAGAGGTACATTGGGATACTGCCCACAGCTTGTAATTATGTCCCTGCCCTTGGTACTCTAAGTACACCACTTAATGTCTTCTGAAGTGAGAGCAATCATTCTCTTAGCCCAATTTCTTGACTGATGAGGATTCAGGAAATCTTATGTCTTTGGCAGGTGTCTCAATAATCAACAGTAGAAGAGAGGTGTATAACATCTGACTAGTCTTCCCCTCTGTTTCTCATTTCTCTGATGCACTGAGTAGTAGAAATCCCCTAGCAAGGTAGGAACATGATTCTTCAGCAGTAAGATATGGATATCATTCTTGCTTACAAACTTAGGCTCGTTTGCAAACAAGATGATTCCATATACACTAAGAGTCAGGAGAGCACAAACAGTTTCCCACTTCCCTGCTGCAGCATGGCTGGTGGCTTGAGTGATCAAGAAGTCCAAACGGAGGCCTGGGATTCCAGCCTTGGTGGTCATATGTTGATCAATGATGGTGGCTTCCAAGTTTAGAGCCTTAGCTATGTATTCATTCCTAGGAACAGTCATCTCAGGGTTGAAAAGGATTCCTCTTCTGATGGGGACACCCAACAACATGGAAAACTCTTCCAACAAAGGACCCATCTGAAAGTCTGGGAAAGTGAAACATCTGAGAGAAGGGTCATAAAACTGAAGGCAAGTGTGAATCATGCTCCTCTGTGATGCATCCAAGTCCATGATCATGTCCATAATACCACCATAATGTTCCCTGAATAAAGGGACATGATTAGGAGTGATAAGTGCCTGAATCTGTCTGAGGCCTGCTAGAGAGGGCTCAAAGAAATGGTAAGTGATGTTGCTCTTCCTGGATGAATCCATACTGATAATGGGTGTTGATGAAGATAACTGAAGGAAATAACCGATGAAGACAACTAGAGGAGATATCAGTTGAAGAAGATCTCTGATGAAGATAACTAATGAAGATGGCTGAGCAAAAGAACAGTCAAAACCAAACCAAAGATGATGTGGATACCCTGTAAAACAAATAGAGAAATGTTAAAATGATGCAAAATGATGTATGAAGAATGATATGCAAGGGTTTGTGATCAGGTGCTGGATTTGTCATTTGCTTTGATAGGGTCCATAAGTGTTTAGAAATCCGAATGAAGGTTAGAGAACCAGTAACCAGGTGGGGGACTCAAATAAAGAGTCATAAGTCCAGGGTTTCATAAGATCAGTCCAAAGAAGTGTAACCTTAAAATAATATCAGTAACAGGGTATGTTGAGGCCAAGGGTTCCTGCAAACCTGTAAACATCCCAACCCACTCACAGGTATTGTTCTAGAACAAGGATCCTCAGACTTGGATCTATTATGAGAAGTGTAAACACTTCTAACTCTGAGGTATAGTGTTTACATTAATCATAAAGGACCCTCCTCTAATTCACCTCAGATGCTGAAGCTCATCTAAAAGGTCATCCAGACTTAGCAGGCTTTCCAGATAGCCCTAGTACTACAGGAAATCCGTAGCACAGAGTTCTCAAGTACCCATGTCTGAACCGTGTTTCATATTCCCGCACTAGACCAAAATGGAATGGGAAAGAATATGAATCCACTCTAATCATATGTGTCACTCAGGCTCCTGGTGTGGAACCTTTCTTACTGAGATACCCCTCCCACCAAGGTAAACCAACAAATCCAGCACAAATATGATATGACAATAATATGAAATTCATAAAACAGTAAATAAAAGCGATAAATAAAGTTGTACAAAAAGCAATAAATAAAGTAATAAACAATAAGCATACATAACATATAACTCCCCCATAAACACAAATCAAACAAGTGCTAGGAGAAACCCACAAAAAGAACCAGAAGCCCTGGTTGAAATACTTCCCCAGCAGAGTCGCCAAGTTGTCACTCCCAAAGATTTTCATCCCGGTGCAAACGCGAACGGTCGGCGATGTTGGAGGTTGAGGTTGAATAGAGTTGCCATCTAGTCATTTTTATCCCAAAGGAAAGGTAATGTTGCATAAACCTAGAAGGGTATGGATAAGACGGTTGCGAACCAGAGAAACTGAGAAAGGTGGTTGGTTACGACCTGGGAAGGTATTAGAACTCAGTTCGTCCGTCGTACTCGACGGGATCCATGCTTACTTGATTGTGTTTAAAAGGGGTAAGTGTATGTGCTATCTGTGTGCAAAAGCTAGGGAAAGAAAGTACAGGTGTCAGTGCAAAAGGTGTGAATTGCTCAGGAACTGAGGCTTAAAGAAGAAAGCTGAAAGAGGGGGAAGACACAAAGACTTTTGTTCGATAACTGTTAGGTTATGCCTACGTATCCTCTCGTGCAATGAGAAAGTCTGAATACCGTAGTTCGACTCAAAGAGACTGAAAATAAATTGACTGTGAACTTCTTGCTTGTTTATGCTCAAGTGTATGACTCGTCTGGCTCGAGTGCTAACTGTCTTGCATTAGACGGAAGAAGCAAGTTCTCGTTTATGAATTAGTGTGATGTGAAAAGAATCCCGAAGGAGACGATTATTGTTTTTTTTTTTTGTGTTTTTAGTTTTTTATTGTTTTTGGTGTTTTGTATAAGATAATGAGCTTAAGCCTAAATCAAAGGTTTGTAAACTCATTATATCCTCCCGGATTAGGGATAATGAGCTTACTTAAGTGTGAGATAAGTATCTTAACTTAATTACCATGATGATATATGGTTAAGATCATTAACCTATTTGTGATTATTTAGATGTTTTTGGTTTTTGTTTAGTGTTAAGTAATGAGTTTGATCTCCAATCACAGATTAGTGAACTCATTATACCATCCTAATAGAAGGATGATAGATGAGAACACTTAAGCTGAGGAAGATACCTCAACTTAATCCATGGTTAAGGATTAAATTCATTATATAACAAGCCTTTCTTAAATGGATTTTAATTAAAGGATGAGATTAAGAAAGTGGATTTTAAGTTTGTAAGACAACTTGAGGGGGACTTGTCCATTAAACACTAGGGTTAGTCCCTCTTAACCATAAGAAAGAGATAGAACCCTAATGTAAGGCCCAAGTTACAAGATAAAGTCTTAGTGATTATTAATGTGTTTTGATTAAGATGTGTAAACAAATTAAAGGTTTAACACTAAGGATTAAAGTTATACACTCCATCCTAAGATAAGGATGCAGGCATAACCCTAATTCAAAGTCCTAAAGCTTTAAGAGTTTAGCCTCTGATTATTGAGATGAGAATAAAGACTCAAGGAGACTCAAAGGTAAAAAGATAGGGGGACTATACACAACCCTAAAAATTATCATGCTTGGATATCCTATGGTTTGTGAGGCTTAAGAGAAAAGATCTTCAAGAGGCCACCATGGAAGAAGCAGATGAAAAGAGAAGGAGGAAGAAGAATAAGTTACTTACTTCCTGAAGAAGATAAGTAACTTATGAGAAAAGAAAGGAGCAAGATAAACACAAGTGAAGCAAGTTCACTCCAAATACAAATGAAGGATGCAAATGCAAGGGAAAGAAGATGTGGGAAGTGAAGGCAAATCCACCTCCCAGATAACTTACCAAAGGTTCCTGAAATGTTAGTATGAATGCATAAGACATAAAGCCCAAAGAAATGAGATGAGTAAAGATACAAAGAGCAAAACCAAAAGTGATTATGCAATTAAAATGTGTTATGAGATGATTCAAAATCATACAAGATGCATATGAATGATCATACAAGGATGAGATGCAATGGAAGCATGTTTAGAAGCATGCAAACACATAGAAGTTCATGAAACAAAATGAATGCAAAGCATGCCAAAATGATACAACAATGATCAAGAAATGTTTCAAACATTTCCTAAGATGTCTATGATGACATACAAAAGAATGGAATGTCATGGCAAGTTCACAAGTTCATGATATGCAAAAAAGAATGCAAATGAAGATGCAAAATTAGGGTTTTAAGGCAACATGAGATGCATATGACCAAAACAGAAGCATTCACCATGATAAAAAATTGAAATTGAGCTTAAACAAACCCTAAACCTATACAAGATCACACCCCTAAGGAGAAAGTCAGAAGCCAATCCTAGTGAAAGTTATGAAATTTCTAAGTTAACTAGGGTTTTGGGTGCTTCTAAAGGGAAAATGCAAATCAAATTGAAAATGCAAGATAAAAATATTAGATAAATAACCTAGAAACTATATGCAATATGTGAAACAATGCAAAAAGAATCAAGTTCAAACTCATCATGGTTTGGCATAAATGAATTTTTCAAGTTAGGGTTAAAAAATGTGAAATTTAAGAACCCTAATTCAAAGAAAATTATGAAAATGTGATCAAACATAAAAAGAAATTTATATGGTGAGTTTGAAAATGTTTCTAAATGTTTAAAAAGGCTTCATAATTTTTTGGTGATTTTTAGAAACCTAAATGCATATTTAATTAATTAAAATTAATTAATTAATTAAATAAAACATTTAAATGTTTTAAAAATACTTTTTTAATGCAAAAATTAAAATAAAAAAAGTTTTTAGGTTAAGAAAAATATTTGAAACAAAAATGCAGAAGATGAGATTTTTTTAAAGGTTTTTGCTATTTTAAATAAATTGAACAAAAGAAATGCAATAAAATGAAATAAAAATGAATTAAATGAGAAGTAATCTGATCCAATGGTCTAGGTTCAAATCCTAGTTGATTGCGCATGCAGATAGAGGGTCAGGATCTGATCTGGAAAAATTTATTTATTAAACCTATTTAATCTAATTAATCAGATTTAGGGTTTTAATGACCTATTCCTAGCCATCCAACACACGCGGGAAACACTCATCCTACGACCTACATTCAAATTGGCAAGATTAACCCTAATTACAACCCTAAACATTTTCAGGTGGCCGGAGCAAGCTCCGATCATCTTCTCTGGTGACACCTTTAACCCAACTTCCACCACAGGCCATGAAACTTCACCAAAATCTCCAAAAATGATCTATGAACATCACTAAACAAGAATCCAACACCAAAAATCATTTATTTTCAGAAACCAGCATGAATCGAAGCAAACTTCTTCTAGGTCAAAAATTTCAGAGATACGGTTCATGCTCATTTCTTCACCATTTTCAAAAACAACAAGTGCAGTGTGATCAGGGGAACATGGGGAACATTTCTAGAACATAAAATAAAGCTTCTAGAAAAAAAAGTTTGAGATAGCTACCTGAGCTGAAGCTTTCACTCCTTGAGCTTTCTGGCCTCTTTCTTTGTTCAATCCACCTCCAATGAACTCCCTGATGATGTTGCAATGCTTAGAACAAGTTTATGGGGCTTGGTTTGAGAGGTGCAGCTCCTCTGCACCAGGAATCATGTTTTTGTTTGGCTATGTTTCAAGGCTTTTTAGAGGGTGCTTTGTGTTCTATGGACCATTTGGAGATGATTGGTGAAGTTTGTTTTGAGGTTTGTGGCTTGTGTAGTGAGAATCGAAGAAGGGAAGTGTTATGGAATTTTTGGCAATCTGAGCTTAGCAATGGATTCAGGCTTGTGTGTGTTATGAAATAAGGTCTTTAGGGTTAGTATAAGCCAATAGGATTGATCAGAAAGTGGGTGGTGGCATAGTGTGATTGGTATGGGCCAAGTTGCAAAAAGGTCAATGGATGTGTACTTGAGGCATGACACGAGTCAGAGTTGTTTCAAGGGGTGTCTAGGCCTCAGCTTGTATCAAGGATGGCCTTTGGATCAATAGAATGCAGCTGGATGGAATTGATCAAGTGTTCTCATGGCTTATGCAAGTTTCCCTCTTTGGAATTTCTTGAAATGCAAGGCATAGAAACTTTTGTTTTTTGTGCAATCTTGATCAAAATGTGTTGCATTATGTTGGTATGATGTTTAGAAGTTGATTAGAGGTCATGAAATGGCTTGGCAAGTGAAATTGCAAAAATCCCTCTTTGGTGCACACTTGAAAATTATAGGATTTTTGCCAACTTTGAAAGGCCATATCTTGAGTTCTAGGATGAATCAAGACATGTTCTTGTAATTTTTGAAAATGGGAAGACATAATCTACAACTTTCATGTCCAAGGATTTTTCATTTGAAACATTTTTGGTCATGAAAGAATAGGTTGAATATCTTTCCCAAAATGGAAAGTTTCCATTACAAGTCATTTCCAAAAATAGCAAGTTTGCATTTGGCTCAAAAATTTTCAACTTTGTGAACTTCTAACCACTTAAATGATCAAATAAAGATCATAGAGACTCAAAATAATGATGATGACCCTTTGGTACCCTTGATGAAGGCCTCAAATGCCTGATTTTGACTTTACTTGCTCAAGAAGTTACCCAATGATCAGATGACTTCTACAGTGAATTTCTTCATCAAATTTGGTACACATGATCCTTATAACATATTTAGACCATTAGAAACAAGAATGACCAAAAATATTGGGATTAAGGCCTCTGAAACTAAAACCCTAATATTAGGTCATCTGTGCAGGAAATCTTCAGTCTGCCTCTATGCCTTTGCCATGCTTTGTGATCCTTTAACTTTTATGAACTTTGGGGAGAATAATATGATCATGGAACACACATGGACCCTCTTGGAAAGCTTCAAGACCAATGGGATGGCTCGGATCACTTCTTGGATTGCTCAGATCACAAACCCTAGATGCAGAGGAAATGAACTATGCAGTGGGATATGATATGCTTATGCTAATGCAAAAATGAAAGATCACAAGCCATGGTGTGAGAAAATGTGAGGGAAAATTTGGGGTGTTTACACACGCGTGTGCCTAGGAAAGTGTGTGCATTTAATTGTAGCGGTAAAATCATGAGTGTAAGTTATTGGTTAACTTAACTCAAAGTAAACATAGTCGCCACCGCGCTTTTATTTTATTCCAAGAGGAAAAGGAAAAAAGAGTGAATAAATCCTAATGAATCTAAAAGCAAAAAGCTAAAGAAACAAACAGAGAACGGGTAAGGGGATAGGTTACACAATGGGAAGGTTTTACGCACCCAACATGTCTGTGGTACTCCACGGGAGCCCTTTGAAAAATTTACTGCTTTTGGTTTGAAAGAGGTTTGTTAAATGAGAGTGGGGGATGAGAAAATAATTAATTTTTTATATTTTTGTGTTTGGAGAGGTTTACCACCTCATGCCTACGTACCCACAAAGTGCAATGCGAGATCAAAACCTCATAGTTCGTGGTACAAATAGTGAAAAGGGTTGGTTATGATCAATTTTATTAAGTGAAGAGAATTTGTCATCTTCAAGTGGATAGCCAAACAAACTACAATGAGAATAGGGTCATGGACTCATACATGATTATAGGGAGGGAGCCAACTCGGATAAAATCAACGAGTATGCCACTAAACCCCCACGAATGACAAGAGACCCAATTACATCAAACTACGACCATGGAAATTGAGAGGTTTGCACCCGACTAAAGAATAATGACTCATAATCGACACTTTTTGAGGAAAACAAACAAAAGTGCACAAAGGCACAAAAAAACTTGAATGAGTTTGGTTCTTTTTATTTTTTTGAATTAAGGTCAAGATAATTAGATTTATTGATTTCTTAAGAGAAAAGAAAAGAGTGAAATCCACTTGACAAAAGTCAAGGTTTTGTTTATTAAAGAAGTGATGATTTTAGAAAACAAAAATCCTTTGAAAAAGAGAGAAGATTTTGAAAATTAAAGAAGGGGTGGAGATGAAGGGACTATCCTAAAAAAGAAAATAAGGAGATAAAGGAAGAAAGATCTAACCAAACTTGGTGATACTTCCAATTATGAGCATAAGAGTTTCATCCTTATAAGCTAGCAAATGGCCAAATAAAGGCAAGTACCAACTTCATGAAGATCAAGGCAAAGGAGAGGTGTCCTAAAATCTAAGTCCAAAACTCCATTCCAAAGCTAAGGATAGTAACCAATAGTCCAAAGATAAGATCACAAATTTTTAGAGGTTTAATCCCTTATTAATCTTTTTTGTGTCCAAATGGACAAAAGGAAAATCAACATAATAAAATAAGAGCAAGAAATATAAACATGATATGAATGAATAAAGCATAATAAAGCATAATTAAAAAATAAAAGCAATTAAAGTACAAGAATCTAAAATATTAGTAGTAGTAATAGTATAATAATATTTAAATAATAATGGTATGGTGAACTTAATCAACACAAACCAAAAGAACAACCAAAATCGAAAGGCAACCGGATCCGCTTAGTATCTTACACTATAGCGATGAATCAAGGCAAACCGAATCAAATTCAATGAAATTTGAAAGGTGGTTGGGAGACCCAAAGCACCTACGCTTCAAATGTTCGTAAGTCTTGATTCTTAATGCAATATTATTAAACGCTTTGGGAATCAAGCATTTAAGCATGAAAATGCATCACTAATTCAAAGCACCTTAAGTGAATTAAATAATTCACTTAAAGGTAGTTTTGAACTAATGAACATTAACTACTCTAATCTATACCCAAAGTTCATTGAAATTAAGGAGAAATCACTCCCAAAAGTGCTTCCCAAGGTAAAAATAAAAAGGAGGAAGAAGAAGAAGAAAGAGGAACCAAAATGGGGCTTAAAATGAGCCAAAACAATGCCTCTGACTTGTGTTAACCGGTTAACCAGAATGCATTAGAAATGGTTAACCGGTTAACACGACCAGTTTTCAAATCCTACACAAAATTAACACTGGTTAACCGGTTAACCAATTTACACTGAAAATGGTTAACCGGTTAACACTGAACCAGTACCATAAAAATTGCAGAAAGTCAGCATGATCCATTTTTAAAACCTTTTTCAAACATTTGATGATCATGATCTGAATTTGCACGAATTTTAAAACCAAAATACAGTAAAATCCCTGCAACCAAACAACAAAGTAAGATCCTAAGGATCTAAAATCAAAGGCACAAAAGATCTACATCTTGAATGTTGATGATGGAGATGGGTTTATGGAGAGAGTGAATTACCAAAAGTACTTCTTCAAATTGGACTAAATCAAGCTAGACCTACTGCAATTGAAGAACAAGAGAAGAATAGGATGAAGGCTTAGCTCAAGTTAATCAAGAATTCAATGTGAATTCTTGATAACTTCAAAAGAAGGAAATAAGAGCTTTAGTGAATTTTTGGTTTTGGGGGAGTATTTGGAAAGGGATTTATTGGCTCTCCAAAGCTTGGTGAATGAATGAAATTATGGTGCTATTTAAAGACTTTAGGTATGGGAATTTGGTGGAATGGAGCTTGATTTGGTAATTAAAATTAGGTTTGGTAATTGGAAATTTGGTGGGAAATGGAAAAGAGTGGTGATTAGTGAGGGTTTATGGTAGGAAATGATCAAAGTGATGTAGAGAAATCAAAGGGAAATGGATCTAGAAAATTCCAATAAGATCAATGAGCCAAGGGTTCTAAATTTGAATGAAAAATTCAAATTTCGCACTGGTTAACCCGTTAACCAATTTACACTGGAAATGGTTAACCGGTTAACCAAGCAAAAACTTGAATTTTTTATTCAAACATGATTGCTTGGTTGTTGTGGCCCGATTCTTTTTGTACGTCGAAGAAGGCATGGAAATAAACGCATGAACCTTGGAATTCCTTGAATGAATCAATTAACTTGGGAAATCCTTGATCAGATAAATTTGAATTACTCGCGGATCAACTTCGACTTTTGTCTGTGAAATTTTATTCGAGCTGCAGGACTGCTATTTTTGGCATTTTCAATTGTTCCTCTTCCTGAAAATGTTAGTGAAAGAAAACAGAATTCTTTAAGATTTTAATTAATGGTTAGTAAACATAATCAAATAAAGAAAATCAAGGCAACGGTGATCCCCTGTGAGACATAAACCTACACCCGAGAAGAACCGAGCAACCAGTGTGATCTTGTTTGTATGCAAGATGCAGATGAAATGCGAAGAAATCTTAGGGCAAATATTAGGGTGCTACAACTGCCCCTATTTAAGTTTCCTCAATTTGAAGATATGAAGATTGACATATTCGTCTTTACAAGATGGGAGAGACTTAAATACAAAAAACCCAATTTTTATCCTAAGAGACCATGATATGAATATGCAAACCCAAGATCTCTGTGGGGAGAATATGACCACCAGAGGAAAGAAAAAGCTTGAGGACACAGAAGAAAATCCCGCTGGGAAAACAACAGACACCAAAAGAGTTTACTAGGAAAATAAATCACTGGATATCTGACTCAACTTGGGGAAATCAGGGTAAAAGATTCAATGAGGGAGAGTAAACACTCTGCTAGGGAATATCAACCAAACAAAGTATTCAATTCCAAAAACTGGAGGAATACCGAGTTGGACAAGAATCATCAACTACCGGTTTACTAGGTAGGAGATATGAAAACAATGGACTCAACTATCGATTTACTGGATGGGAGCAAAACACAGAGAGATCGCATATACTATCTGTTTACTAGGTAGAAAAATTTGTAGATGTTAACAGAATTCTCAACTACCGGACTTACTGGATAGGAGCAAAAGCAGTGAGCTTGATTAACTTGGCAATATTACCCACTATTGAATAATTGATAGCCTAATTCCAAAGTAATATACTCAAGTTGGAGAAAATATTGCCCACTATCAATCAATGATAGCTTAATTCCAAAGCAGTATTCTCATAAAAGGGGACCAAAGTTCAATCCAAGAACAAGTTGGAGAGAAGCGGTCAAACAAGACTCATCCCGAGGAGGAAATATCTCAACTGGGGAAAGTTCCATCCAGATAATAAACTGGGAAAGAAAATGTATCAATATCATCCACGAGGAACAAGCTCAGTTGGGAGTTTAGAAAGGATAAACACTTTCTGCTTAATGGTCGACACTCTAAACTTGAGAGGAAGACAACACACACACAATCTATGGGGAAAATCCACACCAAAGGGCAGGGAACAATGATAAATGCAAACAAACAATGTTATGTTTATGTGTATGAATATGTTGACAAAACAGACATAACGATAAGAAACATGTGACATAAACACCACAACAACCAGATACTCGGCTAATCCCAGGTCAACAAGGCTGGGGAATCCTGCTGGAGATTCAACTTGAAATCCTGCAGGGGAACATCAAGAGCCATCAAAGGAATATAATCCTGCTACAAGGCTTAAAGTAATACACACAATACTAGGATTTAGTTTGGTTTAATGATGTTTATTCTTGCACTCAAATCTTTGTATTGTATTTTATTTTGTTTACCTTAATAAGTAGGAAAACCATGTATAAAAAATGGATGTTTGTCGATCGATTGACCAAAGAGTACGAGAATAGGGTTGTGTAATTAGTTAAGTTTGTTATTCAACACGTTAAAGACCCCAGACAAATGAAATGTCCTTGCTTAGGTTGTTATTATATTGGTAAGGTTGACGTAGATCGATTGAAATCGCATTTACTGAGGCATGGAATTGATCGAAGTTATAAGTGTTGGATATTTCATGGTGAGAAAATTAACGAGAATGTTGAACCGAGGGGGAAAAGTAATACGACTTATGCTTCAGACGACAAAGACACAGAAATATATGATTGTGATCGAGTCGAAGAGATTGCAGAAGCACTTGAAGAAGATCTTCATGATTGTCCTGAAATGTTTGAGAGGTTGGTAACCGATGCAGAGAAATTGTTGTATAAAGGTTTCAATAAATTCACAAGACTATCTGCGGTATTAAAGTTATACAATTTAAGGACTGGTAATGGATGGTCGGATATAAGTTTCACAGAGTTGTTGGCCCTTGTCATACCCTAAATTTTGACCAGATGTTTTAGCATTTTTCATTCATCTGACACATTTTTATCACAGTATTGAAAATTAATCATAAGTCCGTCATTTTTCCATAAACATTTCATCGATCATTAATCATGCATTTTTAACTTATTTTTATCATTCCATGTCATTTCTTGATTTTTATGATTTCTATTTAGATAATTATTTTAGTTTATTTAGAATTAATCTTAGTTTAATTTTGGTTTTAATTTATATTTTAATTAAATTTTATATTAAATTTAGTTTAATTTCAATTTTAATTTATTTAGTTTAACTTCAATTTATTTAATTCAATATAATTTATTTTTTTAATAACCTTTTTCAATTTTTTTTCTTTATAATTATTATTATTATTTATTATCATTATTATTACTACTTTTCTTTTGTTTTTCTTCATGTTCAAAAAAGGATAAATGGCAAGTGGGGTCCACTACAATGTAGTACAAACACTTCACATGGATTGCCAACTTGGAATTATCAATGGCCAAGAATTATTCTCACATTTCACATGGATTGCCAACTTGGACTTATCAATGATCAAGAATCATTCTCACACTTCACATGGATTGCCAACTTGGAACTTATCAATGACTAAGAATCATTCTCACACTTCACATGGATTGCCAACTTTGACTTATCAATGACCAAAAATCATTCTCATAAAGTCACATGGATTGCCACATCAACACTCCTACCTCATTCACACTATAAATAAGATCTTTCTTTCTCTCATTTGAGACTAACAAAGATCACACTTAAATTCTCAAAATCCAACTCATTCATTAGATATTTTTCAAAGTCAAAATTCTTTTTTTTTTACTTGCACAATATTCATAACCATTCATACTCCATAAACTTTATTCGTATTACACTTACAAAAATTAAAAAAAAATCAAGAACCTATCTCCTTGCAACAACCTCATCACCTTCATCCATTGAACTCATCCATTCATCATCCTAGACTCGAACGCACCCCCTTCATATTTTATTCTTCTTATTCACTTTCTTTTTATTTTCTTTTGAAAATTATTTAAGTAATCTTTATTTATTTCATTTCATTTTATAGTAAATATTTGTGTTAATTTCTTTTTTAAATCCATTATTACTCTTTTATTTTTGTTTCTCTTTTCGGGCCAATGATATAATAAAAAGCCACGATTAAGTCGATTCCAATAAGTCGATAAATTGTGACCAATATGAGGCCTTTATAGTTTAGTTTATTTTATTTCATTTTATTTAGTCTATTTATTTTGTTTATTTTTATTTTCGCATTTTAATACAATAAAAGCGCTCTACTCCTCATAGAACGGTTCTAAACATTGAATCGGTTCTAAGGTAGTTAAAGAGCCACATTTCGACGCTTCCGATTTTTATTATCAAGCTCCAACGGTTCCGAATAATTAAGACACTGCACACACGCTTTCTCTTGTGCAAACTACAACGAGACCCTTTATTTTATCACAATCCCGTGTAATTTATTTTGTATGCCTCGCCCGATTACCTTGTACGCATTTATTTTCTGCACTTATTGCTTTTAATTCATGCGTGAACCCTTGGTCCAACACCAAGTGGTTTCACTCGTACACCTGCACATTCTATTCAGTTACATGTTCGCATTACTAGGAGCATCCTTAGGGACTAGGGTTCGAATCCGCCTAATCAATCAAACAATTAACCTCCATTTGCATTTCACCTGTAAGTCGAGTGCTTCGTGCATCGCCATCTAACTTTTCTAACTTATCAAGCATTCAAATTAATTAATTATACGAAAGAACTGAACTCTGGAGTCTAGCATTCCACATAGTTCTTGAGTGGATTATTCCTGAGGCCATCCCCACGGGATGTGATTTATTCACTCTTTCGTACTTAAAACACTTAAAACAATCAACTTTCTCAAAAAGATGAGACATGATTCATCTCCGTAGGAAAGATGTTCCTCATATTCCCACAAACAAATCAATTTTATCGAACAATTTCTCTCAAGAAAGAATGTGGCAATCACTTGTTGATCATATATCCAAGTTTGAAGCTTTTTCCCTTTCAATTTTCTCCTTTAACTGTTTGTGGTGGAATAGGTGAGATATCTCCCTTAAAGATGACGACTTATCTCTTTCTTTCAAATTCAACTTAAAACATACACAACAAATATTCAAATCATTTTCATATTAATTAAACGGAGGAACGGAATTCTGGAGTCTAGCATTCCACATAGTTCTTGAATGAATCATTCCTGAGGTCAGCCCCACATGACATGATTCATTCGCCCTCTCGTATATCAAGGCACCTAATTACATATCAAATAATGAAAGAACTAAATTCTGGAGTCTAGCATTCCACGGGTTCTTGAGTGAATCATTCTTGAGGCCAGCCCCACAGGACGTGATTCATTCGCCCTTTCATTCTTAAAACACCTTAAATAAGATCGAACTCTTTCTCTAAACGAACATTGTTTAAGCTCTTTCTATCACGCAAACAAGCTAGCGCTTCAGCCTCCTATCACGAGTAAATAAGCCAATGCTTAGCAGTTAGAAAGCGGTTTGAACAATCGTTCATTAAAAAACACCAGCAAATCGTAGTAGCGCGAACTACGAAGCTCTGACTTTCCCATTGCACAAGGGAATATGTAGGCACAAGGAATTTTATCCTTCGCGGGCACAATAATAAAAAATTTAATCATTTCTCCGTCATAAATCACAATAATAAAAAGTTTAATCTTTTCTCCGTCACAAAGCACGATAATAATTAAAACTATTTTCCTTTAGAACAAACATTTTAACAAACCATTTAGAAGACAAAGACATAAATCAACATTTAATCGCATAGTCAGACTAAGAGGTTCCCGTTGAGTACAACGGATGTGAGGGGTGCAAATACCTTCCTCTTGCATAACCGACTCCTGAACTTAGAATTTGGTTTCGTTGACCATTTCTTATCCTATTTAGGTTTTATCTATATCTCCCTTTTCTTTAGTTAGAATAAATAGAATTAGGTGGCGACTCTGTTGTTTCTTTCCGCGTCCATCGCGAGGATCGTATTTTTCGAGGTATGACAACCCTTATGAGAGAAATTCTACCGGAGGATAATGTTCTTCCTAATCGAACCTATGAGGCAAAAAAACGGTTGTGCTTTATTGGCATGATCTATGATAAGATACATGCTTGTCCAAACGGTTGCGTTTTGTTTCGAAACGAATATGCATCGTTAACTGAGTTCCCTAAATGCAGGTTGTCTCGATATAAGAAAAAATTGTATCCAGTAAAAGTCTTATGGTATTTTCCTATAGTTCCGAGATTTAGGCGTATGTTTCGTAGTGAAACTGATGCAAGACAGCTGACTTGGCATGCATATGAAAGAATTATTGATAGAAAGTATTAACATCCGGCTGATTCACCACAGTGGTTGGAAATTGATAATGTTTATCTTGACTTTGGAGAAGAAACAAGAAACCTTCGCTTGGCATTATCTACTGATGGAATGAACCCGCATGGTCTTTAAAGTATATCACATACCACATGGCATGTGATTCTTATAATTTATAACCTACCTTCATAGCTATGTATGAAGCGTAAGTACATGATGTTATTTATGTTAATCTCTGGGCCTAAACAACCAGGGAATGACATAGACGTATACTTGACAACTTTGATCGGAGATTTAAAGATTTTGTAGGAGAAAGGTGTGGAGGTTTATATGGAGATTGGAAAGAAAGTTTCAATTTGAGGGTGATCTTGTTTGTCACAATTAATGATTTTCCAGCATACGGGAATTTATCTGGGTATAGCATTAAAGGTCAACGTGCATGTCCGATTTGTGAAGATGGAACCAATACGATGCGATTGGAACTTTGTCAGAAGAATGTGTTTCTCGGTCATCATAGATTCTTACATTCTAAACATCACTACCGTGGGTGGAAAAACGCATTCAATGGAGACACCGAACAATGTAAAGCTCCACCCGCATTGTCAGGTGACCAATTTTTTGAAAAGGTGAAAGATGTGTGTACTGAGTTTGGCAAGCCTTTTTCATATAAGGTTGTCAAAGGAGGGTGGAAGAAGAGGTCGATATTTTTTGAATTGCCATATTGGAAGTCTTTGTACGTAAGACATTTTCTTGATGTTATGCATATTGAAAAAAATGTATTAGAAAGTGTTAATGGTACGTTACTCAATATAAAAGGAAAGTCTAAGGATTGCCTTAAAGAAAGGGAGGACATGTTAAAAATGGGAATAAGAACTGAATTAGCACCCGTGAAGAAAGGAAGACGAACATATCTACCACCTACTGCTTTTACACTATCTAGAAAGGAGAAAAAATAATGTGTAAGTTTCTGAGTGAAGTTAAGGTTCCAGAAGGATACTCTTCAGATATTAGAAGACTTATGTCTATGAAAGACCTTAAGTTGAAGAGTTTGAAGACACATGATTGCCATAATATAATGGAACATTTTCTACCAATAGGTATACGTTCTATTTTTCCAGAAAAAGTAAGAAGTGCCATAACTAAATTGTGTTTTTTTTAGGTAAATTTTTAGTAAGGTGATCGATCCCGAGATCTTACCAACACTACAAAAAGAGATAGTTATTACCTTGTATGAGCTTGAAATGTATTTTCCTCCCTCTTTTTTTGAAATAATGGTACATCTAGTTGTTCATCTTGTGAAAGAGACACAGTTGTGTAGTCCAGCTTATATGAGATGGATGTACCCTGCTGAATAGTATATGAAAATATTAAAAGGGTACGTGAAAAACCAAAGTCGCCCAGATGGTTGTATTGCTGAATGATACATTGTTGAAGAAGCGGTTGAGTTTTGTACTGAATATTTGTCCAGCGTTCAATCGATTGGACTCCCAAAAGCTCATATTTTCGGGGGAAAATGAAGGTAAAAAATTAATTGGAAATAAAATTATGACAGTATCAAGGGATGAACGGGATCAAGTGCATTTATATGTTCTGCACAATGATAATGAGGTTTGGCCATATGTTGAAATGCACAAGGATGTACTCCGGAGGTTAAATCCGAACGGAAATGAAAATTGGATAGTACGAGAGCACAATCAAAGTTTTATACAATGGTTAAAGGATCATATTTATTCGAAGCGCTCTTCAGATCTTGCTTCGATAACAGAAAGGTTGAGATGTTTGGCCTATGGCCCAAGTTTGCATGTGTTTTCTCATAGCGCATACGCAATTAATGGATACACATTTTATACCAAAGAATAAGATGATAAGAGTACTATGCAAAATAGTGGTGTCATCGTGCTAGCTGAAGCAACACATATATCAAGTATGAAGGACTTAAACCCCAAATATGAAACTTTGTCATATTTTGGAGTTATTTAGCACATTTGGGTGTTTGATTACGAGAAGTTTCAGATTCCCATCTTTGGTTGCAAGTGGGTAAATAGTAATGACATACGAATGGATAAGTCTGGATTTTTGCAAGTGGATCTTAATAGGGTGGGATACAAAGATGAGCCTTTTATTCTAGCATCTCAAGCTAAAAAAGTGTTCTATGTCAATGAACCGACGAGTACGAAATGGTCTATAGTGCTTTTATCTAACAAAGTGGTTAATGATAGCGGTGTAGATCAATGTGATATTGATGTTGAGAATGAGTCATGCATTAGACGGAATGAGTTGAATAGAAATGATCAAGATGAGGATCTTATAGCGGATGAGTCATATATCAGAAATGATCATAACGAGGAAATTTGGATCAATTCATCCATCCGCATTGCTAAGAAACAAGTAATTCATATTCCAACCAAGAAAAGAAAGAGATGTTAGTGAAAGAGGTATTACAATAAAATGTTATATATTATGTCATTTTCAATAAATTTATATGCTTTTCCTAATTTTTCATAATTTATATTTGATATCCGTTTCTTTATTTTTCATTTTCAATAAATGTTATTTGGTATCATAATTTATAGCTTAGACAATTACTTTCATTATAATTTATATTTGATATCATTGGTTTCTTTATTACAGGTTAGATATGACTATTAATGAGGATCACCCACATGATGATGATTTTATGCATGAAGGAGGTGATAAAAAGGTATCTACAAAAGAGGACATTAAAAGAGGCATAACAGTGATAAAGAAACTGATTTGTGGTAGAGACCGAGGCATCATTTTAGATGTGAATTGGAGCCCACATGGCCAGCTTATTGAACCTAACGGTCATACCTTGACTAGTTTCATTGGTGCAATAGTAAGGAATGGGATTCCAATTACTTGTGATGATTGGAGAAATAAACATTTGAAAGAAGTCAAAGACAAACTCTAGACTGAGATAAAGGTACAATAGTTATGTCTTTAATTATACGAACTAATTATGTCTTTTAAATTACTTGTACTAACGCACAATGTGTATGATTTTCTTAGAGGTGTTTCAACATCGAAGATGATAGAAGAGATTTATGTCTCAAATTAGCCGGAAAGCTACCAATAGGGTTTAGAACATTTTTATCATCCAAGTATCTTAGGGATGAGGATGGTAATCATGTTTATGCAATGCTTCCATCTAAATATGAAAGTTTGATTTCACAAGAAGAATGGGACACGCTTAAATCCAAACGAAAAACCCCATAATTTAAAAGAATAAGTGAAACAAATCGGAAAAAAGCATCAAGTCTCGCATATCCATACAGAAAAGGACGTGTCGGATATGGACGCTTAGAATAATCTATTGTAAGTATCTATAAATTGCAATAATATATTTGTTCATCATGAATCATATTTGATTATATTATTTGACTTAATGTGTAGTTGCAAAAGGAGAATAGTTCTGAAACATCTCTTCTTGCACATGTTTTGTGGAAGGAAGCCCGTGTGGGCAAGTCTGAAGTTGCTAAAGAAGATTTTCTACAAGTATATGATTAATGTGTAAGTATAATATTATTTATTTAATTAAATCAAAACTTTATTAACAAATATTTGATATTCATCTGATTTTCAGAAGGCGTTTTCTCAGTCTTTTTCTCCAGATGATACTAGGAGCATACTTAGTCGGGCATTAGATGTCCGTGAGAATTCGGGTCGGGTGAGGGGTAAGGGATTTGGGATCACTCCGACCTCCTTTAGTATTAAAAAAGGAAAGGCTCCTAGTAATAAATAACTTCAGCTAAATTTGGAAGCACTAGAAGCTGAAGTTTATGAATTAAGAAAAGCAAAAGAAAGTAGCGCTTCAGCATGTTTTAAAGATGGTTCGGACAAATACAGTATCAACTGTAACTTTCAACCGAATATTCTAGAGGTAATTATATTTATTTTTATGAAATTAAATATTAGCTTAAATTATTTAATTGACATATACACATTAACAATGTCATATTTATTATTGGTTTTAGGGCATTTTCGTTTGTCAGCTCTACTTATCGTCACCGACTTATCGGATGGTTGGCAAGGGAAAAGTGTATAACATTGTGGATCAATCACTTCACACTAACCCCCTCCCTACTAGATGTTTGAAAGTATCGGTTGAAATTATTGTAGAGTCGAATGCATTATTACCATATCCCGACGATGTTTTGGATGCAACAACGGTGGAACAAGCAATAGGTTCATTTGTTGCATGGCCGGCCAGCCTCATTAGCATCGGATATGAGGCATGCTTAAAAACATTATGAACCTTTGTTAACCTTAATGTGTAGATTCAAAGTTTTTACGCGCATTTTACTAACATTTTTTACATGGTAATGTTAAATTTGTGATCTTATACTTCATCTAACTAATTATATGATATGTAGCTTCATGGTAAGGAGATTAAGGAAAAGATAAGGGGATTCCGCGACATACCGAGTCTGTTGTTTCAAAAAAAGAGGTATATCACATTTTTACGTGCATTTTACTAACATTATGAACCTTCGTTAACCATAAGTGTAGATTTAAATTATTTACGCGCATTTTACTAACATTTTTTACATGGTAATGTTAAATTTGTGATCTTATACTTCATCTAACTAATTATATGATATGTAGCTTCATGGTAAGGAGATTATAAATGTCTCCACACAAAAAAAAGGTTGGTGCTAAGAAGACCACGGCTAGAAATAAACCTACCTCCAAGTATAGGTCGTGCCTTCAGACGTTTCTAAAATTGACAGATATTCTGAACGAGGTATTCGTCTTATACATGTGGAGGAATGTATTTTTGGCTTTGAATATGAACAATCAATTGATAATGACGAATTTGTGCATGTTTTTCATCATGGAGAATTAGGCGTCAGTGTTGTCAATACATATGTGAGGTATATCCGATCTACTTTGTTATATTAATTGAATAACTTATTTGCTTTATGTTTCAAATGAATAGTCTAATGTTAATGATGTTTTTATTTAAGGTTTTTGTATGACAAAGTGATGCGCCCAAGTGGATTGGACGAAAGATTTACATTCCTAAGCCGTGTCCGTCAACTTAACTTTAATCTTAAATAAAGCAGATGAGGTCATGGTGTATGTACGCAACCTCTTCATGGCCAACAAAGATACGGAAAAGTTGTTCTTTTTACTGTTTAATATCGGGTTAGATTTTTATTCTAAATTCATCTATTATAATTTTTTTGTATTTTGACGTCCTGTAGAAAGTTTCCATCTAACATTTGTTTAATCCTACAGTGGACATTGGTTGTTGGTCGCAATTAATCCTATTAGAGAATTTGTTTATTATCTTGACTCGTTGGTAAATGATTGGACAACATACCCGGATATGAAGAACATGATTGACACGTAATTGATGTTGTTCTAAATATTCATGTGTGTATATATTTATTTATTTATGTGAATTGTTCTAAATATTCATTTATATTTTATTAGCATTATACAAGTTTTTCGAGCCCAACGAGATATCCAAGTATCAAAGAGGAGAGTCAACAACATTACATGGATAAAAGTGGCGGTATATTAATTATCACATTTTTTATTATATTAGTGATGATACTTGATAAAACTTAGGATTTATCCATATTTTCTTTTTCATGTGTAGTGTCCTCGGCAACGTAACGGTATAGATTGCAGATATTTCATGTTGAGGTTTATTAGAGAAACTCTTTAGTTGGACTGATTAGATATTCCATTCGATGTATGTATTTCTAACTTATGAGTTATTTTAATATTTAACACATATTCTCATATAATTAAATAGTTGAAACTAAATCAAATTATGTTATATTATTATGTAGTACTTTGATGAATTCAAGTGTGCATATTATTCAAGAGATCATTTAGAAGAAATTAAAGAGGATTGATGTCAATTCATTATGGAGCTCAGAGTGTTATAAGGTATATTGTACTTTTACTTTAATTTATGAGAATTTTGAGTATTTGTAACTTTGTAACTATAGACATATTGTTTATGTCTTGTTTTAATTGAATTACAATCTTTTGTGTTGTTTCAGGTTATATGTGCAAAAATGTATAGTTGGATGAAAATGTATAGCTTGGAGTGTAATCACATTTTTGTTTATGTAGATTTCATTTGAAGCAAAATGTATAGTTGGATGAAATGATTTGTAAAAACTATTTTGTATATATAAATTGGTGTGTAAATTGGTACGTTTGTATAAATTGTTTCGTATATATTGGTTTGAAAATCCGATTTTTTTGTATATATAAATCGGTGACTAAATTGGTACGTTTAAATAGCCAAATTTGGTAATATTTTTCTGCAAAATGTGGTTGAAAAACAAGCACAAATTCTGGTTGAAAACCTGGTGAAAAATGTGGTTTAAAATAGGTGCCTATGATTTGTAAAATTCAGACAGGGCTTTTTAAAGAAAATTATTTTAAAAATTTTGTATACCTTAGACAGCGCTTTACACAAAAAGTGTTGTCTAAGGTGGAGTTTAGAAAGCGCTGTCTAAGGTGTGGTTTAGACTGCGCTTTTAGTGAAAGCGATGTCTAAGGTATACCATAAAAATGTCAAAAGTGTTGTCTAAGGTATATTAAAAAAAGGCATAAAGCGTTGTTTAAGGTGGGGTTTAGAAAGTGTTTTTGACAATAAAAGCAGTGTATAAAGCACATTTAAACAGTGTGTTTGACGTTAACCAAAGCGTTGTCTATACCTTTAGCATCGCAGGTTTATACAGCGATTTAAAACGCTCTCTAAACTCAAAAAAATGCGATGTCTAATGTCTTTTATGGCATAGTGCTACCTGACATGCGTGTTGTGTTTGTATTGATTTCTGGGAAAGGCTTTGCAGGATGAAATTCACCTGACAATGTTGCGAAGTGAATTGTACCTGACAAACTTGCGAAGTGATATTCACCTTGCAAAAAGTTACGACTAATATTTTTGCAGGATGTTTGGTCCACCCCACAAAAGTTATGTTGCAGGACGATATTTGCATTTGTGAAATGTTTTTCACCTGACAAATTGCAATTTTTTTTGGTAGTGTTTGACATGATATAATGCATTCCTAAATAGAGATGACCAATATAGTCCTGATTGGATTACTTTTGAAGGTATACAATGTACACTAAAATGACCCCATATTCAGATCATGATAGTCTTGAAGTATATTTCCTTGCTCTTTCTCATGTGCACATCTTCTAATTAAACAATCAGCTCCTCTTTTGCAAAGAAATGGATAATCTCATACATAGAATATGCAATAATATAATAACTTTTTTTATAATTAGAAGTAAAAATTTTAGGGAAAGTACCATCTACCAGATAGATTACATAATCGAGAAACCATGGTTCACTTATAATAACTAGATAATCGAGAAACCATGGTTCACTTATAATAACTAGGATATGGTCATCAACAAACTTATCATTAGTTTTGGTTCTTCCTTGGCAAAAAATATCTCAAAGCCACATCATTAAGTGTAAATTATGATTTAGATCCTAATAGATATTATCTAAATTTATCGAATTCATAAACAACAACTAACAATTCCTTCTCAATTTAAAATTGATCAGAGACTAAAGAACATCAGAAGAAGATAAGGATAAATTACACATGATAAAAGTTAAAAGAATCAATTATATTTATAAGGTTCATCAATGACAAAAACTCCCTAAAACTAAAGAGTTTAACTACTCGTAATTCTAATAAAAGACATTGAAAGAATTATAAAAGTTACGCATAAATTTGAGATGAGGAAGCATCAACAAAGAAATATGTTAAATTATGCTCTCTATCGCTCCTAATGTGTTTCATCTGCTTAAAAGAATCTTTTTACCGTCAAAATTCAAGATGCCATGAGAAAATAAGATTTTCTTATTTAATAGTCGTAAGTTGGTGTAGACTCAGGTTTAGGTGTGCAAGGTTTTAAAAAACGATCGTGGTCGCGTTAAAGTTTTCGCGATTTCGGTCAATACAGATGTTGTGTTGCAAATAATTGTCGTTGTGTGGATTAATCACAACATTGCATAAAAAACTATTTTTAAGTTCACACCATAAAAACTATTAATACATTTTAAAGAGTTTAGGAAAAATTTATTGTTTACATCACTAATCAGCACAAAGTAGAACAACGAACACCTTCATCATTATTATTTACACTTCCTCCAAAACCATAATCACACAATCTAGAGCTTCTTAGTCGTTGAATTTATTGGTAGTCATATGAAGAATTTATTGACGATTGATGATAATTCATATTAGGTTGATTATAAAATGGTGTTTCGCGGCCGTAATAGATTTTGTTCTGCGTTTTGTGGCCGTAACGGCGTTTCGCTTGTGATTTTTTCCCCAAATTTAAAACGGTAAATAATAGTATCGGAAGGCTCCAAAACCGTTTTGTCGCAGCGGTATTTGCAATCACATACCGTTTTTTAAAACCTTGATGTTTGTATGCCTTTTTCAAGAGGTTGATTTTGTCAAGACACGTCTCAATAGGCGTCTAGATGCCATGTTGTGTATATGCATATGTATTGGATATTGGGTGTCTAGAAGCTTTTTACTAGTATGCATGGTATCTTAGATGCTAGGTGAGTGTCTGAATGCTTGTCCTCAAGTTCTACATATGTGTATTGTAGTATCTATATGCATATTACTAGATAGGGGTGTGCATGAATCACAAACCAAACCAAATTGAACCATATATATGGTTTGGTTTGGATCTTGTAATTGTTTCTATAAAACCAGTTTTATTTTTTAAAAACCGGTTTACAAGTGGATCAGTTCAGTTCCAAACCGGTTTTTCACAAAAAACCAATTTTTTTTAAAACCAGTTTTAAACCGGTTTCTCTTAAAATCAGTTTTTTATTTTCTTTAAAAAAACCAATTTTAAAACCAGTTTTATAAAAAAACCAATTTTAAAACCAGTTTTATTAAAAAATCAGTTTTATAAAAAAAATCAATTTTATATCAAAAATAGTTTTGTTTTCTTTGATTAGCCTTTTTATTTTAACTAGTTATAAAACTAGTTTATGTCAAAAACATTCATTGAAAAAATTGCTTTAAATTTGATTCTTATAATCTCAATAAACAATATCTCAATTAAAAATAATACCAAAGTATGATGTGTTACATAAAAAGATCACAAAATAAAGTAATTATCAACATGTCTCTATAAATCATAATTGTTCATAAATTATCCAAGCTTCAAACATCTCTGTGCATCATCTAAGTTTCCAACATCTCTTTGCATCATCTAAGTTTTCAAACATATCTTTGCATCATCCATCACATCTACAAGTAAAATAAATAAAGTGGAAGATCAATGAAGCTGAATTAAGAAGACCAAGTTAAGATATCATATAACACTATATTGTTGCAATATTGTTCTAGAAACAACCATAAAGGATAAAATACCTACTCAAACTTATCAATATGGGAATACAATTCATGAGTAAATTTCATGTGACAAAGACAATTAACAAAAACTTAATCAATAATTAGTGCTTTGAAAGAGAAAAATTTAATCAATAATACCGTTAAGTCATCTTCGAGTGCAACTGAGGTTGAAGAGGTTGAACAACTAGCACCATCTTCCGTATAAAGTAATTCTACAAAACATATAAAGACATTTCATTATGCCTCAAGTATAATAAATATTAATAAATTAGGCAATATAGTTAGTTATCATACCTTGCTCAAATCTCTCGAGAATATCAAAATCTTCATTTGTAATCAAGGATGAAGATGTTCCTTTGAGCCAATCCTGGGTGCATATCAATGCTTCGACTGTTGTAGGTGTTAACGAGCTGCGATATGGATCAAGCACTCTTTCACCTATACTGAATGCAGATTCAGACGCCACCGTGCTTATAGGAATGGCCAGCACGTCTCTTGCAATGTTTGCGAGGATGGGATATCGACCAGAGTTAACTTTCCACCACTCTAGTACATTTATCTCCATGTTATGCTCCAACTTCTCTCCAAGATAAGTATTTAACTCATTATCTGCATTGTCACACCCTTCTGAAAGATAGAACTCAGCAGTTCCATAAGGATGACTAACACTACCAAAAGCTTGCGGCTCATCTGAATTACCTTGAGGAGGCATAAAACCAGCACAATATTCCTTATAAATAGATTTCAAACAAGAATCTAAGTTTGCTTTCAAGGCATCGTCATCTTCCTTATTGTAGTATCGCCTTACCATCCAATCGACCAATCTAATCTTGCGCCTAGGGTCGAAAACTAAAGCAACCAACAACATCATGTTAAGCTTCTCATGAGGTCCCCAATACTTATCATACTTCTTCTTCATCTTTTGAGCTGCTGAACGTAGATGTTCATCTTCAGACGCACACATATCCACAATGCTCTTTCCAATACCCAAGACCTCAAACATATAAATATTGCTTGTCAAATAAGATGACCCTGATATGTGTACCGTAGCATCATAAAACAACTTCAAGAATGGAATAATTAAGTTGATATGCTTCCAATCGTCTTTTGTAGGGACACATTTTCCCTTCTTTGTCAACTCATTCACATACCTAGCACAACATAAAATGTTTATCATAAATACATCATGAGAAACATAATAATATTTATGGAAAGCAATAAAGGATTAGATTCCTGCTATTTTTTCTTATATGCAAACAAATCTCTACATTAAGGTCCAAATTATAAGATCACTAGTATTCATCCAATACTGTATATAAGCCCATTAAACCAAAAACATTCTTTTCAAGGAAAGTGTGCTATGATTTTAGATTTATACAGTACAAATATTTCATCCTCAGAGTTTATTTCTATTATCAATGTTTCTTCAATGACACCAATCAATGTTTCTGACTGCTTCTAGGACAGGTTTATTCTGATCTAGAATATGTGCCTAATTTTCAGGGAATAATGGCTCCTAATTTGTGCTTCAGTGTTCAAGAATTTTCTGGCACATTGAGTTAAATTTTTTAAAGATACGAGGCTACAATACAACTATGCTTTTGAAGTAGAAAATGTGAAGGATTCAGATTGATGGATTTCTGTGTGCCCGTTTCTAATCTGAAGTTTAACAAAATATTGAACCACACTATCATTTGTACAAGTTAAAGCATGTTTCTCACGAAGCACTGAGCCTGTGGCTTCCAAATAGGTTTATTTATAAAAAGGAAGTTCTATATACAGGGGGAAATATCTTAATATGGATATTGCCAATCAGATAGATTAGTTTACATGTACAGCGAGCTGGCCAATTTGGACCTTGTTTATTTGATTTGCAATTGTTACCCAAGTTCAAAAGCAAAAGCAAGCGGCACATGCAATATTATAAGATCACTAGTATTCATCCAATACTGTATATAAGCCCATTAAACCAAAAACATTCTTTTCAAGGAAAGTGTGAAAGACAGTATAATATCTTGTTTGGTACAAACTAGAGACAGTTGATGTCCATGCCTCATTTTATACAAGAAATGCAATAAATGTAACAACATGAAACCAAAGAACACCTTATGGAATTTCTCATCTGACAGTTGATGTCTATGAGCTTTGCTTTACAACCTAGATATGGAACAGTTGGGACAAAATGCATTGTGAAGGCTAATCACTTCTTTGTCGAGTTAATACCAAGTATAACAATAACAACAAAAACTAAGGCATTTACTAACATCAAGTATAACAATAAATTTTCACGTACCTTTTATTTCGAAAACCTAATTCTTCAAAGGTTCTTTCATGTTTTGATGCGGATACTAACATCAAGTAAGTTGAATTCCAACGAGTCTCAACATCTAGAGAAACTAAACCTTTATAGTCCATGCTCTCCACATCAATACATGCCTTGAATTTAGCAAGTCTCGCGGGAGAAGATCTAGCATACCAAACAGCACGACGAACTCTATAAACAGAATTATCAATGTCTTTCAAACCTTCTTTCACAATTAAATTCAATATGTGTGCACAACACCTCATATGAAAATGGTTTCCGCTCATAACTAAACTATTCTTAGACAAAAGCCTTCTCTTGAGACGTTCAACTCCAACATCATTTGATGAAGCATTATCAACCGTCAAACTAAGCACGCGGTTTAAACCCCAATTGTTCAAACACATCTCCATTGTTTCACAAATAGCATCTCCCGTATGACTTGTGACTTGACAAAAAGTTAAAATCTTCTTCTGTAAGTGTCATTTATTGTCAATGAAATGGGCCGTCACACACATATAGCTCAACTTTTGACAAGAAGTCCACATATCAGTGGTAAGACAAACTCTTCGACAATTCAGAGAGAGAAAGTTTTTCAAAATCATTCTTTCTGTATCCCATAGTTTCAAGACATCACGTGCCAATGTTGTGCGTGAACAAATCTGAAATCTTGGTGAAGCAAGACTCATAAATTCATGAAAAGATTCATGTTCGACCTTCCGAAAAGGAATCTCCATGTTTATGAACATCTTAACCATTGCTCTTCGAATGGCTTCTTGGTCAAACTTGACAATTAAAGGAGAGCCAACAAGTTCTTCAGAACTTGTCATAGTAGATGATGTCCTTTGCCTCTTGTAAACAAGGCATCTCGATAAATGGGCATGCATGGAACTGGTTCCGTTACTATACTTAATTTTTGTTCCACAATATTTGCACGAAGCCTCTGAACGATTTTTTCGCTTCTTAGTGTGAGAAGGTGGAATTTCATTAGAGACCGAAGGTGGAGGGGTTGAAACTGTATTCTCAGATGTTGCATAAGTTGTGCCAACATTAGTCATCTTGATTCTGTTAAAAATAGGAAAACAAATTAGAAACGAACAAGCTGTTTCAAATTAAAAATGGAACTGTTCAACACAACACCAACATCGTACAACACAACACCAACATTAAATACTTGATAAAGTGTTTACAAATAGAATTCTATATGAAAGATATGGTAAGATAAAAATAAAAATAAAAATGTAAAAATAAAAATGTAAAACCAAAACTGTAGCAGAATAACAGAAAGCTAACAACATTGCAAAGTGTCCCAAAAAAAAACACAATGCAAAAGAAACACCAAGAATCACGTCCACCAACAATCTTGAATCAGACCCTGTGAACAAACAGTACATCAATGTAGATATAAGAAACTGGGTAACAACTGATTCAAAATTAGCATTGCATAGACACTTATAAATCCAAAATATATATAGTACTGTATATTATCTCTTTCAAATTAGCATTCTCGTTCAGTTGCTTAAATTAGAATCATTTTAAAAATTAATTATTATTTAGCATTAAGATATAAAATTATAATTGCCAGCTACATTATTTGATAGTATCATCTAAGTTTTAATTAGAAATATTTCTTCCAAACTGCTCTTACCATTTTTATTATTGGTAACAGTTAAATTTTGTTGTCTCTTGTGTGACTACTAATTGTTGTTTTTTGGTCATAAACAATCCCAATGAGATTAGTTTTCAAAAACAAAGCCTCACTTTTAAGAACCTCAAGTATATTATCATTTGAAGGTAGATTAATTGACTAATCACTATGTGGTTTCCAGTTAATGTTTTCAACTTCTGGTTATGACTTTTAGAGAAGAGTTTTCAACTTTCAGTGTACAAACAAACTAGTTATACTGAGGAAAAGGAATTTGTCCAACACCATGTTTATGTCTTGTGATTTGTTCCGAGTATTTATTGGTGTTAGAATATTCATTATACACCAGTGGGAAATCATCATGAACCATTAAATATTAGATAAGCCCAAAGGCATCCCTTTGATTACCTATAGCAAATGTGAATGCATTGCAGCTGACAGAAGGTAGATAAAGTATTTCCTTGAGAAAATATTTTAAGGCAATCTGTCATGTGTATGTTAATTATAAGAAAAGTGTATGTTAATGTTTTATAATGGTCTAACGATGATTGTTAACAATTAACAATGAAAAAACAGGATAATTGTGTACTTACAATTCATGTAAAATTGAGCACTGGCTCCAAGAGCTTATATAAATGAAGTTTTGACATGTCAAGCATATTATAATCAACATTTGAAGTTCTGAAATGTGCAGGGTAATTAGAGCAGAGTCATCTATTGGATAAAAAGATAAATTTCTATGAAGCATAGTGATGAAACTCTAAAATCCATTAGTAAGAAGTTAAGTAAAGAAAATATATGAACAATGTAAACTATTCAATTAAGGTAATTCTGGATGTGAATACCCTTTTATTCATCTAGATCCACTTTCTCACTCATCACATCTTACACACCTGGCCACCCAGCAAGTTAGTTACTAGTGTGCACTCCTATTCCCTGCTTCCCCACATACACCCCACCATATCTATCAGATTCTCAGGAGGCCAAAAAGGAAGCAACAAAGTAATCCCAGCTCAAAGTAATGCCAAGACAGACTTGCTACCAGCAAGAAGCTACAAAGTGCAATCCCAGCTCAAAACTATAGCCAGGATTAGCTATTCAGACCACAAGTATGTTGCCTTTCACAATACTTGTCTCCCATTGCCATTTGATTTGACAATGGATAGACATGACAATCTGGTAGCAGGGATGCAATCAATAATTTATCATCTCTTTCCATCTATTTCTCTCTCAGCAATAAATAACTAAAGGTAATATTGACAAAATAGTGATTAATGTTGCATTGATCTTTGAAAACAAAGAGTACAAAGAGTAAATAAGAGCAAAAACTTTCTGCAAATGCAACAAGTAAAACAACCACAATCAAACAACCACAATGAACCTACCTTCACAACACCAACATTAATTACTATTATAGCATCTTAGTTCAACACACAATCAAACAACCACAATGAACCTACCTTCACAACAGAGTAACTACTACATTTACAACTCAATTTTGTTCAACACAAAAAGTTAAAAACTACCTAGTTCAACAAATTTCGTAGATTTTACTGTTAATTTGTTTCTACTGAGTCAAAGATGAAAATGAAAACTAAAGCAAAGTAGAATTTCACTTTAACCTGTTACAGTTGTGGGGTGTCGTTGAAGGACGAGCTCGTTGAATTTGAAGAATAATTTTGCCGATTTTACAAGTATTTTGATAAACCCGTGATTGTGATTTGGAGAATTAAGATATAAATGAGATTAGGGTTGGAAATTTGAAGAATGACGAAGAAGATTTGGATTTTGAGGATTAGGATTTCTGAAATTTGTGTTGTTGTTGATTTCTCCAAAGTATTGTGTATTTGTTTCTAAAGGTTCTTGAAAAATGGTAATCGGATTCTTGATCCAGTTTGGAACAATGGTTACCGGTTTTTTTTTAATTTGATAAATGGGCCACCAAATTAAAAATATAACTTTGGGCTGGATTTTAAATTTTGGATTAATTTGGATAGAAATTTGGTTCATGGTTATTGGTTATTTTGCACACCCTCTATTACTAGAGATGGATTTTGTATATGTATGCCTTCTTAGTTGTCTAGAAGCTTGGCTATGTTGTTCTCGTGTTTTCCTTTTTTATTATTCAATACTTTTTACGATTCTTTTAAACTATGACATTTAACTTGTTTTTTTACATCTCAAATATTATGTTATTCCGACTACTAATATAATTAAAAAATAGTTATAATTTTTTTTTCTTAATATTATGTTTCCACTCGTCTATTTTAATAGACGCAAATCAGTTAAAATGTTGTTGAAGCATGCAATTCATATATAGAACAATAATTAGATAAAAATTAATTAGTAAAATTTAGTATATTTTTTTTACAATTTTTGTATCGGGTTGGAGAATCCCTATTTTTCTATTTTAATACAAATTGTTTATAAAAAATAATATGGTTTGATTGTCGGTCATGTAATGCTTTACCGGATCTGTTGATCTGTTCTTAAAATCTATAAATTTGATCAGGTTTAAGTTGTCATATTTGTTATAATGCTTTACCGGATCTGTTGATGTGTTCTTCAAATCTATAAATTTGATCTGGTTTAAGTTGTCATATTTGTTGTTGTTGTATTCGCCGAATCTGTTTGTTATTGTGTTCGTCGAATCTATATATTTTAATTTAATCTAATTGAAATGCAGCCCTGCCAAAAATCTCAACTAAATTCTAAATTCACTTTTTCCCGAACATTCATTCAAACTTTAATTTTATATGTCTCTCTTCATATCAAATTAATTAGTTTTCCTAATTCTCTTTTTCTCTTTCTCAAATTTTCTAGGTATATTCAATTCATATATGATAAGCACAAAATATTTTCCTAATTATGTACTGCAAATAGATAAACATTTAATGAAAATAAATAGAAAAAATTAAAATTATTCTCCAATATTAAATTTCTCAACATTGAAATTTCTTTATAATAGTCAAAAACAATTAAAATTATTCTCAAATATTCATCCCACATCAAGACTTTAAATAGGTGTCAATTTCATAACAATTTACAAAGCAAAAAACAGCACAGAATCATGGTGGTGGAGAGTAGTTTTTCCCTAGAAGATAGCAAATATGATGATGATGGTCACATAAAAAGAACAGGTTTCTATTTTGTCTCATAAAATTATATTTTTATTTTATTTTTCATTTTCACAAAATATTACTATGTTGTTATTTTAACATACTAATGTTTAAATTATTATTCATGTAGGAACATGGTTAACTGCAAGTGCACACATAGTGACTGCAGTTATAGGATCCGGGGTGTTGTCGCTGGCATGGGCCGTCGCTCAGCTCGGTTGGATCGGAGGGGTGGTCGCTCTTCTACTCTTCTCGCTCATCACTCTCCTCACTTCCATTCTCATGACTAATTGTTACAGATATCCAGATCCTGTTTATGGGACTAGAAATCCTACATACATGAAAATGGCCAAAAGTGTTTTGGGTAAGTAGTTAAAATAAGTTATAGCTTAATTTTAATCTAAGCAAAAAAAATTTAAAAATCAATTTTTAAAATTTTCAACATACTTTTAATTTGGTGTAACAATTTTATTTTGCATGGTAACATTTTTTCTATTTCTCAACAGGAGGAATTCAATACAAGTTTTGTGGTGTGGCTCAGTATGCAAGTCTTATAGCTTGTACCATTGGTTACACTCTAACAGCTTCCATTAGTATTGTGTAAGAACCTCTCATTATATCTATAACTTATTTTATTAAATAATAATAATAGTTGTAATAAATAATAATAACACTTTCATTTTTTTTACTAGGGCCATAAAAAAATCCAATTGCTATCATGAGTATGGTCGTGAAGCAGATTGTGATTCAGTCAATTATCCATATATGGCTATCTTTGGAATTTTTCAGATTTTTCTAAGTCAGATTCCAGATTTCCATGAACTTTCATGGCTCTCTATTGTTGCTGCTGTCATGTCTTTTGGTTATGCTTCCATTGGTTTCGGTCTCTCCCTAGCAAAACTTGCAGGTTAGGCATTATAAAATTAGTTAAATATTACATCTCTATACAATATTACGGTTATTGCGGTGCGGATTGCGGTTATTATAGCGCGGATTGCAATTATTGCGGCATGAATTCTTTTTATAAATATAAAATATTATATTTTATAATTTATGTTATATTTCATATGTGGTCCATTTCATCTCTAAATTTCCATAGATATTAGTTAATAATTTGTCATCAATTTAACTATCTCTAATCCTTTTAAAATATATGAGATGAAAAAAATGAAAGGTGACAAAATAAATTTTGCAAGCAATATATAATCTGTTGCGGCCTGAATCGGTCTGATGCGGGTTTATGCGGCCGTTGCGGTGTTATGATGCGGCCGTTGTGGCATTATCATGCAGTTTTTAGTCTGATTTACGATCGCAATTGCGGTCTAATACAAATGTGGACACTAGTGCGACCGCAATATTGCGGTCATATCACATAATGCGATCTGCAATTTAAAACCATCTAAGGTTCAATATCTTGCAGCAGCATTATTTAATTATATTATTCTTCTAAATTTAATTGAATGTTTTGTTTTGTTCTTGAACAATATACAGAACCAGGACACCATGTTGAGACCAGCATTACTGGGCTCGTTGTTGGAGTTGATGTCACAAGTTCAAAGAAGTTATGGAATACATTACAAGCAATTGGAAACATAGCTTTTGCATATTCTTTCAGTAATGTAATTGTTGAGATACAGGACACACTAAAATCAAGTCCACCAGAAAACCAAGCCATGAAGAAATCAGCCATCACTGGAGTCACAGTTACCACATTATTGTATGCATTATGTGGTCTTGTAGGCTATGCCGCATTTGGGAATGATGCACCGGGGAACTTTTTAACTGGATTTGGTTTTTACGAACCGTTTTGGTTAATTGACATCGGTAATCTTTTCATTGTTATTCATCTACTCGGAGCCTATCAGCTATTTGCACAACCTGTATATTCTCTTGTGGAGAGTTGGGGTAGAAAGCGTTGGCCAGAAAGTACATTGATGGCCAAAGAATATAATGTGAGAATTCCATTTATTGGTATATGGAAATTGAATATTTTCAGGTTGATTTGGAGGACAATATATGTGTTAATCACTACATTGTTTGCTATCTTACTTCCATTCTTCAACAGCATTGTGGGTTTGATAGGAGCTATGTCATTCTATCCACTAAGTGTGTATTTTCCAATAGAGATGTATTTGAAACAAGCTAAGGTTCCCAAGTACACTGCCACATGGATTGGAATGAAACTTCTAAGTGGGTTTTGCTTGGTTGTGAGTCTTGTTGCTGCAATTGGATCAATTCAAGGAATCATCTCAGAACTCCAGACTTATAAGCCTTTTGAATAATTGGCATTGGCATGTAATTATTATCATAGTAGTTAGTTTTGTTTAATTTCATGGGCTGATTGTTGGGTTATTGACAATCAGCTGTTTACAATGTTACAAACAATTAGAATTGTTCTTTTGTTTTAATAAAGTATTTTCGAAAGATAATTATATAATAATGTTGTTGGAAAATGACGTCTTTGGAGTGATATCATTCTTATGATGTAATAATTATATTTTCGTTTAATCGAATGCTCTACTGTCTACACTACTATAAATAATATATTTTTTAACAATTTCACCATATATAACAAAACAGCGAAGAATATTTTTTATAAGCGTCATTTTTTTTAATCAACATAGAAATATTTTATTAATTCAAAAAAACTATACAAACAAGGTGATCATAAAGATCCAACCAGCCAAACAACCCACACTTACATCAACAATCTAGCTAGATGGCTCTTATTTTTATGATTGAGCCATCTTCTATTCACCATACTATCAATGATAGACTTATCTATACTATTAGTATTCAAACTTTTACCAGAAATACAATCATTTTTATATCTCCAAACATGATAAACTGTTTTGACGAAGAGCATCCTCAAAATTTCAAATTTCCAGTCTTTTCCTTTCGCAATATCTACAACCCAATTCAATTCATCTTCCCGATAAAGTGGATCATGGTGGTATTCCATCCACTTTAGACAACCCTTCCAAATGGGACATGTTTTACTACAGCCAAACAATAGATGATCAAGAGTTTCAGGGGTAATCTTACATAAAGCACATTGGTGGTCTTGAACCATTCCAAAACGAAACAATCGGTCTTTCGTGGCTAACTTATCATGGCAAGCTAACCATAAGCACGCAACTCCCCACGGTCTAGCTTTATTGTTTCGAATCAGCTTACTCCAAGCAACACAATTACCATCATCAATCAAATGGGAGTATTTTTCATGCACTTTGAACCTCTGCTGAGTAAGAGATTCATCCCACCAAATCTGCACATCAGCAATAGCATCCCTTTGTTTCAAGATTCCTTTCAGCATCCAAAAATTATTGTTCTTTATATTGTAAGCCATAGGATCCTCATTTTTGAAATAATACTCATGAGTCCACTTCACCCACAGATTCTCAGACTTACGACACAGATTCCACAAGCATTTAGTCAGGAGAGCCTTATTCCATACTGAGAAGTTAACAAGATTCAGGCCCCTAACTTGTAAGGTTTACACATATTTTCCCAAGCAACACGACTCTTCTTGGTAATAATTTATTTGTCCGACCATTTAAAACTCCTGCATATAGCATTGATTTTCTGGATCACAAGTTTAGGGAGAGGGAAACATTGCATCCAATATTGGGCAATGGATGTAGTTATACTTTTAACAAGAAGAATTCTGCCAGCATGACTAAGAAGTCTAGCAGACCAGTGGTGGATCCTACTCACTATTTTATCAATCAAAGGCAAGTATTGTCTTATGGCAAGTCTTTTACTGGATAGTGGAACAACCAAATATTTAAAGGGGAAGCATCCTTCAGAATATCATGCAACATTCAGCAGATCACTCCTTCCTAAAACATCTAAACCACCAAAATATATTTTGCATTTCATAGGGTATGATAGTCAAAATTAGTTATTTATTTTATTCACGTCATCAATAAATCCCTAGTCTTATGGATTTCCCTATTTTCTAGGATTAGTTGCTTTTGAATTTCCTTATAACTTGCCATAAAAATTGGTCTTTCTGTTTTGCTTCAGTACGTGTAACAGGCTATAAAATGCCTTAGATTTATTTCAATACACAAACAATTAAGTTTCCTTCCAATTTTAAGTGTTATTTCACTTTTGTCTCTACATTTGGTATCAGAGCTCCGCAAGGGGCCTGATTGGGAGTGAAAAGTGTGTGTGAGTCTACAAACAAAATGTCAGAAAAGTTCGTGCAACCAGCTATTCCAAAATTTGACGGTCATTATGATCATTGGTCAATGATGATGGAAAATTTTCTGAGAAGCAAAGAGATGTGGAGTCTTGTAGACGAAGGAATACCGGCGTCGGCGATTGGAACCTCAACAACGAGTGAAGCACAGAGAAAAGGTGTGGAGGAAGCCAAGCTCAAGGATTTGAAGGTTAAGAATTTTTTATTCCAGGCTATTGATAGAGAAATTCTGGAAACTATTATTGACAAAGGGACATCAAAGGCAATATGGGTATCGATGCGGCAAAAGTACCAAGGTTCCACAAAGGTAAAGAGGGCACAACTTCAGGCTCTGAGAAGAGATTTTGAATTGCTTGCTATGAAAGAAGGAGAGAAGGTGGACAGCTTTCTAGGAAGAACCCTCAGTGTGGTGAACAAGATGAAATCAAATGGTGAAGACATGGGGCAAAGCACGGTGGTCAGTAAGATACTTAGATCATTGACTTCTAAATTCAATTATGTCGTATGTTTGATAGAGGAGTCAAATGATTTAAGTATCTTAACCATTGATGAACTCCATGGAAGTCTTCTTGTTCATGAACAAAGGATGCAGGAACATCAAGTGGAGGAACAGGTGTTGAAAGTTGCTCATGATGACAGATTTGGAAGAGGAAGAGGAGGAATAGCCTTTTTTAGAGGTGGAAGAGGAAGAGGACGTGAAAGACGGGCCCTAAACAAATCAATTATTGAATGCTTCAAGTGTCATAAGCTTGGTCATTTTCAATATGAATGTCCAGAATGGGAGAAAAGGGAAAATTATGCATAGATGGAAGAAGAAGAGGATCTCTTGCTGATGTCACACATGGATCTGCACCAAACAAGGCAAGAGGAGGTATGGTTCTTGGATTCAGGATGTAGCAACCACATGACAGGAAACAAAGGTTGGTTCTCTAATTTAGAAGAAGGTATTTCTCAAACTGTGAAATTGGGGAATGACATGACAATGGATGTGGTAGCAAAAGGAAATGTAAGAATGCAAGTTAATGGTGTCACTCAAGTAATCTCAGATGTCTACTTTGTTCCTGAGCTTAAGAATAATCTGCTTAGCTTAGGACAGCTTCAAGAAAAAGGGCTGGCAATATTGATTCAAAATGGAATATGTAAAGTATTTCACTCTAGGAAGGGTTTAATCATGCAAAGTAATATGAGTAGAAATAGAATGTTTCATGTGGCAGCCACTGCAGCACCAAAGGAGACCATGTGTCTACAAACAGGGCTAGAGACAGAAAAAGAAGTTCACCTGTGGCACTGCAGGTTTGGGCACCTTAATCACAAGGGTCTCAATACATTATCACAAAAACACTTGGTAGCTGGCTTACCAAATCTGAAGATCCCAAAGAAGACTTGCATCACCTGCTTAATTGGAAAACAACACAGAAGATCAATTCCAAAGAAAAGCATGTGGAGAGCCTCAAGGAAACTACAACTCGTACATGCCGACATATGCGGTCCTCTCAAGCCTTCTTCAAACAGTAACAAGAGGTATATTTTAAGCTTTATAGATGATTTCTCACATAAAACTTGGGTTTATTTCTTACATGAGAAATTCGAAGCATTCCAAAACTTCAAGAACTACAAAATTAGTGTTGAAAAAGAAGTTGGTGAACACATTGCTTGCTTGAGAACAGATAGAGGTGGTGAATTCACCTCACATGAATTTGACGAATTCTGCAAAACTCAAGGCATTTGAAGGCAATTAACAGCGGCTTATACTCCTCAGCAAAACGGAGTCGCTGAGAGGAAAAATAGGACGATCATGAATGGTGTGAGGGTTGTATTGAACGAAAGGCAAGTTCCGAAGGTATTTTGGCCAGAAGTTGTGAGATGGTGTGTGCACGTACAAAATCGAAGTCCAACTTCAGCAATAGAAAATACAACTCCCGAAGAAGCATGGAGCAATGTGAGGCCTACGGTGGCATATTTTCGAGTCTTCGGGTGTGTGGCTCATGTTCATATACCAGATCAAAGAAGAACCAAGCTTGAGGATAAGAGTAAGATGTGTGTTTTCTTAGGAATCAGTGATGGATCAAAAGCTTACAAATTATTTGATCCTGTTTCCAAGAAAATCATTGTAAGCAAAGATGTGGTGTTTGAAGAAGAGAAAAGCTGGGATTGGGGCAGAACCGATGAAGAAAGGAAAGCTAATGTGTTAGTATGTGAAGATGAAGATGGAAATCTTGAAGAAGAAGAAGTTGAGCAAGAAGAAGAAGTTGAACAAGAAGAAAATGAAGATGGTGGTGGCAACTCAAGTGAAATCATATCACCTGCAAGTGAGGACAGCAACACTGCTCCTGAAAATCTAGTTCAAGGGAGGGACATAAGAGCTAGAAGAAAACCAATATGGATGACAGACTATGTGACAGGGGCTGATTTGGCTGAAGAAGAAGAAAATCTCATGATGTTGATCGCCGAAAGCAAAAATGATCCATGCTCATTCGAAGAAGCACATCGATGCATAAAGTGGCAAGAGGCAATGAAAGTTGATATAGAGGCTATAGAGAAGAACAACACATGGGAGCTAACCGATCTACCGACGGGAATCAAGATAATTGGAGTCAAATGGGTTTTCAAAACCAAACTCAACGAAAGTGGAGAAGTAGAAAAGCACAAAGCAAGATTGGTGGCAAAAGGATATGCACAACGATATGGAATCGATTACATGGAAGTTTTTGCACCAGTAGCCAGACTTGATACGGTACGTCTAATTCTTGCACTTGCAGCTCAATATGAATGGGAAATATTTCAACTTGATGTGAAGAGTGCATTCCTTCATGGAAAACTTGAAGAAGAGGTTTTCGTTGAACAGCCAGAAGGGTTTATCAAAAAGGGGAAAGAAGACCAGTTTTACAGATTGAAGAAGGCGTTGTATGGCCTTAAATAGGCGCCAAGGGCTTGGTACAGCAAAATAGAAGTTTTTGTTATACGTGAAGGGTTTGAAAAATGTTCCAGCGAGCACACCTTATTTACCAAGAAAGAAGGAGGTAACTGATCACACTAAAATTCACCGTATTTCTGACTCCGATTTCGCATGCATTCTTAGCTTTTATTGTTGTTTTGCTTTGTTATTGCTTTGTTTTCTTATGTTTTCAGGTTTTTATAATAATCGGAGCTTGAATCGGGAAAAGGAGCGAAAAAGGAGTGAAAACGGACGAAAACCTAGAAATTCAGCATTTTGCACTTACGGCACCCACCGTGGCGGGCGCCATGGGGTTAGCCATGACGTGGCCACGTCTCAAGACCACTCCTCAACCTCCAAGACCCACGATCCCCACTCCACAATCCCCTGTAGGGACCATGGCGGGCGCCATAGGCCTGTGGCGGGCGCCACAAGGCCAAAATCAGTAACCTCCACTTTTTAGTGGAGGGGCATCCCTGTCATTTCATGCTTTCAGTTTCTCCTATAAATAGGACCTTAGATTTTCGTTTTTCTTCATCCAGAATTAGAATTCTCTAGGCATATATCAGTTATAAAGCAGTTGCCATTCCACATCGGGGTGCCTCTGCAATCGAGTGATCGAGTCTGTAATCTGTCTGTGGTTCGAGTTTTGGAGCACTCTGGAGGAAGTTAATCCTGCCGCCATTTTAATTCAAGTTCGTACTTTACTTTTATTTATTTCTGCCTCGCTTTTATTTTGTTTATTTCCCGCACTCGCACATTTACGTTGTTTATTTCCTGCACTCGCACATTTACGTTGTTTATTTCCTGCACTCGCACATTTACGTTGTTTATTTCCTGCACTCGCACATTTACGTTGTTTATTTCCTGCACTCGCACTTTACTTCGTTTACTTTCCGCACTCGCTTTAAATTACTTTTATGAAAAACTATAAAAAGAATATTTACTTTATCATGTCTAACTAATTCCATAAAGGTTAGAATGTAAGGATCGTAATTAAACCAGTAATCAGTATAATTGTTCGTGGAAACACCTAAGGGCTATTTTATCTTTCAATTCAAATAATTATTTTTAACTATTTCAAAAACAGCCAAAAGCGCTTTGTATAGTTCATTAGGAGATTTTAGATTAAAAAGAAAAGAGATTTTAAAACGATCTTCGGACGCGTTAGGAAGTTTAAACTCTGGTTCGCAAGAACCTCTTTTTGCTAAGAAGTCCAGGTTAAAATACTTTTCAACTTAGTTAAGATACTATATTTCTTAAAAATAGGTTTACTACTCTAACGCAGTACGCACCTTTTTATCCGTGACAATAGGAGGGGTTGATTAGAGAGTACAACTCGGTTCTGAATACGCGAAAGCGACAGTTCCTGTTAAATTAGTTCTTTTCAAAGAAGAAAACACTGCCCATAAGTAGTTCCACTAACAAGTACTGGATTATCATTGATTGCGTGAATTACATTCGAGCCTGTCTTTATTTATTATTTAAAATTATAATTTTATTTACCATTGCACCCTTATTAAAACCCTTAAAAATAGTTGCCTTAGATACACACCATAACAACAGGTTTGATAGATTGACACTTGGTCTCTGTGGATTCGACAATCTTTTATATTACTCTGACGCGTTCGTACACTTGCGAAAAACACGCATCAAGTTTTTGGCGCCGTTGCCGGGGACCAATATCGTCAAATTTCATTACCCTGTAGTTATACCGTTTAGACTAAGGTTGTTACCCACCGGTCAATGCGAAAGACTCGCAGTGCCGGAAGTTTAGTAGACCCTCTAGCTGAACCTGAACGTTACGCTCGCGCATGTTTATTTTTCCATAGGAATAGGATAGCTATGGCCGAAGAACAAAACCGAAGACCTCTTAAGGACTTCGCCCAACCATCAAACGAGGAACCTAGTTCCAGTATAGTAAACCCCGCTATCCCAGCCAATAATTTTGAACTTAAACCATCCCTGCTGCAATTAGTGCAACAGAGACAATTCGCAGGTCTCGCTACTGATAACCCAAACCAACATTTAAAAAACTTTCTTCAGTTAGCAGACACCTTTAAAACCAATGGAGCTTCTCCTGAGGCAATACGCTTAAGATTATTTCCCTTTTCCCTCAGAGATAAAGCTCTATCATGGTTAGATTCCCTTCCACCCAATTCAATAACAACTTGGGATGACCTTAGGAAAGTTTTCCTTGCTAGATATTTTCCCCCGAGTAAGACCGCTCTTCTTCGAAACCTAATAACTAGATTTACCCAACACCAAGGAGAGTCGTTGTTCGAAGCCTGGGAGAGATATAAAGAACTATTAAGAGCATGCCCACACCATGGCTTAGAGAATTGGCTAATCATCCAAACCTTCTATAATGGACTTCTTTATAACACTAAAATGACCATCGACGCTGCCGCTGGTGGCGCACTGATGAACAAACCTTACCCTGAAGCTAGTGCCCTTATCGAGGATATGGCCCAAAACCATCAATCATGGGGAGTAGAACGAGCGACAGTGGAAAAGAAGGAAGCCCAAGGAGGAATACATGAGCTAAGCTCTATAGACATGATGCAGGCTAAAATGGACGCGTTGGCCCTAAGAGTCGAACATATGTGTACAACTCCGAATACTGTAGCCGCAGTTTCGCCGAATTGTGGGATATGTGGAACGCAAGGACACCAATCCGCCGAATGCAATCTGTTGAATGAAACCAACACCGAGCAAGTGAACTATACCCAAGGGAACCCATTTTCAAACACATATAACCCTGGATGGAGGAATCACCCAAACTTCTCCTACAAAAATAATAACCCTATCCAAAATACCGCACCTCCGAGACAACAAGGTTACCAAGCCCCTAGAACAAATCAACCTATGCAACCTGTGCCACCAAACCCGAGCTTTGAGGAAATTGTAAAAGATTTCATCGTTGCTCAAAAACAGAAGAACAAAGAGTTCATGAACCAAAGCGTCCATGTTAACGAACTAATTACCCAGTTAGGAACCAAGGTTGATCAAATCATTACTCATAATAAGATGCTTGAAACCCAGATCTCTCAGGTAGCGTTAAACCAAGCCCCACAGACTACACCCGGAGGACAGTTCCCTGGACAACCTCAACAGAACCCGAAAGGGCAAGCTAATGCCATTACTCTACGAAGTGGAACCGCTTATAAGGAACCTTTAAACCCTAGATTAAGTGAGCCCGAAACTTCTGAGAGGAATGAGGAAAAGGAACCAGAGAAGCCTGAAACCCCGGAAAGTCAAGAAAAAGGAGAAGAACCTAAAAATAAAACCTATGTACCACCACCGCCATACAAACCACCAATACCTTACCCTCAAAGATTAAAGAAAACCCAAATCGATAATCAATATCAAAAATTCGTTAAGGTTATAGAAAAACTTCACGTAGAAATCCCCTTTACAGAAGCCATCACCCAAATACCTTCTTACGCTAAGTTTCTCAAAGACATACTTACAAATAAACGTAGACTTGAAGATCCGAAACCCGTGGAATGTAATTCTATTTCCGAAGATAGGTTAGCAAAGAAAGATAAAGATCCCGGAAATTTTTCCATTCCTTGTATTTTGGGGAATCATGTCATCGAAAAAGCTTTTCTAGACTTAGGAGCTAGTGTGAGCTTAATGCCTTTAGCAGTTTGTGAGAGATTAAACTTAGGAGAATTACAACCTACTAAGATGTCACTTCAATTAGCCGATAGATCCGTTAAATACCCTATAGGCATACTTGAAGACGTCCCTGTTAGGGTAGGTCAGTTGTTTATACCTACTGATTTTGTTGTCATGGACATTAAAGAAGATGACGACATACCGATACTCCTAGGTAGACCGTTCTTATCGACTGCTGGAGCCGTAATAGATGTTAAAAAATGAAAACTAACTTTTGAGGTAGGTGAAGAGAAGATAGAATTTATATTGTCAAAATTTCTTATGGCACCTGTGATAGGAGATGCTTGTTATGCCTTAGATATCATCGAAGAATGCATTAGGGAATTAGAACAAGAAGAAGAAACTGAATCTATAAAATTGCCGTCAACCCTTATTTTGGAAGATGACAATTATAAAACACCCTACATTGATGATAACCTTCACGAATGTTTATCTTTTACCCCAGATCCTATGCCTTGCCCTATGAAACCGACCGTAAAACTTAAGGAACTGCCTAAAAACCTGAGATATGAATTTCTCGATGAAGATATGAATCGTCCAGTTATAGTCAGTGCTACCTTAAACCAAAAAGAAACCGATCAATTATTAGAAGTTTTACGTAGGTACCCCTCAGCCTTAGGATATAAGATCTCTGATCTAAAATGAATAAGCCCATCCGTATGCATGCATCGGATTTTGCTTGAAGAAGATTCAAAACCTTCCAGAGAACACCAACGAAGAATAAATCCTATAATGAGTACTGTAGTTAAGACTGAAGTTCTTAAGTTACTAGAGGCAGGTATAATATATCAGATCTCGGACAGTAAATGGGTGAGTCCTGTGCATGTAGTACCTAAAAAGGGAGGCATCACAGTCGTGCAAAACGAGAAGGGCGAACCTGTAGCAAAAAGAACCGATGGAGGTTGGCGTATGTGCATAGATTATAGAAAATTAAATAAAGCAACTAGGAAGGACCATTTCCCATTACCATTCATAGACCAAATGTTGGAGCGCCTAGCCAGACACTCTTACTTTTGTTACTTAGATGGATATTCCGGATTCTTCCAAATACCTATTCACCCAGAAGATCAAGAAAAAACTACCTTTACATGCCCAGTTGGAACCTTTGCCTATAGAAGAATGCCTTTTGGACTTTGTAATGCTCCTGCAACTTTCCAACGCTGCATGATGTCTATCTTTGCCGATTATTTGGATGGAATCATGGAAGTATTTATGGACGATTTCTCAGTTTGTGGATCCGATTTCAAAAATTGTCTTATCAACCTTGAGAAAATCCTGGAGAGATGTGTGGAGGTAAACCTTGTGCTAAATTGGGAAAAATGTCATTTCATGGTCACCGAAGGGATTGTTTTAGGACATATAGTTTCCGAAAAAGGTATAGAGGTAGATAAAGCAAAAATAGAAGTCATAGAGAATCTAAAACCGCCGAAGACTATCAGGGAGATAAGAAGTTTTCTTGGACATGCCGGATTTTACCGACGTTTTATCAAGGATTTCTCCAAAATAACAAAGCCCTTAACTGGTCTTTTAATGAAAGATGCTGAATTTATCTTCGATGAAAAATGTACTGAAGCATTTAATCTCCTGAAGCAAGCTCTGATTTCAGCACCTATAATGAAACCCCCTGATTGGTCAGAACCGTTTGAGATAATGTGTGACACCAGTGATTACGCTGTTGGAGCCGTTCTAGGTCAAAGAAAAGATAAGAAGTTACATGTGATTTATTATGCCAGTAGAACCCTAGACGCTGCACAGCTCAACTACGCAACAACCGAAAAAGAGCTCCTAGCTGTAGTTTTTGCAATAGACAAATTTAGATCTTATCTAGTAGGAGCCAAGATTATAGTTTACACCGACCATGCTGCCATTCGTTACTTACTAAGCAAAAAGGATGCCAAGCCTAGGTTACTTCGATGGATTCTATTACTGCAAGAGTTTGATTTGGATATCCGTGATAAGAAAGGCACTGATAATGTGGTAGCTGATCACCTATCTAGGCTAGAATACCTGAAACCTGATCCAGTTCCCATAAATGACGATTTTGCCTATGATAGACTGATAGCCCAACTAGAAACCATTGAAGATGATAACCCAGACCCTCATGAGTATTTTCAAAAATCCTTAGCCATAAGTGATGTACCTTGGTATGCAGACTTTGTTAATTACCTAGCCGCTGACATCATACCCCCTGATCTAAACTACCACCGGAAGAAGAAGTTCTATAGTGATGTGAGAAACTTCTATTGGGACGAACCGTTTCTTTTCAAGAGAGGTAAAGATGGCATTTTCCGCCGTTGTGTTCCAGAAGAAGAGGTAAATAATATAATTGAGCATTGTCACTCTGCACCCTATGGTGGACATGCAAGCACATCTAAGACCTACGCCAAGATTCTTCAAGCTGGCCTATTCTGGCCTACTAGGTGGCGTGATGTCCATGCTTTCATTGTCAAGTGTGATAGATGCCAACGCACAGGAAATATTTCAAGACGTAATGAAATGCCGTTAAGAAATATCCAAGAAGTAGAACTCTTCGACGTATGGGGTATAGACTTTATGGGACCGTTCCCACCATCTTTTGGAAATCAGTACATCTTAGTAGCAGTTGACTACGTGTCTAAATGGATTGAAGCTATCGCCGCACCCACAAACGACACCAGAGTAGTCATCAAATTATTCAAAAATTATATATTTCCCAGGTTTGGAACCCCCCGTTTAGTCATAAGTGATGGAGGATCACACTTCATATCGAGAATATTTGATAAACTCTTAAGCAAGTATGGAGTTAAGCATAGAGTAGCAACACCATACCACCCACAGACCAATGGACAAGTGGAAGTATCTAATAGGGAGATAAAACAAATCCTCGAGAAGACTGTCTCTATATCTAGAAAGGATTGGTCACAGAAACTTCAAGAAGCATTATGGGCCTATAGAACCGCTTTCAAAACTCCTATAGGAACAACCCCTTATCAACTGGTCTATGGAAAATCATGTCACTTACCTTTTGAATTGGAGCATAAGGCCTATTGGGCCATCAAAACTTTGAATTTGGATTACTTGACTGCTGGTGAGAAACGTATCCTTGACATCCACAAATTAGAAGAGCTCAGACAATCTGCCTACGAAAATGCCATCATATACAAAGAAAGAACAAAAGCTTGGCATGACAAAAGAATCATAAGAAGAGACTTCAAGATAGGCGATCCTGTTCTCCTGTTCGATTCTAGGTTACGACTATTTCCAGGTAAACTCCGTTCGAGATGGACTGGCCCTTTCGAAGTATCTAAGATCCTGAGATCCGGTGCTATTGAAATCAAGAACCCGACATGTAAACCATTCATCGTCAATGGACAGAGGTTGAAGCCCTACGAAGGAGGTGACATTCCAACAACATACACCTGCCATACTCTGAGTGATCCACCATATCCTTCCAATGATGTTTAATTATCGGTAGTCGAGCTAATGACGTTAAACAAGCGCTGCATGGGAGGCAACCCATGGTTTTTCTTATTTTTGTACTTTTTATTTTTTACTTTTACTTTATTTTGTTTATATTATTATTATTATGTCAGGACTAACGATTGAATGTTTTATGTGCTTTCAGGACTTGTTTGCTAACCTTGTACAGAATGCAGAACCCTGATGACATGCACGTGGCCTTTAGAGATGATGCACAGAGAGAGCGTTACTATGTTCACATGAGACGCCCTATGGCTCCTACCAGGTACCCTGACCATGACTGCATGGATGCCTTGGGGATAGAGCCAAGCGTCAGATTTTTATGCCATCAACTCCAGTGGGAACAGTTTGACTACAGGAACAACACTTATAGGAACTTGACTCTTGAGTTCCTCAGCTCGTTTCATTATGACCCTTGGGCTGGACCCGATGGACTCGCTGTTTTCAGGTTGTTCGGGATTGACTACTCATTCTCTCACAGAGAGTTTGGTGATTTGCTAGGTTTCCAGACTACTCCTGATGCTATTCCAGATACACCGATGGGGTATTTTATGAGCAGAGAAGTGGAAAAGTTTTGGACTAAAATATCCGGCGGAGGGAGCCAAGATCCTTCTACCCAGTTTTCTCAGGTAATCCACAACCCTGCATTGAGGTACTTCCAGATGATTCTAGCACATTCTTTCCTAGGTTTTCCAGATACAGAGACACTGCTAAGTGAAGAGGAGATTTTCCTACTGTTTTGTGCGACTCAGTCTCGCCCTGTTGCTTGTGGCAACTTTCTGTTAAAGGGCTTGGCTAGTGTTGCCAGATCATCCGTAGGCATCATCCATGTCGGTGGGATTGTTACACAGATAGCTACTGCATTGGGTTTGTCTCGCAAGTTATTGCACCTCAGGACCTTCTGCTGCTACACCACCCTGGATATTGATTTTTGTCTTGATAGAGGACTGATGAGGAGGGCTTCTTTTGAGCCCAACATGTTTAGATTGTTGATCGACGGCGAAGCGATACACTACTTTACATTACCAGATCAGCTGATGACCAGTGTCCATGATCCTGAAAATTGGAGTTATGCTCTAGAGGGTTATGGAGAGACTGTCGAAGAGCCGAAATCGCCTCCCGCCGCTGAGTACACTCCTACACCTCTTACTCCCCAAATCACTGTTATGTCTAACAATATGTCTCTGCAGCCACCTGACCTACAAACACAGATTTATGAGCTCCGCAAGGAGACTGCCCTGCTCAAGCAGGAAGTGGCAGACTTAGAGTTACAGATGCAGGTTTCTGATCTCACTCATGCCTCAGAGACCGATGCTCTACATCAGGCGATTGAAGAGCTTCGGAGGGAGATAGCTGAGATTCGTGGATCAAGCCAGGAAAAGACGCCTACCACATGACTCATTCTACCCTGACAACATTACCCTAGTATTTTATTTATCGCATTTCCAGACATATTTTACTTTACTGCAGCTTTTATATTTTCATGCACTTTGAATTCCTTATATATATACATATTATGCACTAATGTTAACTTTTTTCTTTTTCTTTTGTTTCTTTAATCATTTTTATTTTTGTCGTGCAAAGAAAAAAAAATATATATAAGACAAAAATATTTTCATTTTTGTCTTCACAAAAAAATATGCAAAGCCTCATGCCTTGAAAAGAAGAAGAAAACGCTATCCAGGCGTGATATGACAGCTAGAGAAGAAAGGCGTGATGGCCTTCTCTCTACTATTTCACAGCAGCTGACGGACAACATGAGCTTCATGCAACAATCGCGATTGGTTTCGGATCGTGCTTATAGCAACGTCTGCCGTACCTTGAACGATATCTCATTAGAGCAGAACCGTCAGAGAGAGTTCAACAGCCGACACTACCAGCTTGTAGAGGCTACTCAGGGTTCCATCTTGGGTAACCTTCGAGAGGTCCGGAGTGCTCAGGCTGCTTTATCAGCACGACTCGACCGGAGGGACCAGCATCGTAGTAGATCCCGTCGTTCCAGACCATCACATCAGGACGGCGAAAGGCACCAGTGCCCCTCCTCAGTAGTCTTTTCCAGGTTACCCCCCTTATCTTATTTCGAAACATTGGGGACAATGTTCGATTTAAGTGTGGGAGGGGATTTTATTGCTTTCTGTCATTTCCCTTTTTAGTTAATTATTTCCTTTCAGTTATTTCCCTTTCAGTAATTTAATTTTCTTAGATAATGCATGAGTCTGACGAGTCACCAGTATAGTGTCTTTTTAGTTCATCTTCATTTTTTCCCATTTCCTTAGCCTTACCAGAAAAATTTTAAAAAGAAAATAATGTTGTTTCACATGTTTTTTGGGCTTTGAGACAGGTTTAGATTAGGATGTGGTGACTTAGGTCAACTTTTTGAAACATCAGAACCATTTTAGCACCATAGACCTCTTGAATATAGGAATCACTCCTAAACCCCACCACCTTGGCCTTTACTATCATTTTAAAAATTGTCCTAAGTAGTTTATCTTAGCAGTCAGCTCCGGCTTAAGCATGCTCTACGTAGGGGGTCGATGAATATAAGTGAATGATCCAGTGCTAATAAAAAAGGAAAAAAAAGAAAAAAAGGCAAACTCTGGTATAGGTGACCCTCACAAAGTCATTTAAACCGAAAAAAGAGAAAAAAAAAATTTTTGCCACAAAAAGAAAAAATTGCAAGTCACCTATTGTTAGTTGGTTCAGAGGTATCTGGCACTGAACTTGGTAGGGCGGATTACGATCCGATCTCCCGCAGCTACATTTAGGCGAAATAAAAACAGGTTTACACATGCTTATGTGCCAGAAACCTTATGTTATGGATCAGAATCACTAACCGATCACTCTACTATGAAGCATGTACGGATAACGGGCTTAATGTGATTGCGCCTGAATGAAAAGGACACAAAAAGATGAGAAGATAGGCCTAGGTATCGTGGGATGATATGGAGTAGTTAATATAGGATTGAAGTTTGTGTTTGTGTTACTATGGTACCCTTGGTTCACTTAGTTAGTATCTGTCACTGCATCCTGACTTGAACTTAGAATCCCTTTAGCCCAAAGACAAGTGTTGACACCATATTTTCTTAAGCTTTAATGTTTGCTTGAGGACAAGCAAAGGTTTAAGTGTGGGAGAATTTGATCACACTAAAATTCACCGTATTTCTGACTCCGATTTCGCATGCATTCTTAGCTTTTATTGTTGTTTTGCTTTGTTATTGCTTTGTTTTCTTATGTTTTCAGGTTTTTATAATAATCGGAGCTTGAATCGGGAAAAGGAGCGAAAAAGGAGTGAAAACGGACGAAAACCTAGAAATTCAGCATTTTGCACTTACGGCACCCACCGTGGCGGGCGCCATGGGGTTAGCCATGACGTGGCCACGTCTCAAGACCACTCCTCAACCTCCAAGACCCACGATCCCCACTCCACAATCCCCTGTAGGGACCATGGCGGGCGCCATAGGCCTGTGGCGGGCGCCACAAGGCCAAAATCAGTAACCTCCACTTTTTAGTGGAGGGGCATCCCTGTCATTTCATGCTTTCAGTTTCTCCTATAAATAGGACCTTAGATTTTCGTTTTTCTTCATCCAGAATTAGAATTCTCTAGGCATATATCAGTTATAAAGCAGTTGCCATTCCACATCGGGGTGCCTCTGCAATCGAGTGATCGAGTCTGTAATCTGTCTGTGGTTCGAGTTTTGGAGCACTCTGGAGGAAGTTAATTCTGCCGCCATTTTAATTCAAGTTCGTACTTTACTTTTATTTATTTCTGCCTCGCTTTTATTTTGTTTATTTCCCGCACTCGCACATTTACGTTGTTTATTTCCTGCACTCGCACATTTACGTTGTTTATTTCCTGCACTCGCACATTTACGTTGTTTATTTCCTGCACTCGCACATTTACGTTGTTTATTTCCTGCACTCGCACTTTACTTCGTTTACTTTCCGCACTCGCTTTAAATTACTTTTATGAAAAACTATAAAAAGAATATTTACTTTATCATGTCTAACTAATTCCATAAAGGTTAGAATGTAAGGATCGTAATTAAACCAGTAATCAGTATAATTGTTCGTGGAAACACCTAAGGGCTATTTTATCTTTCAATTCAAATAATTGTTTTTAACTATTTCAAAAACAGCCAAAAGCGCTTTGTATAGTTCATTAGGAGATTTTAGATTAAAAAGAAAAGAGATTTTAAAACGATTTTCGGACGCGTTAGGAAGTTTAAACTCTGGTTCGCAAGAACCTCTTTTTGCTAAGAAGTCCAGGTTAAAATACTTTTCAACTTAGTTAAGATACTATATTTCTTAAAAATAGGTTTACTACTCTAACGCAGTACGCACCTTTTTATCCGTGACAATAGGAGGGGTTGATTAGAGAGTACAACTCGGTTCTGAATACGCGAAAGCGACAGTTCCTGTTAAATTAGTTCTTTTCAAAGAAGAAAACACTGCCCATAAGTAGTTCCACTAACAAGTACTGGATTATCATTGATTGCGTGAATTACATTCGAGCCTGTCTTTATTTATTATTTAAAATTATAATTTTATTTACCATTGCACCCTTATTAAAACCCTTAAAAATAGTTGCCTTAGATACACACCATAACAACAGGTTTGATAGATTGACACTTGGTCTCTGTGGATTCGACAATCTTTTATATTACTCTGACGCGTTTGTACACTTGCGAAAAACACGCATCAGTAACATGCTTATTGTTAGTCTTTATGTAGATGATCTCATTTTTACTGGAGGCAATAAGAGTATGTGTGATAAATTCAAAAGCTCAATGATGAGAGAATTTGATATGTCTGACTTAGGAATGATGAGATATTTTCTGGGAATTGAAGTGATACAGAATGAAGCTGGAATATTTATCTGCCAGAGAAGATATGCTCGAGAAATTCTTGAAAGATTCGGCATGGGGAGCAGCAATTCCGTGAAGAATCCCATCATTCCGGGAACACGATTATCAAAAGATGAGGCTGGATATGGAATAGATACTACCATGTTTAAACAAGCAGTTGGAAGCCTCATGTACCTCACAACCACTCGACCAGATCTAATGTATGGAGTAAGCTTGATTAGTAGGTTCATGGCAAATCCAAAGTCATCTCATTGGCTTGCAGCAAAAAGGATTTTAAGGTATGTAAAAGGAACCACTGAATTTGGCATACTCTACAAAAGAGGCAGAGTAAATGCAGGTCTCACATCTTATACAGATAGCAACTATGCTGGAGATTTGGATGACCGGAAGAGTACATCAGGTTTTGCTTTCATTATGGGGTCTGGAGCAATTTCATGGGCTTTGAAAAAGCAGCCTGTAGTGAGCCTATCAACTACAGAAGTTGAATACATTGCTGCTGCACTTTGCTCTTGTCAATGTATTTGGCTTAGGAGATTATTGGAGCAACTTGGAGCTGAAGAAAGAGGAAGCACGGAAATTTATTGTGACAACAGCTCTACAATTCAGCTATCCAAAAATTCTGTTTTTCATGGACGAAGCAAGCATATTGGAGTAAGATTTCATTTTCTCCGAGACTTGGTAAATGATGGAGTTGTGAAGTTGAGTTTTTGTAGCTCTGAAGAACAGATTGCCGACATAATGACAAAGCCTCTCAAATTGGAGCAATTTGTGAAGCTCCGTGGAATGCTTGGAGTAATTGATGCAGTTGAAGTTTAAGCTCAATGCAGATGCATTAGCTTAAGGGAGGGAATGATAGTCAAAATTAGTTATTTATTTTATTCACGTCATCAATAAATCACTAGTCTTATGGATTTCCCTATTTTCTAGGATTAGTTGCTTTTGAATTTCCTTATAACTTGCCATAAAAAATAGTCTTTCTGTTTTGCTTCAGTACGTGTAAAAGGCTATAAAATGCCTTAAATTTATTTCAATACACAAACAATTAAGTTTCCTTCCAATTTTAAGTGTTATTTCACTTTTGTCTCTACATTTATAGCCAAACATGTGGAAGTAGAGAAGTACTCAAAAGATTCAAGTATGAGTTTGACTAATATGGCATCACCTCTACAAAAGAGTAGCACATCATCAGCATAGGTGAGATTTGTCAGTTTAAGCTTTTCACATTTTGAGTGATGATTGAAATTTAGGTTGTTTTGAAGTTTAAGAAGCAACCTGTGAAGGTATTCCATGATGATGACAAAAAGGAAGGGTGAGAGAGGTTCCCCTTCCGTATACCTCTTTTAGATTTCATATACTTTGTATACTGTAAACACCCCAAATTTGCCCTCACCCATTCACACCATGGCTTGTGATCTTTTCATATGCATAAAATCAATCATGGCATCTCATACCACATTTTTGATTCACTGCATTGTTTCTAAGTCATATGCATCTAGGGTTTGTGATCTGAGCTATCCCTGAGCCATTTGAGCCACTCTAAAGGTCATCAATCACTTCAAAGGGGTCCATTTATGTTCAAGCATCATATTGTATCCCCACAAAGTCAAGGAAATCAAAGAATCACAAGAACTGAGAATGGCATGGAAGCAGAGCCAGGTTTAACTGCACAGATGACCTAGAATTAGGGTTTTGGTTTCAAAGGCCATAACTCCAATTTTTTTGGTCATTCTTGTTTCTATTGGTCTCTATATGGTATAGGGATCATGCATATCAATTTTCATGAAGAAATTCCATGGGGAAGTCATCTGATCAAGAGTTGACTTCTTGAGCAAGTCAGTGTGAAATCAGTGCATCTGAGGCCCCCAATGACCCAACCAAAGGGTGTTCTTCATCATTTTGAATGTGTATGATCTTTATTTTGTCATAGAAGATGATGGAAGTTCACAAAATTGAAGAATTTCAAGCCATTTGCAAAGTTGCCATTTTGGAAAAATGACTTGTAATGGAAACTTGCCATTTTGGGAAACTTTTTCAAACCTTTCTTTTTGATTCAAAAATGCCTCAAATGAGAAAACTTTGGTCATGAAAGTTGTAGAATGGATCTTTACCTTTTCAAAAAGTACAAGAACTCATTCTAATTCATTTTGGATCAAAAGTTATGGCTTGTCAAAGTTGGGAAAAATCACATAATTTCAAGTTTTCTACCAAAGAGGCAAAGTTGCAAAACCACTTGCCAAGACAAATTGAGCTTTCAAATGGACTTATAACCTTTGTACAAACATAAACCAAGGCCTAAAGATCAGATTGCATCAAAAGCTTACTCATTTTCATGACTTGTGGATCAAGAAATTTCAAAAGGGGCAAAGTGGAACAAAGTTGCAAAACATCCTTCAAACCCTAATCCATTTGCTGGCTGGCTTCAAAACTGATCCTAGGGCTCTCCACACTTCTTGTTGCGCAGGACACCCCTCTTGTCCTTGGCTAACTATTGGCCCATACCTCTCTTACACAAAGCTTGACTTTTTTTGCAAAAGACCCATACCAATCACAATAGGGCACAACCACTCCACAGACCTATCCATGAGTGATAAGTGGACTAAAGACAAGCCATAACACACAACAACTCATGCTGAAACAAACTCCAAGCCATAGTTCAAGAAATTCACCTCTTATGCAATTTGCTTCGAATCACACAACACAGCCTTCAAACACAAAAACAAACTTCATAGAACATCTCAGCATGTTCCATTGATCACCCCTGGCCCTTCACCTTGCCCTGAAACTCCCTGAAATCAAAACACGATTTCCTCCCCTCTCTGAACAGAACTCACTCAATCTCTCAAACCAGCCAAAAGAAATTCCAACCAAGCATTGCAAGCTTCTCAGGAGGTCCATTAGAGGCGTTTTGGATAAAAGGGGCAGCCAGAAAGTTCCAAAGATCAAAGTTCCAGTTCAGGTGAGCTCAAGAACTTTTTTTTCCAGAAACATGTTTTTAAGTTCCTAAATGATTCTCTATGCTTCACTGATCATGTTGATATGTTTTGTTTCGAAAATGATTGAGTATTGAGTATGTATGAAGCTTCTGAAACTTTTTTGACCTAAATGCATTTTGCTTCGATTCATCTTTGATATGAAAAATAAATGTGTTTTGATTTTTGATTCTTGCTCTATGATGTTTGGGGATGGATTCTTGGCAGAGAGATTAGGTTTTAGGGACCTGGGGAGTGAGCTAGCAATTTTCAGGGAGACATGTGGCCGGAGAAGATGACCGGAGGTCATTTCCGGCCACCTGAGAGTCATTAAGCCCTAATTACGTCATTAATGGGAGTTTGAATCTGGACCTTGGATTTGGTTGACTTTTTTTGACTCCCGCGCGTTTTGATGGCCTGGATTGTTTCATTAAAACCCTAATCCACGTCATTAGTTAATTAATCAGGTTTTTATATTAATCCAGTCAGTTCAAATGCCAGCCGTAGGATAGCGCGCCAGTCAACTCCCGCGCGTTCAGTTTGAATATCAGCCACTGGATCTGTTGACTTCCCATTAAAATCAATTTTAATTTCATTTTTCTTGCATTTTCTTTCATATTTATTTTTAAATAGTTAGAAAAATCCCAAAAATATTTCCTTTTGCATTTTTGTTTCAAATATTTTTCTCAATCAAAAAATGATTTTTATTTTATTTTTTACATTAAAAATTATTTTTAAATCATTTAAATGTTTATTTTTAATTAATTAATGAGAATTAATTAATTAAAAATACATTTAGGTATTTAAAAATTACAAAAAAATCACATTGCATTTAGAAACATTTAGAAACATTGTCCAACTCTCAAACCAAATTTCTTTTTTGTTCTTGATACCTTTTGATAATTTTCAATGGAATTAAATTCATTTCAAGGCAATATTTTGGTTCAAACTTTGAAAAATCATTTCTGCCTAACCTTTGAGAGTTGGATGATGATTCTTTTTGCATTGCATCTTGTATAGCATGTAGTTTATAGGATAAAATTGGCTTGATTTGATCTTGCATTTTCATTTTGTTTAGCATTTTTCTTGATGAGGTACCTTAAAACCCTAGCAATCTTAGGAAATTCATAACTTTCACTAGGATAAGAATTGGATCCCCTCCTTTGGGCAGTGAGTTTGTATAGGTTTAGGGTATCTTTGATTGCATTTTCAAATTTTTATCATGACATTTGCTTCTGGTTTTGGATTTTTGCTTTGCATGATGCATATAAACCCTAATTTGTGCCTTCCTTTGCATCCATTTCTCACTTGCTTGCATCCATTGACTTGCCATGACATTTTGTGCATTCATTTGATTCATAAGACATCTTAGGACATATTAGAACCATGTTTGATCATTGCATATTTCATTTGCCATGTTGTATGTCATTTGCATTTCATAACTTTTCATGAACATCCATGGTTCAAAGCATGCTTCTCTTGCATCCATGTGTTTATATGATCATTCTCATGCCTTGCCTCATGTTTGCATCATCTCTTAGCATCATTAATACCATGTTTATGCTCCTGGTTTTGGTTTGCATCATCACATTCCATCTCATTTGCATTGCATTGCATTTCTTATGCTAACATTTCAGGTGGTAAGTTTGTTTGAGAAGTGAATTTGCCTTCACTTCTCATGTTCTCTTTTCATCTCTTTCATAATTCATTTTCTGCATTTTTGTATGTGTATGGGATTGAGCTTGCTCATTCTTTTTCATCTTACTTTCTTTCTTCAAGCAACTTGTCTTCTTAAGTGAAGCAAGTTGTTTTGCTTTTCTTCTTTCTTTCATCTGCTTCCTTCCTGGTGGTTTCTCTGAAGATCTTTCTCTTAAAACCTCACAAACCCTAGGACTTCCAAGCATGATAACATTTTAGGATTGTTTAGTCCCCCATTTAGCTTTTACCTTTGTGTCATCTTTGAGTCCTCTCTTCTCATCTCATAATCAGGGACTAAACCCTAAAGGCTTTAAGACTTTGTGATTAAGCTTATGCCTGCATCCTTCTATTAGGATGAAGTGTATAACTTTAATCCTAAGTGTTAAACCCTTAATGTGTTTAAATCCTTTAACCAATTCACTTAATAATCATCAATACATCAAACTTGTAACTTGGGCCTTGCATTAGGGTTCTAATTCTTCCTTAATGGGTTAAGAAGGACTAACCCTAGTGTTAATGGACAAGTCCCCCTCAAGTTGTCTTACAAACCATAAAAATTACTTCTTCATCTTATCATTAACTAAAATCCACTTTAATAAAGGCTTTGTTTTGTCATGAGGTTAATCCTTAATCATGGATTAAGTTGAGGAATCTTTCTCAGCTTAAGTGTTCTCATCTATTATCCTTCTATTAGGATGGTGTAATGAGTCCATTAAATCCTTGATTATGGCTTAATTTCATTACTCAAAACTAAACAAAAACAACAAAAACATCTAAATAATCACAAGTAGGTTAATGATCTTAATCCTACTTCAGGGTGATTAAGTGTGAGATGCTGACTTCACACTTAAGGTATTCTCATTACCCCTAATCAGAGGGAGGATGTGATGAGTTTACTAACCCATTGGTTTAGGCTTAAGCTCATTAACTTATGACACATTAAGCAATAAAAGATTGAAAACTCAAAAACAAACAATAATCGTCTCCTCCAGGATTCTTTTCTCATCACACTCATTCACAAACGAGAACTTGCTTCTTCCGTTTAATGCAAGACAGTTTGCACCTGAGCCAGACAGGTCATACACTTGAGCATAGACAAGTAGGCAGTTCACAAGTCAATTTATCTTTCAGTCTCTTTGAGTCGAACTACGGTGTTTTGACTTCCTCATTGCACGAGAGGATACGTAGGCATAACTTAACGGTTATCGAACAAAAGTCTCTGTATATTCCCCCTCTTTCCAGCATTATTCTTTTAGCCTCATTATCTTGAGCATTTCACTCCTGTTCTTACACTAACACTTCACATATTTCACTTTACACTTCTTTTACACTGACACTTGCATTCTTTCCAGCTTTGATACACAGATTGCACTGACACTACCCCTTTTAAACACAAGTCTTTTAAGCGTGGATCCCGTCGAGTACGACGGACAATCTGGGTGCTAATACCTTCCCAGGTTGTAACCAACCCCCTTTCTCAGTCTCTCTGGTTCGCAACCGTCTTATCCATATCTTTTCTTAGGTCCATGCAGCATTACCTTTCCTCCGGGATAAAAATGCCTAGCTGGCGACTCTTTCTTTCTCTTGAGTTCACCCTTGTGTGATCTCTTCTCGCTGACCGTTCGCGTCTGTACCCCTTCTGACCAGAGGTGTCATTTGGTGGGAGCGACAGCTTGGCGACTCTGTTGGGGACCCTTATACTGTAACTAGGGCTTCTGGTTATTTTTGTGGTTTCCTCCTAGCGCTTATTTGATTTGTGTTTACGGGGGTGTTATGTGCTAATTATGTCTATATATTTGCTTTATTTACTACTTTATGTACAGTTATTTATTGCTTTCTTTACAGCTTTATATATCATACTGTCATACTGTCATCTTGCTGGATCTGGTTTTTGTTTTGTTGGGTGGGGTTCTACTGAGAGTTTAAGGTCCTGTACCTGGGACCTGAGTGACACCTAGGCTAGAGTGGTTCATGTTCTTTCCCATTCCATTTCGGTCTGGTGCGGGAATATGAAACACGGTTCAGATATGGGTTTCTTCTTGAGAACTCTGTGCTACATATCTCCTGTAGTGCTAGGGCTATCTGGGAAGCCTGCTAAGTCTGAATGACCTTTACTATGACCTTCAGAAACTGAGGTGAATTAGAGGAGGATCTTTTATGGTTATTGTAAACACTGTACCTCCGGGTTAGAAGTGTTTACACTTCTCATAACTGATCTGAGTCTGAGGATCCTTGATTTAGAACACTACCTGTGAGGGGGTCGGGCTGTTTACAGGTTTGCAGGTACCCTCGACCACATCATACCCTGATACTTTGTTTTGATTAAGAGTACTCCATTTGGGACAGTTCTTGTGATTGAAACCATGGACATGTGACTCTTTATTTGAGTCCCCCACCTTGGTTACTGGACTTTTGAACCTCCATCTGGACTTCTTAAACATACATGGATTTATATCAAGGCAGTAATCAGATCCAGCTTGATCACAAACCCTTGTATATCATTTGCATACTCATCATTTGCATCATTTAACATTTGTTTATTTGTTTTTCAGGGTATCCACATCGGATTTGGCTTGGTTTTGACCCCTTCATCTGCATAGACCTCTCTTCATCAGTTATCTGCTTCAACTATCTTCATCAGTTGCCTGCTTCAGCTATTCTTACCACCAGCTTCATCCTATCAGTGGCTCATCTCCAGTATCAGTTTTCATCATCAGCACTTGTTTCCAGCTTTTCATCAGTAGTCATGGCACCCAAGAAGAGCAACATTTCATACCATTTCTTTGAGCCTGTGCTGACTGGCATCAGACAGGTCCAGGCACTTATCACTCCAGACCACATCCCATTATTCAGAGAGCATTATGGAGGCATCCTTGATATGGTTATGAACTTGGACCCATCTCAGAGGAGTTTGATCCACACCTGCCTACAGTTCTATGACCCTCCATTGAGATGTTTCACTTTCCAGAACTTTCAGCTAGGACCTCTGTTGGAGGAGTTCTCATCATTGATTGGAGTACCTGTCAGGGGTGGTATCCCCTTCAACCCTGAGATGACCTCTCCCAGCAATGAAGAAGTGGCAAAAGCACTATACCTGGAACCTATTTTGATTGAGCAGAACATGACAACAAAGGCTGGGATCCCTGGCCTACACTTGGACTTTCTGACTTCTCAGGCCATCCTGAAGGCCTCTTTGGGAGAATGGAGGGCAGTTTGTGCATTGTTGGCCCTCAGTATATATGGGGTGATATTATTTGCAGATGAGCCCAAGTTTATCAACAAGAATTCCATTCATCTTTTCCTTCTGAGGAACCTAGTGCCCACATTGCTGGGGGATTTCTATTATTCTGTTCACCAAAGAAATGAGAAGCAAAGAGGGAGATTGCTGAGATGTTGTGCTCCCCTGTTTCATACTTGGCTGCTTAAACACTTACCCAAGACCGATGCCTTCCTGAATCCTCACCAACAGAAGAATTGGGCTAGGAGACTTATTGCTTTGACTTTAGGTGACATCAGATGGTGCACCCAGAGCACCAAAGGCAGGGACATAATTACTAGCTGTGGACAGTTCCCCAATGTACCTCTGATAGGAGTGAAGGGTTGCATCAACTCCAACCCTTTGCTGTTTAAAAGACAGTTGGGCTATGCTTTGGTTCACCCTCCTAGAGCGCAAGACTTGGCTGAAACCCTGTATTGTGAGATAAAACCTAATCTAGCTGCTGTTAGACAAGCATCTTGGTCTTGGGACAACATCCAGACCAAAGGGATGGCCATTCTTGGGAGGTGTAACAATGTGGCTTCAGCTCAGTATTATGATTGGTCTCATGCTAGGGCTCAGATTTCTGGGATGCCTTTCACCATTGAGGATGCACCTGGACCTTCCACAGTACCACCTCCAGCCACTGTCAGTTTGGAAGAATTTGAGAAACTGAAGGAGAGGAATGAGAATTTGTCTCAAGCTCTAAAGAGGACCCTCTGGGAGAGGAGTGATGGTCATCTAGACATTGAGAGGCTGGAAAAACTTAAGGTGGAATATCTAGCCAGGATTGAGAAAGCAGAGGACTACATCAAGAAATCAAGAGCTGGAGAGCAGATTTTGAAGAATGCCTGTAAAGAGGCCCAGTTTCAGAAGGCTAGGACTGATCTCTATCTGAAAGAAAGTCAAGCTAGGTGGGTCAGGATCACTGAAGCTCGTACTCAAGAAGATAAGAGAACTCAGGACAGGATTGAACCGTTGGAGGCCAATGAAAAGAAACAATAGGAGGCTCTGCTAGCAGCCCAGAAGGAGATTTCAGAGTTGAAGCTTAGGGCTGGTGTGAAGAGGTCAAAGGACCAAGACAGGCACAAGAAGCTGACCACTGCTATTGCCACCAGGAACCTTCTTATCAGAAACATTACAGAGCATCCGGCTGGCCCTGTAACTGAAGCACTTATGAAGGAGGTTAAGGAGGATGAGTTTGGATTAGATGTTTGACTTCTTTGCTTGTTGTTATTTCCATTTCATGTACTTTTCTTTTTATGTTGTATTCTGACCCCTCAGGGGCATGTGTTGTAAAAACCAAACTATGTATGATCCACCATTTGTAATGTATTTGTCAGTTTGTTTCATTTGAGTTTCTTTTTCTCAAGCAACATCAAAGCATCTTCCTCAGGGTCTGGAAAGGTCAAAACCAAGCACCAGGCCGGATACCTTGGAAAATAAATAAGCATACTGCATTGCATACTAACTTTTGTTTTGTTTTGTAGGTTTTTGTTTTGTTTGCTACTAACTCTGTTGTGATTCAGGAATTATTGCTCGCCGACAGGTGTTCCCTCTCAACCGTCCGCACAGGTATCCTACTCGCAACAATCTTCCTGGTATCCAGATGGATCAAGTACAGCAAGATCTGACAGAGGTCAGGACTCAGATGGCTAATGAAAGGCTGGAGATGAGGAACCAAATGACCCAATTCATGGAAGTAATGAATGGCTTGGCCCAAAGTCAAGAAAGGTTAAGGGCATTGGTAGAAAGACAAACCCCGGAAGAACCCCGTCTGGGAACTGGAGGAACAAGTAACAATGAAAGGGGTCAGCCTCATGTTAATCCACCAGTATATGGGCCTCATCTACACCCGGAAGTCAATATCCCGGTTAACGTGCAAGGAAATACAACTGCAGGCAGGATCTTTCAAGAAGATCCTCAAGAGGAGCAGTTCACTGTAATGGGAGCTGGGGATGAAGTTTATGATAGAAGGCTTGATGAAATTGCTGAGAAGTTGAGATCTCTGGAGTCTCAAAATTCCCTGGGTTTTGATGTCATGGATATGGGGTTAGTGGATGGGGTAAGGATTCCCCATAAGTTTAAACCCCCGTGCTTCGAGAAGTACAATGGAACTTCCTGTCCACGAACTCACTTACAGTCCTTTCTGGGAAGACTTAAAGCATACACCATGGATGAAAAATTGTGGATGTTTTACTTTGAAGATAGTTTTACTGGGGATTCAAGGGAGTGGTACTCACACTTGACCAGAGCTACTATCAGATGCTGGAAGGACCTAGCTGAAGCCTTCATCAGGCAGTACCAATACAATTTGGACATGGCTCCTAACAGGACCCTTTTGATGGGAATGTCTCAGTCCTCCAGAGAAAGCTTCAGGGAATATGCCCAGAGGTGGAGACAGCTTGCTACTACTGTCCAGCCACCCATGTCGGAAAGGGAAATGGCCGACATGTTTATGAATACGCTGCAAGGAACATATATTGATAGGCTAGCTGCCTTTTCTTCCACCAGCTTCGCTGACGTTGTTATAGCTGGAGAAAGAATTGAAAGCCTTCTGAAGATGGGTAAGATTTCTGATAATGGTGCAAGCTCGTCCAGTAATCCCAGGAAGCCTTTTGTGGGACCAAGAAGAACTGGTGAGACAAATGCCATCCATGCCAGCAGGGGAAGACCTCAGTATGTCCACAGATCAGTAGCAGCTGTCACTATTCCAGCTCCGATTCCTCAGCAACCAACATATCAACCACAACAACAACCACACTATCAACAGCAAGTTCAGTATCCGCCACAAAGGACCTACAACAACAGTAACAACAATCAGCAGCAAAGACCTTTTCAGCAAAGACCGTCACAGGCCAATAGGGTGATTGATCCAATTCTTATGCCTTATGCCGCTTTATTGCCACAACTCCTGAAACTCAACTTGGTTGAATTAAGGACATTGGCACCACCAGATCCCTCCAATATTCCAAGAAATTATGATGTCAACGCCAGATGTGCTTTCCATTCCAATGCACCTCGCCACAATACGGAAAAATGCAGGGCTTTGCAAATGAAGGTACAAGACCTGGTGGATTCTAAAGCCCTCAACTTTGCACCCCCGCCAAATGTCAACAAGAATCCCATGCCTAATCATGGAGGACCAAGAATTAATGCCATTGAGGAAGACAAGCCATCTTTCTTAATCACCAGTGTTGGGCAGATTCGGACACCTCTGGTAGAAATTAAAGCTCAGCTCCTAGAATGCCAGATGTTCCCCGGGTGTGAGCTCAGTTGTGGTTATTGCAACATTTCAGTCAACGGGTGTGATAACTTGAGAAGCGGAATAGATGGTCTTATCAAAAGCGGTGTACTTCAGATCACAACATCAGCGCCTACAAATCCAGCAATCCCTTTGACAACAATTCCTGACTCTTCTACAACTGCAACAACAATCATTCCAACTAATTCATCAATATCATCAACAATGGCTCCGTCCATCACTTCAGCAAACCAAATGTCGTCAACCATCCCTTCTACAACATCAGCACCCATTTATTCAGCAGGACCTTCTACAACACCAACAACAATTAATGAAGATATCTCAGCAATCACTATTTATTATGATCCGTCAAGTGTCCCTCCAGACAACAACTTTCAACAACAAACAGTGGCACCTCCTGCCAGATCACCAGTCACCATCTACTACGATCCGCACACCATTTCAGTACCCTCCTCTGCAGCAGTCAGTCCAGTTAGGGGTGTGCAAAATAACCAATAACCATGAACCAAATTTCTATCCAAATTAATCCAAATTTTAAAATCCAGCCCAAAGTTATATTTTTAATTTGGTGGCCCATTTATCAAATTAAAAAAAAACGGTAACCATTGTTCCAAACTGGATCAAGAATCCAGTTACCATTTTTCAAGAAAATGCACGGTAGTTTGGAGAAATCAACAACAACACAAATTTCAGAAACTCTAATCCTCAAAATCCAAATCTTCTTCATCATTCTTCAAATTTCCAACCAAATTTCAGAAACCCTAATCCTCAAAATCCAAATCTTCTTCATCATTCTTCAAATTTCCAACAAAATCTCAGAAACCCTAATCCTCAAAATCCAAATCTTCTTCATCATTCTTCAAATTTCCAACCCTAATCTTCCATTGATACTCAGGTAAACATATTATAAACTCCACATTTGGGTTGTGTGTTGAACTAAGTAGCTTTTAACTTTTTGTGTTGAACAAAATTGAGTTGTAAATGTAGTAATTACTCTGTTGTGAAGGTAGGTTCATTGTGGTTGTTTGATTGTGTGTTGAACTTTTATGATTACAAAGGAGGTCCTAACTTTAATATAAAGAGTTTCTATTGATAAACAAAAAGTGCTAGCTGTGCCAAAACTTTAATATAAAAAAAATGAGACTGATATTGTCATCCAAAAAGAAGTAATGATATAGTTTATTGTTTATTTGTTTGTATAATTTTGAGCAACAAACTCAAACCAACCTCTATGAATCTAGCTATGAACTTCAAATTTTGTTATCCTTTTCACTCTTTAGTAAACTTGTGTACAGTATGGTAGCTTAGATTTAGACATTTCATCACAGGCTGTGAGGGGGGGAGGGTGATGGAGTAAAGAGAGGTATAGTATACTATGTATATGAACAAGAGAGTTGGGTTAAATTAAATATGGAATTGCAATAGCCAAACATGATGGCAGAGTGGGAGCACAAAAGGGTGCAGAGGGCCACAACAGAAACAGAACATCTAGATTGGTTATTACTGACAATTTATTAAGTCCTCTGCCAACATAGCAGCATAAATCATGAGCAAGATAGTCAAAATTTGTAGGGTTCCAAGTCTCCCAAAATACTAGCTAGTCTTCCTCTCAACTTTTCCTGTTATTGATGCATAACATAGCCTACCTCTCTAACCATCTCAGTCACAGCTAATCTTGCATTACTCCAACTCTGTCAACTGATAGACATAATACAATTATAATTGCAGTGTTTCTTGCTCTTATGTTGAAGTCCCCTTCTCACAAGGCTGGTAGTTTAGATTCAGAAGCCTCTATTTAAGCTTCTAGTGAAAAGAGAAACATGACAGAGTTTTCTAATGTTGTCAATTCTAACACTGTTCAAAAGCTCGGTCTCTATGTTCCGGAGAAATTAAAGTGCGGTGGTTTGTCGAAGGAGATTACTCGTGTTATGAGCTTGTGGGGGAAGCCTTTTCCTGTTAGAGTGCAGCAGCAACATGTTGAGAGAAAGACAAGGGCTGATGATGAAAAAAGTTCGGTTCATGATGTTATTCTTGTGGATGGTTCCACTAGAATTCCCAAAGTTCAGCAGTTGTTGCAAGACTTCTTCAATGGTAACAACAATTTTACATACTCTTTGTACAACAATTCTATTATACCTCGCTTCGTGATGGATGAGTTCGAGCAGATCAAACAATATACTTGGTTGGATAGTTCTCAGCAATGGAATTTATTTTGGTCACAACCAAAAGGACAGTGTCAGGTATATGCTTTATATGATGCATTTGGTAGCTGTAATGAGATCTCAAAGCCATCCTGCAATTGTTTGAATGGTTATGAACCAAAGTCACTGTTTGATTGGAATCTTGGTGATTACTCAAGTGGGTGTGTGAAAACAAACAAATTTCAATGTTAGGTATCTAATAATCCTTCTAGTGGTACCAAAGATAGGCGCTTATCCAAACCAAATTTGGCTTTGCCTGAACGTGCACAGCCTGTTGTGGAAGCTGGTTTTACTGAGGAATATGAGTTAACGTGTTTTAGCAACTGTTCCTACACCGCATATACTTATAACAGTAGTGGATGTTTCATTTGGAGGGGAGAACTCTTGAATCAGCAACACCTTTCTCAAGATGACAGTAATGGACAAACATTGTTTCTCAAACTTGCAGCATCTGAGTTTCATGATTCAAAAAGCAATAAAGGTACAACCATTGGTATTGTTGGCAGTGTTGTTGGTGGTATAGTGATTCAAAGGAGGTTTTGGTTCTGTCTTCAAAGGAATATTACCTGATTCAACTGTCATAGCAGTGAAGAAACATAAAAGCATTAGCCAAGGCAAGATACAAATTCAGACTGAAGTTGAAATGATCAGCCTAGCAATTCATCGAAACCTTCTATTTTTCTTAATTTTTGCTCTTAGATTTGTAGTTGTTCATACCTTGTGTCTTACATGTGATATGTGAATAACTAGAACAGTATTGTAATCATGTTGAATAGGGTATCTTATGCTTTTGTATCGTAGCATATATTATGATTTTGTATTCCTTGATTATCTTAATATATTCCACATCCGATGACAAAACTAATTTGTTCGTTTCTAATTTGTTTTCCTATTTTTAACAGAATCAAGATGACTAATGTTGGCACAAATTATGCAACATCTGAGAATACGGTTTCAACCCCTCCACCTTCGGTCTCTAATGAAATGCCACCTCCTCACACTAAGAAGCGAAAGAATCGTTCAGAGGCTTGGAATCATTTCATTGTATCGTCAGAAGAAGAACAAAAAGCTTCGTGCAAATATTGTGGAACAAAAATTAAGTATAGTAACGGAACCAGTTCCATGCATGCCCATTTATCGAGATGCCTTGTTTACAAGAGGAAAAGGACATCATCTACTATGACAAGCTCTGAAGAACCTGTTGTCTCTCCTTTAATTGTCAAGTTTGACCAAGAAGCCATTCGAAGAGCAATGGTTAAGATGTTCATAAACATGGAGATTCCTTTTCGGAAGGTCGAACATGAATCTTTTCATGAATTTATGAGTCTTGCTTCACCAAGATTTCAGATTTGTTCACGCACAACATTGGCACGTGATGTCTTGAAACTATGGGATACAGAAAGAATGATTTTGAAAAACTTTCTCTCTCTGAATTGTCGAAGAGTTTGTCTTACCACTGATATGTGGACTTCTTGTCAAAAGTTGAGCTATATGTGTGTGACGGCCCATTTCATTGACAATAACTGGCACTTACAGAAGAAGATTTTAACTTTTTGTCAAGTCACAAGTCATACGGGAGATGCTATTTGTGAAACAATGGAGATGTGTTTGAACAATTGGGGTTTAAACCGCGTGCTTAGTTTGACGGTTGATAATGCTTCATCAAATGATGTTGGAGTTGAACGTCTCAAGAGAAGGCTTTTGTCTAAGAATAGTTTAGTTATGAGCGGAAACCATTTTCATATGAGGTGTTGTGCACACATATTGAATTTAATTGTGAAAGAAGGTTTGAAAGACATTGATAATTCTGTTTATAGAGTTCGTCATGCTGTTTGGTATGCTAGATCTTCTCCCGTGAGACTTGCTAAATTCAAGGCATGTATTGATGTGGAGAGCATGGACTATAAAGGTTTAGTTTCTCTAGATGTTGAGACTCGTTGGAATTCAACTTACTTGATGTTAGTATCCGCATCAAAACATGAAAGAACCTTTGAAGAATTAGGTTTTCGAAATAAAAGGTACGTGAAAATTTATTGTTATACTTGATGTTAGTAAATGCCTTAGTTTTTGAACTTGGGTAACAATTGCAAATTGCTTATTAGAATTTCTGGAAGTTACATTTTTGGCTTATATACGTCAAAGATTGTTATTATATTGTGGTTTGAAGTTTTGGCTCAAATTAGCATGATGCGCTTTCCTAAACTGGTGCTAACCGAAAGAACAAAAAAATCTTTTCATCCTTACAGTTACGTGAGTGTTGAGTGATGGTAACTCTGCTTAGTCTTAGTTGCTACAGGTAGAGAGAAATATATAGAAATCCTGAAAGATTGTCATTTCCTTCTTTCTGAATAGCAAAAACGTGTTTTTGTTCGTCCTCAACTACATTTTTGTTTTAATGTTGGAGCTACTTATCTATCATATTTGAAACTATAATATATTGATGCATGTGGAATGAAAGGTCAACATCATTTGAAGCTTTATATGATTTTCCTTAATGTAGAGATTTGTTTGCATATAAGAAAAAATAGCAGGAATCTAATCCTTTATTGCTTTCCATAAATATTATTATGTTTCTCATGATGTATTTATGATAAACATTTTATGTTGTGCTAGGTATGTGAATGAGTTGACAAAGAAGGGAAAAGGTGTCCCTACAAAAGACGATTGGAAGCATATCAACTTAATTATTCCATTCTTGAAGTTGTTTTATGATGCTACGGTACACATATCAGGGTCATCTTATTTGACAAGCAATATTTATATGTTTGAGGTCTTGGGTATTGGAAAGAGCATTGTGGATATGTGTGCGTCTGAAGATGAACATCTACGTTCAGCAGCTCAAAAGATGAAGAAGAAGTATGATAAGTATTGGGGACCTCATGAGAAGCTTAACATGATGTTGTTGGTTGCTCTAGTTTTCGACCCTAGGCGCAAGATTAGATTGGTCGATTGGATGGTAAGGCGATACTACAATAAGGAAGATGCCGATGCCTTGAAAGCAAACTTAGATTCTTGTTTGAAATCTATTTATGAGGAATATTGTGTTGGTTTTATGCCTCCTCAAGGTAATTCAGATGAGCCGCAAGCTTTTGGTAGTGTTAGTCATCCTTATGGAACTACTGAGTTCTATCTTTCAGAAGGGTGTGACAATGCAGATAATGAGTTAAATACTTATCTTGGAGAGAAGTTGGAGCATAACATGGAGATAAATGTACTAGAGTGGTGGAAAGTTAACTCTGGTCGATATCCCATCCTCGCAAACATTGCAAGAGACGTGCTGGCCATTCCTATAAGCACGGTGGCGTCTGAATCTGCATTCAGTACAGGTGAAAGAGTGCTTGATCCATATCGCAGCTTGTTAACACCTACAACAGTCGAAGCATTGATATGCACCCAGGATTGGCTCAAAGGAACATCTTCATCCTTGATTACAAATGAAGATTTTGATATTCTCGAGAGATTTGAGCAAGGTATGATAACTAACTATATTGCCTAATTTATTAATATTTATTATACTTGAGGCATAATGAAATGTCTTTATATGTTTTGTAGAATTACTTTATATGGAAGATGGTGCTAGTTGTTCAACCTCTTCAACCTCAGTTGCACTCGAAGATGACTTAACGGTATTATTGATTAAATTTTTCTCTTTCAAAGCACTAATTATTGATTAAGTTTTTGTTAATTGTCTTTGTCACATGAAATTTACTCATGAATTGTATTCCCATATTGATAAGTTTGAGTAGGTATTTTATCCTTTATGGTTGTTTCTATAACAATATTGCAACAATATAGTGTTATATGATATCTTAACTTAGTCTTCTTAATTCAGCTTCATTGATCTTCCACTTTATTTATTTTACTTGTAGATGTGATGGATGATGCAAAGATATGTTTGAAAACTTAGATGATGCAAAGAGATGTTGGAAACTTAGATGATGCACAGAGATGTTGGAAGCTTGGATAATTTATGAACAATTATGATTTATAGAGACATGTTGATAATTACTTTATTTTGTGATCTTTTTATGTAACACATCATACTTTGGTATTATTTTTAATTGAGATATTGTTTATTGAGATTATAAGAATCAAATTTAAAGCAATTTTTTCAATGAATGTTTTTGACATAAACTAGTTTTATAACTAGTTAAAATAAAAAGGCTAATCAAAGAAAACAAAACTATTTTTGATATAAAATTGATTTTTTTTATAAAACTGATTTTTTAATAAAACTGGTTTTAAAATTGGTTTTTTTATAAAACTGGTTTTAAAATTGGTTTTTTTAAAGAAAATAAAAAACTGATTTTAAGAGAAACCGGTTTAAAACTGGTTTTAAAAAAAATTGGTTTTTTGTGAAAAACCGGTTTGGAACTGAACTGATCCACTTGTAAACCGGTTTTTAAAAAATAAAAATGGTTTTATAGAAACAATTACAAAATCCAAACCAAACCATATATATGGTTCAATTTGGTTTGGTTTGTGATTCATGCACACCCCTAAGTCCAGTTACCATCACGGTGCCTGGACCAGTTCCTTATGAAAGCAATAATGCCATACCTTGGCATTATGGCTCTGACCTCTACTGCAACGGGGAGAAAATCACTTTGGATTCTTCAACCTCTTCTCCACAGATTGATAATGTTGGGGGAGGCGGAGGCTTCACCAGAAGCGGACGCCTTTTTGCCTCACAATTGCAAAGACCTAATGCCGAAGCAGAAGCCGCTGCCAAAGCAAAGGGAAAGAGTGTGATATCTGAAGAACCAATTATCAAGGAAACTCAGAAGACATCTTTTGAACAAGATGTAGACGAGTTCATGAGAATTATAAAGAGAAGTGATTACAAAGTGGTGGATCAGCTTCACCAAACTCCCTCAAAGATCTCCATATTATCCTTGTTGATGTGTTCCGAAGCTCACAGGAATGCATTATTGAAAGTCCTGCAGGCAGCATACGTGCCAGAAGAGATCACCGTTAATCAGCTAGAAACTGTGGTGGCAAATGTCAACACCAGTCATGGACTGGGCTTTACCAATGCTGACTTAACAACTGAGGGACGTAACCACAACAAGGCTTTACACATCACTCTAGAATGTAAGGGTGCTGTTCTATCCCATGTATTGGTGGACACTGGGTCTTCACTCAATGTTCTACCAAAGAAAGCCTTGGTGAAGCTGGAGTACGATGGCTTGGCATTGCGTCCGAGTAATTTGGTGGTGAGAGCATTTGATGGCTCTAAAAGATCGGTGCTTGGGGAGATCGATCTTCCTGTGATGATTGGCCCGCAGACTTTTAAAATTACCTTCTATGTGATGGACATTCAGCCGGCCTACAGCCGTTTGTTGGGTAGACCCTGGATCCATGCCGCTGGCGCTGTCATGTCTACCCTTCACCAGAAGCTGAAATTCGAGTGGGAAGGCCAGATCATCGCCATCTGTGGTGAAGAAGATATCTTTGTTAGCTATCTGGCTACGTATAAGTATATTGAGATGGATGGAGAGATCCATGAAACTATGAGCCAAGGGTTCGAGGCCCTGAACATTAACGAAGCATCTACTGTACTGGGAACCTCCATGACGTCTTATCAGCAAGCCAGGAAGGTTGTTGAAGAGGGGACTGCCCAAGGCTGGGCAAGCTGCTGCCCGTGGAGAAGAAGGAGGACAGATTTGGGTTGGGTTACAAACCAACTCAACAAGATCAATCAGAGGCTGCCAAGAAGCCCAGTTTTGTCAGTGGGGGAATGCTCACCCCGGATGTTGTGAACAACTTGGAAGACGAGGAAGAAAGCGACCGCAACCTGGAGAGCTGGATACGTCCAAGGATCCCAGGGAGCCAAGTCCTTAACTGGTCTTCCCAGGAAATTATAAGGGTTACTCCTACAGAGTAATTATTATTTCCTGTATTTTTAAGCATGCATCAAGTCTTGCATATTGCCCAAGATGACAAGACTCATTTTGTAATCGGGCCATCTTGTAATTTTGTGCAAACAGATCAATCAATGAATATCGGACATCTTTTGCAAATAAGTCTTTTTCTTTTCCGCTCACTGTTTTTCATTTTTCTTATTGTACAAAAATAAAAATGGCAATGTTTTCCAAAATGATAACTTCATTTCACTTTTTCTAAACAAGATTAAAATCGATCACTAAAATGAACAATCTAAACCCTTGCAGAGAGTGCCTTTCAGACTGCACCGACAACAACACTGCTATGGCTTCGTATGACTTTGACAATCCAATCAATCAAGCTGACGAAGGGGTTGAAGAAGATTATGAGCTTCCTGAAGAGCTAGACAGGTTGATAAGGCAGGAGGAGAAGGTTATCACTCTTCATCAGGAGGAGGTTGAAACAGTTAATCTTGGTACGGAAGAAGATGTGAAAGAGGTTAAGATCGGGGCCTGCCTATAAGACTCAGTGAAAGAACAACTGATTGATATGCTTCGGGAGTATGTGGATGTCTTTGCTTGGTCTTATCAGGATATGCCAGGGTTGGACACCGATATTGTCATGCACAAGCTGCCTTTAAAAGAAGACTGCCCGCCAGTAAAACAGAAGATGCGCCGTACTCGCCCAGATATGGCAATGAAGATAAAAGAAGAGGTACAAAAGCAGTGGGACGCCGGGTTTCTTGCTGTGACTAGCTATCCGCCGTGGGTTGCTAATAGTGTACCTGTGCCTAAGAAAGACGGCAAGGTAAGAATGTGTGTGGACTACCGGGACCTGAACAGAGCCAGCCCGAAGGATGACTTCCCATTACCTCACATTGATGTATTGGTTGATAATACGGCTCAGTTCTCGGTGTTCTCCTTCATGGACGGATTTTCAGGATACAATCAGATCAAGATGTCACCTGAAGACATGGAGAAGACAACTTTCATCACACCCTGGGGCACATTCTGTTACAAGGTGATGTCGTTCGGACTGAAGAATGCTGGTGCAACCTATCAACGGGCTATGGTAACATTATTCCACGACATGATCCATAAAGAAATTGAATGTTATGTGGATGACATGATTGCCAAGTCCCTCACAGAAGAAGACCACCTGGTGAATCTGCTGAAGTTATTCAAGCGTCTGAGGAAGTACCAACTGAATTTGAACCCCAACAAGTGCACATTCGGGGTGTGTTCCGGTAAACTGCTGGGATTTATTGTAAGTGAAAAAGGGATTGAAGTTGACCCTGATAAAGTTAAAGCCATTCAAGAAATGCCTGCACCGAGGACAGAAAAAGAAGTTCGAGGGTTTCTAGGTAGATTGAACTACATTTCAAGGTTCATATCTCACCTTACAGCAACTTGTGAACCCTTGTTCAAGCTATTAAGAAAAGAGCAAACGGTCAGGTGGAACGAAGACTGCCAAAGGGCTTTTGACAAAATCAAGGAGTACTTACAAGAGCCTCCAATCCTTATGCCTCCAGTTGAAGGAAGACCTCTGATAATGTACTTGACAGTATTAGAAGAGTCAATGGGGTGTGTGTTGGGCCAGCATGACGAGTCTGGTCGAAAAGAGTATGCAATATACTACCTAAGCAAAAAGTTTACCGACTGTGAACAACATTATTCACTGCTCGAGAAAACTTGCTGTGCTTTAGCGTGGGCTGCTCGCCGACTGAGACAGTATATGTTGACCCACACTACTTTATTGATATCAAAGATGGACCCAGTTAAGTACATTTTTGAGAAGCCAGCACTTACCGGACGGGTTGCAAGATGGCAAATGATCCTCACAGAATATGACATCCAGTACACATCCCAAAAAGCCGTCAAGGGCAGTGTATTGTCTGATTATCTTGCTGAGCAGCCTATTGATGATTACCAGCCTATGAGATTTGACTTCCCTGATAAAGACATCATGTTCATAAAAGCAAAAGATCATGAAGAGCCTTTTCACACTGAAGGGCCTGACCCGGAAGAAGAATGGACTATGATGTTTGACGGGGCTGTTAATATGAATGGTCGTGGTGTTGGTGCAGTACTCATTACACCTAAGGGAGTTCACATGCCTTTCTCGGCAAAGCTCACCTTTAACTGCACTAACAATGAAGCTGAATACGAAGCTTGCATTATGGGTCTTGAGGAAGCCATTGACCTCAGGATCAAGACTTTGACTGTGTTCGGAGATTCAGCTCTGGTAGTTAATCAAACCAACGGCAAATGGTACACCCACCAAGATCATCTGATACCTTATAGGGATTATACAAGGAGGTTATTGACTTTCTTTACAACGGTCAAGCTTGAGTATATCCCTCGAGATGAGAATCAGTTTGCAGATGCTCTGGCTACCATTTCATCAATAATCAAAGTTCAAGCTGCCAACTTTGTGCCTCGGATTTCAGTGTCCAGACTTGACAGACCAGCGTATGTATTTGCGGCAGATGTTGCCAAAGATGATAAGCCTTGGTTCCATGACATTAAATGCTTCTTGGAGGACCAAACATACCCACCTGGGGCATCTTCCAATGATAAGAAGACTTTAAGAAGGCTTGCTGGTAGTTTCTTTCTGAACACTGATGGTTCCATGTACAAGAGAAACTTTGATATGGTACTTCTCCGGTGCGTTGATAGAACAGAAGCAGACTTGTTGATGCACGAAGTGCACGAAGGATCCATTGGTACCCATGCTAGAGGACATGCAATGGCTAAAAAGTTGCTAAGATCAGGCTATTACTGGATCACAATGGACGCCGACTGTTGTGCCTATGCCAGAAAATGTCATAAATGCCAGATCTATGCGGATAAAGTGCATGTGCCTCCCAATCCTCTGAAAGTGATGTCTTCACCCTGGCCTTTTGCTATGTGGGGCATTGATATGATTGGCAAGATTGAACCGACTGCTTCAAATGGCCACAGATTCATCCTAGTAGCCATTGACTATTTTACCAAGTGGGTTGAAGCAGCTTCCTATGCAAATGTTACAAGGCAAGTGGTAGCCCGATTTCTGAAGAGAGACATCATTTGTCGGTATGGAGTGCCCGAGCGAATCATTACTGATAATGGTTCCAACTTAAACAACAAAATGATGGCAGAGCTATGCCGGGACTTCAAGATCCAACACCACAATTCTTCTCCTTACAGGCCAAAGATGAATGGCGCTGTCGAGGCAGCTAACAAGAATATCAAGAAGATTGTGCAAAATATGGTGGTTACCTATAAAGACTGGCATGAAATGCTACCGTTTGCCTTGCATGGGTACCGCACGTCAATCAGAACATCCACTGGGGCAGCACCGTATCAACTTGTGTATGGTATGGAGGCAGTCCTACCTGTTGAAGTTGAATTACCCTCCCTACGGGTACTGATGGATGTTAAGCTGAACGAAGCAGAATGGGTCCGATCCCGATACGAACAACTGAATCTGATCGAAGAAAAGAGATTGGTTGCGATCTGTCATGGGCAGTTATATCAGAAAAGAATGAAGAAAGCCTTCGATCAGAAAGTCAGGCTCCGAGAGTACCAAGTAGGAGATCTTGTGCTGAAAAGACTCCTCCCTCCTCATACAGACCACAGGGGCAAGTGGACTCCGAACTATGAAGGGCCATTCGTAGTAAAGAAAGTTTTCTCCGGTGTAGCACGGATGCTCAGTACTATGGATGGTGAAGTCATCCCGTCCCCTGTGAATTCAGATGCAGTTAAAAAATACTTCGCATAAAATGACCCGCTGGACGTAAAAACAGAATGTAAGTCCAGGCAAAAATAGGGCATCCCGGCGAGTCAAAAACAGAATAAAAGACTCGGGCAAAAATAAGGGAAAATAAATAAAAAATGTACACCCGCCGAGTTGAAAAGCCGCATTGGACAACTCAGGCAAAAATGGGTATCCCGATGGATTGAAAACCCGAAAGGGCGATCCATGCAAAATAAGGGAATAAGCGAACAACTGCATTCTGAATTCGTCTGTATCACTTACAACTTGGTAAGCTTCGAAAGGAACAAGCTTCTTCCAGAATCAGCCTTCCTCAGAAAGCAAGACGAGAAGAACGTCAAATGTCATACGAGTCATAGCAAAAGGGAAGCTCCTTGAAGCGTCGTCAACATTGCCAACATCTTGTGTTTCTCAATTTGTAACGATCTCCTCATTTTAGGGGATTTGTTTCTTTGACTGTATCTTGCCAATTCAGGGCACATGAATTAATAAAATCAGATTTTCAGTCATGTTTCGTCTCGTATATTTTATTTTTTGTTTGCAAAAAATGTCCGATATCCCTAAGATACCGATTGCATAAATATAGATGCTCTTTCTACTAAGAATACGTGCTTGCAGGGAATATACTTACTCCCGGGAGTGTCTAGACTCCTATGATGGAATCCAGTAAGGGATACCTCGGGATTACTTGTGCGTTTCTCTGTCTTTTCAGGATTGCAGGTATTCAAAGCACAACATGGGGCATGAAAGCTTCACCCCAACAAACTGGCAAATCATTATCTACTCAGTCTTAGCACCGGAGGTATTTTCTCCCCAGCTGAGTTGCCATCCATTTTCCCTCCTCAGCCAAGTACAAAAGCCAGGGAACCATCTCCCCACATAGTGTCAACCTCTACCCAGAAGAGCAACGCGCGAAGGAATCACAACAGAGTGAAGAAAGCTTCTACCAACCCCAACTGGGTCCCTCATTAATGAGATGGGTTTATCAAGGACCTATTCCCCAAGCAAAGTCATACATGACAGATCTACCAGTGATCTCATCCCCAGCTGGGATGTCCACTTCAAGCAGATCAGCCAGAGATCTTCGCAGCAGTGGGATCCGAATCCCGGATCGGTATCTTTGCATAACCATAGCATTCGCATCATATTCTCCCCACAGAGCGTAGCATTCCGTCTAATACGGAGCATTACGGCAAAAATCAAACATATTGCATAATCATAAGCCATGATCTGGAACAAACACTTGTGAAAACTGATAATCCATCAACGATATACAGAAAACTCCCCAAAATTCCCCGACAGAGAGCCCAGACATTCCTCTTGCAAATACAGATACTTCTTGACACCCGTCCGTGTCATATCCCCAGTAGAAAGCCAAAGCATCCCCTTTGCACTCACGGATACATATATACACAATTCCTTGACACCCGTCCGTGTCACCTTCCCCAGCATAGTTACCTGAGCACTTTGTATATCAGATATTTGTTTATACTATACTTTTCTCCTTTTGACACTCGTCCGTGTCACTCTCCCCAGCAAGTTAAATACCCGTCTATACACCACTCATACTTGTTACTCGTACTTACCTATACAGATACTCGGCCGTATCTTATATATACCACTTATATTCGCCTCAGAATCAACACTCGTCCGTGTTCTTTGTTAACCAGTTGGTACTCATCTGTATCATCATCTCTGAACATGCGTCAAGCGTTTGTTTCTACCTGATACCCGTCCGTATCACAGTCTTAAGGATGCTCGTCCGCATCTTTAATCCATACACCACGCCAAACACTTAGGTCTTCTTGAATTTAGACACTCGTCTGTGTCTATCATTCCCCAGGAGAGTCCCTTAGATCTGGCACTCGTCTGTGTTCTTTGTTAACCAGTTGATACTCGTCCGTATCATCATCTCTAAACATGTGTCCGTGTTTGTTTCTACCTGATACTCGTCCGTATCACGGTCTTAAGGATGCTCGTCCGCATCTCTAATCTATACACAGTGCCAAAACACTTATACCTTTCATTTTCTTGGATATAAACATTCGTCCGTGTTTACTATTCCCCGGCAAAGTCCTCAACAAAACTTGTTAAACTATTTCTTTTCTATCTGACATTCGCCCTATGTCATGATACTTTTGGCAGCCGTACTCTGCCAGGTGATCGTCCCTCACCTTTTGATGATCGTCCTTCATCACCCCCAGTGGAGTCTCTATTCATTAGAACCCGTTCCTATCCGACATTCGTCCTATGTCGTGATATTTTCAGCAGCCGTCCCCTGCTAGGTGATCGTCCTTCACCTCCTGATGATCGTCCTTCATCATTTTATCCGATGGTCGTCCCCATCGTTGATCTTGTTATCTGACATTCGTCCTATGTCATGATAAACCCTGAGAGAAGCCGTACCCTGCTAGGTGATCGTCCTTCACCTCTTGATGATCGTCCTTCATCATGCTTATCCGATGGCCGTCCCCATCATCGACTTTTTTATCCGACATTCGCCCTATGTCGTGATACTTCCGGCAGCCGTACCCTGCCCGGTGATCGTCCTTCACCTTAGATGACCGTCCCTCATCTTATCCCCAGCAGAGCAGCCGTCCCCTGCTAGGTGATCGTCCTTCACCTTTTGATGACCGTACCTCATCATTTATTTCATTTACCTTTAATCCCCAGAGAATCTTATAGCTTTACTTGATGGTCGTCCCCATCATAACCCCTTATACCCCCAGCATGTCGGCCGCCCCCGTCATTGCTCTTTCCCCAGCAGTCGTCCTCTGCTCGACGGTCGTCCTCCGTCGCCCGTACTTTATAATTATACTTTATTTTCTTTTACAATCTATATCCCTTTTCTTCTTCATTCTGTGAGTGCAAATTTTGGACTGTCTTTGGTATTCAACCACAAGTTATCTTGTTTGCATGTTAAGTTGTCGCTTACATCCTGCACAGCTAACTCATGCTTGAATAGGGGCAGCTGTAAACACCCCAAATTTTCCCTCACCCATTCACACCATGGCTTGTTATCTTTTCATATGCATAAAATCAATCATGGCATCTCATACCACATTTTTGATTCACTGCATTGTTTCTAAGTCATCTGCATCTAGGGTTTGTGATCTGAGCTATCCCTGAGCCATTTGAGTCACTCTAAAGGTCATAAATCACTTCAAAGGGGTCCATGTATGTTCAAGCATCATATTGTATCCCCACAAAGTCAAGGAAATCAAAGAATCACAAGAACTGAGAATGGCATGGAAGCAGAGCCAGGTTTAACTGCACAGATGACCTAGAATTAGGGTTTTGGTTTCAAAGGCCATAACTCCAATTTTTTTGGTCATTCTTGTTTCTATTGGTCTCTATATGGTATAGGGATCATGCATATCAATTTTCATGAAGAAATTCCATGGGGAAGTCATCTGATCAAGAGTTGACTTCTTGAGCAAGTCAGTGTGAAATCAGGGCATCTGAGGCCCCCAATGACCCAACCAAAGGGTGTTCTTCATCATTTTGAATGCGTATGATCTTTATTTGGTCATAGAAGATGATGTAAGTTCACAAAATTTAAGAATTTCAAGCCATTTGCAAAGTTGCCTTTTTGGGAAAATGACTTGTAATGGAAACTTGCCATTTTGGGAAACTTTTTCAAACCTTTCTTTTTTATTCAAAAATGCCTCAAATGAGAAAACTTTGGTCATGAAAGTTGTATAATGGATCTTTCCCTTTTCAAAAAGTACAAGAACTCATTCTAATTCATTTTGGATCAAAAGTTATGGCTTGTCAAAGTTGGGAAAAATCACATAATTTCAAGTTTTCTACCAAAGAGGCAAAGTTGCAAAACCACTTGCCAAGACAAATTGAGCTTTCAAATGGACTTCTAAACTTTGTACAAACATAAACCAAGGCCTAAAGATCAGATTGCATCAAAATTTTACTCATTTTCATGACTTGTGGATCAAGAAATTTCAAAAGGGGCAAAGTGGAACAAAGTTGCAAAACATCCTTCAAACCCTAATCCATTTGCTGGCTGGCTTCAAAACTGATCCTAGGGCTCTCCACACTTCCCGTCCCCCGTGAATTCAGATGTAGTTAAAAAATACTTCGCATAAAAATGACCCGCTGGACATAAAAACAGAATGTAAGTCCAGGCAAAAATAGGGCATCCCGACGAGTCAAAAACAGAATAAAAGACTCGGGCAAAAATAAGTGAAAATAAGCAAAAAAAATGTACACCCGCTGAGTTGAAAAGCCGCATTGGACAACTCAGGCAAAAAAGGGTATCCCGATGGATTGAAAACCCGAAAGGGCGATCCATGCAAAATAAGGGGATAAGCGAACTACTGCATTCTGAATTCGTCTGTATCACTTACAACTTGGTTAGCTTCAAGAGGATCAAGCGCTGTCGCTCCCGATAAGTGACACTAGGTCCCATAAGGGTACAGACGCGAACGGTCGGCGAAAGGGACAATGAGAACACACAGCCGTGAACTCACTGGAGATGAATAGAGTCGCCAGCTAGGCATTTTTATCCCGGAGGAAAGGCAATGCTGCATAGACCTAGAAAGAGATGGATAAGACGGTTGCGAACCAGAAAGACTGAGAAAGGGGGTTGGTTACAACCTGGGAAGGTATTAGCACCCAGATTGTCCGTCGTACTCGACGGGATCCACGCTTAAAAGATTTATGTTTTAAAGGGGTAGTGTCAGTGCAATTTGTGTGTAAAAGAGCTGGAAAGATGTACAGGTGTCAGTGTAAAAGAGTGTGAAGTGTGATATATACAGTGTCAGTGTAAAGATAGGAGTGAAATGCTCATGATAATGAGGCTAAAGAATGAGGCTGGAAAGAGGGGGAATATACAGAGACTTTTGTTCGATAACTGTTAAGTTATGCCTACGTATCCTCTCGTGCAATGAGGAAGTCAGAACACCGTAGTTCGACCCAAAGAGACTGAAAGATGAATTGACTTGTGAACTGCTTGCTTGTCAATGCTCAAGTGTATGACCTGTCTGGCTCAGATGCAAACTGTCTTGCATTAGACGGAAGAAGCAAGTTCTCGTTTATGAGTGAAGATGATGAGAAAAGAATCCTGAAGGAGACGATTATTGTTTGTTTTTGAGTTTTCAGTCTTTTATTGCTTTTGAAAGTTTGTCATAAGTTAATGAGCTTATGCCTAAACCAATGGATTTAGTAAACTCATCACATCTTCCCTCTGATTAGGGGTAATGAGACTTACCTTAAGTGTGAAGTCAGATTCTCACACTTAATCACCTTTGATGCAGGATTAAGATCATTAACCTACCTGTGATTATTTGAATGTTTTTGGTGTTTTTGTTTAGTGTTGAGTAATGAGGTTAAGCCATAATCAGGGATTAAACAGACTCATTACACCATCCTAATAGAAGGATGATAGATGAGAATGTTTAAGCTGAGGAAAACTCCTCAACTTAATCCATGATTAGGGATTAAACTCATGACAAAACAAAGCCTTTATTAAGTGGATTTTATTAAATGGTGAGATGAAGAAGTGTGTTTTATGATTTGTAAGACAACTTGAGGGGGACTTGTCCATTAACACTAGGGTTAGTCCTTCTTAACCAATTAAGGAAGAATTAGAACCCTAATGCAAGGCCCAAGTTACAAGTGTGATGTCTTGATGATTATTAAGTGAATTGATTAAGAGATTTAAACACATAAAGGGTTTAACACTTAGGATTAAAGTTATACACTCCATCCTAAGAGAAGGATGCAGGCATAACCCTAATCACAAAGTCTTAAAGCCTTTAGGGTTTAGTCCCTGATTATGAGGTGAGAAGAGAGGACTCAAAGAGAGACACAAAGGTAAAACTATGAGGGGATACTAATCAAAACCCTAATTCATTGTCATGCTTGGATGATCCTAAGGTTTGTGAGGTTTGCAAGAACAAATCTTCAGAGGAGCCACCAGGAAGCAGATGAATAAGATCAAGAGAAGCAAAGTGACTTGCTTCATTCAAGAAGTCAAGTCACTTGAAGAAAGAAGGTAGGAAGAAGAAGAATGAGCAAGCTCAAACTCAAACACATATAGGAATGCAGCAATGGGTGCAAGAGAGATGAAAAGAAAAGTTATGAGAAGTGAAGGCAAATTCACTTCTCAAGTTCACTTACCACCTGAAATGTTAGAAAGAAATGCAATGCAATGCAAGATGAGATGAAATGGTATGATGCAAAGCAAAACCAGAAGCATGTTGATGATGATTATGATATTATGAGGTGATGCAAACATGAGGCAAGACATGGAGATGTTCATATAAGATCATGGATGCAAATGATGCAAGTTAAGGAGCATGAATGAACATGAAAAGTTATGAATCATACAAGACAAATGACATGGAAAATATGTAATGCAATGATCAAACATGCTTCCTACATGTCTTAAGATGTCAAATGAATCACAAGAATGCACAAAATGCAATGACAAGTCAAGTTATGCAAGGAAATGCAAGAAGGATGCAAAAGAAAGCCCAAATTAGGGTTCATGGATCAAACATCAAACAAAAACCCAAAACAGAAGCAAACCTTAAGATAAAAAATGGAAAATGGCACTCAATGAAACCTTAAACCTATAATGAACCACTGCCCAAAGGGGAACCCTCAACTCTTAACCAATCTCAAGATATGAATTTTCTAAGTTATTGGGGTTTTTTAGGGTTCTTAACAAAAGAAATGCCAAACAATTGGAAAATGCAAGATCAAATCATGGCCATTTTACCCTAGAAACTACATGCCAAACACAAAACAATGCAAGAAGAATCAATGTCTCAACCTTCTCCAATAGGCAGAAATGAATTTTTGAATCCATGATCAAAATAATGCATAAAAAATGATTTAATTCAATGAAGAATTCTTAAAATGCATCAAGATCAAAAAAGAAATTTGGTTTGAGGGTTGGACAATGTTTCTAAATGTCTTAGAACATTTCATGAATTTTTTTGTAATTTTTAAATACTTAAAAGTATTTTTAATTAATTAATTTCCATTAATCAATTAAAAATAATCTTTTAAATATTTAAAAATACTTTTTGATGATAAAAATAAAATAAAAAATATTTTTGGGTCTTAAAAATTAATAAAACTTTTAAGAAAAAGTTTCAGAATTTTTAAGAATTTTTTACTATTTTAAAATAAATATGCAAGTTAATTGAAAAGAAAATGAATAAAAATTAAATAAAATAAGAAGTAATCAGGATGAATGGATGAGATTGATTCTGAGTTCAAACTGGTTGACCAGCGCGCAAATGAAGGGTGTGGATGGCATCTGACCTAATTATCCTAATTAAAATTAATTAAAGTTAATGAGAGAGATTAGGGCTAAGCAGGCTGATCTGGGCCATCCAAAAGAGAGGGAAGTCAACAAGTCAAAGGCCATCTACGGCCAGAATTCAAACTGGAGTTAATTACGCAATTAGGGCATAATCACTCTCAGGTGGCCGGAGAAGACCTCCGGTCGTCTTCTCCGGCCAGCACCTCACCTGAAAAATCCCCAAACCCCTCAAATCGTATCAAAAATGAAAACTAAGAACATAGAAATGATCTTCATCCTCTCACGAATCAAACCCCTCTCTCAAAACACATTTCTTCTTCCTAAACAAGCTGAATCGAAAGAAATAAAAACTAGGGCACGCAAGCTTCAGAGACAAATTAAATACTCAAATCAAAGCCATTTCAAAAACTAAGAACATCAGGATGATCAGTGAATCACATAGAACAAGTTTGTAACGAGAAAAATGATTTCTGGAAAAATAATTTTCGAGCTACCTGAGATTTGGAGCTTTCAATTTGAGGACTTTCTGGCCACTTCTCCTTGTGCAATCCACTCCACTTGGTCCACAGAAGATGCTTGAATGCTCAAAAGGAGTTTAAGTTGGCTGGATAATGAGATTCGAAAGCTCCTGCTCAAGCTTGGTCAGAAATGGCAATGGAGTTTCTGGAGGTTTCAGGCCATTGTGAATGATGGTTTGTGATCCTGAGGATGAATGGAGGAGGTCTGTGGTGCTAGTTTGTATGTTTGTGAGCTATGGTGAGAGTTTCGAATGAAACTGCAAAATGAGGTGAGAAATGGCAGTGAGATGTTCAGGCTGTTTCAGGCTTGTGTTCTTGGTGCTTTGTGGTCTATGGAACAAGGTGAGTTGAATGGTGAAAATGGTTGAAGTGTTTGCAGGCTGTGGAGGCAGATTCGAAGCAAGTTGCAATTGGGAGTGTTTGTGTGAATGTGTTTGTGTGAAGTGTTTCAGGCCTGCTTAGTACATGGAATGGCTTGCAAAATGATATGTTATTTTAATCCAAGTGGCCAGAGGATGTGACATGGCCTGTGGTGATTGGGATGTTTGCTTTTGCAAAAAGGTCAACTTTTGTGTAAGGCAAGTATGGCTTGACTCTAGGCAAGTACAATGGGCATGGGCTGCGCAGCATGATGAGTGTGTGAGGCTAGCTTGATTCAAGGACCAATGCAGCAAGTTGGTGAGGAGAAATGAGTGTTTTGCAACTTGGTTACTTTTTGCCTTTTCATGAAAATCTCTCATTACACAAACCATAAACATGTGAACCTTGGTCCAATTCTGATTTTTGTGACTTAGAGAATGTTTGTGTAATGGTTTGAAATGAACTAGAGGTCACAATTGGCTTTGGTTCAAGACTTTGCAAAATTCTCACTTAGGGCATGCCTTGAAAATCAATGATTTTAGCCAACTTTGCATTGCCATAACTTTTGATTCAAGAAGAGTTTGATCATGTTGTTGTACTTTTTGAAAAGGTAAAAATGAGATCTACAACTTTCATGACCAAAGTTTTTCCATTTGAAGCATTTTTGGATCAAGAATCATGGCTTGAAAAATGACCTAAAATGATGCATTCTTGAAAAGTCAACTATGCCCAAAAAGTCAACATGTGCAAAAACCCTAAATTCTTGATTTCTATGAACTTCAACCTTCTTCCATGATCAAATAAAGATCATATACACTCAAAATTATGAAGATCACCCATTGGTTGGGTCATTGGGGGCCTCAGATGCCCTGATTTTATACTGACTTGTCTGAAAAGTCAACCCTTGATCAGATGACTTCCCCATGGAATTTCTTCATGAAAATTGATATGCATACTCCCTATACCATATAGAGATCAATGGAAACAAGAATGACCAAAAAATTTGGAGTTATGGCCTCTGAAACCAAAACCCTAATTTTAGGTCAACTGTGCAGTTCATTCTGGCTCTGCATCCACTCAAACCCTAGTTCTTGTGATTCCTCTGCATTTTTGACTTTGAGGAGATGGAATATGATATAAGAACACACATGGACCACTTTGAATTGATTGGTGGCCTTTGGAATGGCCCAAGATGTTTTGGGATTGCTCAGATCACAAACCCTAAGTGCAAATGCCTTAGAAACTATCCAGTGAATCAAAAATGAGATGTGAGATGATATGATTGTGTTTATGCATATGAGGATGATCACAAGCCATGGTGTGAATGGGTGAGGGCAAATTTGGGGTGTTTACAGCTGCCCCTATTCAAACATGAGTTAGCTGTGCAGGATGTAAGCGACGGCTTAACAGGCCAAACGAGATAACTTGTGGTTGAATACCAAAGACAGTCCAAAATTTGCACTCACAGAAATGAAGAAGAAAAGGGATATAGATTGTAAAAGAAAATAAAGGATATTGTAAAGCGGGCGACGGAGGACGACCGTCGAGCAGAGGACGACTGCTGGGTAAAGAGCAATGACGGGGACGGCCGACATGCTGGGGAAGGTGCGGAAAAATAAAGCAATGACGTGGACGGCCGACATGCTGGGGATAGAAGGTAAAGCCAAGACGGGGACGGCCGACTAGCTGGGAAAAAGATACTATGATGGGGACGGCCATCAAGATAAAGCTGTAAAATTCTCTGGGGATTGATGAAACACGACGGGGACGGCCATCAAGTTCATAAAGGTAAAGTAACCAACGATGGGGACGGCCATCGGGCTAAAAGGAAAAGGGACCACGACGGGGACGGCCATCGGGTTAAAGAATAAATGAAATAAACAGATGATGGGGTACGGCCATCAAAGGTGAAGGACGATCACCTAGCAGGGGACGGCTGCTCTGTTGAGGATAAAAGAAATATGATGGGGACGGCCATCAAAGGTGGAGGACGACCACCTGGCAGGGTACGGCTGCCGAAAATATCAACGATGGGGACGGCCATCGGATAGAAAAGGTCAACGATGGGGACGGCCATCGGACGAGCATGATGGAGGACGACCATCAAGAAGTGGAGGACGACCACTCAGCAGGGTACGGCTGCTCTCAAGGTTTATCATGACATAGGACGAATGTCAGATAACCAAAATCAACAATGGGGACGGCCATTGGATAAAGTGATGAAGGACGATCATCAAGAGGTGGAGGACGACCACCTAGCAGGGGACGGCTGCTAAAATATCAACGATGGGGACGGCCATCGGATGAGCATGATGGAGGACGACCATCAAGAAGTGGAGGACGACCACTCAGCAGGGTACGGCTGCTCTCAGGGTTATCATGACACAGGACGAGTGTCAGATAAAAGAAAGATGCTTTGTTGGCGATCTACTGGGGATATAGTAAACACGGACGAGTGTTCACAACCAAGAAAGGAAAGTATAAGTGTTTGGCATTGTGTATAGATTAAAGATGCGGACGAGCATCCTTAAGACTATGATACGGACGAGTATCATATAGAAACAAACTGACACATGTTCAGAGATGATGATACGGACGAGTATCAACTGGTTAACAAAGAACACGGACGAGTGTTGAATCTGAAAGAAACCTTCTGGGAAATAATAGACACAGACGAGTATCTATATTCAAGAAGACATAAGTGTTTGACACGGTGTATGGATTAAAGATGCGGACGAGCATCCCTAAGACTATGATACGGACGAGTATCATGTAGAAACAAACATTAGATGCAATGTTCTGAGATGATGGTACGGACGAGTACCAACTGGTTAACAAAGAACAAAGACTACTGTCGAATCTGTGGGGATACGAGTGATGATGTATACAAGATACGGACGAGTATCTGTATAAGTGTACCATGAGTGGTGAGTAAAATATAGATAAGTGTTTATCTGCTGGGGAGGGTGACACAGACGAGTGTCAAGAGAGAAAAGTATGATATTAACAAGTGTATGGGTGATGAAAGGTGTAAGCGACTGCGCTGGGGATATGACACGGACGGGTGTCAAGAAAGTGTATATACAAGTATATGTGTGGGTGCAAAGAGGATGTCTTTGGCTTTCTGCTGGTAATATGACACGGACGGGTGTCATGAAGTATCTGTAATACGGGTGATTTTGTTTGTAGAGGAAGTTCAGGCGACTTTACTGGGGAGTGATGACACGGACGGGTGCCAAAAGGTGTACATACTGGTGTTTGTGATTTGTGAGGCAACTTCTTTTGCTGGGACTCTGGTGGGGATTTTTCCGTATATATTCTGTATACTGACAGGTTGTCATTATTTATGAGTGTTCGGTTCACAACATGACTTATGATTATGCTATGCATTTGATTTTTGCCGTAATGCTCCGTATTAGACGGAATGCTACGCTCTGAGGGTGAATATGATGCGAATGCTATGATTATGCAAAGATACCGAACCGGGGTTCGGACCCCGTTGCTGCAAAGATCTCTGGCTGATCTGCTTGAAACGGACATCCCAGCTGGGGATGAGATCATTGGTAGATCTGATGAGATGTAATTGCTTGGGGATACGTGTCACTGGTTGACATATCCTTATAAGATGGGACCCAGCTGGGGTCTGTAGAAGCTTCTTGTACTCTGTTGTGACTTCTCCGTACGTTGCTCTTCTGAATAGAGGCTGGGGATTCTGTGGGGAGATGATTCCCTGATTTCTGCATTCTGCTGAGGAAGAATGGTTGGTGCTTCAACTGGGGAATGCTGTTGGTAACTCAGCTGGGGAGAGAAAAGAGAGGCAACTCGGATGGGGAGAAAACATCTTGAGTGTTAAGCCTGTTTGTTGATTTTCCAGCTTGCTGGACTGTAGCTTATATGCCCCAAGTTGCGTTCTGGATACCTGCAATCCTGCAAAGATAAGGAAACGCACAAATGGTCCCGAGGCCTCCCTTACTGGATTCCGTCATAGGAGTTTAAGCATTCTCAAGAGTAAGTATATTCCCTGCAAGCACGTGCTTTTATTTATTTTTTAGAGAAAGGCATCTGTACTTATGCAATTGTGTTTTTAGAGATATCAGACAACTCTTTGCAAAACAAAAATGTAAAAACGAAACATGACTGAAAATCTGATTTTATTAATTCACGTGCCCTGAATTGGCAATATACAGTCAAAGAAACATATCTCCTGAAATGAGGAGATTGTTACAAATTGAGAAATAAAGTGCTGGCGGTGTTGACGACGCTTTCAGGGAGCTTCCTCTTCTGCTATGACTCGTATGACAAAGACGTTCTTCTCGTCTTGCTTTCTGGAGAGAGTTGGTTCTGATTGAAACTTGATCCTTCGTAGCTTACCAAGTTGTAGACAATACAGACGAATTCAGAATGCAGTTGTTCGCTTATTCCCTTATTTTGCATGGATTGCCCTTTCGGGTTTTCAATCCATCGGGATACCCATTTTTGCCTGAGCTGTCCAATGCGGCTTTTCAACTCAGCGGGTGTACATTTTTGTTTATTTTCCCTTATTTTTGCCCGAGTCTTTTATTCTGTTTTTGACTCGCCGGGATGCCCTATTTTTGCCTGGACTTACATTCTGTTTTTATGTCCAGCGGGTCATTTTATGCGAAGTATTTTTTAACTGCATCTGAATTCACAGGGGATGGGAAATCTTCACCATCCATGGTGCTGAGCATCAGTGCTCCACCGGAGAAAACTTTCTTTACAACAAATGGTCCTTCATAATTTGGAGTCCATTTGCCCCTGTGGTCTGTATGAGGAGGGAGGATTCTTTTCAACACAAGATCCCCTACTTGGTACTCTCGGTGTCTGACTTTCTGATCAAAGGCTTTCTTCATTCTCTTCTGATATAACTGCCCATGACAGATTGCGGCCAATCTTTTCTCTTCGATCAGACTCAGTTGTTCGTATCGGGCCCGAACCCATTCTGCTTCACTCAGTTTAACATCCATTAATACCCGTAGCGAGGGTAATTCAACTTCAACAGGCAGGACCGCTTCCATACCATACACAAGTTGATACGGGGTTGCCCCAGTGGATGTCCTGATTGATGTGCGGTACCCATGCAAGGCAAATGGTAACATTTCATGCCAATCTTTGTAAGTGATTACCATCTTCTGCACAATCTTCTTGATATTCTTATTTGCTGCCTCAACAGCGCCATTCATCTTCGGCCTGTAAGGAGAAGAATTGTGATGTTGGATCTTGAAGTCCCGGCATAATTCAGCCATCATTTTGTTGTTTAGATTGGAACCATTATCAGTAATGATTCGCTCGGGAATTCCGTATCGACAGATGATATCTCTTTTCAGAAATCGGGCTACCACTTGCCTTGTAACATTTGCATATGAGGCTGCTTCAACCCATTTGGTGAAATAGTCAATGGCGACCAGGATGAATCTGTGGCCATTTGAAGCGGTCGGCTCAATCTTGCCAATCATATCGATGCCCCACATGGCAAAGGGCCATGGTGAAGACATAATGTTCAAAGGATTCGGAGGCACATGCACTTTGTCTGCATAGATCTGGCATTTGTGACATTTTCTGGCGTAAGCACAACAGTCTGCATCCATTGTGATCCAGTAATAGCCTGATCTTAACAACTTTTTAGCCATGGCATGCCCTCCAGCATGGGTACCAAAAGATCCTTCGTGCACTTCATGCATCAACAAATCTGCTTCTGTCTTGTCAACACATCTGAAGAGTACCATATCAAAGTTTCTTTTGTATAAAGATCCATCAGTGTTCAGGAAGAAACTACCAGCAAGCCTTCTCAAAGTCTTCTTATCATTGGAAAATGCCCCAGGTGGGTATGTTTGATCCTCCAAGAAGCTTTTAATGTCATGGAACCAAGGCTTATTATCTTTGACAACTTCTGCCGCGAACACATATGCTGGTCTGTCGAGTCTGGACACTGAAATCTGAGGTACAAAGTTAGCGGCTTGAACTTTGATCATGGATGAAATGGTAGCAAGAGCATCTGCAAACTGATTCTCGTCTCGGGGGATATACTCAAGCTTGACCGTGGTAAAGAAAGTCAGTAACCTCCTTGTATAATCCTTGTAAGGTATCAGATGATCTTGGTGTGTATACCATTTTCCGTTGGTTTGATTGACTACCAAAGCTGAATCCCCGAATACGGTCAATGTCTTGATCCTGAGGTCAATGGCTTCCTCAAGACCCATAATACAAGCTTCGTATTCAGCTTCGTTGTTAGTGCAGTTGAAAGTGAGTTTTGCCGAGAAAGGCATGTGAACTCCTTTAGGTGTAATGAGTACTGCACCAACACCGCGACCGTTCATGTTAACAGCCCCATCAAACATCATAGTCCATTCTTCCTCCGGGTCAGGCCCTTCAGTGTGAATAGGCTCTTCATGATCTTTTGCTTTAATGAACATGATGTCTTCATCAGGGAAGTCAAACCTCATAGGTTGGTAGTCATCAATGGGTTGCTCAGCAAGATATTCAGATAGTACACTGCCCTTGATGGCTTTCTGAGAGGTGTACTGTATGTCGTATTCCGTGAGAATCATTTGCCATCTTGCAACCCGTCCGGTAAGAGCTGGCTTCTCGAAAATGTACTTAACTGGATCCATTTTTGAGATTAACAAGGTAGTGTGGGTCAGCATATACTGTCTCAGTCGGCGAGCAGCCCACGCTAAAGCACAGCAAGTTTTCTCGAGCAGTGAATAACGTTGTTCACAGTCGGTAAACTTTTTGCTTAGGTAGTATATTGCATACTCTTTTCGACCAGACTCGTCATGCTGGCCCAACACACACCCCATTGACTCTTCTAATACGGTCAAGTACATAATCAGAGGTCTTCCTTCGACTGGAGGCATGAGGATTGGAGGTTCTTGCAAATACTCCTTGATCTTGTCAAAAGCTTTCTGGCAATCTTCGTTCCACCTGACCGTTTGTTCTTTTCTTAACAGCTTGAATAAAGGTTCACAGGTTGCTGTGAGGTGAGATATGAACCGTGAGATATAGTTCAATCGACCTAAGAACCCTCGAACCTCTTTCTCAGTTTTCGGTGCGGGCATCTCTTGAATAGCCTTGACTTTATCAGGGTCAACCTCAATCCCTTTCTCGCTTACAATAAAGCCCAGCAGCTTACCGGATCGCACCCCGAATGTGCACTTGTTGGGGTTCAGCTTTAGTTGGTACTTCCTCAGACGCTTGAACAACTTCAGTAGATTCACCAGGTGATCTTCCTCTGTAAGGGACTTGGCGATCATATCATCCACATAACACTCGATTTCCTTATGGATCATATCGTGGAATAATGTCACCATAGCCCGTTGATACGTGGCGCCAGCATTCTTGAGCCCAAATGGCATCACTTTGTAACAGAACGTGCCCCAAGGTGTAATGAATGTTGTCTTCTCCATGTCTTCAGGCGACATCTTGATCTGATTATATCCCGAAAATCCATCCATGAAGGAGAATACCGAGAACTGAGCCGTGTTATCCACCAATACATCAATGTGAGGTAATGGGAAGTCATCTTTCGGGCTGGCTCTGTTCAGATCCCGGTAGTCAACACACATTCTTACTTTGCCATCCTTCTTAGGCACAGGTACTATGTTAGCAACCCACGGCGGATAGCTAGTCACAGCAAGGAACCCGGCGTCCCATTGCTTTTGTACCTCTTCTTTGATTTTCATAGCCATGTCTGGGCGAGTTCGGCGCAGCTTCTGTTTAACTGGTGGACATTCTTCCCTCAAAGGCAGCTTATGCACAACAATGTCGGTATCCAACCCTGGCATATCTTGATACGACCAAGCAAACACATCAACATACTCTTGAAGCAGATCTATCAGTTGTCTCTTCACTGAGTCTTGCAGGCAGGCCCCGATTTTAACTTCCTTCACGTCTTCGTCTGTACCAAGATTAATCACTTCAATCTCCTCCTGATGAGGAGTAATAACCTTTTCCTCCTGTCTCAACAACCTGGCTAGCTCTTCAGGAAGCTCATATTCTTCATCAACCCCTTCATCAGCTTGATTGATCGGATTGTCAAAGTCATACGATGTCATAGCCGTGCTGTTGTCGGTGCTGTCAGGAAGGCACTCTCTGCAAGGGTTCAGTTTGCTTATTTTAGTGATTGATTTTAATCTTGCTTTAGAAAAAGTGAAATGAAGTTATCATTTTGAAAACACCGCCATTTATTTTTGTACAAAAAGAAAAATGGAAAGACAGTGAGCAGAAAAGAAAAAGACTCGTTTGCAAAAAGATGTCTGATATTTCATTAATTTAATCTTGTTTGCACAAAAGTACAGATGGCCCTGATTACAAAATGAGCCTTGTCATCTTGGGCAAGATGCAAGACTTTGATGCATGCTATAAAAAAATACAGGAAATAATAATTACTCTGCATGAGTAACTCTTATAATTTCCTGGGAAGACCAGTTCGAGACACTGCTCCCCGGGATCTTTGGACGAATCCAATTCTCCAGATTGCGCTCCTCTTCCAGCTCGTCTTCCAAACAGTTGATAGCATCGGGGGTGAGCATCCCCCCACTGACAAAACCTGGCTCTGCAGCAGCCTTTGCTTGATGTTGAGTTGGTCTGTAACCCAACCCAAATTTGTCCTTCTTCTCCTCCACAGCTAAAACCTTGCCCCAGCCTAGGGCAGTTCCTTCCTCAACAACCTTTCGGGCTTGTTGGTAAGATGACATTGGAGTACCAGATACAGCAGATGCTTCATTCACATTCAAAGCTTCAAACCCCTGGCTCATTGTTTCATGGATCTCCCCATCCATTTCAATGTACTTATAGGTTGCCAGGTGGCTGACAAAAATGTCCTCCTCCCCACAGATTGTGACAACTTGGCCTTCCCACTCAAATTTTAACTTTTGGTGAAGGGTAGACGTTATTGCGCCGGCGGCGTGAATCCAGGGTCTACCCAACAAACAGCTGTAGGCGGGCTGAATGTCCATCACATAAAAGATAGTTTTAAAGGTCTGTGGGCCAATTGTCACAGGTAGCTCAATCTCTCCCAGAACCGATCTCTTAGAGCCATCAAAGGCTCTTACCACCAGGTTGCTGGGTCTCAATGCCAATCCATCATATTCTAACTTCACCAGAGCCTTCTTTGGTAAGACATTCAGGGATGAACCTGTGTCTACCAGCACATGAGAAAGGACAGCTCCTTTGCATTCCATGGTTATGTGCAAGGCTTTGTTGTGGTTGCGGCCGTCCGCTGTCAAGTCAGTATTGGTGAACCCTAGCCCATTGCTAGCAGTAACATTTCCAACCACGGTTTCCAACTGGTTGACAGTAATCTCTTCAGGCACGTAAGCTGCGTGCAAGACCTTGAGTAGTGCATTCCGATGGGCTTCGGAGCACATAAGCAGTGAGAGGATGGAGATTTTGGATGGCGTCTGGTGAAGTTGATCCACAACTTTATAATCACTCTTTTTGATGATCCGCATAAACTCATCAACTTCCTGATCGAACGGTGTCTTCAGGGCTTCTTTGGTAGCTTGATCTTCCTGCACTGGGCTCTTTCCTTTTGCCTTGGCAGCAGCTTCTGCTTCGGCAGTAGGTCTCTGAACTTGTGAAGCAAAGAGACGTCCGCTTCGAGTGAAGCCTCCGCCTCCCCCCACATTATCTACTTGTGGTGCAGGTGCTGATGTTTCAAGAGTGATTCTTTTCCCTTCACAGTACACGTCAGAGCCATAGTGCCAAGGGATGGCCCTATTGCTTTCATATGGTACTGGTCCAGGCACCGTGACAGTGACTGGACTGATTGCTGCTGCTGAAGGGACTGTAATTGTTTGTGGATCATAAAAGATTGTAACTGGTGCTCTGGCGGGAGCAGCACCTTCTGAATGGTAGGCGGAATTATTTTCAGGATCGTAGAATATGGTAACAGTGGAGACATCTTCATGATTGATTGCTGGTGTTGTAGGAGGTACTGTTGAAAGGACTGCTGTTGTTGTTGATGGAGATTCGAAATGGAATGAAGCTGAAGTTGTAGCAGGAGAAACTGTTGAAAACTGACCATTTGGGAGGACAGATGAAGTACTTGTCGGTGTTGCTGATGAATTGTCGGGAACAATAGTTGCTGCATTTGTAGGAGGTTCTGAGACCGTTGCTGATGAAGTTGCCGGATTTGTCGGGAATGATGTAGTGATCTGTAGCAGGCCACTCTGAATAAGGCTGTCAATGCCATTCCTCAGGTCCTCGCACCCATTCCATGAAATATTGCAATAGGGACACCCTAGTTCACACCCCGGAAATATTTGGTTTTCACGGAGTTGAGCTTTGATTTCCACCAATGGCGTCCGGATCTGATCCACACTTGTTATTAAATAAGACGGTTGGTCTTCTTCAATAGCATTAATTCGAGGACCACCATGGTTTGGCATTGGGTTTTTATTGACATTGGGCGGAGGCGCAAAATTCAGAGCCTTGGAGTCTACCAAGTCTTGTACCTTCATATGCAGAGCCCTGCATTTTTCTGTACTGTGACCAGGTGCGTTTGAATGAAAAGCACACCTAGCATTGGAGTCATAGTTCCTTGGTAGACTGTTGGGATCCGGAGGTGCCAACGTTCTTAGCTCAACCAGGTTGAGTTTCAGAAGTTGTGGCAGCAAGGCAGCATACGGCATTGGGATCGGGTCGATCACTCGGTTAGCTTGGGATGGCCTCTGTTGGAATGGCCTTTGCTGATTGTTGTTGGTGTTATTGTTGTTGTAGTTCCTTGGGGGATATTGATTCTGCTGATACTGAGGTTGTTGTTGGAAGTTTTATTGCGGAGGTTGATAGACTGGCTGAGGATGTGCTGGAGCAGGGATAGTGACTGCTGCTATTGACCTTTGAACATACTGGGGCCTACCCCTGTTGGTGTGAATGGCATTGGTCTCGCCAGTCCTTCTCGGGCCTGCAAAAGGCTTTCTTGTACTACTGGACGAGTTGGCACCATTATCGGAGATCTTACCCATTTTTAACAAGCTTTCAATTCTCTCCCCAGCTATGACAACATCTGCGAAGCTAGTGGAGGAGAAAGCAGCCAACCTGTCGATATACGTTCCCTGGAGAGTGTTCATAAACATGTCTGCCATTTCTCTCTCAGACATTGGTGGTTGAACGGCAGCAGCCAATTGCCTCCATCTCTGGGCATATTCTCGGAAACTTTCCCTTGACGACTGTGACATTCCCATAAGGAGAGTCCTATTGGGTGCCATATCTAAGTTGTATTGATACTGTCTGATGAAGGCCTCTGCCAGGTCCTTCCAGCATCTCACAGTTGCCCTTGTCAAGTGGGAATACCATTCCCTCGATGCTCCAGTCAAGCTGTCTTCAAAGTAGAACATCCAGAGCTTCTCATCCATTGTATAGGCCTTCAGCCTTCCCAGAAATGATTGCAAATGAGTCCGGGGGCATGAAGTCCCATTATACTTTTCGAAACAAGGAGGCTTGAACTTATGGGGGATCCTGACCCCGTCTACCAAACCCATGTCCATAACGTCGAAACCCAAAGAATTTTGAGATTCTAAGGACCTCAACTTCTCAGCTATTTCATCCAATCTTCTATCATAAGCCTCTTCTCCAGCACCCATTACTGTGAACTGGTCCTCTTGAGGGTCTTCCTGTAGTACCCTCCCTGCTGTGGCAGTCCCTTGTATATTGACGGGGATGTTGGCCTCTGGATGGAGATGGGGTCCAAAAACTGGGGGATTGACATGAGGTTGGACCCTCTCGTTGTTACTTGTGCCAGCAGTTCCCACATGGGGTTCCTCTTGATTCCTCCCTTCTACCAAAGCTCTGAGCCTCTCCTGGCTTTGAGCTAAGTTGTTCATTACTTCCATGAACTGTGTTATCTGCGTTCTCATCTCCAACCTTTCGTTGGCCATCTGGTTTCTGACCTCCGTAAGGTCCTGCTGCATCTGATCCATCTGAATTCCCGGAAGGTTGTTTCTAGTTGGGTACCTGTGTGGCCTGTTGAGAGGAAATACCCGGCGGCGAGCAATAATTCCTGAGATTCACAACAGAGGTTAGTAACAACAAAACAAAAACCTACAAAACAAACAAAAGGGTTAGTATGCAATGCAGTTATGCTTATTTGTTCTCAAGGTATCCGGTTTGGCCTTCAGTTTTGACCCTTCCAGACCCTCGAAGATGCTGCTGTTGAAGTTGCTTTTGAAGTGAACTCAGGTGGAACAAACCATCACAAATATATTACATAAGATGAAATAATACAACTTGTTCATTTTACAACACAAGCCCTTAAAGGGGCCAAAATACATCACAAAAAAAGCAAAAGTACATGGAATAGGAACAACAACAAGCAAATGATCAAACTCCAAGGCCAAACTCATCCTCACGAACTTCCTTGAGAAGTGCTTCGGTCACAGGATCAGCCGGACGCTCCGTGAGACCTCTGATGAGAAGGTTTCTTGTTGCAACAGCTGCAGTCAACTTCTTGTTCTGACTTTGGTCCTTAGACCTCTTCACTCCAGCTCTGATTTCTAGCTCCGATATTTCCTTCTGGGCTGCTGCCAGGGCTTTTTCCATCTGCACCATCTTGTCCTGAACTCTCTTGTCTTCTAGAGTGCGGGCCTCAGTGATCCGGACCCACCTGGCCTGACTCTCTTTTAAATACGAGTCTGTTCTTGCTCTCTGGAACTGGGCTTCTTTACAAGCATTCTTCAGAATCTGTTCACCAGCTTTAGACTTGTTGATATAATCTCCAGACTTCTCAATTTTAGTCAAGTGTTCCACTCTCAACTTCTCCAATCTCTCAATCTCCCTCACACCTTCACTCCTCTCCCGGAGGGTCTTCTGCAAAGCCTGGGTTAGCTTCTCATTTCTTTCCTTCAAGCTCTCAAACTCCTCCAAACTGATAGTGGCAGGGGGTGGTGCTGAAGATGACTCAGGCATGTCTTCTATGGTGAAGGGCATTCCAGAGAATTGGGCCCTAGCATGGGACCACTCATAATATTGGACTGATGCCACATTATTGCACTTCCCCAGAATGGTGATTCCCTTGGTTTGGACATGATCCCAGGCCCAGGCAGCCTGCCTAACAGTTGCCAGACTAATCTTGTTCTCACAGTAGAGGGTCTCAACCAAGTCTTGTTCCCTAGGAGTATGAACCAGTGCATAGCCTAATTGCCTTCTGAACAGCAGAGGGTTGTAATTGATACTTCCCTTGACCCCTATTAAAGGCACATTGGGAAAGTGCCCACAGCTTGTAATGATATCTCTGCCCTTGGTGCTTTGAGTACACCATCTGATGTCTGCTGAAGTTAGAACAGTGAGTCTCTTAGCCCAGTTGCTCTGCTGATGAGGGTTTAGGAATGCATCTGTCCTGGGTAGATGCCTGAGAAGCCAAGTGTGAAACAATGGAGCACAAAACCTTACTAACCTCCCCCTCTGCTTCTCATTCCTCTGATGCACTGAATAGTAAAGATCTCCTAGCAAAGTTGGCACTGGGTTCCTCAGGATGAACAAATGGATTGCATTCTTGCTAATGAATCGGGGCTCATCTGCAAACAACACAATTCCATATACACTTAAGGCCAACAGAGCACCAACAGCTTTCCACTCCCCCAGGGAGGCCTTCAGACTAGCTTGAGAAATTAAGAAGTCCAGATGAAAACCAGGGATCCCAGCTTTAGAGGTCATATGCTGCTCAATCAAAGTAGGTTCCAGGTGCAAAGCTTTTGCTACTTCTCCATTAGCAGGAAAGACCATCTCAGGGTTGAAAGGAATTTCTCTCCTGATAGGCATGCCAACTAATGAGGAGTACTCTTCCAATAAGGGGCCTAGCTGAAAGTCTTGAAAAGTAAAACATCTCAGTGGAGGATCATAAAACTGAATACAGGTGTGGATGAGGCTCCTCTGTGAAGGGTCCAGATCCATAACCATGTCCAGTATATCTCCATAACTCTCCCTGAACAAGGGTATGTGATCTGGAGTGATCAGGGTTTGGATCCTCCTGATGTCTGATAAGTCTGGCTGGAAGAAGTGATAGGTGATGTTGCTTTTCTTTGGAGCCATGATGACAAATGTTGATGAAGATACTGAAGAGAAGGGCCACTGATTGGCTGGAATAGATAGCTGGTAGCAAGTGCTGATGAAGGCAGGTCAAAACTAAAGATGGGGTCAAAACCAAAACCAGATGAAAATGGATACCCTGAAACACAAATAAGCACATGTCAATATGATGCAATGATTATGTATGCAAATGATATGCAAGGGTTTGTGACTGAGCTGGATCTGATCAAAATGCCCTGATGTAGGTCCAAGTGTGTAAGAAATCCAGATGAGGTTTATAGATCCAGTAACCAGGGTGGGGGGCTCAAATAAAGAACCACAAGTCCTGGGTTTAGAATCACAAGAACTATCCAACATGGAGTATTCTTAACAAAGTCAAAGTAACAGGGTATTCTGAGGTCAAGGTACCTGCAAACCTGTAAACAGCCCAACCCCCTCACAGGTGATGATCTAGAACAAGGATCCTCAGACTTGGATCAGTTATGAGAAGTGTAAACACTTCTAACCCGGAGGTACAGTGTTTACAATAACCATAACAATTCCTCCTCTAATTCACCTCAGTTTCTGAAGGTTAATACTAAAAGGTCATCCAGACTTAGCAGGCTTCCCAGATAGCCCTAGCATTGCAGGAAATCTGCAACACAGAGTTCTCAAGAAGAAACCCATATCTGAACCGTGTCTCATATTCCCGCACCAGACCGAAATGGAATGGGAAAGAATATGATTCACTCTAGCCTAGGTGTCACTCAGGTCCCAGGTATAGGACCTTAACTCTCAATGAATCACCCACCCACCAAGGCAAACAACCAGATCCAGCCAGCAGCAATGACAATATGATATAAATGCAATAAAGAAAGCAGTAAAGTAACTGTACGTAAAGCAATAAACAAAAATAAATACAAGCACATAACACCCCAGTAAACACAAATCAAACAAGCGCTAGGAGGAACCCACAAAAAGAACCAGAAGCCCTGGTTGCAGTATAAGGGTCCCCAGCAGAGTCGCCAAGCTGTCGCTCCCGATAAGTGACACTAGGTCCCATAAGGGTACAGACGCGAACGGTCGGCGAAAGGGACAATGAGAACACACAGCCGTGAACTCACTGGAGATGAATAGAGTCGCCAGCTAGGCATTTTTATCCCGGAGGAAAGGCAATGCTGCATAGACCTAGAAAGAGATGGATAAGACGGTTGCGAACCAGAAAGACTGAGAAAGGGGGTTGGTTACAACCTGGGAAGGTATTAGCACCCAGATTTTCCGTCGTACTCGACGGGATCCACGCTTAAAAGATTTATGTTTTAAAGGGGTAGTGTCAGTGCAATTTGTGTGTAAAAGAGCTGGAAAGATGTACAGGTGTCAGTGTAAAAGAGTGTGAAGTGTGATATATACAGTGTCAGTGTAAAGATAGGAGTGAAATGCTCATGATAATGAGGCTAAAGAATGAGGCTGGAAAGAGGGGGAATATACAGAGACTTTTGTTCGATAACTGTTAAGTTATGCCTACGTATCCTCTCGTGCAATGAGGAAGTCAGAACACCGTAGTTCGACCCAAAGAGACTGAAAGATGAATTGACTTGTGAACTGCTTGCTTGTCAATGCTCAAGTGTATGACCTGTCTGGCTCAGATGCAAACTGTCTTGCATTAGACGGAAGAAGCAAGTTCTCGTTTATGAGTGAAGATGATGAGAAAAGAATCCCGAAGGAGACGATTATTGTTTGTTTTTGAGTTTTCAGTCTTTTATTGCTTTTGAAAGTTTGTCATAAGTTAATGAGCTTATGCCTAAACCAATGGATTTAGTAAACTCATCACATCTTCCCTCTGATTAGGGGTAATGAGACTTACCTTAAGTGTGAAGTCAGATTCTCACACTTAATCACCTTTGATGCAGGATTAAGATCATTAACCTACCTGTGATTATTTGAATGTTTTTGGTGTTTTTGTTTAGTGTTGAGTAATGAGGTTAAGCCATAATCAGGGATTAAACAGACTCATTACACCATCCTAATAGAAGGATGATAGATGAGAATGTTTAAGCTGAGGAAAACTCCTTAACTTAATCCATGATTAGGGATTAAACTCATGACAAAACAAAGCCTTTATTAAGTGGATTTTATTAAATGGTGAGATGAAGAAGTGTGTTTTATGATTTGTAAGACAACTTGAGGGGGACTTGTCCATTAACACTAGGGTTAGTCCTTCTTAACCAATTAAGGAAGAATTAGAACCCTAATGCAAGGCCCAAGTTACAAGTATGATGTCTTGATGATTATTAAGTGAATTGATTAAGAGATTTAAACACATAAAGGGTTTAACACTTAGGATTAAAGTTATACACTCCATCCTAAGAGAAGGATGCAGGCATAACCCTAATCACAAAGTCTTAAAGCCTTTAGGGTTTAGTCCCTGATTATGAGGTGAGAAGAGAGGACTCAAAGAGAGACACAAAGGTAAAACTATGAGGGGATACTAATCAAAACCCTAATTCATTGTCATGCTTGGATGATCCTAAGGTTTGTGAGGTTTGCAAGAACAAATCTTCAGAGGAGCCACCAGGAAGCAGATGAATAAGATCAAGAGAAGCAAAGTGACTTGCTTCATTCAAGAAGTCAAGTCACTTGAAGAAAGAAGGTAGGAAGAAGAAGAATGAGCAAGCTCAAACTCAAACACATATAGGAATGCAGCAATGGGTGCAAGAGAGATGAAAAGAAAAGTTATGAGAAGTGAAGGCAAATTCACTTCTCAAGTTCACTTACCACCTGAAATGTTAGAAAGAAATGCAATGCAATGCAAGATGAGATGAAATGGTATGATGCAAAGAAAAACCAGAAGCATGTTGATGATGATTATGATATTATGAGGTGCTGCAAACATGAGGCAAGACATGGAGATGTTCATATAAGATCATGGATGCAAATGATGCAAGTTAAGGAGCATGAATGAACATGAAAAGTTATGAATCATACAAGACAAATGACATGGAAAATATGTAATGCAATGATCAAAAATGCTTCCTACATGTCTTAAGATGTCAAATGAATCACAAGAATGCACAAAATGCAATGACAAGTCAAGTTATGCAAGGAAATGCAAGAAGGATGCAAAAGAAAGCCCAAATTAGGGTTCATGGATCAAACATCAAACAAAAACCCAAAACAGAAGCAAACCTTAAGATAAAAAATGGAAAATGGCACTCAATGAAACCTTAAACCTATAATGAACCACTGCCCAAAGGGGAACCCTCAACTCTTAACCAATCTCAAGATATGAATTTTCTAAGTTATTGGGGTTTTTTAGGGTTCTTAACAAAAGAAATGCCAAACAATTGGAAAATGCAAGATCAAATCATGGCCATTTTACCCTAGAAACTACATGCCAAACACAAAACAATGCAAGAAGAATCAATGTCTCAACCTTCTCCAATAGGCAGAAATGAATTTTTGAATCCATGATCAAAATAATGCATAAAAAATGATTTAATTCAATGAAGAATTCTTAAAATGCATCAAGATCAAAAAAGAAATTTGGTTTGAGGGTTGGACAATGTTTCTAAATGTCTTAGAACATTTCATGAATTTTTTTGTAATTTTTAAATACTTAAAAGTATTTTTAATTAATTAATTTCCATTAATCAATTAAAAATAATCTTTTAAATATTTAAAAATACTTTTTGATGATAAAAATAAAATAAAAAATATTTTTGGGTCTTAAAAATTAATAAAACTTTTAAGAAAAAGTTTCAGAATTTTTAAGAATTTTTTACTATTTTAAAATAAATATGCAAGTTAATTGAAAAGAAAATGAATAAAAATTAAATAAAATAAGAAGTAATCAGGATGAATGGATGAGATTGATTCTGAGTTCAAACTGGTTGACCAGCGCGCAAATGAAGGGTGTGGATGGCATCTGACCTAATTATCCTAATTAAGATTAATTAAAGTTAATGAGAGAGATTAGGGCTAAGCAGGCTGATCTGGGCCATCCAAAAGAGAGGGAAGTCAACAAGTCAAAGGCCATCTACGGCCAGAATTCAAACTGGAGTTAATTACGCAATTAGGGCATAATCACTCTCAGGTGGCCGGAGAAGACCTCCGGTCGTCTTCTCCGGCCAGCACCTCACCTGAAAAATCCCCAAACCCCTCAAATCGTATCAAAAATGAAAACTAAGAACATAGAAATGATCTCCATCCTCTCACGAATCAAACCCCTCTCTCAAAACACATTTCTTCTTCCTAAACAAGCTGAATCGAAAGAAATAAAAACTAGGGCACGCAAGCTTCAGAGACAAATTAAATACTCAAATCAAAGCCATTTCAAAAACTAAGAACATCAGGATGATCAGTGAATCACATAGAACAAGTTTGTAACGAGAAAAATGATTTCTGGAAAAATAATTTTCGAGCTACCTGAGATTTGGAGCTTTCAATTTGAGGACTTTCTGGCCACTTCTCCTTGTGCAATCCACTCCACTTGGTCCACAGAAGATGCTTGAATGCTCAAAAGGAGTTTAAGTTGGCTGGATAATGAGATTCGAAAGCTCCTGCTCAAGCTTGGTCAGAAATGGCAATGGAGTTTCTGGAGGTTTCAGGCCATTGTGAATGATGGTTTGTGATCCTGAGGATGAATGGAGGAGGTCTGTGGTGCTAGTTTGTATGTTTGTGAGCTATGGTGAGAGTTTCGAATGAAACTGCAAAATGAGGTGAGAAATGGCAGTGAGATGTTCAGGCTGTTTCAGGCTTGTGTTCTTGGTGCTTTGTGGTCTATGGAACAAGGTGAGTTGAATGGTGAAAATGGTTGAAGTGTTTGCAGGCTGTGGAGGCAGATTCGAAGCAAGTTGCAATTGGGAGTGTTTGTGTGAATGTGTTTGTGTGAAGTGTTTCAGGCCTGCTTAGTACATGGAATGGCTTGCAAAATGATATGTTATTTTAATCCAAGTGGCCAGAGGATGTGACATGGCCTGTGGTGATTGGGATGTTTGCTTTTGCAAAAAGGTCAACTTTTGTGTAAGGCAAGTATGGCTTGACTCTAGGCAAGTACAATGGGCATGGGCTGCGCAGCATGATGAGTGTGTGAGGCTAGCTTGATTCAAGGACCAATGCAGCAAGTTGGTGAGGAGAAATGAGTGTTTTGCAACTTGGTTACTTTTTGCCTTTTCATGAAAATCTCTCATTACACAAACCATAAACATGTGAACCTTGGTCCAATTCTGATTTTTGTGACTTAGAGAATGTTTGTGTAATGGTTTGAAATGAACTAGAGGTCACAATTGGCTTTGGTTCAAGACTTTGCAAAATTCTCACTTAGGGCATGCCTTGAAAATCAATGATTTTAGCCAACTTTGCATTGCCATAACTTTTGATTCAAGAAGAGTTTGATCATGTTCTTGTACTTTTTGAAAAGGGAAAAATGAGATCTACAACTTTCATGACCAAAGTTTTTCCATTTGAAGCATTTTTGGATCAAGAATCATGGCTTGAAAAATGACCTAAAATGATGCATTCTTGAAAAGTCAACTATGCCCAAAAAGTCAACATGTGCAAAAACCCTAAATTCTTGATTTCTATGAACTTCAACCTTCTTCCATGATCAAATAAAGATCATATACACTCAAAATGATGAAGATCACCCATTGGTTGGGTCATTGGGGGCCTCAGATGCCCTGATTTTATACTGACTTGTCTGAAAAGTCAACCCTTGATCAGATGACTTCCCCATGGAATTTCTTCATGAAAATTGATATGCATACTCCCTATACCATATAGAGATCAATGGAAACAAGAATGACCAAAAAATTTGGAGTTATGGCCTCTGAAACTAAAACCCTAATTTTAGGTCAACTGTGCAGTTCATCCTGGCTCTGCATCCACTCAAACCCTAGTTCTTGTGATTCCTCTGCATTTTTGACTTTGAGGAGATGGAATATGATATAAGAACACACATGGACCACTTTGAATTGATTGGTGGCCTTTGGAATGGCCCAAGATGTTTTGGGATTGCTCAGATCACAAACCCTAAGTGCAAATGCCTTAGAAACTATCCAGTGAATCAAAAATGAGATGTGAGATGATATGATTGTGTTTATGCATATGAGGATGATCACAAGCCATGGTGTGAATGGGTGAGGGCAAATTTGGGGTGTTTACAAGCGCCGGTCAGAATCAACCTTCTTCAGAAAGCAAGACGAGAAGAACGTCAAATGTCATACGAGTCATGGCCAAGGGAAGCTCCTTGAAGCGTCGTCAACATTGCCAACATTTTGTTTCTCAATTTGTAACAATCTCCTCATTTTAGGGGATCTGTTTCTCTAACTGTATCTCGCCAATTCAGGGCGTATAAATCAATAAAATCAGATTTTCAGTCATGTTTTGTCTCGTACATTTTATTTTCATTTGCAAAATGTCCGATGTCCTTAAAATACTGATTGCATAAATACAGAGGCTTCTCTTAAAACACGTGCTTGCAGGAAATATACTTACTCTCGGGGGTGTCTGAACTCCTATGATGGAATCCGGTAAGGGATACCTCGGGATTACTTGTACGTTTCTCTATCTTTTCAGGATTGCAGGCATTCAAAGCACAACATGGGGCATGAAAGCTTCACCCCAAACAAGCTGGCAAGTCAATACTCATTCAGCCTTAGCACCAGAAGTGTTTTCTCCCCAGATGAGTTGCCACTTGATATTTCTCCCCAGTCGAGGTGCCAATCATTCTTCCTCCTCAGCCAAATATGAAAGCCAGGGAACCAACTCCCCGCAGAGTTTCAGCCTCTATCCAGAAGAGCAGCACACGAAGGAATCACAACAGAGTGACGAAAGCTTCTACAAACCCCAGTTGGGTCCTTCATTTACGGGAATAGGTCTATCATTGACCCATTTCCCAAGCAGAATCATCTCATCAGATCTACCAATGATCTCATCCCCAGCTGGGATGTCCACTTCAAACAGATCGACCAGAGATCTTCACAACAACAGGATCCGAATCCCGGATTGGTATCGTTGCATAATCATAGCATTCGCATCATATTCACCCCACAAAGCGTAGCATTCCGTATAATACGGAGCATTACGGCAAAAATCAAACATGTTGCATAATCATAAGCCATTTTCTGAATCAAACACTTGTGAATATCAACAATCCATCAACAATATACAGAAATGCTCCCCAGATTCCCCAGCGGAGAGCTAAAGCTAAAGCAGTTGCCTTACACCCACAAACACCAGTACATACTCCTTGTGACGCCCGTCCGTGTCACATCCCCAGCAGAAAGCCAAAGCGTCCCCTTTGCACTCACGGATACTTATATATAACTTTCTTGACACCCGTCCGTGTCACCACCCCCAGCATATTTACCTAAACACTTTGTAAAGCATATACTTGTTTATGATATACCTCTTGACACTCGTCCGTGTCACTCTCTCCAGCAGGTTGAACACTCAAATATACACTACTCATAGTTGTTTTACTTATACAAATACTTGTCTGTATCCTGTATACACCATTTATATCCCCACAGATTCGACACTCGTCCATGTTCTTTGTTAACCAGTTGGTACTCGTCCGTACCATCATCTCAGAACATGCGTCTAGCGTTTGTTTCTACTTGATACTCGTCCGTATCATAGTCTTAAGGATGCTCGTCCGCATTTTTAATCCATACACTGTGTCAAACACTTATGTCTTCTTGAATGTAGACACTCGTCTGTGTCTACTAGTCCCAGAAGAGTCCCATCAGAATCAACACTCGTCCGTGTTCCTTGTTAACCAGTTAATACTCGTCCGTATCATCATCTCTGAACACGTGTCAGTATTTGTTTCTACCCGATACTCGTCCGTATCTTAGTCTTAGGGATGCTCGTCCGCATCTTTAATCTATACACAACACCAAACACTTATACCTTTTATTTTCTTGGATATAAACACTCGTCCGTGTTTACTATTCCCCAGCAGATTGCCAGCAAAGCAAAATTTCTTTTCTATCTGACATTCGTCCTATGTCATGATAAACCTTGAGAGCAGCCGTCCCCTGCTAGGTGATCGTCCTTCACCTCTTGATGATCGTCCTTCATCATGCTCATCCGATAGCCGTCCCCATCGTTGACCTTTTATCCGACATTCTTCCAGTGTCGTGATATTTAGCAGTCGTCCCCTGCTAGGTGATCTTCCTTCACCTTTTGATGATCGTCCTTCATCATTTTATCCGATGGCCGTCCCCATCGTGGTTCTTTTTATCTGACATTCGTCCTATGTCATGATAAACCTTGAGAGCAGCCGTCCCCTGCTAGGTGATCGTCCCTCACCTCTTGATGACCGTCCTTCATCATGCTCGTCTGATGGTCGTCCCCATCGTTGACTTCTTATCCGGCATTCGTCCTATGTCGCGATACTTCCGGCAGCCGTACCCTGCCAGGTGATCGTCCTTCACCTTAAATGACCGTCCCTCATCTTATCAACCAACAGAGCAGTCGTCCCCTGCTAGGTGATCGTCCTTCACCTTTGATGACCGTCCCTCATCATTATTTCATTTATTCTTTAACCCGATGGCCGTCCCCGTCGTGGTCCCTTTTCCTTTTCCTGATGATCGTCCTTCATCAGTTTAGCCCGATGGCCGTCCCCATCGTTGGTTACTTTATTTTATGAACTTGATGGCCGTCCCCGTCATTTTTCATTAATCCCCAGAGAATCTTATAACTTTACTTGATGGCCGTCCCCATCATAATCCTTTTTATCCCCAGCATGTCGGCCGTCCCCGTCATTGCTTTATTTTCCGCACCTTTCCCAGCATGTCGGTCATCCCCGTCATTGCTTGTTCCCCAGCAGTCGTCCTCTGCTCGACGGTCGTCCTCCGTCGCCCACTTTATAATATACTTTATTTTCTTTTACAATCTATATCCCTTTTCTTCTTCATTCTGTGAGTGCAAATTTTGGACTGTCTTTGGTATTCAACCACAAGTTATCTTGTTTGCCTGATAAGTCGTCGCTTACATCCTGCACAGCTAACTCATGTTTGAATAGGGGAAGCTGTAAACACCCCAAATTTTCCCTCACCCATTCACACCATGGCTTGTGATCATTTCATATGCATAAATCCAATCATAGCATCTCATATCACATTTTTAATTCACTACATAGATTCAAAGTCATCTGCACCTAGGGTTTGTGATCTGAGCAATCCAAGAGCTTCTTGAGCCACTCCAAAGGTCATCAATCACTTCAAAGGGGTCCATGTATGTCCTAGCATCATATTATATCCTCTCAAAGTCAATAATGTCAAAAAATCACAAGAACTGAGAATGGCATGGAAGCAGAGCCAGGTTTGACTGCACAGATGACCTAGAATTAGGGTTTTGGTTTCAGAGGCCATAACTCCAAATTTTTTGGTCATTCTTGTTTCTATTGGTCTCTATATGGTATAGGGAGTATGCATATCAATTTTCATGAAGAAATTCCATGGGGAAGTCATCTGATCAAGAGTTGACTTTCTGGGCAAGTCAGTGTAAAATCAGGGCATCTGAGGCCCCCAGTGACCCAACCAAAGGGTGTTCTTCATCATTTTGATTGTGTATGATCTTTATTTGATCATAGAAGATGTTGGAAGTTCACAAAATTGAATAATTTCAAGTCTTTTGCAAAGTTGACTTTTTGAGAAAGTTTGACTTTTGTTGAAATTGCCATTTTAGGAACCTTTTTCAACCTTTACTTTTTGATTCAAAAATGCTTCAAATGGAAAAACTTTGGTCATGAAAGTTGTAGAATGGATCATTCCCTTTTCAAAAAGTACAAGAACATGACCTAATTCATTTTGGATCAAAAGTTATGGCTTGTCAAAGTTGGCTAAAATCACCAAAATTTCAAGGTTTCTACCAAAGAGGCAAAGTTGCAAATTCACTTGTCAAGGCAAATTGAGCTATCAAATGAACTTCTAAACTTCACAACATGATCATACAACATCTAAAAATCAGAATTGGCCCAAGAATCATCTCATTTCATGCCTTGAACTTCAAGAAATCACAAAGGGGCCAAACTTTATGGAATTTGCAAAACACTACACAAACCATAAACCATTTGTTGAATCATCTCATAAACAATTCCATGGACCTCCTTAAACTCAGCTGAGCAAAAGCAAGCCAAGAAGCAAGTGGTACCATAGCCCATACCTCAAGTACACATCAAGTTGACATTTTGGCCAAAGACCCATACCAATCACCATAGGCCACCAACAACTTTCTGACCTATCCCCTTTTGATACATGGACCAAAGCCAGCATAACACACCACACATTGCAAGCTGAAACACACCCAAGCCATAGTTATCACTTCTTGCTCCAAATTGCAAAAAGCCTTCGAAACTGATTGCACAAGCCTCAAACACAAAAACCAACTTCACAAATCAACTCAACACACTTTCCTGATCACAAAGCACCCATCACCATTGCCTTAAACTCCCTGAATCACAAATACAATTCCCACCCCACCTTGAGCAGAACTTCTGCCATTTCAAAAACCAGCCATTCTCAAAGCTTCTTAAGCTTCATTTCATCATCAGAGGGTTCAAAGGAGTGAGTTTACACCAAGAAACAGCCCAGAAAGCACAGGATCAGAAAGCTCCATCTCAGGTATAGCTCAAGAACAAATTTTCCAGAACTTCATTTTCTTGTTACAAATTGAATCTATATGTTGCACTGATCATCTGGATGTATTTAGATTTGAAAATAAGTAAGAGATGACCATTTCATGTCTCTCTGAAAGTTTGCCCGTGTTTCACATTTGCCTTCGATTCAAGCTTGTTAATGAAAATAAATGATTTTTGAAAGAGGGGTTAGGTTTAGATGGGGGCAGGATCATTTCTGTGGAAGAAATTTCATGATTGGTGACCTATAGCAAAATCTAGGGTTTTGGTTCGCCGGAGAAGACGACCGGAAGTCTTCTCCGGCCACCTGAGTTTGATTAGCCCTAATCTGTGTAATTAAGGTAGTTTGAATAATACCCCTTGGATGTGTTGACCCGCGCGCATTTGGACGTTCAGGATCTCATTATTTTGCCCTAATCTTCAGTTGACTTTATTAATTCAGATTAATTAATTTTTAATTGGAATTAATGAAGTTTGAATTTCAGCCATTAGATTACCCGCGAAGTCAAACCAAACACCCCCAAAACCAATCCCAGCCCTTGGATACGCATACTTTCATTTTTATTCAGTTTTATTTTCATTTTTATTCATTTAATTTGTGCATTTTATTTAAAATAGTAAAACAATTATACAAATTCTGAAAATTTTTGTACAAACTTTTATGAATTTTCAGAAATCAAAAACATTTTTATTTTTATTTTTTGCATTAAAAAATATTTTTAAATCATTTAAAAGTTTATGTTTAATTAATTAATGAGAATTAACTAATTAAAAATACTTTTAGGTATTTAAAAATCACCAAAAAATTCCTGAAACCTTTAAAATCATTTAGAAACATTGTCCAACCCTCAAACCAAATTTCTTTTTTGATCTTGATGTCTTTTGACAATTTTCCATGGAATTAATTTCATTTCAAAGCATTATTTTGATCAAATGTTCAAAAATTCATTTCTGCCTAGTCTTTGAGAGTTGGACTTTGATTCTTTTTGCATTGTGTCTTGCATATCATGTAGTTTGTAGGTTTAAATTGGCATGAATTGATCTTGCATTTCCTATTTGTTTGGCATTTTTCTTGGCAAGGTACCTTAAAACCCTAGCATTCTTAAGAAATTCATAACCCTCATTAGGTTAAGAGTTACAACCCCTCCTTTGGGCAGTAAGTTTGTATAGGTTTAGGGTTCCCTTGGATGCATTTTCAATTTTTTTATCTTGATGTTTGCTTCTGGTTTTGGTTTTTGTTTGGTGCATTGATCATAAACCCTAATTTGGGCTTCCTTTTGCATTCATCTTGCATTTGTTTGCATACCATGACTTGCCATGACATTTTATGCATCCATTTGATTCATTAGACATCTTAAGACATATTAGAATCATGTTTGATCATTACATCTTTCATTTGCCACTTTGTATGTCATTTGCACTTCATATCTTTTCATGTATGTTCATGGTTCTAAGCATGCTTCTCTTGCATCCATATGTTCATATGATCATCCTCATGTCTTGATTCATGTTTGCATCATCTCATAGCATCATTATCATCATGCTCATGCTTCTGGTTTTGGTTTGCATCATCCCATTTCATCTCATTTTGCATTGCATTGCATTCCTTTCATTAACTTTTCAGGTGGTAAGTAACTTTGAGAAGTGAATTTGCCTTCACTTCTCACATTTTCTTTTCATCTCTCTTATGCATCATTGCTGCATTTTGTTCTGTGTTTGAGATTGAGCTTGCTCATTCTTCTTCTCCTTACTTTCTTTCCTCAAGTGACTTGACTTCTTGAATGAAGCAAGTTACTTTGCTTCTCTTTGCTCCTTTCATCTGTTTCCTGGTGGTTCCTCTGAAGATGTCTCTTGTAAGCCTCACAAACCTTAGGAACAACCAAGCATGACAATGATTAGGGTTTTGATTAGTTCCCCACTTAGTTTTACCTTTGTGTCTCATTGAGTTTTCTCTTCTCATCTCATAATCAGGGACTAAACCCTAAAGGCTTTAAGGCTTTGTGATTAAGCTTATGCCTGCATCCTTCTATTAGGATGGAGTGTATAACTTTAATCCTAAGTGTTAAACCCTTAATGTGTTTAACTCCTTTAATCAATTCACTTAATAATCATCAAGCCATCAAGCTTGTAACTTGGGCCTTGCATTAGGGTTCTAATTCTTCCTTAATTGGTTAAGAAGGACTAACCCTAGTGTTAATGGACAAGTCCCCCTCAAGTTGTCTTACAAACCCTAAAAATCACTTCATCATCATATCATTAAATAAAATCCACTTAATCAAAGGCTTGTTTTGTCATGAGTTTAATCCCTAATCATGGATTAAGTTGAGGAGCTTTCCTCAGCTTAAACATTCTCATCTATTATCCTTCTATTAGGATGGTGTAATGAGTCTGTTTAATCCCTGATTATGGCTTAATCTCATTACTTAGCACTAAACAAAAACAACAAAAACATCTAAATAATCACAAGTAGGTTAATGATCTTAATCCTGCATCAAAGGTGATTAAGTGTGAGAAGCTGACTTCACACTTAAGGTATTCTCATTACCCCTAATCAGAGGGAAGATGTGATGAGTTTACTAACCCATTGGTTTAGGCTTAAGCTCATTAACTTATGACAAATCCAAAAGCAATAAAAGATTGAAAACTCAAAAACAAGCAATAATCGTCTCCTCCGGGATCCTTTTCTCATCTCATTCACTCATAAACGAGAACTTGCTTCTTCCGTCTAATGCAAGACAGTTTGCACCTGAGCCAGACAGGTCATACACTTGAGCATAGGCAAGTAAGCAGTTCACAAGTCAATTTATCTTTCAGTCTCTTTGGGTCGAACTACGGTGTTCTGACTTCCTCATTGCACGAGAGGATACGTAGGCATAACTTAACAGTTATCGAACAAAAGTCTCTGTATATTCCCCCTCTTTCCAGCATTATTTTCTTAGCCTCATTATCATGAGCATTTCACTCTTGTTCTTACACTGACACTTCACATACTCCACTTCACACCTCTTTTACACTGACAATTGTACATCCTTTTCCAGCTCTGTTATACACAAAATGCACTGACACTACCCCTTTAAAACACAAATCTTTTGAGCGTGGATCCCGTCGAGTACGACGGACAATCTGGGTGCTAATACCTTCCCAGGTTGTAACCAACCCCCTTTCTCAGTCTCTCTGGTTCGCAACCGTCTTATCCATATTTTTCTAGGTCTATGCAGCATTACCTTTCCTTCGGGATAAAAATGCCTAGCTGGCGACTCTATTCATTTCATCTTTTCGCCGACCGTTCGCGTCTGTACCTTTATTTGGGTTCTTCCCATTTATCGGGAGCGACAGCTTGGCGACTCTGCTGGGGACCCTTATACTATAACCAGGGCTTCTGGTTCTTTTTGTGGGTTCCTCCTAGCGCTTGTTTGATTTGTGTTTACTGGGGTGTTATGTGCTATGTGTGTTTGTATATTTTGTTTTATTTATTGCCTTATGTACAGTTGTTTTACTGCTTTCTTTATAGCTTTACATATATCATACTGTCATATTGTTTTGGCTGGATCTGGTTCTGTTGCTTTGGTGGGTGGGTGTTCTATTGAGAGTTTAAGGTCCTACACCTGGGACCTGAGTGACACCTAGGCTAGAGTGGTTCATGTTCTTTCCCATTCCATTTCGGTCTGGTGCGGGAATATGAAACACGGTTCAGATATGGGTTTCTCCTTGAGAACTCTGTGCTACAGATTTCATGTAGTGCTAGGGCTATCTGGGAAGCTTGCTAAGTCTGGATGACCTTTAGTATTGACCTTCAGAAACTGAGGTGAATTAGAGGAGGATCTTTTATGGTTATTGTAAACACTGTATCCCCGGGTTAGAAGTGTTTACACTTCTCATAACTGATCCAAGTATGAGGATCCTTGTTTTAGAACATCACCTGTGAGGGGGTTGGGCTGTTTACAGGTTTGCAGGTACCTTTGACCTCAACATACCCTGTTACTTTGTTTTGATTAAGAGTACTCCATTTTGGAACAGTTCTTGTGATTTTTAACCCTGGACATGTGACTCTTTATTTGAGTCCCCCACCTTGGTTACTGGACTTATGAACCTCCATCTGGATTTCTTGAACATACATGGACCTATATCAAGGCAGTTAATCAGATCCAGCTTGATCACAAACCCTTGCATATCATTTGCATACATCATCATTGCATCATTTAACATGTGTTTATTTGTTTTTCAGGGTATCCATACTATATTTTGGCTTGGTTTTGACCCCTTCATCTGCATAGACCTATCTTCACCAGTATCTGCTTCAGCTGTTCCCCATCAGCTACCTGCTTCAGTCACCTGCATCACCAGTCTCAGCCTGTCAGTGGCCCATCTTCTGGTATCAGTCATCATCATCAGCATTTGTTCTTCAGCAACATGGCACCCAAGAAGAGCAACATCTCCTATCATTTCTTTGAGCCTGAGCTAGCTGGCATCAGGAAGGTCCAGGCCCTGATTACTCCAGACCATATACCACTATTCAGAGAACATTATGTAGGAATCCTTGATGTGGTTATGGATTTGGACCCTTCACAGAGGAGCTTGATTCATACTTGCCTGCAGTTCTATGATCCCCCTCTGAGGTGCTTCACCTTCCAGAATTTTCAGTTGGGACCCTTGTTGGAGGATTATTCATCACTGATTGGTGTACCTATCAGGGGTGGAGTCCCCTTCAACCCTGAGATGGCTTTCCCTAGTAATGAAGAGGTGGCAAAGGCATTGCATCTGGAACCAGTTCTGATTGGGCAGAACATGACAGCAAAAGCTGGAATCTCTGGTCTACACTTGGATTTCTTGACCTCTCAGGCTATTCTGAAGGCCTCCTTGGGGGAGTGGAAGGCAGTCTGTGCATTATTATCCCTTAGCATATATGGGGTTATATTATTTGCAGATGAGCCTAGGTTTATTAGCAAGAATGCAATCCATCTTTTCATTCTGAGGAACCCAGTGCCCACCTTACTGGGAGATTTCTACTACTCTGTTCACCAAAGGAATGAAAAGCAAAGGGGAAGATTGGTGAGATGTTGTGCTCCCCTATTCCATACCTGGCTGCTCAAACATTTGCCAAAGACTGATGCATTCTTGAACCCTCATCAACAAAAGAACTGGGCTAGGAGGCTTGTTGATTTAACCTCAGATGATATCAGGTGGTGCACTCAGAGCACCAAAGGCAGGGACATCATTACTAGTTGTGGGCAGTTCCCCAATGTACCTCTGATAGGATTGAAGGGTTGCATCAACTACAACCCTCTGCTATTCAAAAGACAACTGGGCTATGCATTGGTCCACCCTCCTAGAGTACAAGATCTAGCAGAGACCCTTTATTGTGAGGTCAAGCTTAATCTGGTTATTGTCAGGCAAGCATCCTGGGCTTGGGACAATGTCCAGACTAAAGGGGTAACCATTCTTGGGAGATGCAACAATGTGGCCTCAGCTCAGTATTATGAGTGGTCTCATGCCAGGGCTCAAATTTCTGGGATTCCCTTCACCATTGAAGATGTGCCTGGACCCTCCACAGCACCACCTCTAGCTACTGTCAGCCTGGAGGAGTTTGAAAAGCTCAAAGAGAGGAATGAGAATCTGACCCAGGCTCTACAGAAGACCCTCTGGGAGAGAAGTGATGGTCGTCTGGACATTGAGAGGTTAGAAAAGCTAAAGGTGGAGCATCTAGCCAGGATTGAAAAGTCAGAAGACTACATCAAGAAGTCAAGGGCTGGAGAACAGATTTTGAAGAATGCCTGCAAAGAGGCCCAGTTCCAGAGAGCTAGGACTGATCTTTATCTGAAGGAGAGCCAAGCTAGGTGGGTCAGGATCACTGAAGCTCGCACTCAGGAGGATAAGAGAACTCAGGATAAGATTGAGCAGTTAGAGGCTAATGCAAAAGAGCAACAGGAAGCCTTGCTAGCAGCCCAGAGGGAGATCTCAGAGTTGAAGATTAGAGCTGGTGTGAAGAGGTCAAAGGACCAGGGCAGACACAAGAAGCTAATTGCAGCTATTGCCACCAGGAATCTTCTCATCAGGAACCTCACAGAGCATCCAGCTGACCCTGTGACTGAAGCACTTCTAAAGGAAGTCCAGGAGGATGAGTTTGGCCTTGGTGTCTGATTTTTGCTTGTTGTTGCTTTCATTTCATTGTGCTTTTCCTTTTTATGTTGTATTTTTGACCCCTCAGAGGGCGTGTATTGTAAAAAACAAATTATGTATGTTTTTCCTTTTGTAATATATTTACTAGTTTGTTTTTATCTGAGTTTTTTCAAGCAACATCAAAAGCATCTTCCTCAGGGGTCTGGAAAGGTCAAAACCAAGTGCCAAGCCGGATACCTTGGAAACAAATAAGCATACTGCATTGCATACTAACTTTTGTTTTGTTTTGTAGGTTTTTGTTTTGTTGTTACTAACTCTGTTGTGATTCAGGAACTATTGCTCGACGTCGGGTGTTCCCACTCAATCGTCCACACAGATATCCCACCTGCAACAACCTTCCGGGTATACAAATGGACCAAGTACAGCAGGACCTTACAGAGGTCAGGACTCAAATGGCCAATGAGAGACTGGAAATGAGAAATCAGATGACCCAGTTTATGGAGGTGATGAATGGATTGGCACAGAGCCAAGAGAGATTAAGGGCACTAGTAGAAAGGCAGACCCAGGAGGAACCCCATCTAGGGACTGGGGGAACGAGCAACAATGAGAGAGTTCAGCCTCATGTTAATCCTCCAGTGTATGGACCCCACCTTCATCCAGAGATCAACATCCCTGCTAATGTGCAAGGGAATGCCACTGCAGGCAGAGTACTACAAGAAGACCCCCAGGAAGATCAGTTCACAGTGATGGGAGCTGGGGATGAAGCCTATGACAGAAGGTTAGATGAAATTGCTGAAAAATTGAGATCCCTGGAGTCTCAGAATTCCTTGGGCTTTGATGTTATGGACATGGGATTGGTGGACGGGGTCAGGATTCCCCACAAGTTTAAACCTCCGTGCTTTGAGAAGTACAACGGAACTTCCTGTCCTCGAACCCATTTACAATCCTTTCTGGGGAGGCTGAAGGCATATACCATGGATGAAAAGCTATGGATGTTTTATTTTGAAGATAGCTTAACAGGGGCTTCAAGGGAATGGTACTCTCGCTTGACTAGAGCAACCATTAGATGCTGGAAGGACCTGGCTGAGGCCTTTATCAGACAATACCAGTACAACTTGGATATGGCTCCCAACAGGACCCTCCTGATGGGAATGTCTCAATCATCCAGGGAAAGCTTCCGGGAGTACGCCCAGAGGTGGAGACAGCTTGTTGTTGCTGTCCAGCCACCCATGTCAGAGAGGGAAATGGCTGATATGTTTATGAACACCCTCCAAGGGACATACATTGACAGGCTAGCTGCCTTTTCTTCCACTAGCTTTGCTGACGTGGTCATAGCCGGGGAAAGAATTGAGAGCCTATTGAAGATGGGCAAGATTTCTGACAATGGTGCGAGCTCGTCCAGCAACCCCAGAAAACCTTTTGTAGGTCCAAGAAGAACTGGTGAGACCAATGCTATTCAGGCCAGCAGGGGCAGACCACAATATGTTCATAGGTCAGTGGCAGCAGTCACCATTCCCTCTCCACTTCCTCAGCAACCGACATATCAACCACAGCAACAAACTCATTACCAGCAACAAACTCAGTATCCTCCTCAGAGAAACTACAGCAACAACAACAACAGTCAACAAAGACCATTTCAACAGAGACCGTCTCAGGCCAATAGGGTGATCGATCTGATCCCTATGCCTTATGCCGCTTTACTACCACAGCTCCTGAAGTTCAACCTAGTTGAGTTAAGGACGTTGGCACCACCAGATCCTTCCAGTCTGCCCAGAAATTATGATGCCAGCGCCAGATGTGCTTTTCACTCAAATGCACCTGGCCACAGTACAGAGAAGTGCAGAGCTTTACAGATGAAGGTGCAAGACCTGGTAGATTCTAAAGCTCTAAACTTTGCACCCCCGCCAAATGTTAACAAGAACCCTATGCCCAACCATGGAGGGCCCAGAATTAATGCTATTGAGGAAGATATGCCGTCTTTCTTGATAACCAATGTTGGGCAGATTAGGACACCCCTGGTAGAGATTAAAGCTCAACTCCTTGAATGCCAGATATTCCCTGGGTGTGAACTTGGGTGCGGTTATTGCAACATTTCGGTGAATGGATGTGATAACTTGAGAAGCGGCATAGACGGTCTTATCCAGAGTGGCCTACTGTAAATCACAACATCAATACCCTCAAATCCGGCAATCCCTCCGGCAACAGTTCCAGAGTCTCCTACAACTGCAACAACAATTATTCCAAACAATTCTTCAGTTTCATCAACAAATGCTTCAAATATCACTTCAACAAGCCATCCATCAGCAAACATCTCTTCTACAACGTCAGCACCCCTCTATTCAGAATCTTCTCCTACAACACCAGCAAATATCTCAGCAATCACTATCTATTATGATCCGTCAAGTGTTCCTCCGAACAGCAATTTTCAACAACAAGCAGTGGCATCTCCTGCCATATCACCGGTCACTATCTACTATGATCCACATACTATCATGGTCCCTTCTGCAGCTGCTGTCAGTCCGGTCACTATCACAGTGCCTGGGCCCGTTCCTTATGAAAGCAGTAATGCCATCCCTTGGCATTACGGCTCCGATCTATACTGCGAAGGACAGAAAATCACTCTTGAATCATCAACTTCTTCACCACAAATAGACAATGTGGGGGGAGGCGGAGGCTTCACTCGAAGCGGACGTCTTTTTGCCCCACAAATTCCAAGACCCATTGCTGAAGCAGAAGCTGCTGCCAAGGCAAAAGGGAAGAGCATGGTGCAGGAAGAACAAGTTGCTAAAGAAGCTTCAAAGACCCCTTTTGATCAACAGGTTGATGAATTCATGAGAATCATCAAGAAAAGTGATTACAAGATAGTGGACCAGCTTCACCAGACACCTTCCAAGATCTCCATTTTATCATTGCTAATGTGCTCCGAGGCTCATCGGAACGCACTATTAAAAGTCTTGCACGCAGCTTATGTGCCAGAGGAGATTACCGTCAATCAGTTAGAGGCCGTGGTTGGAAATGTTAACGCTAGTCATGGACTAGGATTTACCAACACTGATTTGACAACGGAAGGCCGCAATCACAACAAGGCTCTGCACATTACCTTGGAGTGTAAGGGTGCAGTTCTTTCTCATGTATTGGTGGACACAGGGTCATCCCTCAATGTCCTACATAAGAAAGCCCTTGTGAAGCTAGAGTATGAAGGATTGGCATTACGCCCCAGCAACTTGGTAGTAAGAGCCTTTGACGGTTCTAAGAGATCGGTTCTGGGAGAGATTGAGTTGCTGATCACACTAAAATTCACCGTATTTCTGACTCCGATTTCGCATGCATTCTTAGCTTTTATTGTTGTTTTGCTTTGTTATTGCTTTGTTTTCTTATGTTTTCAGGTTTTTATAATAATCGGAGCTTGAATCGGGAAAAGGAGCGAAAAAGGAGTGAAAACGGACGAAAACCTAGAAATTCAGCATTTTGCACTTACGGCACCCACCGTGGCGGGCGCCATGGGGTTAGCCATGACGTGGCCACGTCTCAAGACCACTCCTCAACCTCCAAGACCCACGATCCCCACTCCACAATCCCCTGTAGGGACCATGGCGGGCGCCATAGGCCTGTGGCGGGCGCCACAAGGCCAAAATCAGTAACCTCCACTTTTTAGTGGAGGGGCATCCCTATCATTTCATGCTTTCAGTTTCTCCTATAAATAGGACCTTAGATTTTCGTTTTTCTTCATCCAGAATTAGAATTCTCTAGGCATATATCAGTTATAAAGCAGTTGCCATTCCACATCGGGGTGCCTCTGCAATCGAGTGATCGAGTCTGTAATCTGTCTGTGGTTCGAGTTTTGGAGCACTCTGGAGGAAGTTAATCCTGCCGCCATTTTAATTCAAGTTCGTACTTTACTTTTATTTATTTCTGCCTCGCTTTTATTTTGTTTATTTCCCGCACTCGCACATTTACGTTGTTTATTTCCTGCACTCGCACATTTACGTTGTTTATTTCCTGCACTCGCACATTTACGTTGTTTATTTCCTGCACTCGCACATTTACGTTGTTTATTTCCTGCACTCGCACTTTACTTCGTTTACTTTCCGCACTCGCTTTAAATTACTTTTATGAAAAACTATAAAAAGAATATTTACTTTATCATGTCTAACTAATTCCATAAAGGTTAGAATGTAAGGATCGTAATTAAACCAGTAATCAGTATAATTGTTCGTGGAAACACCTAAGGGCTATTTTATCTTTCAATTCAAATAATTGTTTTTAACTATTTCAAAAACAGCCAAAAGCGCTTTGTATAGTTCATTAGGAGATTTTAGATTAAAAAGAAAAGAGATTTTAAAACGATTTTCGGACGCGTTAGGAAGTTTAAACTCTGGTTCGCAAGAACCTCTTTTTGCTAAGAAGTCCAGGTTAAAATACTTTTCAACTTAGTTAAGATACTATATTTCTTAAAAATAGGTTTACTACTCTAACGCAGTACGCACCTTTTTATCCGTGACAATAGGAGGGGTTGATTAGAGAGTACAACTCGGTTCTGAATACGCGAAAGCGACAGTTCCTGTTAAATTAGTTCTTTTCAAAGAAGAAAACACGGCCCATAAGTAGTTCCACTAACAAGTACTGGATTATCATTGATTACGTGAATTACATTCGAGCCTGTCTTTATTTATTATTTAAAATTATAATTTTATTTACCATTGCACCCTTATTAAAACCCTTAAAAATAGTTGCCTTAGATACACACCATAACAACAGGTTTGATAGATTGACACTTGGTCTCTGTGGATTCGATAATCTTTTATATTACTTTGACGTGATTCGTACACTTGCGAAAAACACGCATCAAGTTTTTGGCGCCGTTGCCGGGGACCAATATCGTCAAATTTCATTACCCTGTAGTTATACCGTTTAGACTAAGGTTATTACCCACCGGTCAATGCGAAAGACTCGCAGTGCCGGAAGTTTAGTAGACCCTCTAGCTGAACCTGAACGTTACGCTCGCGCACGTTTATTTTTCCATAGGAATAGGATAGCTATGGCCGAAGAACAAAACCGAAGACCTCTTAAGGACTTCGCCCAACCATCAAACGAGGAACCTAGTTCCAGTATAGTAAACCCCGCTATCCCAGCCAATAATTTTGAACTTAAACCATCCCTGCTGCAATTAGTGCAACAGAGACAATTCGCAGGTCTCGCTACTGATAACCCAAACCAACATTTAAAAAACTTTCTTCAGTTAGCAGACACCTTTAAAACCAATGGAGCTTCTCCTGAGGCAATACGTTTAAGATTATTTCCCTTTTCCCTCAGAGATAAAGCTATATCATGGTTAGATTCCCTTCCACCCAATTCAATAACAACTTGGGATGACCTTAGGAAAGTTTTCCTTGCTAGATATTTTCCCCCGAGTAAGACCGCTCTTCTTCGAAACCTAATAACTAGATTTACCCAACACCAAGGAGAGTCGTTGTTCGAAGCCTGGGAGAGATATAAAGAACTATTAAGAGCATGCCCACACCATGGCTTAGAGAATTGGCTAATCATCCAAACCTTCTATAATGGACTTCTTTATAACACTAAAATGACCATCGACGCTGCTGCTGGTGGCGCACTGATGAACAAACCTTACCCTGAAGCTAGTGCCCTTATCGAGGATATGGCCCAAAACCATCAATCATGGGGAGTAGAACGAGCGACAGTGGAAAAGAAGGAAGCCCAAGGAGGAATACATGAGCTAAGCTCTATAGACATGATGCAGGCTAAAATGGATGCGTTGGCCCTAAGAGTCGAACATATGTGTACAACTCCAAATACTGTAGCCGCAGTTTCGCCGAATTGTGAGATATGTGGAACGCAAGGACACCAATCCGCCGAATGCAATCTGTTGAATGAAACCAACACCGAGCAAGTGAACTATACCCAAGGGAACCCATTTTCAAACACATATAACCCTGGATGGAGGAATCACCAAAACTTCTCCTACAAAAATAATAACCCTATCCAAAATACCGCACCTCCGAGACAACAAGGTTACCAAGCCCCTAGAACAAATCAACCTATGCAACCTGTGCCACCAAACCCGAGCTTTGAGGAAATTGTAAAAGATTTCATCGTTGCTCAAAAACAGAAGAACAAAGAGTTCATGAACCAAAGTGTCCATGTTAACGAACTAATTACCCAGTTAGGAACCAAGGTTGATCAAATCATTACTCATAATAAGATGCTTGAAACCCAGATCTCTCAGGTAGCGTTAAACCAAGCCCCACAGACTACACCCGGAGGACAGTTCCCTGGACAACCTCAACAGAACCCGAAAGGGAAAGCTAATGCCATTACTCTACGAAGTGGAACCGCTTATAAGGAACCTTTAAACCCTAGATTAAGTGAGCCCGAAACTTCTGAGAGGAATGAGGAAAAGGAACCAGAGAAGCCTGAAACCCCGGAAAGTCAAGAAAAAGGAGAAGAACCTAAAAATAAAACCTATGTACCACCACCGCCATACAAACCACCAATACCTTACCCTCAAAGATTAAAGAAAACCCAAATCGATAATCAATATCAAAAATTCGTTAAGGTTATAGAAAAACTTCACGTAGAAATCCCCTTTACAGAAGCCATCACCCAAATACCTTCTTACGCTAAGTTTCTCAAAGACATACTTACAAATAAACGTAGACTTGAAGATCCGAAACCCGTGGAATGTAATTCTATTTCCGAAGATAGGTTAGCAAAGAAAGATAAAGATCCCGGAAATTTTTCCATTCCTTGTATTTTGGGGAATCATGTCATCGAAAAAGCTTTTCTAGACTTAGGAGCTAGTGTGAGCTTAATGCCTTTAGCAGTTTGTGAGAGATTAAACTTAGGAGAATTACAACCTACTAAGATGTCACTTCAATTAGCCGATAGATCCGTTAAATACCCTATAGGCATACTTGAAGACGTCCCTGTTAGGGTAGGTCAGTTGTTTATACCTACTGATTTTGTTGTCATGGACATTAAAGAAGATGACGACATACCGATACTCCTAGGTAGACCGTTCTTATCGACTGCTGGAGCCGTAATAGATGTTAAAAAAGGAAAACTAACTTTTGAGGTAGGTGAAGAGAAGATAGAATTTATATTGTCAAAATTTCTTATGGCACCTGTGATAGGAGATGCTTGTTATGCCTTAGATATCATCGAAGAATGCATTAGGGAATTAGAACAAGAAGAAGAAACTGAATCTATAAAATTGCCATCAACCCTTATTTTGGAAGATGACAATTATAAAACACCCTACATTGATGATAACCTTCACGAATGTTTATCTCTTACCCCAGATCATATGCCTTGCCCTATGAAACCGACCGTAAAACTTAAGGAACTGCCTAAAAACCTGAGATATGAATTTCTCGATGAAGATATGAATCGTCCAGTTATAGTCAGTGCTACCTTAAACCAAAAAGAAACCGATCAATTATTAGAAGTTTTACGTAGGTACCCCTCAGCCTTAGGATATAAGATCTCTGATCTAAAAGGAATAAGCCCATCCGTATGCATGCATCGGATTTTGCTTGAAGAAGATTCAAAACCTTCCAGAGAACACCAACGAAGAATAAATCCTATAATGAGTACTGTAGTTAAGACTGAAGTTCTTAAGTTACTAGAGGCAGGTATAATATATCAGATCTCGGACAGTAAATGGGTGAGTCCTGTGCATGTAGTACCTAAAAAGGGAGGCATCACAGTCGTGCAAAACGAGAAGGGCGAACTTGTAGCAAAAAGAACCGATGGAGGTTGGCGTATGTGCATAGATTATAGAAAATTAAATAAAGCAACTAGGAAGGACCATTTCCCATTACCATTCATAGACCAAATGTTGGAGCGCCTAGCCAGACACTCTTACTTTTGTTACTTAGATGGATATTCCGGATTCTTCCAAATACCTATTCACCCCGAAGATCAAGAAAAAACTACCTTTACATGCCCAGTTGGAACTTTTGCCTATAGAAGAATGCCTTTTGGACTTTGTAATGCTCCTGCAACTTTCCAACGCTGCATGATGTCTATCTTTGCTGATTATTTAGATGGAATTATGGAAGTATTTATGGACGATTTCTCAGTTTGTGGATCAGATTTCAAAAATTGTCTTGTCAACCTTGAGAAAATCCTGGAGAGATGTGTGGAGGTAAACCTTGTGCTAAATTGGGAAAAATGTCATTTCATGGTCACCGAAGGGATTGTTTTAGGACATATAGTTTCCGAAAAAGGTATAGAGGTAGATAAAGCAAAAATAGAAGTCATAGAGAATCTAAAACCGCCGAAGACTATCAGGGAGATAAGAAGTTTTCTTGGACATGCCGGATTTTACCGACGTTTTATCAAGGATTTCTCCAAAATAACAAAGCCCTTAACTGGTCTTTTGATGAAAGATGCTGAATTTATCTTCGATGAAAAATGTACTGAAGCATTTAATCTCCTGAAGCAAGCTCTGATTTCAGCACCTATAATGAAACCCCCTGATTGGTCAGAACCGTTTGAGATAATGTGTGACGCCAGTGATTACGCTGTTGGAGCCGTTCTAGGTCAAAGAAAAGATAAGAAGTTACATGTGATTTATTATGCCAGTAGAACCCTAGACGCTGCACAGCTCAACTACGCAACAACCGAAAAAGAGCTCCTAGCTGTAGTTTTTGCAATAGACAAATTTAGATCTTATCTAGTAGGAGCCAAGATTATAGTTTACACCGACCATGCTGCCATTCGTTACTTACTAAGCAAAAAGGATGCCAAGCCTAGGTTACTTCGATGGATTCTATTACTGCAAGAGTTTGATTTGGATATCCGTGATAAGAAAGGCACTGATAATGTGGTAGCTGATCACCTATCTAGGCTAGAATACCTGAAACCTGATCCAGTTCCCATAAATGACGATTTTGCCTATGATAGACTGATAGCCCAACTAGAAACCATTGAAGATGATAACCCAGACCCTCATGAGTATTTTCAAAAATCCTTAGCCATAAGTGATGTACCTTGGTATGCAGACTTTGTTAATTACCTAGCCGCTGACATCATACCCCCTGATCTAAACTACCACCGGAAGAAGAAGTTCTATAGTGATGTGAGAAACTTCTATTGGGACGAACCGTTTCTTTTCAAGAGAGGTAAAGATGGCATTTTCCGCCGTTGTGTTCCAGAAGAAGAGGTAAATAATATAATTGAGCATTGTCACTCTGCACCCTATGGTGGACATGCAAGCACATCTAAGACCTACGCCAAGATTCTTCAAGCTGGCCTATTCTGGCCTACTAGGTGGCGTGATGTCCATGCTTTCATTGTCAAGTGTGATAGATGCCAACGCACAGGAAATATTTCAAGACGTAATGAAATGCCGTTAAGAAATATCCAAGAAGTAGAACTCTTCGACGTATGGGGTATAGACTTTATGGGACCGTTCCCACCATCTTTTGGAAATCAGTACATCTTAGTAGCAGTTGACTACGTGTCTAAATGGATTGAAGCTATCGCCGCACCCACAAACGACACCAGAGTAGTCATCAAATTATTCAAAAATTATATATTTCCCAGGTTTGGAACCCCCCGTTTAGTCATAAGTGATGGAGGATCACACTTCATATCGAGAATATTTGATAAACTTTTAAGCAAGTATGGAGTTAAGCATAGAGTAGCAACACCATACCACCCACAGACCAATGGACAAGTGGAAGTATCTAATAGGGAGATAAAACAAATCCTCGAGAAGACTGTCTCTATATCTAGAAAGGATTGGTCACAGAAACTTCAAGAAGCATTATGGGCCTATAGAACCGCTTTCAAAACTCCTATAGGAACAACCCCTTATCAACTGGTCTATGGAAAATCATGTCACTTACCTTTTGAATTGGAGCATAAGGCCTATTGGGCCATCAAAACTTTGAATTTGGATTACTTGACTGCTGGTGAGAAACGTATCCTTGACATCCACAAATTAGAAGAGCTCAGACAATCTGCCTACGAAAATGCCATCATATACAAAGAAAGAACAAAAGCTTGGCATGACAAAAGAATCATAAGAAGAGACTTCAAGATAGGCGATCCTGTTCTCCTGTTCGATTCTAGGTTACGACTATTTCCAGGTAAACTTCGTTCGAGATGGACTGGCCCTTTCGAAGTATCTAAGATCCTGAGATCCGGTGCTATTGAAATCAAGAACCCGACATGTAAACCATTCATCGTCAATGGACAGAGGTTGAAGCCCTACGAAGGAGGTGACATTCCAACAACATACACCTGCCATACTCTGAGTGATCCACCATATCCTTCCAATGATGTTTAATTATCGGTCGTCAAGCCAATGACGTTAAACAAGCGCTGCATGGGAGGCAACCCATGGTTTTTCTTATTTTTGTACTTTTTATTTTTTTACTTTTACTTTATTTTGTTTATATTATTATTATTATGTCAGGACTAACGATTGAATGTTTTATGTGCTTTCAGGACTTGTTTGCTAACCTTGTACAGAATGCAGAACCCTGATGACATGCACGTGGCCTTTAGAGATGATGCACAGAGAGAGCGTTACTATGTTCACATGAGACGCCCTATGGCTCCTACCAGGTACCCTGACCATGACTGCATGGATGCCTTGGGGATAGAGCCAAGCGTCAGATTTTTATGCCATCAACTCCAGTGGGAACAGTTTGACTACAGGAACAACACTTATAGGAACTTGACTCTTGAGTTCCTCAGCTCGTTTCATTATGACCCTTGGGCTGGACCCGATGGACTCGCTGTTTTCAGGTTGTTCGGGATTGACTACTCATTCTCTCACAGAGAGTTTGGTGATTTGCTAGGTTTCCAGACTACTCCTGATGCTATTCCAGATACACCGATGGGGTATTTTATGAGCAGAGAAGTGGAAAAGTTTTGGACTAAAATATCCGGCGGAGGGAGCCAAGATCCTTCTACCCAGTTTTCTCAGGTAATCCACAACCCTGCATTGAGGTACTTCCAGATGATTCTAGCACATTCTTTCCTAGGTTTTCCAGATACAGAGACACTGCTAAGTGGAGAGGAGATTTTCCTACTGTTTTGTGCGACTCAGTCTCGCCCTGTTGCTTGTGGCAACTTTCTGTTAAAAGGCTTGGCTAGTGTTGCCAGATCATCCGTAGGCATCATCCATGTCGGTGGGATTGTTACACAGATAGCTACTGCATTGGGTTTGTCTCGCAAGTTATTGCACCTCAGGACCTTCTGCTGCTACACCACCCTGGATATTGATTTTTGTCTTGATAGAGGACTGATGAGGAGGGCTTCTTTTGAGCCCAACATGTTTAGATTGCTGATCGACGGCGAAGCGATACACTACTTTACATTACCAGATCAGCTGATGACCAGTGTCCATGATCCTGAAAATTGGAGTTATGCTCTAGAGGGTTATGGAGAGACTGTCGAAGAGCCGAAATCGCCTCCCGCCGCTGAGTACACTCCTACACCTCTTACTCCCCAAATCACTGTTATGTCTAACAATATGTCTCTGCAGCCACCTGACCTACAAACACAGATTTATGAGCTCCGTAAGGAGACTGCCCTGCTCAAGCAGGAAGTGGCAGACTTAGAGTTACAGATGCAGGTTTCTGATCTCACTCATGCCTCAGAGACCGATGCTCTACATCAGGCGATTGACGAGCTTCGGAGGGAGATAGCTGAGATTCGTGGATCAAGCCAGGAAAAGACGCCTACCACATGACTCATTCTACCCTGACAGCATTACCCTAGTATTTTATTTATCGCATTTCCAGACATATTTTACTTTACTGCAGCTTTTATATTTTCATGCACTTTGAATTCCTTATATATATACATATTATGCACTAATGTTAACTTTTTTCTTTTTCTTTTGTTTCTTTAATCATTTTTATTTTTTGTCGTGCAAAGAAAAAAAAATATAAGACAAAAATAATTTCATTTTTGTCTTCACAAAAAAAAATATGCAAGCCTCAAGCCTTGAAAAGAAGAAGAAAACGCTATCCAGACCCCCCGAAGACCAAAGGTGCAAGGAAGGCCCAAAAGGAGGATCCAAAACCACAAGGCCCAGGAATTGGCCTTGTGGCGGGCGCCATAGGCCCTGTGGCGGGCGCCACACCGTACCATCAACATATACGGGATTCAATCCCCATTTCCACCATTTTCATCCCTTTCTTCACCAAAAACCCATTTTTCCAACCTTCCAAATCCTCCTTGAACCCCATTAAAGCTCCCTCATTTCCAAAATACCCACCATCCATAAAACATATCCAACATCCATTTCCATTTTCATCCATCAAAAACCAAAAAAAATCAAAACTTTATCATTCCCTCATAAACCACTTTTTCTACCATTTTCACTACCTAAGGAGCATTCAACAATGGAGTTCAACGGATTTCTTCTTCGTGATGGAAGACCGGGCGAAAGGCAACGGAAAATTATTCAGAGGCTTCAAAGTCGAGAAATTCTCTCGACTAGGTACGTCGACGATAACTGTCTGTATGCTTTGGGTATTTATCATAGTGTTTTTAATTTATTAGAATTTCTAGGCTTGCATAATATCTTCATCAATCAGGAACCTACCTATGAGCGACTGACAACTGAGTTTTTGAGTTCTTTGATATACACTGTCAGTCCTAACACTGCTAGCACTATTGGTACTGTTATTTTTAGACTGTTCGGAATTGAGTATGAATTCAGTACCGACGATCTAGCAGGTTTGTTAGGAATCCCTCATAGGGAAGGTTCGATCTGTGAGGCACCTTTGGATGCTGAATGGTCGGCCGAGGTATTTACCTTCTGGCTAAGGCTTTCAAGTACTTCAATTAATTCTTTTGAAGGGATACTTGCGTCGACCATTCACAACCCGGCCATAAGAGTTTTTAGACTTCTTTTGGCATGTACTATTTTTGGCCGGGAAAGTCCAAACAAGGTAAATGCTCGTGAACTCCTATTTTTGCAAGGATGCCTCACTAGAACCCACATCAATCCGGTCCCGTTTATGCTTGCCCATATGACTTTATTTACTAATAAAACAGGACCGATTGTATTTGGAGGACTTGTTACGTCTATTGCTCGGGCTCTTGGCCTGAACAATGAGATAGCTACACTTGAACCACTACCTCCTCGCACAATTAATTTAAAATTTCTGAAGGACATGAAATTGTGCCGAACGAGGAGAGAAGGTGGTTATGAGTTGATGGTTCATGGGGTAGCTATCCCATCTGTTGCTTTACCATGCAGTAGACGTACTGATGTACGTGATGAAAGGAACTGGACCTATGATCTTAATGCTCCACGTGTTTTGGGTCCACTTCCTCCTAATATTCCCGATGGGGAGGCACATGACACTGATGATGAGTATGATCGGAGAGAGCAGTCTCCCATCCCTCACATGTCCCCCCATCGTCCTTCACAGTCACACACTGCACCATCTTCCTCTAACCCTGTTGCAGGTACTGCTCCTGGATTCTTTGTCACCGAGGAGATGTGGCGTGATATGACAGCTAGAGAAGAAAGGCGTGATGGCCTTCTCTCTACTATTTCACAGCAGCTGACGGACAACATGAGCTTCATGCAACAATCGCGATTGGTTTCGGATCGTGCTTATAGCAACGTTTGCCGTACCTTGAACGATATCTCATTAGAGCAGAACCGTCAGAGAGAGTTCAACAGCCGACACTACCAGCTTGTAGAGGCCACTCAGGGTTCCATCTTGGGTAACCTTCGAGAGGTCCGGAGTGCTCAGGCTGCTTTATCAGCACGACTCGACCGGAGGGACCAGCATCGCAGTAGATCCCGTCGTTCCAGACCATCACATCAGGACGGCGAAGGCACCAGTGCCCCTCCTCAGTAGTCTTTTTCCAGGTTACCCCCCTTATCTTATTTCGAAACATTGGGGACAATGTTCGATTTAAGTGTGGGAGGGGATTTTATTGCTTTCTGTCATTTCCCTTTTTAGTTAATTTCCTTTCAGTTATTTCCCTTTCAGTAATTTAATTTTCTTAGATAATGCATGAGTCTGACGAGTCACCAGTATAGTGTCTTTTTAGTTCATCTTCATTTTTTCCCATTTCCTTAGCCTTACCAGAAAAATTTTAAAAAGAAAATAATGTTGTTTCACATGTTTTTTGGGCTTTGAGACAGGTTTAGATTAGGATGTGGTGACTTAGGTCAACTTTTTGAAACATCAGAACCATTTTAGCACCATAGACCTCTTGAATATAGGAATCACTCCTAAACCCCACCACCTTGGCCTTTACTATCATTTTAAAAATTGTCCTAAGTAGTTTATCTTAGCAGTCAGCTCCGGCTTAAGCATGCTCTACGTAGGGGGTCGATGAATATAAGTGAATGATCCAGTGCTAATAAAAAAAGAAAAAAAAGAAGAAAAAAAAAGGCAAACTCTGGTATAGGTGACCCTCACAAAGTCATTTAAACCGAAAAAAGAGAAGAAAAAAAAAAAAAAAAAAAAAAAAAAAAAAAAAAAAATTTGCCACAAAAAGAAAAAATTTGCAAGTCACCTATTGTTAGTTGGTTCAGAGGTATCTGGCACTGAACTTGGTAGGGCGGATTACGATCCGATCCCCCGCAGCTACATTTAGGCGAAATAAAAACAGGTTTACACATGCTTATGTGCCAGAAACCTTATGTTATGGATCAGAATCACTAACCGGTCACTCTACTATGAAGCATGTACGGATAACGGGCTTAATGTGATTGCGCCTGAATGAAAAGGACACAAAAAGATGAGAAGATAGGCCTAGGTATCGTGGGATGATATGGAGTGGTTAATATAGGATTGAAGTTTGTGTTTGTGTTACTATGGTACCCTTGGTTCACTTAGTTAGTATCTGTCACTGCATCCTGACTTGAACTTAGAATCCCTTTAGCCCAAAGACAAGTGTTGACACCATATTTTCTTAAGCTTTAATGTTTGCTTGAGGACAAGCAAAGGTTTAAGTGTGGGAGAATTTGATCACACTAAAATTCACCGTATTTCTGACTCCGATTTCGCATGCATTCTTAGCTTTTATTGTTGTTTTGATTTGTTATTGCTTTGTTTTCTTATGTTTTCAGGTTTTTATAATAATCGGAGCTTGAATCGGGAAAAGGAGCGAAAAAGGAGTGAAAACGGACGAAAACCTAGAAATTCAGCATTTTGCACTTACGGCACCCACCGTGGCGGGCGCCATGGGGTTAGCCATGACGTGGCCACGTCTCAAGACCACTCCTCAACCTCCAAGACCCACGATCCCCACTCCACAATCCCCTGTAGGGACCATGGCGGGCGCCATAGGCCTGTGGCGGGCGCCACAAGGCCAAAATCAGTAACCTCCACTTTTTAGTGGAGGGGCATCCCTGTCATTTCATGCTTTCAGTTTCTCCTATAAATAGGACCTTAGATTTTCGTTTTTCTTCATCCAGAATTAGAATTCTCTAGGCATATATCAGTTATAAAGCAGTTGCCATTCCACATCGGGGTGCCTCTGCAATCGAGTGATCGAGTCTGTAATCTGTCTGTGGTTCGAGTTTTGGAGCACTCTGGAGGAAGTTAATCCTGCCGCCATTTTAATTCAAGTTCGTACTTTACTTTTATTTATTTCTGCCTCGCTTTTATTTTGTTTATTTCCCGCACTCGCACATTTACGTTGTTTATTTCCTGCACTCGCACATTTACGTTGTTTATTTCCTGCACTCGCACATTTACGTTGTTTATTTCCTGCACTCGCACATTTACGTTGTTTATTTCCTGCACTCGCACTTTACTTCGTTTACTTTCCGCACTCGCTTTAAATTACTTTTATGAAAAACTATAAAAAGAATATTTACTTTATCATGTCTAACTAATTCCATAAAGGTTAGAATGTAAGGATCGTAATTAAACCAGTAATCAGTATAATTGTTCGTGGAAACACCTAAGGGCTATTTTATCTTTCAGTTCAAATAATTGTTTTTAACTATTTCAAAAACAGCCAAAAGCGCTTTGTATAGTTCATTAGGAGATTTTAGATTAAAAAGAAAAGAGATTTTAAAACGATTTTCGGACGCGTTAGGAAGTTTAAACTCTGGTTCGCAAGAACCTCTTTTTGCTAAGAAGTCCAGGTTAAAATACTTTTCAACTTAGTTAAGATACTATATTTCTTAAAAATAGGTTTACTACTCTAACGCAGTACGCACCTTTTTATCCGTGACAATAGGAGGGGTTGATTAGAGAGTACAACTCGGTTCTGAATACGCGAAAGCGACAGTTCCTGTTAAATTAGTTCTTTTCAAAGAAGAAAACACTGCCCATAAGTAGTTCCACTAACAAGTACTGGATTATCATTGATTACGTGAATTACATTCGAGCCTGTATTTATTTATTATTTAAAATTATAATTTTATTTACCATTGCACCCTTATTAAAACCCTTAAAAATAGTTGCCTTAGATATACACCATAACAACGGGTTTGATAGATTGACACTTGGTCTCTGTGGATTCGATAATCTTTTATATTACTTTGACGTGATTCGTACACTTGCGAAAAACACGCATCAGTTGCCTATAACGATTGGCCCACAGACTTTCAAAACGACCTTCTTCGTGATGGATATACAGCCTGCCTACAGTTGTCTATTGGGTAGACCATGGATACACGCCGCTGGCGCCGTGACCTCAACCCTTCACCAGAAGTTAAAATTCGAGTGGGAGGGCCAAGTCGTTACTATTTGTGGAGAGGAGGATATTTTTGTTAGCCATCTGGCTACATACAAATACATTGAGATGGATGGGGAGATCCATGAAACCATGAGTCAGGGATTTGAAGCCCTAAATATTAATGAAGCGTCTGCTGTACTTGGGACTTCCATGACATCTTACCAGCAAGCCAGGAAGGTTATTGAAGAGGGGAATGCTCACGGTTGGGGCAAGCTGTTGCCTGTGAAGAAGAAAGAGGATAGATTTGGGTTGGGTTACAAACCAACTCAACAAGATCAACCGGAGGCTGCTAAGAAGCCCAGTTTTGTTAGTGAGGGGATGCTCACCCCTGATGCTGTAAACAACTTGGAAGATGAGTCGGAAGATGAGCGCAACCTGGAGAGCTGGATACGTCCAAGGATCCCGGGGAGTCGTATCTCAAACTGGTCTTCCCAGGAAATTATAAGGGTTACTCCTGCAGAGTAATTATTATTTCCTGTATATTTTAAGCATGCATCAAGTCTTGCATCTTGCCCAAGATGACAAGACTCATTTTGTAATCGGGCCATCTGTAATTTTGTGCAAACAGATCAATCAATGATAATCAGACATCTTTTGCAAATGAGTCTTTTTCTTTTTCTGCTCACTGTTTTTCATTTTTCTTTTTGTACAAAAATAAATGGCAATGTTTTCAAAATGATGAACTTCATTTCACTTTTTCTAAACAAGATTAAAATCAATCACTAAAATGAACAAACTGAACCCTTGCAGAGAGTGCCTTCCAGACCGCACCGACAACAGCACGGATATGACTTCGTATGACTTTGACAATCCAATCAATCAAGCTGATGAAGGGGTTGAAGAAGATTACGAGCTACCTGAAGAGCTAGCCAGGTTGTTGAGGCAAGAGGAGAAGGTTATCACTCCTCATCAGGAGGAGATTGAAACGGTTAATCTTGGTACGGATGAAGACGTGAAAGAGGTTAAGATCGGGGCCTGCCTACAAAACTCAGTGAAAGAACAACTGATTGATCTGCTTCGGGAGTATATGGATGTGTTTGCTTGGTCTTATCAGGACATGCCAGGGTTGGACACCGACATCGTCATACACAAGCTGCCATTAAAAGAAGACTGCCCGCCTGTAAAGCAGAAACTGCGTCGTACTCGCCCAGATATGGAAATGAAGATCAAAGAAGAGGTACAAAAGCAGTGGGACGCCGGGTTCCTTGCTGTGACTAGCTATCCGCCGTGGGTTACTAATATTGTGCCTGTTCCGAAGAAAGACGGTAAAGTAAGGATGTGTGTTGACTACCGGGACCTGAACAGAGCCAGCCCGAAGGATGATTTCCCATTACCTCACATCGATGTATTGGTAGATAATACGGCTCAGTTCTCGGTATTCTCCTTCATGGACGGATTTTTCAGGATACAATCAGATCAAAATGTCACCTGAAGACATGGAGAAGACAACTTTCATCACACCCTGGGGCACGTTCTGTTATAAGGTGATGTCGTTCGGATTGAAGAATGCTGGTGCAACATATCAACGGGCTATGGTAACATTATTCCACGATATGATCCATAAAGAAATTGAATGTTATGTGGATGACATGATTGCCAACTCCCTCACAGAAGAAGACCACCTGGTGAATCTGCTGAAGCTATTCAAGCGTCTGAGGAAGTACCAACTGAAATTGAACCCCAACAAGTGCACATTCGGGGTGCGATCTGGTAAGCTGCTGGGTTTTATTGTAAGCGAGAAAGGGATTGAGGTTGACCCTGATAAAGTCAAAGCCATTCAAGAAATGCCTGCACCGAAAACTGAGAAAGAAGTTCGAGGGTTTCTAGGTAGATTGAACTACATTTCAAGGTTCATATCTCACCTTACAGCAACCTGTGAACCATTGTTCAAGCTGTTAAGAAAGGAACAAACGGTCAGGTGGAATGAAGACTGCCAGAGGGCTTTTGACAAGATCAAAGAATACCTGCAAGAACCACCAATCCTTATGCCTCCAGTTGAAGGAAGACCTCTGATAATGTACTTGACAGTATTAGAAGAGTCAATGGGGTGTGTGCTGGGTCAGCATGACGAGTCTGGTCGAAAAGAGTATGCAATATACTACCTAAGCAAAAAGTTTACCGACTGTGAACAACGTTATTCACTGCTCGAGAAAACTTGTTGTGCTTTAGCGTGGGCTGCTCGCCGACTGAGACAGTATATGCTAACCCACACTACTCTATTGATCTCCAAAATGGACCCAGTTAAGTACATTTTCGAGAAGCCAGCTCTTACCGGACGGGTTGCAAGATGGCAAATGATCCTCACAGAATACGACATCCAGTACACATCTCAGAAAGCCATCAAGGGCAGTGTATTGTCTGATTATCTTGCTGAGCAACCTATTGATGATTACCAGCCTATGATATTTGACTTCCCTGATGAAGACATCATGTTCATAAAAGCGAAAGATCATGAAGAGCCTGTTCACACTGAAGGACCTGACCCGGAGGAAGAATGGACTATGATGTTTGATGGGGCTGTTAATATGAATGGTTGTGGCGTTGGTGCAGTACTCATTACACCTAAGGGAGTTCACATGCCTTTCTCGGCAAAACTCTCCTTTAACTGCACTAACAACGAAGCTGAATACGAAGCTTGCATTATGGGTCTCGAGGAAGCTATTGACCTCAGGATCAAGACATTGACTGTATTCGGAGATTCAGCTCTGGTAGTTAATCAAACCAACGGCAAATGGTACACCCACCAGGATCATTTGATACCTTACAGGGATTATACAAGGAGGTTATTAACTTTCTTCACAACGGTCAAGCTTGAGTATATCCCTCGAGACGAGAATCAGTTTGCAGATGCTCTGGCTACCATTTCATCCATGATCAAAGTTCAAGCTGCCAACTTTGTGCCTCGGATTTCAGTGTCCAGACTTGACAGACCAGCATATGCATTTGCAGCAGACGCTGTAAAAGATGATAAGCCTTGGTTCCATGACATTAAGTGCTTCTTGGAGGATCAAACATATCACCTGGGGCATCTTCCAATGACAAGAAGACATTAAGAAGGCTTGCTGGTAGTTTCTTCCTGAACACTGATGGTTCCTTGTACAAGAGAAACTTTGATATGGTACTCCTCAGGTGCGTTGATAGAACAGAAGCAGACTTGTTGATGCACGAAGTGCACGAAGGATCCTTTGGTACCCATGCAGGGGGGCACGCCATGGCTAAGAAATTGCTAAGATCGGGCTATTACTGGATCACAATGGATGCCGACTGTTGTGCCTATGCCAGAAAATGCCATAAATGCCAGATATATGCGGATAAGGTGCATGTGCCTCCCAATCCTTTGAATGTGATGTCTTCACCTTGGCCCTTTGCCATGTGGGGCATTGATATGATTGGCAAGATTGAGCCGACTGCTTCGAATGGCCACAGATTCATCCTGGTTGCCATTGACGATTTCACCAAGTGGGTTGAAGCAGTTTCCTACGCCAATGTCACAAGGCAAGTGGTAGCCCGATTTCTGAAGAGAGATATCATCTGTCGTTATGGAGTTCCCGAGCGAATCATTACTGATAATGGTTCCACCTTAAACAATAAAATGATGGCAGAGTTGTGTCGGGACTTCAAGATCCAACACCACAATTCTTCTCCTTACAGGCCAAAGATGAACGGCGCTGTTGAGGCAGCCAACAAGAATATCAAGAAGATTGTGCAGAAGATGGTAGTCACCTACAAAGACTGGCATGAGATGCTACCATTTGCCTTACATGGGTACCGCACGTCAATCAGAACATCCACTGGGGCAACACCGTATCAGCTTGTGTATGGTATGGAAGCAGTCCTACCAGTTGAGGTTGAATTACCCTCCCTACGGGTACTGATGGATGTTAAGCTGAACAAAGCAGAATGGGTCCGATCCCGATACGAGCAACTGAGTCTGATTGAAGAGAAAAGATTGGCTGCAATATGTCATGGGCAGTTGTATCAAAGAAGAATGAAGAAAGCCTTTGATCAGAAAGTCAGGCACCGAGAGTACCAAGTAGGAGATCTCGTGCTGAAGAGAATCCTCCCTCCTCATACAGACCACAGGGGCAAGTGGACCCCAAACTATGAAGGACCATTCGTGGTAAAGAAAGTTTTCTCTGGTGGAGCACTGATGCTCAGCACTATGGATGGTGAAGATTTCCCGTCCCCCGTGAATTCAGATGCAGTTAAAAAATACTTCGCATAAAAATGACCCGCTGGACATAAAAACAGAATGTAAGTCCAGGCAAAAATAGGGCATCCCGACGAGTCAAAAACAGAATAAAAGACTCGTGCAAAAATAAGGGAAAATAAGCAAAAAAAATGTACACCCGCTGAGTTGAAAAGCCGCATTGGACAACTCAGGCAAAAAAGGGTATCCCGATGGATTGAAAACCCGAAAGGGCGATCCATGCAAAATAAGGGGATAAGCGAACTACTGCATTCTGAATTCGTCTGTATCACTTACAACTTGGTTAGCTTCAAGAGGATCAAGCGCCGGTCAGAATCAACCTTCTTTAGAAAGCAAGACGAGAAGAACGTCAAATGTCATACGAGTCATGGCCAAGGGAAGCTCCTTGAAGCGTCGTCAACATTGCCAACATTTTGTTTCTCAATTTGTAACAATCTCCTCATTTTAGGGGATCTGTTTCTCTAACTGTATCTCGCCAATTCAGGGCGTATAAATCAATAAAATTAGATTTTCAGTCATGTTTTGTCTCGTACATTTTATTTTCATTTGCAAAATGTCCGATGTCCTTAAAATACTGATTGCATAAATACAGAGGCTTCTCTTAAAACACGTGCTTGCAGGAAATATACTTACTCCCGGGGGTGTCTGAACTCCTATGATGGAATCCGGTAAGGGATACCTCGGGATTACTTGTACGTTTCTCTATCTTTTCAGGATTGCAGGCATTCAAAGCACAACATGGGGCATGAAAGCTTCACCCCAAACAAGCTAGCAAGTCAATACTCATTCAGCCTTAGCACCAGAAGTGTTTTCTCCCCAGCTGAGTTGCCACTTGATATTTCTCCCCAGTCGAGGTGCCAATCATTCTTCCTCCTCAGCCAAATATGAAAGCCAGGGAACCAACTCCCCGCAGAGTTTCAGCCTCTATCCAGAAGAGCAGCACACGAAGGAATCACAACAGAGTGACGAAAGCTTCTACAAACCCCAGCTGGGTCCTTCATTTACGGGAATAGGTCTATCATTGACCCATTTCCCAAGCAGAATCATCTCATCAGATCTACCAATGATCTCATCCCCAGCTGGGATGTCCACTTCAAACAGATCGACCAGAGATCTTCACAACAACAGGATCCGAATCCCGGATTGGTATCGTTGCATAATCATAGCATTCGCATCATATTCACCCCACAAAGCGTAGCATTCCGTATAATACGGAGCATTACGGCAAAAATCAAACATGTTGCATAATCATAAGCCATTTTCTGAATCAAACACTTGTGAATATCAACAATCCATCAACAATATACAGAAATGCTCCCCAGATTCCCCAGCGGAGAGCTAAAGCTAAAGCAGTTGCCTTACACCCACAAACACCAGTACATACTCCTTGTGACGCCCGTCCGTGTCACATCCCCAGCAGAAAGCCAAAGCGTCCCCTTTGCACTCACGGATACTTATATATAACTTTCTTGACACCCGTCCGTGTCACCACCCCCAGCATATTTACCTAAACACTTTGTAAAGCATATACTTGTTTATGATATACCTCTTGACACTCGTCCGTGTCACTCTCTCCAGCAGGTTGAACACTCAAATATACACTACTCATAGTTGTTTTACTTATACAAATACTTGTCTGTATCCTGTATACACCATTTATATCCCCACAGATTCGACACTCGTCCATGTTCTTTGTTAACCAGTTGGTACTCGTCCGTACCATCATCTCAGAACATGCGTCTAGCGTTTGTTTCTACTTGATACTCGTCCGTATCATAGTCTTAAGGATGCTCGTCCGCATTTTTAATCCATACACTGTGTCAAACACTTATGTCTTCTTGAATGTAGACACTCGTCTGTGTCTACTAGTCCCAGAAGAGTCCCATCAGAATCAACACTCGTCCGTGTTCCTTGTTAACCAGTTGATACTCGTCCGTATCATCATCTCTGAACACGTGTCAGTATTTGTTTCTACCCGATACTCGTCTGTATCTTAGTCTTAGGGATGCTCGTCCGCATCTTTAATCTATACACAACACCAAACACTTATACCTTTTATTTTCTTGGATATAAACACTCGTCCGTGTTTACTATTCCCCAGCAGATTGCCAGCAAAGCAAAATTTCTTTTCTATCTGACATTCGTCCTATGTCATGATAAACCTTGAGAGCAGCCGTCCCCTGCTAGGTGATCGTCCTTCACCTCTTGATGATCGTCCTTCATCATGCTCATCCGATAGCCGTCCCCATCGTTGACCTTTTATCCGACATTCTTCCAGTGTCGTGATATTTAGCAGTCGTCCCCTGCTAGGTGATCGTCCTTCACCTTTTGATGATCGTCCTTCATCATTTTATCCGATGGTCGTCCCCATCGTGGTTCTTTTTATCTGACATTCGTCCTATGTCATGATAAACCTTGAGAGCAGACGTCCCCTGCTAGGTGATCGTCCCTCACCTCTTGATGATCTTCCTTCATCATGCTCGTCCGATGGCCGTCCCCATCGTTGACTTCTTATCCGGCATTCGTCCTATGTCGCGATACTTCCGGCAGCCGTACCCTTCCAGGTGATCGTCCTTCACCTTAGATGACCGTCCCTCATCTTATCAACCAACAGAGCAGCCGTCCCCTGCTAGGTGATCGTCATTCACCTTTGATGACCGTCCCTATCATTATTTCATTTATTCTTTAACCCGATGGCCATCCCCGTCGTGGTCCCTTTTCCTTTTCCTGATGATCGTCCTTCATCAGTTTAGCCCGATGGCCGTCCCCATCGTTGGTTACTTTATTTTATGAACTTGATGGCCGTCCCCGTCATTTTTCATTAAGCCCCAGAGAATCTTATAACTTTACTTGATGGTCGTCCCCAGAGAATCTTGTAGAATGGATCATTCCCTTTTCAAAAAGTACAAGAACATGACCTAATTCATTTTGGATCAAAAGTTATGGCTTGTCAAAGTTGGCTAAAATCACCAAAATTTCAAGGTTTCTACCAAAGAGGCAAAGTTGCAAATTCACTTGTCAAGGCAAATTGAGCTATCAAATGAACTTCTAAACTTCACAACATGATCATACAACATCTAAAAATCAGAATTGGCCCAAGAATCATCTCATTTCATGCCTTGAACTTCAAGAAATCACAAAGGGGCCAAACTTTTCTGGAATTTGCAAAACACTACACAAACCATAAACCATTTGCTGAATCATCTCATAAACAATTCCATGGACCTCCTTAAACTCAGCTGAGCAAAAGCAAGCCAAGAAGCAAGTGGTACCATAGCCCATACCTCAAGTACACATCAAGTTGACATTTTGGCCAAAGACCCATACCAATCACCATAGGCCACCAACAACTTTCTGACCTATTCCCTTTTGATACATGGACCAAAGCCAGCATAACACACCACACATTGCAAGCTGAAACACACCCAAGCCATAGTTATCACTTCTTGCTCCAAATTGCAAAAGCCTTCGAAACTGATTGCACAAGCCTCAAACACAAAAACCAACTTCACAAATCAACTCAACACACTTTCCTGATCACAAAGCACCCATCACCATTGCCTTAAACTCCCTGAATCACAAATACGATTCCCACCCCACCTTGAGCAGAACTTCTGCCATTTCAAAAACCAGCCATTCTCAAAGCTTCTTAAGCTTCATTTCATCATCAGAGGGTTCAAAGGAGTGAGTTTACACCAAGAAACAGCCCAGAAAGCACAGGATCAGAAAGCTCCATCTCAGGTATAGCTCAAGAACAAATTTTCCAGAACTTCATTTTCTTGTTACAAATTGAATCTATATGTTGCACTGATCATCTAGATGTATTTAGATTTGAAAATAAGTAAGAGATGACCATTTCATGTCTCTCTGAAAGTTTGCCCGTGTTTCACATTTGCCTTCGATTCAAGCTTGTTAATGAAAATAAATGATTTTTGAAAGAGGGGTTAGGTTTAGATGGGGGCAGGATCATTTCTGTGGAAGAAATTTCATGATTGGTGACCTATAGCAAAATCTAGGGTTTTGGTTCGCCGGAGAAGACGACCGGAAGTCTTCTCCGGCCACCTGAGTTTGATTAGCCCTAATCTGTGTAATTAAGGAAGTTTGAATAATACCCCTTGGATGTGTTGACCCGCGCGCATTTGGACGTTCAGGATCTCATTATTTTGCCCTAATCTTCAGTTGACTTTATTAATTCAGATTAATTAATTTTTAATTGGAATTAATGAAGTTTGAATTTCAGCCATTAGATTACGCGCGAAGTCAAACCAAACACCCCCAGAACCAATCCCAGCCCTTGGATACGCATACTTTCATTTTTATTCAGTTTTATTTTCATTTTTATTCATTTAATTTGTGCATTTTATTTAAAATAGTAAAACAATTATAAAAATTCTGAAAATTTTTGTACAAACTTTTATGAATTTTCAGAAATCAAAAACATTTTTATTTTTATTTTTTGCATTAAAAAATATTTTTAAATCATTTAAAAGTTTATTTTTAATTAATTAATGAGAATTAACTAATTAAAAATACTTTTAGGTATTTAAAAATCACCAAAAAATTCATGAAACCTTTAAAATCATTTAGAAACATTGTCCAACCCTCAAACCAAACTTCTTTTTTGATCTTGATGTCTTTTGATAATTTTCCATGGAATTAATTTCATTTCAAAGCATTATTTTGATCAAATGTTCAAAAATTCATTTCTGCCTAGTCTTTGAGAGTTGGACTTTGATTCTTTTTGCATTGTGTCTTGCATATCATGTAGTTTGTAGGTTTAAATTGGCATGAATTGATCTTGCATTTCCTATTTGTTTGGCATTTTTCTTGGCAAGGTACCTTAAAACCCTAGCATTCTTAAGAAATTCATAACCCTCATTAGGTTAAGAGTTACAACCCCTCCTTTGGGCAGTAAGTTTGTATAGGTTTAGGGTTCCCTTGGATGCATTTTCAATTTTTTTATCTTGATGTTTGCTTCTGGTTTTGGTTTTTGTTTGGTGCATTGATCATAAACCCTAATTTGGGCTTCCTTTTGCATTCATCTTGCATTTGTTTGCATACCATGACTTGCCATGACATTTTATGCATCCATTTGATTCATTAGATATCTTAAGACATATTAGAATCATGTTTGATCATTACATCTTTCATTTGCCACTTTGTATGTCATTTGCACTTCATATCTTTTCATGTATGTTCATGGTTCTAAGCATGCTTCTCTTGCATCCATATGTTCATATGATCATCCTCATGTCTTGATTCATGTTTGCATCATCTCATAGCATCATTATCATCATGCTCATGCTTCTGGTTTTGGTTTGCATCATCCCATTTCATCTCATTTTGCATTGCATTGCATTCCTTTCATTAACTTTTCAGGTGGTAAGTAACTTTGAGAAGTGAATTTGCCTTCACTTCTCACATTTTCTTTTCATCTCTCTTATGCATCATTGCTGCATTTTGTTCTGTGTTTGAGATTGAGCTTGCTCATTCTTCTTCTCCTTACTTTCTTTCCTCAAGTGACTTGACTTCTTGAGTGAAGCAAGTTACTTTGCTTCTCTTTGCTCCTTTCATCTGTTTCCTGGTGGTTCCTCTGAAGATGTCTCTTGTAAGCCTCACAAACCTTAGGAACAACCAAGCATGACAATGATTAGGGTTTTGATTAGTTCCCCACTTAGTTTTACCTTTGTGTCTCATTGAGTCTTCTCTTCTCATCTCATAATCAGGGACTAAACCCTAAAGGCTTTAAGGCTTTGTGATTAAGCTTATGCCTGCATCCTTCTATTAGGATGGAGTGTATAACTTTAATCCTAAGTGTTAAACCCTTAATGTGTTTAACTCCTTTAATCAATTCACTTAATAATCATCAAGACATCAAGCTTGTAACTTGGGCCTTGCATTAGGGTTCTAATTCTTCCTTAATTGGTTAAGAAGGACTAACCCTAGTGTTAATGGACAAGTCCCCCTCAAGTTGTCTTACAAACCCTAAAAATCACTTCATCATCATATCATTAAATAAAATCCACTTAATCAAAGGCTTGTTTTGTCATGAGTTTAATCCCTAACCATGGATTAAGTTGAGGAGCTTTCCTCAGCTTAAACATTCTCATCTATTATCCTTCTATTAGGATGGTGTAATGAGTCTGTTTAATCCCTGATTATGGCTTAATTTCATTACTTAGCACTAAACAAAAACAACAAAAACATCTAAATAATCACAAGTAGGTTAATGATCTTAATCCTGCATCAAAGGTGATTAAGTGTGAGAAGCTGACTTCACACTTAAGGTATTCTCATTACCCCTAATCAGAGGGAAGATGTGATGAGTTTACTAACCCATTGGTTTAGGCTTAAGCTCATTAACTTATGACAAATCCAAAAGCAATAAAAGATTGAAAACTCAAAAACAAGCAATAATCGTCTCCTCCGGGATTCTTTTCTCATCTCATTCACTCATAAACGAGAACTTGCTTCTTCCGTCTAATGCAAGACAGTTTGCACCTGAGCCAGACAGGTCATACACTTGAGCATAGGCAAGTAAGCAGTTCACAAGTCAATTTATCTTTCAGTCTCTTTGGGTCGAACTACGGTGTTCTGACTTCCTCATTGCACGAGAGGATACGTAGGCATAACTTAACAGTTATCGAACAAAAGTCTCTGTATATTCCCCCTCTTTCTAGCATTATTTTCTTAGCCTCATTATCATGAGCATTTCACTCTTGTTCTTACACTGACACTTCACATACTCCACTTTACACCTCTTTTACACTGACACCTGTACATCCTTTTCCAGCTCTGTTATACACAAAATGCACTGACACTACCCCTTTAAAACACAAATCTTTTGAGCGTGGATCCCGTCGAGTACGACGGACAATCTAGGTGCTAATACCTTCCCAGGTTGTAACCAACCCCCTTTCTCAGTCTCTTTGGTTCGCAACCGTCTTATCCATATTTTTCTAGGTCTATGCAGCATTACCTTTCCTTCGGGATAAAAATGCCTAGCTGGCGACTCTATTCATTTCATCTTTTCGCCGACCGTTCGCGTCTGTACCTTTATTTGGGTTCTTCCCATTTATCGGGAGCGACAATATATATATATATGATTCTATGCACACCAACACACAATAATTCGAATAAAAAATTGGGTCGTTATAACTCTCCCCCACTTAAAAGGTTTTCGTCCTCGAAAACTTACCTCAAGTAAAAAGATTCGGATACGACTCTCGCATCCTGCTTTCCAATTCCCAAGTCATATGCCCACCGGCAGCTCCTCCCCAAACCACTCGCACAAGGACAATATCTTTGCCTCTCAACTATTTTACCTTTCGATCATCAATTCGTCCCGATAATACTTCAACCGTAAGATTATCTCTTACCTCAACTTCATCCATCGGAATCACATATGACGGATCCGGAACATACTTCTGAAGCTGTGACACATGAAACACATCATGAAAATTTGACAATTTCGGTGGCAACGCCACCCTATAAGAAATAGGTCCAACTCTCGCCGAAATCTGATACGGCCCAATAAACTTAGGAGTAAGCTTCCTCGACTTCAAATCTCTCCCCACACCGGTCACCGGGGTAACCCTCAATAACACATGGTCTCCTTCTTGAAACTCAAGATCTTTTCTTTTTTTATCATGGTAACTCTTCTTCCTACTCTGTGAAGTATTCGTCTTATCTCGAATTAACTTCACCATCTCAGTAGTATGTTGTACAATATCAGGTCCAAGTACAACACTCTCACCTAACTCATGACAACACAAAGGTGTTCTACATCTTCGGCCATACAAAGCTTCAAACGGTGCCATTATGATACTGGAATGATAACTATTGTTATACATAAACTGAATCAACGACAAGTGACTATCCCAAGCACCTCCTTGTTCAAGCACACAAGCCCTCAATAAATCCTCCAATGATTGTGTCGTCCTCTCAGTCTTTCCATCAGTCTGAGGATGATAAGTTGAACTCAACTTCAACTTTGAACCCAATTCCTCTTGCAAACTCTCCCAAAACCTCGAAGTAAACCTCGGATCTCTATCTGATACAATATTCAAAGGTATCCCATGCAACTTCACGATTACACCCACATAAATCTCTGCCAAACTCTGCAAGGAATAAGTAATGCCAATCGGAATAAAATGTGTTGACTTTGTCAACCTATCAACAATCACCCAAATGGCATCACGCCCTCTTGGAGTAGTAGGTAATCCCATAACAAAATCCATCGATATACCATCCCATTTCCACTCGGGTATATCCAACGGTTGCATCAAACCAGAAGGTTTCTGATGTTCCACTTTCGACTTCTGACAAGTCAAACCGCATTTACAAACTGAGCCACATATCGTTTCATACCAGGCCATCAAAAATATCTTCCTCAAATCCTGATACATTTTCGTCGCTCCTGGATGAATACTCAAACCACTCTTATGCCCTTCATCAAGGATCATTCTCTTCAAATCAGTATCATCATGAATACATATACGATCTCGAAATCTAAGTACTCCCTACTCATCAACCCGAAACTCATTATTTCCAACTCATTCATCATTAACCATCAAGTCTACCAGTTTCACATATGACCTCTGACTCTCTCTAACACGATCAAGGAAATCATTATTAACCTTCAGTATTCCTAACATCATGTTATGAGGTGTTTGTTCACAAACCAAACTCATATCTCAGAAATGCTTAATCAACTCCAACTCTCTAGCCATCATAGTCGACATATGCAATGTCTTCCGACTCAAGGCATCAGCTACCATATTAGCCTTTCTTGGGTGATAATTCAAACTAAAATAATAATCCTTCAGAAAATCCAACCAACGCCTTTGTCTCAAATTCAGCTCTTTCTGATCAAATAAGTATTTCAAACTCTTATGATCGCTATAAACTTCAAACCTCGAACCATACAAGTAATGTCTCCAAATCTTTAAGACAAAAACCACAGCTGCCAACTCCAAATCGTGAGTAGGATAATTCCTCTCATGAATTCTCAGCTGACGCGAAGCATACGCCACAACCTAACCATCTTGCATCAATACTCCACCTAAACCCATCAAAGAAGCATCACAATAAACCACAAATGGTTCCTCTGCTTTTGGAAAAATCAAAATGGGTGCAGTAGTCAACCTCTTCTTCAGTTCAATAAAACTCTTCTCACATTGAGAATCCCATACAAATGCCTTGTTCTTACAAGTCAATTGGGTTAATGGAAGTACCAACTTCGAAAACCCCTCTATAAACCTCTGATAATAACCGGCCAATCCCAAGAAACTTATAATCTTTTTCACTGACTTCGGAGTATCCCATTGCAGCATTGCATCTACTTTGGACGGATCCACGGCAATCCCTTGTTCCGAAATCACATGACCCAGAAAACTCACCTCTTTCAACCAGAATTCACACTTCGACAGCTTTGCATAAAGTTTCTTCTCTTTCAACACTTGCAACACAATTCGCAAATGTTCAACATGCTCTTCTTCTGACTTAGAATAAATTAGGATGGCATTTATAAACGCAACAACAAACTAATCCAAATACTCATGGAAAATTCGATTCATATACTCCATGAATACATTAGGTGCATTAGTAACTCCAAATGGCATCACCACATATTCTTAGCGTCCACACCGAGTCCTAAAATCAGTCTTCTGAATATCCTCATCCTTCACTCTTATCTGGTGATAACCCGATCGCAAATCGATCTTGCTGAACACACAAGCACCAACCAACTGATCCATCAGATCATCTATCCTTGGAAGCGAATTTTTATTCTTAATAGTCACCTTATTCAGTTGTTTGTAATCAATACACATCGTCGTGCTACCATCCTTCTTCTTCACCAACAATACTGGTGCTCCCCACGGTGATACACTCGGTCTCACAAATTTCTTTTCTAACAAATCCTCCAACTGTTTCTTCAACTCAGATAGCTCAGAAGCCGACATACGATACGGTGCCATCGAAATAGGTCTCGTTCTTGGCACAAGATCGATACTAAATTCCACTTCCCTCTATGGCGGCATATCCACAACATCATATGGAAACACTTCCGTAAAATATCTCACCACTTGCAATTCACTAATTGCCATATCATTCTCCACCGACAACGAAGCAAACAGCGCCAAAACTTGCGCTTCATCATCCATAAGCTCTTTCAACTCTCAAGCAGACAAATAACCAGCTTCTTCCGCCTCTTCACCAGGAGTAAGAAACCGAACCGAATTACTAAAGAAATTAATACGAACATGGTTGTACTCCAACCAATTCATACCTAAAATTACATCCATACCTCTCAACGGGAGACAAACCAAATCTACACCAAAATCCTTACCATAGATCAATAATGGACAATTCAGACATACAAGAGAAGTAGTTAATGACCTATCAGCAGGAGTCTCATTAACCATCTCTCCTTGCATCGGAGACACAACAAGTCCTAATTTCCTCATACAATTAAGAGAAATAAAACAATGTGTCACACTAGTGTCAATCAATAGCAATCAAAGGAATACTATTAATATGACAAATACCTTTGATCAAGCGGTCCTCACTGGAAACTTGTGTTCCCATCAAAGTGAACACCTTTCCTTTGGTAGGAGCTTTCTTGGGCTTCTGACAATACATACTGATATGAGCTTGCTCCCTGCAGTTGTAGCAAGTAACTAGATTTTCCTTGCACACAACAATCATGTGTCCAGGTTGACCACACTTGAAACACTTTTTCACGTCACTCGTGCACTCACTTACACGATGACCCATCTCACCACACCTATAGCACTTAAGAGAAGTAGGAGCACCTCCCCCACTCGGCCTTTTCCCCTCATTCTGCTTCTGCTTACCCTTATCAGCAGGAGCTGCATAAGGTTTTCCATGACTCACTTGTTGCTTACCTCTTCTCTCAGTTAAACCTCTGAAGTTCTCAGATCGAGCCTCACTGTCTTATTCAAAGATTCTACAACAATTCTCCAGATCCGGAAACCTACGGATCCTCTGATAGCCAATCTCCTGATTAATCTCAAGCCTCAAACCATTCTCAAATTTAACACACTTCGAGAACTCGGCAGTTGCTTTACTGTAATGCGGATAGAACTTCACCAAATCAGTGAACTTCTCAACGTACTCAGTGACAGACACGCTGCCCTATTTCAGCTCCAAAAACTCTATTTCCTTATTTCCCCGGACATCTTCAGGAAAATACTTCCTCAGAAATTCCCTCTTGAACACAACCCAGGTGATTACCTCACCAGATGCATCCAATCGTTGGCGAGTGCCAACCCACCAATCATCAACCTCAGATGCCAGTTTATGTGCACCTAATCGCACATTGCTTCCCTCAGAACATTCCATAACACTGAAGATCCTCTCAATCTCCTTGAGGCAATCCTGTGCTCCATCAGGATCATACTTCCCCTTGAATGTTGACGGATCATTCTTCCTGAACTCGTCACTTTCGTGATCCCCAGCATTCCTCAGATTTTGCAGAGTTTGTGCCATCGCTTGCATAGCAGCGACAAGTGCAGCATCATTCCTCCCAGCCATTCTAAATCTGTCGGACAACAACAATCCAACAACAATTTATAACTAACAACAACACAACAACAACAATGCAACAACTCAACGACTCTACAACTCGATGACTCAACTAATTGGTCGGACGGACCGACCGACCTGCTCTGATACAACTTTGTAATACCCAAATATCCCCCACAAACTTTTATAATAAAAATCAAAGTAATATTTTTAACTTTTATTTATTCGAGTGTCATACTCAACTTCAAAAACAAACTCGGCTCAATAATACGTTTTCAAAAATAAATGTTCAACATGCAGCGGAATTATTTTTAAACCAACATTCAACTACTTCAAATACAAGGAAATTTTTTTCAAAAAGAAATAACAATTAACAGTAACTTCATCCCGACACCCAAAGCACGGATCGGAGACGACACCCTAAATACGTGAAGCACACCGACTTCAATAACGACCACTCGACTTATCTTGCTCACCTGCACGTTACCAACATAAGGGTAACATTCAAACAGAAGAGGTGAGATACTTACATCATAAAGATAATATAATAAGAATTAAACAAGTATCATAAAACAATAATCCACTTCTCAACAACGACTACCCAATAACATCACGTACAACAACGAAACATATACCACAACATCATATACAACAACCACAACATTCATGTGATGAGACTCAACTTGACTTTATGCATGTGGTACCATATTCGATCTCTATTTCAAGATCCAGTCCCTGTCGGAACTCTCGACCCCTCTTTCAAGGTCCGGTATGATCCCTATTTCATGATCACACCCTCGGCCCCTATTTCATGACCATGTATGATCCATATTTCATGACCGCACCAACATCACAACAACGACATACCTCACCTTGGTATGTTACACAACTATACAACATCAATGACATACATGTATACTCACAATAACTACATCATACAACATCAACAACAACAACCACATATCGCAACATCGATCAATATACTACTAATTAGCATCATCATCATTATCATGCATTTCATAACATATAATCATATAATTTAACTCGTATGACAACAATGCAACACAACATATATCACAACATATCATATACTCATATATCATTAGTAAGCATATGAAACATATCAACACAACACTACTCCTCACGGAAACAACACCAACATCGACGAATATATAAATTATGTTTAAATTAAACTACACTAATTATCCCTACAATTAAGTGTATAACTCCAATTTCACTACCTTTAACTACACCACAACGATTCCTTAGCATTACTAACTTAATTAAGTAATTTTAGGGAATTTTCTGGAATTGAAAATTTTATTTTTCATGCTACAGGTCTCGCTAAGCGAGGATCACTGCTTTCTAAGGGAAGAACTCCCTGATTTTGCTCAATCTATGCTTCACTTGAAACATCCCAAGCATAGCTGCACTTGCAAATCAAACCTGCAAAAGAAACCTGAAAAACAACAACAATAGTGGGGTGAGATATCAACATCTCAGTGGGTTCTCTATCTTAGAGTTCTCTCGGTTCTAAAGGTTCAGTCTAAACATAACTCGAGTCTTTGGTCACTACCTCACAAGAAACCAAAGCAAGATGGAACAAAATCCATAAACACTCTCGACACTAAACGAGTGTGACATCTACCTCAATCCTTTATGGATGCTTCCCGTAGGACCAAGATCCACCCACCTTAAGACTTACACAATACTTTATGGAGGACTCGATGTGATACTCACCTAAAGTCTTTACGGACGCTTCTCGTGGGACCAAGATCCACCCACCTCAAGACATACACAAGACTTCCTGTGTAACTAGTATAGTACTCACCTCAAGCCTTTACGGATGCTTCCCGTGGGACTCAGAATAACCCACCTCAAGACTTACACAAGACCTTACGGAGGATCAAGCAACATACACACCTCAAGTCTTTACGGATGCTTCTCGTGGGACTCTTCATCAACCACCTTAAGACTTACTCAATACTTTACGGAGGCCCTAAAGTAATACATAACTCAAATCACTACCCACGTCTCACTAACGGTACCTCAAGCCTTTACGGATGCTTCCCGTGGAACTCAATGTCACTCACCTCAATACTTACTCAAGACTCTACGGAGGACACCGTGTAATACATACCTCAAGTCTTTACGGATGCTTCCCGTGGGAATCTACATCACCCACCTCAAGGCTTACTCAAGACTTTACGGAGGCCACGGTGTATTAGGCGCCAACGGTTTCGCATCAACCAAGGGTAGTCCTAAACATTTCACAAGTTATACCATCTAACAATTCTAGTCTCAATACTAGGCCATACTATTGGTTTATGGTAAGATTTTCTCACTCTTCTCCATTCTTGATGCTTTTAATTATATAGTTTTCAAACATATAATCTAACATTTTAATTTAATTATCATAATTAAACTAATCCCACAATAATCTCATTGTCTCTACTTTCATTCAATCCTCATGATTAAACATACATTCCACAATTCTCTAACTATCATAATTACGGTTAATTAGAAAAGTTGGGTAAAAGTCGGCTCAAAAATAATATTTTCGGTCTCATTAGATAGAGCATACTTTTAGCTTTGAATCAGTATAAGAAACACTTAAATCGGATAACTGAGTAAAAAGTTATAAATTTTTAAAGTTTGAACAAAACAACATTTCCCAATACCTAAAGCGTTAACCGGTTAATGCCTGGGGTTAACCGGTTAACCAAACCAGAAACAAAATCCAACAGCGCATAAAAAGCAGCGTTAACCGGTTAACATCTTGGATTAACCGGTTAACCAGAAACCAGTGGCAGAAAAACATGTTTTTAACATATGAAATCCTTTCCAAAACTCATTCAAAACACCATCAATCACCAAAACAATTCACAATAAGGTTCTTACATCTAATATCAGTATGCTCAAGCATTTTTATCGATTTCTAACCGTTTAAACTTCTGATTCTAAGATTTTTCCATCAAAACCCTAAAACTCATAAACTCTAAAAACTCAACCAAAACTAAAATGAAAGGTTTCTAACTATGAACCCACCTTGCAAACAACGAGGAGTTTGACGAAGATGATGAAGAAGGATGATGATCCAAGCTTCCATGTACTTCTTCTTCTTTTCCTAGGATTTCTTCTTCTTTTCCTCTTTCTCTTCGCTTTTCCTTTCTTTCTTCCTTTCTTTTTCTCTTCTTCTTACTAATTTTCTCTTTTTATAACAAAACAAATTATATACACTGATACACCATAGTTAGTAACTTAATGGTCCAAATTGAGAGTATCCAAGATATCTCTGAGTCAAATATTTAATAAAACCTCTGAGTCAGATAATAATTAATTAATTTAAGTTCGTCGGTTGCTCCAATTATTTCAATTGGAAACTCTCAGAGTACAACAGAACCTTATAATCTCAACTAATATTATCATGAACATCTAATTAAATTCGGGGTATTACACTATGACTATCTTGTTGATATTATATATAACCACTTGTCTCTATTCATCTAATCATTGTTGATATTATAAATAACCACTTGTCTCTATTCATCTAATCATCCAACACTTATCGTAGTTCTAAGGTTTTACTCAAGGTTAGATGAATCATAACTAGCTTGAAATATGGTCTACTGCACTTCGCATATTCATTCACCTTAGCTTCCTCTTAGCATAGTTCTAGGACTTAGGCAGGTTAGAACAATTAAGGAGATAATAATAGTCAACCCACTAACTTAGTACACAGGATTTTTCTAAACTAAACTCCACATTCAGGTTTGCCCTGTTAATCGATTGAAAAAACTTTTCAAAGTAAACTAAACTCCACATTCAGGTTTGCCCTGTTAATCGATTGAAAAAACTTTTCAAAGTAAACTAATCGATTGGAACATTAAACTAATTGATTGAAAAAAGTTCTAATTGATTACCTGAATGATAAGGACAATACATTAATTACTTGTAACGAATCTATATCCAAACTTTTCTATTTAGGCTAGCTAATCGATTAAAATGAGTTGGTCAATCGATTGCCTCGTTAATTTATCTCATGGATCATTTCCTTTTTTGGATCCTCCAACTCTTATATAAAGGAGTTTCGCTTTCACTTGTTTTCACTTAGTGCTTGTAAGTGAATCTTTGCTTGTGAAATAGAAAGTTTTGTAAATGATGGTATTATTCGTTTAAATTCTTAAAAGTACGATACTATTAAAAGATCAAGTTTGATTCATGAGATAAATCTTTTATGGTTAGTTTCTTAAGCTTTGTCGGAAATAGCTATTTTTTGTTATAAATATAAACCATAAATCTCTAAACGGTTTATTAGCTTAACATAGAGTAAAAGGTGACATTGATTGGAGATAAGACTGTAAAAATATCAAGATCAAATTGTATTATGATATATATACATCACACTCAAAAACTCAAAATTTATAGGCTAAAATGCTGAAATTCAAAATGTGTCACTCTTTCACATTTCAAAAGTGTATATATATATCGGTTCAGGAAACTTCGTTCTATGAATCAACTTTGAGAATCTCATTTAAACTGATTTAACTTAGTAGCACTTCTGAATTTCAAATTCAAGAATGACAATGTGAAAATTAGAAGGACCCGCACAAGGCGTAAAGAGGATATTAAAGTCTTACATTATTCAAAAATCTAGATTGTTTTATGTATACATGTGCTTGAACAATCTCATCTCATGAACTAGCTTTTGGAATGAAACTCAAAACTCGTTTAACACTATTTTTACAAAACTCAAACAAATTTAACTTCAAACTGAAAATCAAAAACATTAACAGCAATGCTACTTCTAATAAGGCTTTCATTTAGATTTTAAATAAACTATACACAACATATATGCAAAATGCAGAAGACACATGTAAAGAATTGTGTCAATGATGACTGCAAAATAGATAACAACTTCACCCTGCATGATATTTTACAGATGAACTAAACCAACAAAGCCAAGTAAACTGAAATTCAATATATGTGTTGTGACTACTAGGTTTCTATTAGTAAAGTACTAGTAATAATGTTGCCTTCAATTTAGCCGAGGCGCGATCTGAGATATTCTTTCGTCTTCTAAGAGTGCATAAGGGTCCACGTATTGTGGAGTTGATAGTGACATCTTGTTTCCGTCGTGAACAAAACTCGGTCCACAAAACTGCAACAAAACATACTCGATGCGTCAATGTTCAACATGAAAAACAACATATTTAATGTCAAGATTTCATTTAAGATATAGCAAAGATCATGAAAGACTGCACGTCGCATTAGTTGAAAGCAAAAAATCTTACGAAGTAAAGAGCAGAAAAGATTGCCACGGTTATGAGGATCAACGGTCCAAATGCTAAGAAGAATGTTCCCCCGAGTGTCAATAGAAGTTTAGCTCGAGGCACCAAGCCCTGAAATGTAGAAACACATGAGTGATTTCTAATGAATGTCATTCAAAAAAGAAGTTCAAATAAAGCGTTAGCATCAAATCTTAATTACATAAATTGCACAATCATTTATGATTCAACAACACTTCTAAAAGCCAAATAATGACGCTAGCATGTTGATGAACCGCGTTTTCCATTGCGGCGGAAAGGCCACTTTTCATGCTGACTAGTTTCTTGGAAACTATGTTACTACCTGTTCACTTGCTTGCTACTCACTGTAATTCACATTCAGTAGCTTTAAGAGCTTGTGAAAGCGGAGTGACAGTTGGTCAAGAGTCTAACAAGTAAACCACCTCCAAATGCACAAGCATCAGTGGAAGATAAATCAACAAATCGGGATAGGAACAGTTTTCGGCAGTTAGGTTCAAGCAAGACATATAAAAAGCTAAAGGTCAACGCATACTATTGTCATCATGTGATTTCTCAGAGCATCATATCTGTTAGTATTACTATAAGCTCCGTAGCACCGACACCTCTACCTCTGAAAAATGCGTGTCCATGTCCGTGTCAGTGTCGGACACAGACACCAACACTTGTGACTACCTTCAATTTATTCATTTTTTTTCAAGTTATTACCATTGTTGACGACGTGTCAGTGTATGGTGTTCGTGTATGTGCTTCATAAACTACAAAAGACCAGAGTGGCAGCTTATTGTTTTCTCTAAACAACCAACGCTCATCATATTCACACTTCTTGAAATTTAGTACTAAAAAATTGCTGCATGGATCATAACAACCTCGGAAGCTGTATTTCTATTAAGATCATTGAGAATGGAAAACTACTAAATTTCTATAGCATACTACTCTCTCAAGTCATGAGAATGGAATCCTTAGAACAGCAGTACAGACAATGCAACACATGAAAGACTAATGTAAACAAAATACTTGCAACAAAACTTTTGAAACCAAATCACTGATTTTTGATATAATATTGAAGCAAAGTCAACAAGGAATCAACCTCAAGACCTTCACTGTTCAGCGCCATAGACCGTTCCCTCTGATTGTCTAGACCTCTCTCAAGATTGGTTGACACCGCTTTTCTCTTTGGAAAACTTTTATCTTCTTCATTCACAAAAGCCTCTTCATCAAGTCCATAGTTGGGTTGCTTGTAATCCTCAAGCAATGATGTAGGATTCATACCTCTCCTCTTCAATTCCTTCATAAATAATGACTCTGGAGGCTCTTCTCCTGAAAATCAATACAATATAGTAGTGGTTTGAAGCCACCAAAAGGCAAAGTTAGTCATTCGATATTACTATTCAATTTAATCACTTACATGTAGCACGGAAATTTTAAATCAAACTTGTGTCATGTCAGTGTCTAACATGGGCACAACACCAACATATTTGCGGTTACATTCGAATATTTCACTTTCTCTATCGTGTCTGGGTTTCAAATCTACGCTACTTCCCTAACCTATCTAATATCTTGCCAAAACACAATAACATACAGTTTTTTTTAGTAATCAACACATGAAGTACCAAACTATAAAGGCCGAAGTGTTTTCTCTTGAGAAGATACCATTTGTTCTGGGCCGGCCTATAAAGCCCGGTAGCAAAATAGCCGGTTATCACATGAAGCGTATGCTACCCCAATTTCCCTCCGCATCGAAATTACCATGATAATATCCCAAAATCAATCCAACGGTTAGTCGCATCCCACGCATGTGAGGTTATCAACCATCTATCCTATCTAACATTTAGTGCTAACTTTGTAGGTCAGTCCTCTCTCCACCTTATCAGAGGCCTTGAACCACCACAGCAAACAACGAATTCTTACACTCCGATCATAAAACCGTTCCAGAGCAGAACACCATCTAAATAGTATATGAACTCATCAAGCTACATCTCATGAGTATTTCTATTCAAGTACCAATCAAGACCAATACATATAAAATTAAATAAATACTGAATACTGTTTGCTGTATAATCCATCATCATACATCCATACATGCATACATACATATATAAATACAAGGCTAGAAAGTTTGGTTGATTATCTTAATAATTTATAATGAATGAACAACAATTGTTATTCAAGAAAAACCATAACTATTCTAAAGAAACTGTATTTCTTTTCACTAGATGACACAAGTAGAAAACAAAAACTAAACAAAAAACAAAAAACAAAAAACAAAAAAACTTGCCATTGTTTTGCTTTTGAGTATCTTTAGAACTGGAGCAAACCCTGAAAGAGTAGGAAGATTTAGAAGTGTTGGAATTTTGCATCCTTTTGTGGAATAAACAGTGTTGAGGATTATTCCATGTAGAATTTCTGGGAAAATTGGATTGGGAAAGGGATATTTGAGAGAGGGTAGGTCTCAAATACGCCATGAGAGAGAGAGAGAGGGAGAGAGAGAGAGAGAGAGAGGTTTGGTGGCAGAGAAGGTTTCAACTTTCTTCTAGAGGAAGAAGCAAGTGGGAGATAGAGCCTTCGGTAGCGGAAGATGCGTAGTTTAGTGTAAAATGGATAATAGAGACTAACGTGCGCCTATGTCGGCCTACGTTTGTGGCTATAAAAGAACCAAGGAGACGTGAACATGTACTACAATGTTAGAGTAATCATGATTTTTTGTTTTTTTTTTTTATATTTAATTTATTTTTTTTAATTTATTTATTTTTATTGTTTCTTACCACTTTCAATTATTTTTGTTCTTTTTACGAAGATGTGAGGGAATTTGGTAAAATTGTGACGTTTTATAATTTGTCTTCTTTTGGAAAACTCTAGGTGGTTGTTTATAGGCTTCTTTTTTTAAATTACTTTATCCGATTCATTGGATATATTTAAATGAGCAATGTTATTTAGTATCAATGAATTTGAAAAAGAAATATAAGAATACACACATGTCACTATTTTATAGGTTAATTTTAAATTGATTTTAAATTTAATTTCCTTTTTAATAGAGATCATGGGATAGTGGTGATAATGAATGATTGAGATTTATTATTGCATTTCTTGTTTTCACTTTTTCTTACTATTAAGCATTTTCTTATTTAAATTTTGTATATTTTTATAATATTTATTTAGGTAAATAATATAAACAATTTATTTTTATAATATATAAATAAATATTACTAAAAGAAATTGAATTCTGAATTATACTAATTAATTTAATTATTATATATCAGTTAAACTTTTTGTTTAATGAGATCAATATATTTTTAAAAACAAAAAAGAAAAAAATTAGGAATACAAAAAGTGGAGATTATACTAAAATTCATTCAAAAATATGTGAATCTAGGGAAATTCGTCTCAAACCTTTTTTTCTAAATAAAGAATTGTCTAATGTGTAATGAAATGGTGTCAAGTGATCTAAGAAAAATAGTTGCGAAATCTAATTTGCAAGAAAAATATTATACCTCGGTCTAAAGAAACACATTTTCTAATGACAAAGTCGTGAGGGTTTTCACACATAAAATGGACAATACCTCCTGACAAAGTGGCGCAGGTCGACCGGAACATTAGTGTCGTCTGTAAGAACTTGAATTTTCATTTGTGTCCTTACTTAGCCTCGATTAGTGGGAAAGTATTACGACTTGGCCAAAATAGTCCAACATTGCTTGGGAATCGAGTTTAAGGATAGTTTATATACAACACTCATACACCTTAACCCAATGAGACGCCTTTTCTAAGGACAAAGTCGTGAGGGTTGTTACACCCAATGTGGAAAATACCTCGTAGTCATAGTGGCTTCGACTTATGGTTGACCAGAACATTGAAGGAGGGAGTTTGCCAAGTTGATGGTTGTTAGCAAAATGGAGGGAGACACCTTTGTGGATCTATGTTCTTGCACGTATAAAGTTGATCATCCCGCAAAAATATCATTTCTGAACTTTTGATGACCACAACATTAATGGTTGTTAAAGTCACTGGCAATAGATTTTTGCTTATCCAATTGATTGGACTTAAGAGCTAATCGATTCTGATTTTAAATTCTCCCATGGATCTTTTCCTTTTTTGAATTTTCCTTCTCCTATATAATAGAGGGTTGTCTTCTCTTCATTACACACCAATTTCCTAAGATTTTCAATTTTTTGAAATTTCTCTCTCTCTCTCTCTCTCTCTCTCTCTCTCTCTCTCTCTCTCTCTCTCTCTCTCTCTCTATATATATATATATATATATATATATATATATATATATATATATATATATATATATATATATATATATATATATATATATATATATATATATATATATATATATAGATATAATTTTCATTCACATAAGTTATCTTGGTGTTTTTTAGTGAAACAATGTTGGTGAGGAAGAAAGTGTATTAGTCGTGTTGTTGTTATAATTCTCAAAAGTGTGATACTTTTGGGAAATTGTGTTTGAAGATAAACCAGTCATAAAATCTTAGTTTTAGTTTTAAGAAATTTAGTGCAAAATTTTTTGTTTGGTTATTGAGATAAGCCTGAAAAAAAATAAACGGTTAATTTGTTTAGGTAAAAGCTCTCATTTTTGTTGGTGATAATCCTGTAAATTTTCAAGATCTGATTGTATTAAGGTTCGTGAGTATGTTACACTGGATTTTTTTGACTTAACTATAAATGGCAAGTATTCATGGGGCTAACCATAAATATGCCATGTGGAAGACAAAAATAGAGTGATTCATATTATCAGTATGACTCAAGGTCGGAGGTCACCTATAGTGATGTTGGTCGAAGGTGGCATTGTCGAGAAACCTAATGAAAAACATAGGGACTTAGTGAATTAAGCATTATGATATGTTAGCACTAAGTGAAATGGAATAGCATGTCATATTGGCTAAGTGTGGAGTTCAATTTGATGGTGGAAAAGACATCGAAACAAGTTACCTTAGTACATTCGACGTTGAAGGTTTCGACAAGGATCATTAGTTCTTGGCACCAACGGAGCAGTTGAAATATTCAAAAGAAGGAACGAGGATGGAACTACTACATCAGCGTCGATGGTTACTTAGAATGTGGGGTATATCAAGGAAAAAAACTGCTACATGATGTGAAGATGTGTCATCAAGGGGATAGTTTATTAGTTTTGTACAATTATTTTAGACTTGTATATATAGCAACTTAGGTTTATTTTGTAAAGGGTTCGTAAATTGTACAAATTTCTGTTACACTCAAAGTACTTGCGCTGTGAGAAACGAGTGAGAAAAATGTACATATGTATTCCACCAATTTTATAAATTCCAACATTTTTATTTTAAAAAGTATTTTTCTTTTTTTATGCATTTTAAATATTTTTAGTTTCGACTGCCTTTACGTTTCCCGCACTCTATTTTCGATTGCCTTTATCTTTCTAGTAAACTTTACTTTTTTATGCACTTTACCTTAAAAGTCTTTTAACTTTAAGCCATTTACTTTTATGCACTTTATCTTTCGACGCAAGCATTTTACTTTATTTTACCTTGCATTTCGTTTACATTTGTCTTGTCTTTCAGTTGTGTTTCTTTATTCTCAATAAATCACGATGGTGGTTTGCGTTAACTTCGAAGAACACCCTTATTTTAACGAAAAATAACACACAAATATGTTCGGGAGATTTTCAAGTTCGTTCCTTTAAGTATTAATATAAACTCGCATTTGTTTGCGAAATTTCACTACAAACAGAGTAATAACTTGTAAAAAGATCAAAGTTTATAATAAAAAAACTCAATAAGATCTCTTGGGGACAATAGTAAGCCAAAGTTCGACCGAACCTTGATAAATCACTGGTGCAAACACTCTAAACCCTTATCTCTTTATTTTTTCAATTTACTGTAGTGTCTTACATTTCGCTGCTCAATTTACTCTGATTTTAAAAATACTAACATGATTTGTTGGTTAAGTAATAAAACTGTAAAATTAATCGTCAATTTTAAATACCACAATTCACCCCCCTCCTCCCTCTCTCTTGTACTTGAAGTCACTTGTCCAACAACCTCAATTGAGAGGAGCTTGAGCGGCCAATTCATTGAATCTAACTTTTTAAGTTTCTCGAGTCCTCGTTGATAGCAGCAATTCTTGCGTTATCATGTACTTTGACCATTTTGAGAAGATGTTGCTGAAGAAAGAGAAATTATGACATATGGATGATCTAACCTGCAAGCCTTTAGCATCACACTAACCCGGCCTGGGGGTACAATGAACTAATACTTACTAATAGTTATTATGGTGGCGTCCTCGGTTCACTTCAAGCAAAACACGACAATGTTCATGATGAGTCGTATGCGATATCATCAGCCACCTAGACAAGTTCATCAAGAGATATTGGAAGAGAAGTAGGTTAGGGCAGACCATATCATTGATGCGTTGTCGATCTGACAGTGTATTATGGTCATTAAGAAAACGGACTAAATGAGAGTTTTAGAAAAACACTCATGTGATGGCCACTACAAAGACCATAATAGTCGAGGCATGACATGCTTTGCGCTACAGGAAAATAGTGGAGGAACCGGAGGATCATATAAATCGAATAGTTAATTTTGTTTCTTTGTATTTTGATTATAATATTTGTGTGCATTATCTTGGACATGATAATACTCACTGCAAATTATATATATATATATATATATATATATATATATATATATATATATATATATATATATATATATATATATATATATATATATATATATATATATATATATATATATATATATATATATATATATATATATATATATATATATATATATATATAAAATATTTAAATTTATCATATTAAAATAATTATTTTTTAAGAATTAGTCTATTTTACTAGGCAAAACAAATTGAATTAACTATGATAAATCATACATTTAAATGAGATTCAGCCTATTTCTCATGTAACCATATTATGTAAGAACTTTTTTTATAAAAGACAAATATAAAAAGGACTCCGAACAAATATATAAATTACAATTTAAAATATATTTATTTGCCCCCAAAATAATTGATAAATAAACTCAAAGACTCCAATAAAATGAGTGGCAAAGAAAAAACTCAAAATGAATTTCAATGGTATTATCAACACCGCTTTAAGGAAGTTTTCACGATCCACCTTGTAATTTTAGTTAAAATTTAGATTGTTCGTTGTCGATTGAAATTGAATTTAATAAAAATAATCATATCTTTAAATTGAAGGGAATTTGAATCCGGATTAACCCTTACACAGGATTAATCAATTCAATAAATTAAATATTGGTAGTGAAAACTAAGAATAATTATCACCTATCCTTTCTATTCTTATATCAGTATAATATTTCATAGTTCTTATAATAAATATTTTATTTGAGTTATACGTGGTTATTAAGAAAATAATTAGATGTGTTGATTTTAATAATAAAATTAATATTTTTTATTAAAATATTCTTTTTTATTACTTTCTCCGTCTCATAAAAAGTCTCACTTATATTTTTTTTATGTCTCAAAATAAATATCTTTTTAAAATATCAATACAACATTTATTTATTTATTTTCCACTAGTACACCCCTATTTATTAATCTCATGGTTTTCAACTATTTCACTAACTATAATAAAATAAGGGTATTTTAGTAAAAGATAGTAATTTTATCATTAAAATCAACACATTCAATCATTTTCTTAAGAACCGCGCAAAACTTAAATAAGACATTTATTATAAAACGGATGAAATATAATAAGTGAAGTAGTTGAAAAATCGTAAAAATTAATAAATAGTAATATAATAGGAAGAAAAAAAAAGTAATAAATATTATATTAAGATTTTAAAGAAATATTTATTTGGAGTCATAGAAAAAATGCAAATGAAACTCTTTTTCTCTGATGAGAGAGAGTAATCACATTTCAAAAATTCAATAATTTAGGCATATTTTTTATGCATTGGCCAAACTTATCCTTATCAGGTAAGTTGCATATATCTAATCACATGAAGCCAGCAAGAAATATATAATAAAGCCATGTTGGAAGATCTCCTTTCGTACGGAAAGACAGAGCTGAGGATCTTCCCTTTGTAGTATTATGTTGTTGCACAACACATGCAACCCCATTCATAATAATTAATCATCACTAATATAACAATACCATGTTAATTTGGAATTTCAAGCAGGTAAAAGAAAATTCATAATGTTGACTTAGTTCTAAAATAAAATAAAAGAGATAAATAATATAAAGTATAAAATATCCAAAACGGTATTGGTGTTTTAATGTTTAAACAAAAATGTATTATTATATAAAGACAACAAACTAGGATCACAATAACAACAATATCTCCTACCTCACCAAACCAAGAAAATACAAAACACACATGTCTTTCAACATTTTTGCAGCCATGCATTCTAGATAATGCTCTTAACCTGAATTGATTGGAGAGCCATTGGAGTTGTTCTTGTTGGTGCAACATCTGACACCACTAGAACAACATCTCCTTTGTTGATCAATCCTTTCGATTTCATAAGATCCACCGATTTCGAGATGTTCGATTCAGCTTCATCTGATAAATCTACAACAAGTGGTACAACTCCCCATTGCAAATTCAGCGCCATTCGAGTATTTTCATCGTCGGTGAAGGCAAAGATGGGAGGATCGGGACGGTTGCGCGAGAGTAATGATGCCATGTGTCCGTGCTTCGTGTAAACAAAAATGGCATCCACACCAAGATTGTTGGCTGCAGGTAAGTTAAGTTTTGCGGATTTCATAAAATGGTTACGTGTTGGTTTTGTCTGTTCGTGATTTGAATGTAAAATGATTTACGTTTAAATATTTCATGTAAAAGTGGGTTGAATAATATTCAGAATCACTTTTAAGTTTGCAAGAAATAATACGAAGACGTACCCATTTCAACCGCGCAATTGCATATTTGCTCTGTGATGCGATCCGGCAATGACGCTCCGAGTTTTTGGTGATTGAGAAGACTTTGTCTGTTTTCTTCTCTACTCCATGATTCCATTCTACTGCTAGTCATATCCAACACTGCCAAAGCTTTCTGTCCGAATGAACCGATAGCCGACTCGCCGGATAACATCAAAGCATCTGCATACTGTCGGACCGCTTCGGAAATATCCGCAACCTTATATTGTGTAAAAGGAAAGATTATTGTAACAGGTGAGTACCGAGTTCAGCATTTCAAATGAAAAGTTATTTTCATAATGTATAAGTTGATTTTACCTCGGCACGAGTTGGTGTTGGATACTCAACCATTGACTCGAGAAGCTGAGAAGCTACAATCACGGGCTTATTTTGTTGTCTGCAAATGCGAATTATATCCTCCTGGACTGTAGGAATTTGTTCAAGTGGTATTTCGACTCCGAGGTCGCCACGAGCTACCATGATTCCATCAGAAGCTTTCACTATTTCCTCTAGATTATGAAGAGATTCTAAGCTTTCTATCTTAGCCAATACTTTTATGGGCCTGCAACAATCATTTACCATTAATGACTTGTGCTAAGATAACTTTGAATTAAAGCACTTAAACAGAAGAAAACACATCAGCAACTTTTCGAAGGAACAACATGCTATATCATGGTAACGGTAATACAATTCTAATTGCGACCGCAATATTGCTGATGCAGCAGTCTCCACAACGGCATCAGACTGCAATTGCAGTGTGATTTGAAATCACACGTCCTTCTACGTTAGGAACCACATCGGACAACTTTGCCCAGATTTCAAGTATTTTCTTCAAAAGTCAAATTTTTAGATCACATAACTCAATTTACTTATGAAAAATCTCAACATTAAATGTTTTTCAACGGTATATTTCAAACTTTTCTCAATCAAAATTCATGTCGCAATGCGTTGTATCGCAGCAACCGCAACCGCAATTTAAAACCATGGGCTATATATTATATTTATAAACCATATAAACGATTTTTTGGCGAATCTATGATTTCTTACTTGGTTGATTTGTCGGAGAGATAGTTCTTTAGATCCTTAACAGAATCAGCGTGATTGACAAAGGATAAGGCAAAAAAATCAACACCCTCAGCTATACCAAAGTTAATGTCAGCCCAATCCTGTGGATAAGTTTATAAGATCAAACATATCAGGGAAAGATTCGAAACTCATAACCACTATTCAAAGAATTATGCCAAAATATGTAAGTGCGACGGGAAAAAAGACGCTTAGCTGCGAAATATACCTTTGTTGATAGGGTAGGGAGCTTGTAATTCCTCCTTACAAGCTTTCCATCTCTCCAGGAACTAAATTTGGCTCCAGGTAAGAAAAGACCGGCGTCTATGCACTTACAATGCAAATCATTTCCAGTTTTTTCAATGACTACAAAGCTTGACATTCCGCCGTCAATAACAAGTTCATCGCCTACTTCAATACCTGACAACCATTAGCAAATTCAGAATTCACTCGAATGAAAAATAACATGTATGCTCGTTGGAAAATACAAGGAACCGGTCGATTCATCGATCGTTCGGCAAAATATTACTACCTTCGGAGAAACCTGGATAGCTTGCTTGAACTGTTAATGGACGAGTACCTTCAAACCGTTCAGCAGTAAACAACCAAATTGAATCTTCCTGAGATTGAAACAAGAAACACATGGTTCCAAATTCAAATACAAACAATCTATATGATGCACGCACTAACACAGACACCAGACACAACACAGGTGACATGTCCATGTCAGTAACAATTTTTAGGAACATTGAATAGAATATAACCATAAGTGTTGCGTCAGACACACCACTGGACACAATGCTATATGGAACAAGCCTATCATAGTAATGGGTAAAAAAACAGATATTAGCGTGGTTTTAAATTGCAGTCCGCAACCATATTTGCGGCCGCAATATTGTTAATGTGGTAGTCTTGCAACCGTATCAGACAGAAATTGCAGTGTGATTTAAAACCACGCGTTCAGCCACATTAGGAACCATTTCAAACATATTCGTCCATATTTCTTCAAGTGTTGTCATCAAAATTCAAAATTTCAGAACTCTAAAACTCAATTTACTTCTAATGTAATGAAAAATATTAACATAAGTGTATTTTTCAAACACCACTCAATCAATATTCACGCTGCAGCGGCTGCCATGCACATCGCTTCAACCACATTCAACCATAGTAATTGCAATCACAACACCCGCAACCGCACCTGCAATTCAAAACCATGAATGGAAGAATAAGTGGTTACCTCAACTTTAACCGAGGAAGGTGCTCCATGATCAACAACATGAATCTGACTACCCTCAGTATCAATCATCACAGAAACCGCAAAACCCTTTTCCTCATTCAGCTTCTTAATCTTCCTAATCACATCCCGGTGCCATTCTCTAGTCCCATGACACATGTTAAGCCTAGCAACATTCATTCCACCCAATGCCATCTTCTCTAAATCCTCCAATGAACTACAAGCAGGACCAACAGTGCACACAAGCTTTGTCTTCCTCAATCCTCTAAAACCCTTCACAATTAACTCTCCTTCTGACACCATATCCAACCCCAAACCTCCCTCCAATGCAACATTACTTCTTTTCAAACCCTCTACATCAACTTCCGCTATTGCTCTAACCTTACCTCGATGTTTTCTCTTCCATTTCTCATCACCCTTGAAACAAAATCCAAGATTTGAAACCCGGTTGATGAAATCAACTGGAGGGTGACTAGGTTGTCTCACAAGGGTTAGACTTCCAGGTGAAGTAGCCATTGACTTCAAAACCATGGCCATGAGATTTTTGATAGAACAGTGAAGTTCTGCCTAACGTTGAGATCCAAGTTGTGAACTTTATCGCAATATAGATGTTGGGTTTGAAGGGTTTTGTTGTAAACTCCGTCAATGTTTGGACTTTGGACATGAACAAAATCAAAAACGTTGTAAAGAAAAAAAAAGTTGTCTCTTTTGTGTCAAAAAAATGTAAACTTTTGTCGTTTTTCTTTGTCTCAAGTAACAGAACGTGGCAATCTTTTGTGCGTTAAATCAATCTAATGGTTAAAATGGCTTGAATGCAGAAAATTATAATGCACTAATGGAGAATGAACCTGAATTGCAAAGACCCACTTTTTTGAATGACCTACTTCTTTGTCTCCACCTCCACCAAGGAAGGAGGGAGATGAGGTTTGCAAGTGTGAAGGAAGATGATTTAATTTGGAGATTTTTTATAATCTTCTCCAAAATTATATAGTTTTTCCTTTTTTAATTTAAATATGAAGAATTAAAAACTAAATCATAAATTTCAATATTTCTTTTTGTTGAATTAATAATTTAATAAATCGAATTTTTTTAAAAAAATAATCATCATTTTCAATTAATTTTTCAAAATAACCAATATTTCAAATAAAATATTAAATAACCAATTTTCAAACAAAAAATATTATGTGGCAAGTGGAGTTGCCATGTATGATGGTGCATGCATTCAAATATGGTACATAAGCGCCACCACCATGTATGGCGCATGCTTAGACAGCAGGTCACTGTTTGTGGTGTATGCACACATGTGTCACAAGCAGTGGCTACTGTTTTGTTTAGAGTTTTCTATAAATATTGCATCTCTTCCCCATCATTTTTCACTTATTTTCTAAATATATTTTTTGTTTTCTCTTCAAAATATCATCATATATGTCGTCTTATATTCACAAGAGAAATGTCGATTTGATTTATTCGACAGTAAAATCTCGATGAAGATCTGACTCTAGAGCACAGAGACGTTTGAGCATCTTCAGATGAGTTTGATCTATTGGTTAGATGGAGACATTGTAGACGGTTAAAGGATCAGAAGAATTCAAAGGCCTATTACAGTGTACAACAACAATTGAGAAAGTTGTTTCTGAGACTCGGTTAAAACTGACAGAGATTGTTGTATTATGATGCATAATTGTGAGGAAATTATCCTAATAGTTGTAATCACATAGATATGTTGTTTAGTTGTTGTATTTGTTTGTCTTATTGTTTATTTGTTATTTAAGTTATTGATTAGTTGTTATTTTAGTGGTTGTAACTAAATATTGTAATATTTATGAAATGAACGTTGTTTTCGATATCAAATAAAATGATTACATATAAAATTATGTTTTGTTGCTTGATCCAAGATTGGGACAGGTTGTACGATTATGACCGGGATGACGACATGAACTACATAATCTCACCATTTTGTTCGTCGTATCCATTTCGGTTCGAATACGCGTGTTGTTAGGACAACCCTTTTTCCTTTCTTCGCATATTTTCATTGTGCCAAAATATCTCTCCTTTATATGTAGGACAATAATCCTCATTTGCTACCACCGAAAAGCTTTTGTTGTACAATATGCATAGATTTATGACTTTGTAAACGGCGAATAGTAAGTTGGAAGGGTCCTGCCAAGCCTTTGAACATGCAGATATAACATGGGAGCACGACATACAGAAGACTTGGAAATTTCCGCAGTCGCACTAACCTCTATCTAGTTCGACTCGATAGTATCCCCTTGGCCTCACATCATTGTGGCTCATTGTTCCATCTACACTAAACCAACCTTTTTTACGGTCAAACATTATGACCACATGCGTGTTAGATTTTGCAGTTTCCTCCATAATGAATTTCATGGAAATTTCACTAAAGAGTTGCCCCGATTGTAACACTGAACTCCATTTTGAATGTTTGATCTCAAACAGTGACCCTAATATAAAATAGGTTGCTCTCACCAAAGCGGTTATTTGTAGGTTTCAGATGTCTTTGAAAACAGAGTTCATTGATTCCACGAGATTTGTTGTCATGTTGTCCCATCGTTGACCATTGTCGAATGCCATGGTCCACTCTCCAATGAAATATTAACCAAAGCAAAACTCAATCAAGTAAGCCATTGATCTCTTCTTTTAATTTGTTCGTCAATTTAATATTAATTAAATTTCCATTAAGGTTCTTAGGCAGTTTGGATTTAATGATAAATTATGCTCCTGAATTTGGTTAATCTTGGATTCGGCCAAAGTCTCGGTATCCATTAATGGAAATTTTCGTGGTTTTTTCAGCTGCAAGAGGGAGGTCTGTCAGGGGGTCCTTTGTCTCCCCTCTTATTTTGTTTAGCCGAGGATGTTCTTAGTCACGACTTAACATGTCTGGTTTCTAATAACAAGCTACATGGTATCAAAGTTGGTCGTAATGTGATGATTTCGTCTCATACTATGTAAGCTTACCATGTTATGCTTTTTTCTAAAGGTAATTGATCGTACCTGGAGATCAGGATCCGATATGGCTGGCATCGAGCGTTGTTGAAGGACGGTTGATAAGGAGAGGAGGGGGTTGTACCTGCAAGGCACTCCGATGCTAAAGTAAGATATTGAGCAAAGAGCGTGCAAGTACGAGAATTAAGGTGAGAGAATTCAATACCTGGCCCTCTCCTCTGAGAGGGTTTATATACAGTCGTTAGTGGGTGGTTATTGGTTCAAACTGTTTGGCGCGGATCGTGGAATCCTCACGAATAGGTAACGGTCAAAACTAGCCGTTGGGGGATTTCATTTTGGTCAATACAGCCTTGGTCGACAAGGACCGTTCTCCTTGGCATGGTGCTCGACGATGAGTGTGTCAGCTTGTCACTTTGTCTTGCCCAACTCTGGAAGTTGGGCTTGCCCGGAACAGGAGCCCCCCAAGTCGTTGCTTCTGCGGAGGAGCGATGACTTAGTGATGGTTTTTCGTCTAAGGCGCACGCATTACGTCCGGTGTTTTTCGTGCGTGGACCAGGGAATGATCGCTCGATGACCCATGACAGGCGGGCAATTATTCGATCGCTTGACGAATGAGGGATATGAAACGAAAAGTTGACGTGTTTGGGAATTCACGCCTATTCAATGTTCTGACGGCTAGCCTAGGGGATAGAGCGTAGGTAATCATTACCTAGGGATAGGGGTCACGCGTTTCTGCATGTGTTCCCCTCCCTATAAATAGGAACCCCAGGTATTCTGTAAGCTTTTTCGCTTTGTTTTCCGCTCTGCAGTATTGCTCGTAGCTCAGCCACCGTTCTCAGCCGCCGACCACCGCATTTACCTGTCGACCACCACGTTTTCAAGTCATCCTCTTCTGCAATGGGCTCCCAAGCTTAAGGTACGACTCTTTTCGCGTTTTGCTTAGTCATAGGTTTGATATTTTAGCAATGCATGTGGTTTAGGATAGATTTTTCGGTAGTTTAGACTAGAATAAGTAGATTAGAGACCTTATGTCATCGTTGCTCGTCGACTGCGAACCCTAGTTCGTGGTCGACGATGGTCCCGGTTGACCTTGATCTGGGACCTGATAAGCAGCTAGGATTTGATCATACCCTCGTTGTCGTCGGGCACTGGTCATCGCCCTGAGCGATGGTTAACCGAGGGCTATGGCTCGGGATCCTACTCCTGGGTCGATATGTGCCCTTTCACTTGTTGAGCGGTGGAAAGGTGGATTTGATATTCTAATCGAATTCACTGACACCTTTCCTCTGCTTTTCAGTTGAGACTTCGCTTATCGACCTGCTCGAGATTTCCTCGGAGGAGGTGTCCTCGGAATATTCAGGCTCTTCCGCATCAGTCCCTTCTGACTCCGGAAGCTCATCGGACGAATCAGACGCGACCACGACGGAAGATGGAACCCCTGATTCTGGAGAGACGACCGATGCCCATCGGGGCTTAGAAAAAATTATCGCGCCCGAGGAATGGGTAGTGGAGGACCTGCTTGACAAGGTGTCGTCCTTTTCGAGACCTTGTGTGGAGCCTTTGCCTACTGTTGGTGATCCGGAGGATTGGGTCGTCACCTGCCCAGGGAATAATGATCGGATATTTCCAGACTTTGGCAGCCGGAAGTTTTCAATGTACGAGTACGCGACATTGACTCTAGGGGTAACATTGCCCTTTAGTGAACTGGTTTATGTCGTGCTCGGGCACTTAGGTGTAGCCTCGTCTCAGCTGCACCCCAATTCTTACACGTTCCTGAGAGCGTTCGAGGTGACGTGCGCCCATCTGGGTGTTGGGGCCACGCTTCCTCTGTTCTTTCGATTGTTCTCGCTGCAGCGCCAGGTAGGACGGGGGACCGACCGGAAGAGTTTTATTTCCTTCAAGCAGCGGACCAAGATATTCAAGGCTCACTCGGAATCTATCTGGGCTTTCAAGACAAATTACTTTCTGGTAAAGCTGGCGAGGGAGGAAGCTGTGAGAGCGCTAAGTTTCCTGGTGGTAGATACTGATGAAAATGATGAGCCTAGACTCGATGACCGAGGGCAGGTGATTCACATGAGGCTCTGGTTCTTTCCCTTCTCATGGAATTACTCCTATTACGGACGCCCGGTTAGTGAGTTTGTCCAAGTAGGAGATTCCTTGAACGAGGACAATGCAGCTAGCTTTGAGGAGTTTCGGAAGTTGGTGGCCTCTTTTACTCCGACCCCCCTGCTGGACGGGGAGGGTAAGATAATGCTGGATCAGGACGGGGGAGAAGCTGTGGAGCGTCCTTTGATAGACGTCACAGATCTCCTGGCGTGTAACACCTGGAAAGAAATGTTTGAGTTCTTTGGTATTTGATTTCATTTATGTTTGTTATTGTGTTTCAATAATCCTGGCGTTCGTGACTAATTTGTATTCTTTTCTTTGCAGGCTCCATGGCGAATCCCTTAGACAAAATCCAGGAACGACTGCGCCAAAACCAAAAGAAGAGGTCGCAGGTTGCTCAAACCAAGCTGACCGAAACGAGCGGCTCAGGGTCGGGCCCCCTGGTCCAAGGGTCTCCGAGTGCGTCTACTGGCTCGCTCATGAAGAGGCATAAATATGCAGCGACCGTGGATTTGACGGTCAACGCTCCCCCCAAATCGAAGTACGTGCTGCCGCCCTGCTTCGTGAAGCGGAACGTCTTTGAAGGGAAAAACATGGAGGTCGACCGGGCGGACTCTCTGTTCATCGAGGCAATGGATCTCCCTGCCCGGCGTCTATCTCTGGCCCAGGATGCAAGCGCAATCATGCGGGTATTGTCCATGGCTTGGCTGACGGCCGAAGGAAACCCCGGGCAGGAAAGGGAGGTGATAAAGTTAAAAGAGCTCCTGGCTGCCGCCGAAGGAAAGCTGGTTAAGGCCTCTGAGGAAGTTGCGGCCTCTGCTAGGGAGTTGACTGATCGGGGGAACATTATCGCCAAGCTGGAGGTTGACAAAAGGAGGGCCTTGGACCAGAACAAAAAGTTGAAGGATGCCTTTTTCCCAAAGGATGAGGAGGAGGCTGGTACCAAGGATTTGGTGACCAGGGCCCAGTTTCTTGCTCGGATTGACCAGGATATGGAAGATCTGGACTCGTCGACTGAGCTCAGTTTCCAAAATGTTGTAGATCAGATACAAGCCCTTCATCTCGAATTGGCTATGGATACCGGTCGCATCAGTTATCTTTACAAAGTTGAGAATGGTCAGATATTGGTCCCTGCAGACTTGGTCGTGGAAGACTCTCAGCCCGGGGTTATTGCTCAGTCTGAACAACCTGAGACGCAGCTGCCCCAGAGAGAAGGTCAACCTGATGCTCCAGAAGGGGAAGGGAACTAGTCTGGCCTGCATACTGTAACTTGTAATTTACCATGTTTTTGGTTTTCTCGGGGACGTGGTCCCCTTTGAATGTAATTATGAACAAGTCGGTCCTTTGGGGTCGCAACCTTTTAGTAAAATAGTCTGACCCTGGTGGTCGTTTGTCACTTCATAATGTTTTTACTTACAAGTATTTTTAACTGTGCGTCCGTCGGAGGACTTCCTTCCTTTTATATTTCTATAAATGTTAAGTGTTTGATGTTTGTGTGACTGTTATGATGGTTAGATGTAATTAGGCAAATACGGGGTATGTGTTTGTAATCTGTTGGTTTAGGGGACCAATCAGATGTTGGAGGCTGGCTCCTGGTCGGTACTCGGGCCAAGATAATGACTCGGGCTCCGAGGCTTTAACATCCCATCGCGAGTTGGGGTTCTTCCTGGTCGTGGTACATAGGCGACGTCGGACTCGTTTGAGTATCCGCCCGTGCAACAGTTACCTCCTTATTCTAGAAGAAGATCCTGATAATCATGTTATTTGGGCTACTGTGCTTGTACCTGGGCATGCAGGTTTAGTCGGACCTATTGCTCCTCGCTTGACAGTCGAGCAAGGTGACTCTGTAATTAACTATAATATTGTTTGAGCTTCTCGGCGTTCCACGGTCGAGCAAGTTCTTCCCCGTGAAGATTCTCTAAATAATAGGCACCGTTTTCGGTCTTTACCCGGACACGATACGGCCCTTCCAATTTGGCGTTAGTTTTCCTTCGCGGGAATCTCTGTGATTCCTTCTTAGAACAAGACTACCCACCTCGAATGCTCGTCTTATGACTTTAGAGTCATATCGAGCTGCTATTTTCTGTTTAAGAGTGGCCTCTCGGAAAGCAGCTTCTGATCGGATTTCTTCGACCAGGTCAAGCTCGTCTCTTAAAACTTCGGAGTTGGTGTCTTGGTCCATTGGGGACTCTGTCCGTCTGGATCAGATGTGCATTTCTACAGGAATTACTGCTTCGGTCCCATATGCCAACCGGAACGGGGATTCACCTATCGTTGAGTGGGGAGTGGTTCTATATGCCCAAAGTACGCTGTGTAATTCATCGACCCAGTGTTTCTTGTGCTCGTCCAGTCTCCGTTTTAGACCTCTTAGGATTACCCTATTTGCAGCTTCTGCTTGTCCGTTGGTTTGGGGATGCTCAACCGAAGCAAAATGTTGTTTTGTTCCTACCGAAGCAACAAATTCTTTGAAATGTCTATCGGTGAATTGGGTACCGTTATCTGTTACAATGGCGAGCGGCACCCCGAACCGAGCGAGGATGCTCCTCTTAAAGAAGCGCAGTATGTTGAGTGCAGTAGTCTTGGCTAAGGCCTCAGCTTTTATCCATTTGGTGAAATAATCGACGCCCACAATGAGGTATTTACTTTGGCCGGATCCGACGACGAATGGCCCTAAAACGTCCATCCTCTACCACGCGAATGGCCATGGGGAAGATAGCAATTTTAGCTCAGTAGGGGCGCTACGTGTACGTCTCCATATCGTTGGCATTTGTCGCATCTTCTTACGTGTTCTTTCGCATCGTGCTGGAGTGTCGGCCAATAGTATCCTGCCCGGAGGATCTTCCGGGCTAACGATCGTCCGCCCGGGTGCTGTGCGTTAATTCCTTCATGGACTTCTCTTAGTACGTGTGGGATGTTCTCTTCCTCTACGCACCTGAGGAGTGGCGTAGAGAAACCTCGGCGATACATACGCCCACCGACTAAAGAGTACGAGCATGACCTTCGACGCACGGTGTTGGTCGTTTTCGGGTTTGTTGGTAACTCACCCTTTGTCAGGTAGTTAAACACTTGGGTCATCCAGCAGTTGGCGTTGCCCACGAGATTAACGTCAAGGTGCGTTGAAGATTGTTCGATTCTTGGTCGGGGAACACTTCTTGTATGACGGACTTGTTGTTTCCCTTTCTTTTCGTGCTTGCTAACTTGGAAAGGATATCAGCTCGGGTATTATTCTCTCGCGGGACGTGTTTGACCTCTATGTTTGTGAATCGTTCTAGCTTGTCCTTTACAAGGGCCAGATATTCGGCCATATTGTCGTTTTTGGCCTGGAAATCTCCTCGGACTTGGTTAGCGACCAGCTGGGAATCCGTGCATATTGTGATTTCTTCTGCCTCCAGGTCGGTCGCGAGTCGTAGGCCGGCCAGGAAGGCCTCATACTCCGTCTGGTTGTTGGATGTAGGGAAGGACAAAGTTAAAGATACTTCGATGATGTTTCCCTCTTCGTTTGTCAGGATAATTACAGCTCCACTACCCGTCGAGCCAAATGCTCCGTCTATGGAGATGGTCCATTTGGATGGAGATTTCGGCTCCTGCTTGGTGAAAGTGAGTTCTGCTACAAAGTCGGCTAGTGCTTGAGCCTTGAGAGCTTGTATCCCTTCGAATCTGATATCGAACTCGGACAGTTCCAACGACCATTTTAACATTCGCCCGGCCATGTCTGGCCGTTCGAGTAATTGTCTTATGGGTTGGTCTGTTCTCACGATAATGATGTGGGCTAGGCAATAATGTGTAGTCTTCTGGCTGCAAAAAGGAGGGTCAGGGCCACCTTTTCTACCTGGAGGTACCGAAGTTCGGGGCTGTGGAGCGACTTGCTTGTAAATTAAATAGGTTTTTGTCCCTCGGGTAGGTCGCGTACGAGGGTTGCGCTTACGGCCTCGTTCGCTACGGCGAGATAGAGGTAAAGCGTTTCCCCTTCGTTGGGACTGGACAAAACTGGGGGCTCAGATAATGTCTTTTACAAGTAGGACAAGGCTTGCTCGTACTCCTCAGTCCATTCAAAGGTAGCCTCTTTACGGAGGAGTTTGTAAAAGGGGAAGGCGTGCTGAGCGGATTTTGCCACAAACAGTGCGAGGGAAGCGAGGACCCCGTTTAACGATTGTATGGACTTTTTAGAATCAGGAGTAGAAAGTTCCATAAATACCCGACATTTGTCAGGGTTGGCTTCAATACCTCGTTAGGTTAAATAGAATCCGAGGAACTTCCCTGCTCGGACCCCAAACGTGCACTTCTCGGGATTGAAACGCATTTTGCATTCCCGGGCTTGATCGAATACTTTTCTAAGTGGGACGCGTGGTCCGTCTCTTGCTGAGATTTGACGATCATGTCGTCCATGTATACTTCAAGCATGTCTCTGATTTCTATTCGGAACACCTTGTTCATCATGTGCTGATATGTTACGCCTGCGTTTTTTAAACCAAAGGGCATAACGTTATAATAATAGTTGTCCGATTCGGTCATGAAGGCCGTGTATTTTTTTGTCAGACACGGCCATAGGGATTTGATTGTATCCTGAGTAGGCGTTCATAAAGGACAACAGTTTGAAACCGGTCGAATTGTCGACCAATTTGTCAATGTTGGGCAAAGGATATGCGTCTTTCGAGCAAGCCCGGTTAAGATCGGTATAGTCAACACACATTCTCCATTTTCCATTAGACTTATTAACAAGTACAATATTTGAAAGCCAGGTTGTATACCTAACCTCAGTCACAAATTTTTCCTCTAGGAGGTCTTTAACAGCTGACTCGGCTGCTTTGGTTTTCTCGGTTGACTGCTTCCTCCTACGCTGGGAAACCGCTTTGTGCGTTGGGTCGATGGAGAGGTGATGACAGGCCGTTTCGGGGTCGAGCCCTGGCATTTCTGCGGCGCTCCAAGCAAACAGATCGGCGTTTCCCTTGAGACATGCCTCCAATTATCGTTTTGCCAAGTCGGGCAGATGGGCTCCGATCTTAACGCACCGAGCCGAATCATCCCCTAAAGGAATCAGCTCGAACTCTCCGTCAGGAATTGGCCGGGAAAGTGGATTGGTTGGCTTCCGAACGCCCCCACCTTCATCTGAGAACCTGCAATCCATATCGACTGAGTCGACCTGAGGAAAAGCCTTGGATGTTTGCGGAGCATCTGAAGATGTTAGGGCTGATGGGTTTGGTTGGTAAGATATCGAGCTGAGACCCCTGGATGCTGCTTCAAAGCATCGGCGAGCAGCTTCGACGTCACCGTGTAGTGTAGCGACTTTGCCTGAAGTAGTATAATACTTCATTTTTAGCTGAACGGTGGATGGAATAGCGATCAGCTCGGCCAATGTTGGTCGTCCCAAAATGCATTGGTATAACAAAGTACAATCCATGACCAGGAATTGGACGCGAACAGATCTAGCGGTTTCGGATGCCCCGAAAGTGACGAAGAGATCGACGTAACCCCACGGTCGGGAGACTGCTCCGTTGAAGCCCTGTAAGTCTGATCCGACGTACGAAGTCACGTGTGTTTCATTCAACTGGAGTGTTGAAAATAATTGGGAGTACATGATGTCGCATGAGCTACCATAGTCCACCAGGATTCTTCTGACATCAAAATTTGTCATCCGTGCACGGATCAGTAATGGGATGCTGGCATTCGGTGCTCCTCCCAAGAGTTCCTCTCGGTAAAAAACATTATGAAGTGACAAATGACCACCAGGGTCAGACTATTTTACTAAAAGGTTGCGACCCCGAAGGGCCGACTTGTTCATAATTAAATTCAAAGGGGACCACGTCCCCGAGAAAAACAAAAACATGATAAATTACAAGTTACGACACGCAGGCCAGACTAGTTCCCCTCCCCTTCTGGAGCATCAGGTTGACCTTCGCTCTGGGGCAGCTGCGTCTCAGGTTGTTCAGGCTGAGCAATAACCTCGAGCTGAGAGTCTTCCACGACCAAGTCTACAGGGACCACTATCTGACCATTCTCAACTTTGTAAAGATAGTTGATGCGGCCGGTATCCAGAGCCAATTCGGGATGAAGAGCTTGTATCTGATCTACATCATTTTGGAAACTGAGCTCAGTTGACGAGTTCAGATCTTCCATATCCTGGTCAATCCAAGCAAGAAACTGGGCCCTGGTCACCAAATCCTTGGTATCAGCCTCCTCCTCATCCTTTGGGCAAAAGGCATCCTTCAGCTTTTTGTTCTGGTCCAAGGCCCTCCTTTTGTCGACCTCCAGCTTGGCGATAATGTTCCCCCGATCAGTCAACTCCCTAGCAGAGGCAACAACTTCCTCAGAGGCCTTAACCAGCTTTCCTTCGGCGGCAGCCAGGAGCTCTTTCAACTTTATCACCTCCCTTTCCTGCTCGGGGTTTCCTTCAGCCGTCAGCCAAGCCATGGACAATACTCGAATGACTGCGCTCGCATCCTGGGCCAGAGATAGACGTCAGGCAGGGCGATCCATTGCCTCGACGAACAGAGAGTCCGTCCGGTCGACCTCCATGATTGTCCCTTCGAAGAAGTTCCGCTTCACGAAGTAGGGCGGCAACACGTACTTCGGTTTAGGGGGAGCATTGACCGTCAAATCCACGATCGCTGCAGATTTATGCCTCTTCATGAGCGAGCCAGTAGATGCACTCGGAGACCCTTGGACCAGGGGGCCCGACCCTGAGCCGCTCGTTTCGGTCAGCTTGGTTTGAACAACCCGCAACCTCTTCTTTTGATTTTGGCGCAGTCGTTCCTGGATTTTGTCTAAGGGATTCGCCATGGAGCCTGCTAAGAAAAGAACGGTTGATAAAGAGAGGAGGGGGTTGTACCTGCAAGGCACTCCGATGTTAAAGTAAGATACTGAGCAAAGAGCGTGCAAGTACGAGAATTAAGGTGAGAGAATTCGATACCTGGCCCTCTCCTCTGAAAGGGTTTATATACAGTCGTTACTGGGTGGTTATTGGTTCAAACCGTTTGGCGCGGATCATGGAATCCGCACGAATAGGTAACGGTCAAAACTAGCCGTTGGGGGATTTCATTCTGGTTGATACAACCTTGGTCGACAAGGACCGTTCTCCTCGGTATGGTGCTCGACGATGAGTGTGTCAGCCTATCACTTTGTCTGGCCCAACTCTGGAAGTTGGGCTTGCCCGGAACAGTAATGATTCTTCTTCGGAAGTCATCGCGGAGCTTTTTGTCAAGTATGCTTCATGTTCCGACCAAGTTTGCAACCCTTCGAAATCAACTTTGTTTGCTGGTGGTATGAGTGTTGCAAGACACAGTTTTTTGACGAGTAGGTTTGGATTCGTTATGGGATCTCTTCCTTTTTCCTATTTGGGTGTTCCTATCTTTAAGGGTCATCCCAAAGTTCCGCACTTCCATCCAGTAGTGGACAAATTCAGGCTTAGGTTGGCGGCTTGGAAGGCTATTTTACTGTCGATTGCGGGTAAAGTTCAGTTGGTAAATTCGGTCATTCTTAGCATGTTTCTTTATTATTTATGTATTTACTCTTGGCATGTGAGTTTACTTAATCAGATCGAATCGGTGCCGTAACTTTATTTTGGAGGGGGGATGTCCTCAAGCAAAAAATGGCAGTCGTGGCTTGGAAGGTGAGTTGTTAGGATCGTACCGTCGGAGGTCTTGGAATTAAATCTCTTAAGGACACCAATGCAGCTTACAACCTTGTGCAGTGCTGGTGCATTTTAAATGAGTTGGAATCCTGGACTATTAATTTGAAAGCTAGAGTTTTTGTGCAAGGGAGGATGCATAATTCTCGTATATTTTCCTCGACGGGATGCAAAGCGGTTTATTCAGAGCTTTTGGAACATTCTTTATGGATTATTGGCAAGGGTGATAAAATTAATTTATGGAGGGATAATTGGTGCGATCAGTCGTTGGTTGCGCTTCTTAACATGCCGGTTTCCAAGCAAAATTTCCTTAAGGCTGGTATTAATAGCATTCTGTCAGGTAACTCTTTTTCCTTATCGCTTGCACTTATCTCGCTTTGCCCAACTCTCCCTCAGCTTATTTCGGGTATTCAGGTGAATTATTGCAATGTTGATAAAATCATTTAGAAAGCTTATGTTAATGTTAATTTAAATGTTAAGAATGTTTATTTGCATTGTCATGGTAGAAGACATGTTTCAAATGCAGCAAACTTCTGGAATTCTACCATCCCTCCCTCTCATTCTATTCTTTTTTGGAGGTTACGGTTACACAAATTATGCATAGATGACGTTATGACTAAGTATGGTGTTAACATGTCGTCCGTTTGTAACTTGTGCTTTCGTCATGACGAATCCCTTCATCATCTTTTCTTTGGTTGCATTTATGCAGAGAAAGTGTGGTCTTGGCTTGGCAGTATGCTTAACATTCCTTCTATAATTGTTAATTTTGAGGATTGTTTGTCGGTTATGGAGAGTTTGGCTTCAACTCAATGTTTGGTCCTCATTCGTGCTTCCAATGTTGTTGTGATAAATGAGATTTGAAGGGCGTGTAACCATGCTCAGTTTCTTAACAAGTGCATTCCTTGGCGAACGACGACCTCTTTCATTTTTTCGATTTCTCAGCTTGCTAGCAACTCCTTTGTGGTGCTTCTCAAGTTAATATGGAAGATTTCTAAATTCTTAAGAATTTTTTAGTGTCTGTAAAAGTTCCCAAGCTAACAGTGTGTAGTAAAATTATTTGGAGCTCTCCCTTTAGTAGTTGGACTAAGGTGAATGTTGACGGGGTTTCCGGCGGTGCTCTGTTAACGTCAGCTTGCGGGAGTATTTTTAGAAATCATCTTGGAGATCATGTTGGGAGTTTTGCTTATTTTCTTGGAAACGAAAATGCCTTTTTTACAAAAATTATGGGTGCAATTCTGGCCATGAACAAGCCTTTACTCATGGATTGACTAATATGTGGATTGAATCTGATTCTAAATTGGTTGTTTCTGCTTTCAGTAAATCATTTGTTGTGCCTTGGAAAATCAGGAATAGATGGGACCAATGTATGCACTTACTAGAGGATTTTAATTTTATGGGTACTTCTATTTTACAGGGAAAGAAATCATTGTGCTGATAAACTAGCTAGCTTAAATTTAGATATCCCGATTATTATTTGGTGGAATGATGTTCATACGGTGGTTAAAACAAGTTTAGTTTACCTTACTTTAGAATCAGATAGATTTGAGATTTCGACTTTATATCCTCCTCATTTTTGTACCTACTTTTCATTTCTTTATATCGCTCATTTATTTTATTTAAAAAAAAATTAGAATGCATGACAATGCATCCATAAGGAGTTTTTTCTTTATTTGAAAAGTTGTTAGTCTGTTATAAAAAACTGGATCTTTGGATTTTTTTTTTCCATAAAGGGGTTATTTAAAAAAAAAAATAATCCACTCATTTCATCAAGAAACATAACTAATTATTGACTACTTAATTATTATTTGTATTACCAAAAAAAAGTTGAACTTTAACAAAAATTGCTTAAAATTTTAATGATGTTTTAAAATTTTAATATCCAAAAGATTATAGTTAGAGGGTGAAATACTTAACGTACTATTTCATAAAAATTATTTAAACTAATTTTTATTTAATTTATAAAAAAATCTTTACAAAATTGTTTCAAACAAAATTATCTAACAATATAAAAATCATTTTAAGAAAACCCTAAATCTCTAATCCATGATTATGAATTTATACTCTGAATGTTGCATTATTGTCACCCATATTTCCCACAAAAGTGACATGAAAATAATCAACATCACTACACAATAAAGGTATTTTTCGTAATAATTTGGGAGGGGGAACCCATAAGACGTGATATGATCCCATCCCTTCCCTTAGAGGGAAAATATTTCCCACACAATGCCCAAATAAGACAACCCCTGCAGAAAAATTAGCATCCCTAACTTAAAGGGTTGTCTCAAACATACTTGCCTCAATAAATTAGACACCGCATGATAGCATTCTTGTGTGACCAAACCAGATTGACAGCATAATGTTCTATAAATTGGGTATAGTGTTAATAACATGGTTTTGTTGGTGAACCTCTTAAACTAGTAATGTCACGATTGACAAAAATAAGTACTGTAAAACTCTATAAGACGGACACCTTCAGTTACAATACCCAAGTGTTGGATGATATGGTGAACAGTTTATAAGAAAAAGGTACAACATGTGTCTAAGCAAAATACCACTTAATGTTCGCATTAATAATCATCACCCTTTGATATAACCTCTTTGCATGTTGGTCGGAGTAGGATTGTATGTTCAAACTGTGATACATAGCTTCCTTTCACGTCACATAGAGGAGGATAAGGCTGCATGTAAGGAAGGAAAAATTAGTCATAATTTGAACAGAACTACATATTTGCATTGACATGTAACCTGCCAAGGTATATGGCAGCAAAACCCGTAAAAACTATCAATAACGAACACGCTAGGGCTTCATAAGAGATTACAGATATTTCCTTCTGATTGCAACCATTACAACATGTAATTTTAATTTCTTTTTAAAAAAACATTAACCATAAATTTATTGATTGTAGCTCCTATAATGTACCTGAACAATGCCAGCGTCACACAAGTTCTTCAATGCCATTAAGTATTTAGTCTCTCCAAGGCGATCTAAATATCGTCTACAGAAGGCCAGAGTGGAGAAATTCTTGTTGATAGTTGCTAAAAGTTGCTTAGCTCTAGGCAATCTCAATGGCATATGACCAACATCAAAGTTTTTCATGTAGTGGCTGCATTCCAGGTCTTCTCGTACGTATCCTTTCCCTGAACATAACATTTAAGTGAACTTTTTTGTTGTGTATTATTAAAGTCATTACAACAATGTCCAACACTTGAAGAAGCTACTATTACCAGTTGACCCAAAGGTTTCAATAGCATAAAATTCTCCCTCTTCCATCTTTGTCTGCTCTCCACCTTTCACAATGGGGACGGATTTACCAGCATGAATTTGATAACTGCCAATGCTATGTCCATTCAAATTCCGTATACTCTTAACTGCAATGACAATATGATTGCATTATACATCACAGTATATTTTATCATGTTTATTTCTATTAACAAGATAAAATAAAGTTAAATTGTTTTTGTATAATCCAGAGTTGTTTTCATAAGTTATTCTGGAGAGCTTAGGGAAATAAGCTGAAAATAATTTATGAACATGTCATAAGCTATTTTTATAAATTCTCCCAAACAATATCTCAAATGATTATGTCCGTAAATAAGCTCAAATAAGTCAATTTCAAAATACTTTTATTCCCGTCAAACTAACATTCTCACACAAGTTATAATTGCTATCCCCTCTATTTTTCGTGGTTACTTTTAATACCCTTGAATATGAACAGAGTAGGAACTTTTAGAAAATGAGCTTGCTGTGATAGAGCAATGCAATTGAATTGCCCTTATATAATTAGTTTATGGAATGTGGTTTTAGTTTAATACTTGTTAAGCCTTCGATAATCCAATCCCATAACTTACAAGAACTTGAACATCCAATAAATCTTCGAATCATAAAGCTTGAAATCGTCTTTAACCCGGGAAACGAGAAATTGATCTTGTTGTTCCCATAAACAGTAGGACTTTGAAATTCATCCAGCAACGTGATCCTCAACCATAAGAAAGTTGGGAAAAACTACTGGATTGGAAAGATTATCGTAGAGACGATGAGATTTGATCATTGGTTCAACCAAATAAGCAATTCACATTACAATTACATGTGGGAATGATACTGATGGAGCTGAAAAAGTTACTAATCCAAATGCAGGAGTCGCCTGAGATTGATGGTTAAATGGTGGAACATTGATTGGAGGTGTACTGATGGCATGTTGAGGCAGGGGAAGAGAAAAAAATTAGATGCCAATAGGGTTTCAGTTTAGGCTCTATTCCTATTCTGTTGATAGACCACTGAGGTAACTAATTTATGTTGGTTATAGTTGCAGTGGATCCTAACCATAGTTAGAGTGGGATTATTAAGACACCCAAAATATCAAGTAACATATACTCCACTATATTCTTTTTATCTTTCAAAGATTTGTTTTCTATTTACATATCAACAACATCAACAAATGCCAAGGAAGATCCAACATGAACCCTCACTAGATGTGATGTGTCTGTATTTGAAATTCCCCATTTCATTTGACGATAAAGAAAGGTAAATTTTGTATTGGTTCATTATGGAATATACATGGGGAAACGTGCAAACCAAATAAAATGAATACAACAAATGTCCTACAAGCATCATACCTTGATACGTCTTCCCATTAATCTCAACCTCATATGACTCCATGACCTCTTGAATTGCAGAACCAACATCACAAAGGCGCACATCAACTCCAGCTTCCTGGATCAGTTGGAGGAACCAACATATTACAACACGGTCTAATCAATGCAAAAACCAAAATAACCCTCCACACAAATCAAACAGAAAATTTGTCTGTTCAATAAAACTTCTGAGCAAACACACATGTACATAAAGTCAAAAACAGACCAGTGCAGTTTAGTCAAAATATATACAGATATAGATGTAAATGCTAGAATACAAACAGCAAAATTTGGAACCCATGTCATTTATATATATGTACAGTGTCGGAAAAAACACTAGTTCTACTAATTCCCTAAACAACTTTGTATAGCTGCCCAAACTCCAATATATCAGAAATGGAAACATATATATACAGAGCTATGAAGCACGGACACCCCGTATACGACCCTCACAGTGACACGGCGACACCGGTAATAATTTGAAAAAATAAATAAAGTAATTACAAGTGTCGGTACAGGTGTCCGACACCGACCCTGACACGCCTTTTTTCAGAGGTGTCGGTGCTAAAAAAGACACTAACTAGTTTCCTGAACAACTTTGTATAGCTTCCCAAACTCGAAGTATAGCAGAAATGGAAACTCCGATAACCAATAACCACCGTCAGTTTACGGAGAAATACATACTCTTAAAAGATGCAATATTCTACCAAGGAAATCAGCTAGAAACGTCATACATTATACTCCCAAAATTATTACTCCCTCCAGTCTCATATAAGCAAATTTACAAAAAAAAATTAAGGACTTAAATATAAGCAAAAGTCACCTATATTTATTATATTAAATGTTATTATTCCAAATATATCCCTACTTTTTTTTCACATTTCTATATTTTTAACTATATCCAAAGCAAAAAGTAGGGGTAAAATTAGAAAGAGTATAAGACTCAAATGCATTCAAACATTTTTCTTAAAGGACGAGGTTTTTTTGTAAATTTGCTTATATATAAGACCGGAGGGAGTATATCATACCAGTATTAGACTTTGGTTTCAGTACCATCTCAATAAGTCAAAATAGGATCTCAACACACCTTTCACACCCATAACTTAACATCTAGACTATGGACACATGTGGCTCACCAACAGACCTTGGTCATGCTCTAATACCAAATTAGGAGTAGAACTTGACCTAACTCAACCCAATAAAACTAGCTCAAAGGGTAAGAATTGCCCAAGCTTTATACCAAATTAGGAGTAGAACTTGACCTAACTCAACCCAATAAAACTAGCTCAAAGGGTAAGAATTGTCCAAGCTTTATAGGAAAGTGTTGAGAATTTCCTAAACCTAAATCATCAATTTGGGAGCTCAACAACGAGAAACATGGGGAATAAAGCAAGTCAATTTCTCCCCTAACCTCTTGAGGACCATGGATGTCAGATGCGTACCCTAGTACCTCAAGGGCACATAAGGTTGTCAAAATCGAGATCTTACATAAGATCGAGAGAGAATATCAAAATCGTAAAATATAAAATCATAATTGAGATCGGAAGATCCTACTCAATTATTTATGTATGATCGAGAGGTGTAACAAAATCGTAAAATATAGATCCTACTTAAATGAAAAAATAATAGTAGATATTTTAAGTATTTTTACAATGATATAAATATATATATATATATATATATATATATATATATATATATATATATATGTATGTATATACGTATATATGTATATATGTATATACGCATACGCATATATGATTGAGTTTTTATACTTTATTACAACCACATGAAACATTTGTTCGACATTAAGGACCTATTTGATCAATTACTAGGATTATCATAAGTCAATCAGTTAAAACAAAACCTATAAGTGAGATGTTTATTCTCAAAACCCTAAATCTAAAACTTCATAATTCCAAAAGGCACGCGTTTGACACATTTTAATGATAGTGGCCGAAAAAGGCCAATCATAATCAAAATTGGAAAAGATCTCAAAAAAATCAATGATTTCACGATTTTTTTTTTTACAATTTGGCTACAACATAAGATCCTACTTAATCCGGATCGTTGGGAGAGAATGAGATCGTAAAATCTTAAGATTTTAAGATCTAGATCGAGATCTTGACAACTATCCAATGGCTTGCTTCTGAAGCCTGCCAATTCCCTTCAGCGTTTTCCTTAAAATATTGTGATGCTACTAGGCCTGCGACTCTAAAGAAAGGTCTACCTCTGATCCATTGACATTTTCTGGTGGTTTCAAATCCAGTACTGAAGATAAATACAGAAGAAGCTTAGGAAATACACACTACAAGAGAATTATTTTGGATTCAAAATCTACCTCAAGGAGTCAAAGATACTTGTGTCATATGTATCATCTATTGTAACAGCCTTTTGCATAGTTTCACACACACAATCTGATCCTTCATACCAGTACTAAGCATACAGAATTGGATGAGATCTTAGTAAAAGATAAAGGTCGTTAACTAGAGTCTCACAGTCAGCCACATTCCTTTCCAAGATTACTAAGTGGATACTTTAAGGATCTATGTACACACATTCTGTGCACTGCTTGATAAACTCAAGTTCATGATCAATTTAATTGACAAATCCACACTGACTTTGAGAGTGAGTTATATTAAGAGTAACTGAACTTGTTTGTTAATTGGGCCACAACACAAACAACTAGAGTCATGGCACCTAAACATGACCAGCAATGAAGCATGGATGCGCTAAAATCTCGGCCAAATCACACCACATATGCTGTGATACGACGTCAATACGTATTGAAGGAGTATCCAATTTTTTTATTTAAAACAAAAAATTCTTATACGGCCTAGACATGCTACAACATGTCTCCAATACACCACAGATCTGGAAGTATATCTTATGACTGTTCATTTTTCAAGTACACCAATCAAAATTTCCCCTCTTTAATTACTTTTCCCTCAACTTTAATTACATCTTCTCTCTCCTATGTAATATGTGATGCACCCACTGTTGCTATTTTTTAAGATTGGTTTCCTTTTCCCATAATTCTTTTATCAGTTATCAATTGTTGCAAATTCAATTTCACGGCCTAGTGGTATACAAATTTGAAAGCCGCTCTATTCACTGATGATGATGGTGAAAGAGGAGAGGACATTGATACTATTCCAATATATTAGTTTAGGTTTAAGAGTATTTAGTAAATGTGTTAAAACTTGTCTAATTTTATATTTTATATGCATATCTTAAATGTATTGTATTCTATATTTTTTTAATGTCTGGCGTGTATCACTGCATTGGATTCGTGTTGTATCCAATACCCGGTGTTGTGTCTGTCCTTCCATTTGTGACCAATATGTAAATTAATCTTGTTATTTCTCGCGTTAGACACATGTATAGATGGGTAACATTTTTTCAGAAGCGAGTGTTTGGGTTGAGCATTTTGAATTATCAAGTTATTATTAGAAGGGATAATTATACAAAACCCCCTTGCCATTAGGGCGAGATTCGGTTTTGCCCCCCTGAAGTTTTTTTTTTATCAACTCCCCCTTATAAAATCAAAAACCATATTTCACCACCCCCTTTTACTTATCTACTGTTCATCATCTTCCCCAACCACTCTCCTTCATCACCAAATTAGGGTTCATGGAGTGCCGTCGAGCCGGTACATTCTCAGCCACAACAACCACCATCCTCTCTCCCTGCATCTTCCTCATCAACCCCTCCCATTTCAGCACCATCTCATCCTCCCCCAATCCCTAACCCTAACCTAATCCAAACTCCAAACCCCAAACCCCTTACTCCAGTTCTTCCTCAACCTCGTCCTCCCCCTTCATTCAGCAGAAACCCTCCGCCTCCACAGTCCCATTTCTCGCACTTCTCCTCGATCCCACCTTCCGCTACTCCTCAACAAGCTTCATCTTTTCCATCTAAATCGTCAATTTCATCCGCTTCCGCACCAAGAGGGGGAATGGCACTTGGTGTACCCGCGCATCACCAGAACCCTTCCCCTCTGTTTGCTTCTTCCTTTGGACAGCACTTTGGCGGATTGGGTCGATCAGATTCTACCTCAAATTCTAATACCCTTCCACAAACTAATGCAGTTCAACCAGGGAGTCAAAGTAGATTACCAAATGCTTTACCAAATGCAGATCCAGAAGAGTTGGGTAAGAGTGTTCTCGGAAAAAGAAGCATCCATGAGCTAGTCAATCAGGTGTGCCACACCACTTGTTTTCTATTGTAGGCTTTTCTAGGTTCACTTTTCATATTTTTTATGTATTATTTTTGGTTACATTTCGTATTCATGTATTCATGTTATTACTCTTTTGATTTGAATAATTAAGTGTTTGGGAGGATTATGCATCAGTATTTTACCAATATTTTATTGCTACAATTAACTAAATGGTATGGTTTACTGGATTATCGTATTGGTATATGTAGGTTTTACCAAATTTGGTGATGAAGGAGAGGATGAAGGAGAGTGGTTGGGGAAGATGATGAACAGTAGATAAGTAAAAGGGGGTGGTGAAATATGGTTTTTGATTTTATAAGGGGGAGTTGATAAAAAAAAAACTTCAGGGGAGCAAAACCGAATCTCGCCCTAATGGCAAGGGGGTTTCGTATAATTATCCCTTATTAGAAAAATGGTTTCATCTACATGATGTAATGCTCTTCTTTTGACACAAATGAAGACCAACCTGACACAGCTAAGTATTTTTCCATTAAGTACCTTAATACCCGTATAGGTTGCTTCCCTAGAGGCTTCAAGCAGTGGATCAAACATCGGGTTGAATGCCACAGTAAAAGCACAATCAACAATATGTCCTACAAAGAAAGTTCATGACAATAAGTTGAATAAAGTAATTTTAGATTATGAACACCATTATCCCAGACATACAAGTCCAGGAAAATATTCCTTGTGTATTACCATCTACATGGGTGCCAAAATCCAACTTCATCACATCATCATACTGAAGAACAGTCTTATCTCCCGAATTGGGAGTCCAGTGAGCAGCAACCCTGGAGAGCAGATAATTTCATTAACAAAATTCTGGAAAGAAACCACAATAATAAAAAATAATAAAATAAAGTCTTTTTCTACTAGGTGAGGTTGACTACATTGATCAAGCATCATTCAGATAAAACCAATTCTTCGTAGAGGCCGATTAAAAAAAATGAATCATGTTTAATAGTTTCATTCACTCCATCATCTTCTTGGTCTTCATCTACACTTTTAATTACTAGTTAACAATCAATTCTCAAAATTGGAGCTTCCACTCATCTTCTCACAAGTCCAAACCACTTCTGATAAACATCAACCTTCTTTTTTATTCAAGTGTCACTCCTAAGTTCTACCTACTACCTCTCTAATACATCCATTTATAATCTTATCTGGTATGACCATTCATAAAAATAAAAAAAATAAAAATCTCAGCTTTGCACTATGTATCTTGAGCTCTTATTGATCCTTTGTCACCCAACATTCAGTACCATAACGCGAGAAACCATAAAGAATGACAGATAAAGAACAGAAAATTAAAGATTTACCAATTCAAAGAGCATCCTGTGGGGAAAGCAATGCCTGCTTGCAGGCCATCCTCAGATATTAGCTTACGAACAGTGTTCTCTAATGTTTCACACATGTCGATCATCAACATTCCAGGCTTTATAATGCTTTTCATATACTTCCGAACCTACTCAGAGACCAAGAAACTGAGTATATATATGAAGTTACTAATATAACACCATTAATTATCATGGAACATAAGTACTTCCAATCAACTCTTCATTAGAGTTAAAAGAAAATAAACCACGTCAAAAAGAAAACTATTAGACATAGAAAATAAGATAGTATTTCCTTGGTTGAAATGTAATGAAGTGGGATGTAAATGCGGATCTTTTAAGAAATTTGTAAATGTGGTAATTTGATTTATACATCAAACACAGCTTTCTTTTCATACATTTCAAATCAAATTTTCTCCGATGTTCTCCCTGACTTCGGGAGGAATTAAAGACATGGGGTCAAATAGATCCATATTAATTTTTCATCCACTTTTCCCTCTTCATTTCCTCTTCCCTATCCAAATAATGAGCAGTCAATGCTGTCCAGGCTTTTTTTCCAAAAACTACTCATCAAAACACACGGCTAATGCTGGAATATAACAATCTAAATTGCCACCTGACGATGAACTTCAGCTGCTCGACGGACTGAATTATATATTGGTTTCTGAAGGCGCTCCAGCTCTCTCTTCTCCTCTGATGTTGTTCTCCACAAGTTACTAGCATAGAAATTCCAACATAAATATTAAGATTTTGAAAGTTCAAACTGAATATGGAACAGAATGAGTATGGGAAAAGAAAAACAAATATATACTTTGGCAGGAACATGAAACCCAAGTATTTTGTAAATGTTGTTCACCCCAGGAAGTGTTTAAGCAATGCACTTCTTGGTTTGGAAAGTAAATCCACTCACATGTTAATGGTGCAAAAATGAAGTTGGTTAGTGAAAATTTTGAGGTGAGTCTAAATAGATTTTAAAACCTTCTTTACTATTTTTTATTCTCTGCAAGCTTCTTAAATATTAGGAAATTCAGTCTTTATTTCAAAAACCTAATGACACCAGCTTTGGAACCATAAAGTCTTGGGGTGCAACATCATTTCAGTGAGAGCTCATTGATGATAGAATGAAGTGTGGAATAGCCATGTCTAAAAACACTACAGCAGAAGATTAGCAGCTGAGGTGAAGATAGCAAACAGGAACAATTAAAAAAGCTGAAATACACAAATACTTGAGCTCGAATGCATTGGGATCTCTCTTTGAATTTGAGTTGGGCCTCATTCATCCCCACAAAATCAGCTTGTAGAATGAGAGATGCCTTTCACTTATAACCACTATTCATACCATGCCACTATCCAATGCAGGACTCAAAATACACCCCGCGAGTCCAAGACCGGACATCTTGAGCATGGCCTAGATGACCCCACAACAAATCGATAATGGATGGAGAAACAAATTCGGAATATTCTTTGATACCATATGGGAATTTGGGTTGAAAATAATTCAACCTCACAAAACTGACTTATAAGGTGAGGATTGCCTTTCACTTATTATAACCATTATTCCGATGATATCACAATCCAATGTGGGACCCTCAATAACCCCCATATATACAAATATCATTTTTTTTAGTCACTCTAAATTTTGGGTTTTTTAAACTGAGAAGCTTTGGTTAGTCAATGAACATGCACTGTTACTGATACTAAAAAATTAAAACAGGTAAACAGAATTCATTTCACTCAAACGAATTTTTCATGAAAATGTCATATATTGCTTAAATTTATATATCATCAACTTACTCGTCTTTGTACTGCTGAATTTCACCTTCTGGGAAATCTCCAGAAGGGTAAAGATCAAGAACAGGAATTGATGGTGGATCTGTCTGCTCAATGGGTCCTTTCTTTTTCCTGACCACAGAAGGATAAAATGAGAACTTCGGTAAAAATGCACTACTTGTAGAATAATCATTAAAGGCAGAAGAAGCCCTCACTTGCTTTTAGATTTCTTCTTTTTCTTCTTTGTAACTTCTGTTAGAAGAGAAAAATGCATTTAAATTGAGATCAATAATATGACAGGTACATGATATTATATTACATACCCAATGTAAATAGTTCAAAAATAAAACATCACTACTTTACAGACTAATATAATAACTGCATCACTCAGCGTAATTTGAGTTTCTTACAAGAGAAATGCTTTACAGTATGACATGGTCAATTATTACGAATCCTATTTTTCATGTTCAGAGTTCAGATAATGTTCTTAGAAAGTAGCATGCTGTTTTAGTTTTAACAATGAAGAAACATGGTTAATATACAATTAATCAAAATATTAATTACACGGTAATGGAGTATCATATCTAGAGTGACTTGATTTTGATAGAGAAGAGAAAAGCAATCAAAATAAAAACCAGGGGAGAAAAAAAATGTGAAATAGAAAGAAAAAACAAGTGGACAATCTATTGAAGACTTAGAAGAGGAGAAAGCATTCTCCTTCAAGAGCTTCCCCTTGAGCCACAGCTCTCTTTACCTAAAACTAAAAATTTGCACGACACCCCCCACCCCTTACACATATTTATCTATCAAACTAATTCCCTTAAACTACCTAGCTAACTGTTCTAACTGTCCATTCTCAAATCTGAACCAAAAAAAAAAATGCGTGCAACTTTTTAATTAAAATGGAAAGGATTAATATGAGATAGCCTTTTTGTCAACATAATGACATTTAATCAAATTCAATCTTTTTATTTGTTCGAACACTGCACACTTCATCTCAGTTAGCTTCACTGCTTGACTCTCAAGTGCTCAACCAAAGGGCCTTACTTGTGTTTTCTGGACCTTCCTTCTTCACATTTGTTATTTATCCTTCATGAAACTTTTTTTGTTTTTCTTTGAAACACTAAGCAGGGCTATCCATCATTGTTCATCATTATAGTGAGAGCAGTGATTTTTTTTTTGCTCATCATTTTTGCAAGGCATCATCTCTTTCTATAGTGTAATATGTGTTTTGACCGCTACATCCTCTGTGTCATTTCTTATCGAGAATTTTAATGTTTCTTTTTTGTATCAATATCAATAACTTCATAAAGAAAGTGAAATAACCCTTTATGGAATTATTGGAATTTTCTATTTACAAGAAATTAGGAGTAGCAGAAGTCACATTTCTGCATCTTTCTGATTAAGGTGACAACTTTTTGCTTACCTTTGTTGACCAGTGGTACTGCAAGTTTAGAAGAACCTGGCAGACTCTCTTTAAATGGGGCCAGAATAGGATTTTACCCACTCAAATCTTTTATATTAGGATTCTGCTACCCCAAATAACTAACATGAATGTGTCGGAATAATAGGGTACACACGAAACAATAGTGCTGTACAACTGAATGAAATCTCACTCAACCCTAATAATATGCTTCAGTCCCGAACATTTAAATGGAAGTTAGCTAAGTATGTAATGATACTACAGGTATTTAAATTGGTTAGCATCGTGACAGAAAACCTATGGAGAAAAGTGAATGAGATACAAGTTGCGGTATGTATTCGAAATTTTGAAGCCCCACTTGCTTCCATAAGTCGCAAGGGAAATGTGTTTCTAATCAGTTCACTCAAGTAAGTTGTTCATTCAATGTTCCTACAGATAAAACTTTATCCTAATATTTATGAGATAGGATAAAAATGTGTCAAACTACATGAAATGTATTAGGGTTATTACTTATTACTATTACTATTTACTGAATTTTCTTAATGATATGTGTATAAATTATAAAAACATTACATCCTCTATGTTATAATTTCACAGCACAATATCAATGATCATCCACACACAGAGTTGTTAATTGCACTTAACATTAAGTCCGTGTATATATCAGGTTTTGATGAACCAGGAAGAGTAAATCCTAATACAGCAGACAAATGCATTAACATTTTCCAGGTAAAATAGAATATTCCTAATGTTGAATTTTACAGTTTAAATCAACCAAAAGTATGGGAATCGGAACCTTATGGTAGAAATGAATATACTGACAGGAAATGAATAAAGCATCAAAGCATGGTTTTTTCTTCTGTACAATAATTATGTGCTCACAATTATCAACATATCAAATTAAAATTTAGTAATATTCATATCAGGAGAATTCATTGGCATATTATGAAGCACAGACACCGAAAAACACGACACAGACACAGACACCGGTAATAATTTAAAAAAAAAATTGAATAAATTAAACAAAATCACAAGTGCCGGTGTCGGTTTTGGACTACCGACACTAACACATCTTTTTTCAGAGATGTCAGAATATTATACTGGTATACTCCATCAATTAAACTATACAATTCTTGAATAGCATAATTATTACCTTTACCATCATCTTCTTCTTTCTGTGGTGACAGAGAAAGCTCAGCAATTCCTTCTACATGACTCGGAACCTCTTTAGCTCCACTTTCTTTTTCTTCTGACAATACATCTGAATGTGAATTCTCCTCTGCCATGAATGAAAACCTGTGAGTTTGATCAAAATACAAAATAAGCTCTCACATACAAACCGAAATCATATTCATATACGCTCTTTTCCATGAAGAAAAATATGTTATATCGATTGAACACACAATCGCGAAATCGTGGTGTATAGTGAAGCTCCGGTGCGACGCAATAGTCTGGTACGGTTGCCTTTGGCGGTGGCACCGAAAATCGCGCGCGGTGGAATTGGATCCTCGCGCGTACCACGAGAGGGAAAGAAAATTGGTGAAAAATATAAAGAAAACCTGAAAGACTTTCTTGCGGCTGTGATGACCGACTACTTCCGGCGAGAATTTGCTTTCTTGCGGCTAAGCTGAGTTCAGTGCGACTCCAACTTGTTCTACTGAGTTTGGTTGTCCTAGGGTTTTAATTGTTAGAGAAATAAATAAATAAATCAATTTGCTTTTTTTTAATCTCAAATTTAGCTTAAGAAAAAGATGAGTTATACATCTCTTTTCCGCATGCCTAAAATCGTGTGATACTGTAAAAAAAATAGCTTTAAATATATATATATATATATATATATATATATATATATATATATATATATATATATATATATATATATATATATATATATATATATATATATATATAAATTTAAAATTAACAATGATTAGGTAAAATCAATTAAATTAAAATATAAAGAAAAAATAACTCGTGAGATAAAAATAAATAATATTTAAAAATAATGATTTTATCTTTTAAATTAAGATAATTATTGATTAAAATAAAATATGTATTGTGTTTATAGTGATCCGTGAAATAAAAAATTTATTTGATACAAAATGATATAATATAAAACGTATTTATATAGATATGTAAAATTGAAATTAGTTATTTAATTGTAAAATAAAAAATAATTATAAATTTTAATTGTATTAAATAATAATGCAATAAGAAAAAACAAAAGACTCGTGACATGAAGAAAGACAAATAAAATTGATGTGATAATGTCCTGTGAAATAAAAATATTATTGATGTGTACAAATACAAAATTTAAAATGATTTATTTAATTGTAGGATTAACAATAATTATACAATTTTAATTCTTTAAATAATTATTAAAAAAAATCATGAGATGAAAAAAGAAAAAAAAACTATATTTAAAAATAATGATTTTGTCTTTTAAATTAAGATAATGATTGATTAATATAAAATAAATATTATGTTGATAGTGACTCGTGAGATAAGTATATAGTGTTATTTTATTAAAATTTAAAAAATAGGTGTTTTGTTGATAGTGGCTGAATAAAAATTTACATTTGAAAATAACATTTTTATCCTTTGAATATAAATAATTGTTAATTAAAAAAATAGATATATTGTTGATAGTGGTCCGTAAAAAAATTGAAATTTTGACATTTAAAAATAATTTTTATCGCAAATAATAAAAATAATTAATTAAAATAAAATAGATATGTTTCTAATAATAATTTGTGAGATAGAAAATTAATTGTATGGATAACCTATTATTGAAGTGAGAAAAATCTTCCATTCCATTAAAAACATAAGAGAGGGGGAAAATAGAGATTTAAGAAAAAGAGAAAATAAAGATTTGATCGAAAAATGAAAATAAGAAATGAAACTTAAGAGAGAGAAAAATCAAATTTGAATTTTGAAATTTTGAAATTGAGAAAGTATGTGTGTGTTTATGTATTGGTGGGGAAAAAATTTGAATTGTGAGGTAATGAGTGTTTTACCATGTGTCAAGTAAATAGATGATGAAGAGAGTGAAAAGTTAACACTTGGCATGATGTAATAGGATAAGGGGATGAATAAATGGTAACATTTGTTGATTACATAAATGCCCTTTTGGAAGTGTAAATTTTTAAAATAAAAAGGATAAATTAGTAAGAGCATGCAATTCTTTTTTGAATAGTAGATAATAGATTATTATTGTACACGTTATTATCTATGAGAACAATTATATATTTTATAGTTTCTATCTGGTGTGTAGATTTTGCTAGAAAGATTCTTACTCTGATAGAATGTGTGTGACGTCATCAGATTCTGATATCAACACTCTGGATAAAAACATTTGTCGTACACTTGATAAAGTTAAGACTCATAAACGCTTATAATACAATGGTTCTAAGGAACATTAGTAATGAGGTTTTTGATTGAGACTTTATATGCAAGCCTAAAAGGCTTTACAAGAAATGTGTTTTAATGTTATAGCTCTAGAGTTTCTGAAGATAAGGTTCTGAAGATTCTGAAGACACTATATCAGAAGTTCAAGTTCTAAAGATTCTAAAGACAAGGTTCTGGTGAACAAGATCTGAAGACTCTAAAAACAAAGTATACGCTCAATAAAATTTGAAGATTCTGAAGACAAAGTTCTGTTTGAATGGGTTCTTAAGACTTTGAAGATTATTCTTATTGAAGACCAAGTGCTGAAGATTCTTATGACGAGGTTCTGCTGAACGAAGATCTAATATTCTGAAGACTTAGGTTCTGGAGATTGAAAGAATGACTCTTCTACAACAAGTTTCGTCAAATACATATCTGAACCCTCAAAAGATATTAGAAAACTGAAGATCGAAATAGTTTTGTGTTGAATATAAAAGTACTAAAATTCTGTGACCTCTATCTCGATAAAGTGGCGCATGGATAACTTTTCAGTACTATGATGTTGACCATTCCTTCACATGAACGTTGGAATATTACTGTTGGAATATGTTTTCAACATTGCCCTCAAACGACTCTATTTTCTCAAGCTCTATAAATTGAACACTTTGAAGCTTGTAGAAAGTGGTTGTTGAATATTGCTTGTTGCATGCAAGATGATATTGGTCGGATAACGCTAGCTGGTGCAAATATTCATGAAGATGAATGGCAATGGAGAAAAGATGGAGTTGATGTAAATCAAAGATTAAGATGTTGATTCATGAAATGGTATAAAATACCATTGAAGCTATTGCAATGTGCTTAAGATGAAATCAAATATGTATGTCACAATAATGCAAGCAAGCTAGGAAGAAACTACAAGTTGAAGCTTGGAGATGAAATTAAAAGAAGCCTTTGTGGCTCAACAAATAAAAACTCAAATTATATGTATATGTACATTATGTAAAATGCTTACACCATGTGTAACTAGTCAAGTGATACATCAATAAGTGAAGCATAATAACTCAGTTGATCTTGATAGTTAAACTGGAAGAAACAACATATGCTCAGAAAGGAGTACATCAAAAAGAAACTCAAAGCTCATGAAAAGAAGTCTTATTACTCATCATTATAAAGCTTTTACGCAATACAAAACTAGTGTACTTTATAATCTTTTAGAGATTTATCACTAGATAGTTTTGTATTATAAAGCAAGGAGTTATTGCTCACATCTTGCTAGAAACACTTAGGTGTTATTGTATTTCATTTGTGTAATATTCTTGTAAGAAGCATTAAGTGTACACAAGAAAACCCTTTGTAGAAATACAGTGTAAATCTTTGTTGAAGATGGCTTGGAAAATCCTTTTCGAGAAAGGTAGCATAAATCCTTGTTGAAGGTAGCTTGTTAATTCCTTGAGTGGCTATTTAAGATATTCTGATACTCGAGAGGGCCATGCGCGACTTGGAGGTTGATTCCTTTAGAGGCTTTGAGAGCCAGGATTTTCAATAAGGCAACGGTGGTTTCCATTGTGGTTGTAATCATGTTGATGGTTATTGGATTAAGTCCTTATGAGAAAGCAAATCACTTCGAGGGGTGGACTGGAGTAACTTCGTTAACAGTGATCCAGGATAAAAATAATTGTGTCATTTATTTTTATTGTCATTTATTTTTATGTCATTATTAGATTTACTTTATAATTCATAAAAAAAAAATAGGACAAATGTCAAACTCAATTCAAACCCCCATTTCTTATGTTTCTCAACCTTCATTTAGTTGGTAAATTTAGTTTTGTTGTGATAAAAAATAAATTATTCAAGTAAAATTTTAATGTCTTATAACAATTTTTTCATATTTTTTAATCGGTTATCTAAAATGGCGCGTGTTGTGATTTATATGGTGTGAGGGTTAAAATTATTTTTGTTAGTTGTGACGTTTTGTATGGGTTATCGTTTAATCAAATTTAATGGGTGGGGAATATGTTGGAGGTCTAAATCATGTATCATCTACTGAAGTGAGATCTCACATGTTCTAGTGTCTTTTCATGTGATCTTTATTATTGGCCTTCACCGTGAACCTTGCGAGTGGCACAAAACAATTGTATTCAAGCTTTTGTCCATACTTGTAGAACGAGGGTTTGTCATATGCATGCCTTTAGTGTGGCTTCCAGTAAAAGGAAATGGAAGAGCCTTTGATAGGGCATCAATAACATTGGAAACAGGAACATTAAATATCCCCTCATGATTACCAAATGTTTCACATGGATGTCTTGACACATGGCCTTATGTCTAGTAGTAATGATTACTTAATGTACTATGGTGCTAAATTATTCTAAACAATATAAGGCAATATCTTGAGGGTGTGATTCACATTTTTTGGTGTCTACCAATGTGGATAGTATGGTCGTTTATCATGGATGATGATAGAACTTGACATGGTTTGAACTGTGTATGTTTGTATGGTTTGGATATTTAGGTTAAAAGTTAATGTTTGGATGACTTTTTGCATTACTTCTAGGTTGTTATGTATGCGTGGATGATTGAATTATATGGTTTCATGATGATGCATTGTATTGATTTATTGATGGTGATTGTGTGGCTAAATGAGCGTTGGGTTCATTTAATGTTCTTAGATTAGGTATTTTGCATTGTGCCTCTTCATTATGCATATTGTTTTTTTATTTATGGAAGTGTACATTACATTACTTGAGTTGTTGCATTATGCAGGTTGCTTTGAGATTTGTAGGAAGGCATTGAGCTCTTCACCTGCATTTTGGTATGTCATGGATTGTTGTATATGCACCATGTTTGTGTTTGTGTGTGCATCTTGTCATAAAATGACTACAACTTATGTGACATGGTTAATATGACATTGTTCTGGAAATTGTTGCAATTTGGTATGGTGTAAGTGATGTGGGTTGGATGGTTGGTTCAGTCATGAAGATAATTGGTTTTCCATGAAGGTACAAGCCATACATGAAGATGAAGGATCATGGAGACCAATGGTGACACTGATTATGACATGGCATGAAGATTCTTGGAGTTTTAAAGGAGAAATAGGCATAAGGAGGGAAGTCAATGTTAGGGTCAGTCAAAGGTCAATGCTCAACTATTGACCAAAAGTCAATAGTTTGATCAAAAGTCAATTGTATAAAAAAAAATGTAATTTATTTGTAATTTGTCAATGGCCTTGTAACTTGTACTTGAATTTTGGTATTTTGACTTGTATATGGATTGTAACTTGTTCTTTAAGAAATTGATAAAATTTCCCTCCATTTTTGGCAATTTGAAATTGAAATTGAATTTGGCTTTCAATGCTTTTTGCATTGATCAAAATCTAATAGCCCATCCATGGTCAATATGAAAAAGAAACCTCATAATACTTGGTCAACAAAAAGTCAACCCTCCATGGTTGACTTTGTTGACCAAAAGTCAACCCTCCATGGTTGACTTTGTTGACCAAAAGTCACCTTTGTTATGAATAGCTCATAAATCTTCCTTTTCATGATGTGCACTAATAATCATGACTCATACTTGAGTAGGAACTTAAATGATTAGGTCAACATTCAATTTTCAAAAGGTAATTTTGACAAAAAATGTCAACTGCAACTCAAAAGCTTCTTTTTCAAGCAAACACATACCAAGAAACCTTTATACCATAAGACTTATCATAGAGACATCTTGATCCAATATCATTCACAACATCTTGTATAATAGGTGGTAATTAAATCCAACCTTAATCACCTGATTAATAACCTAGTGTTGAACCATATAGTTAAAATCCAAGTATTATGGACCTTTTGGCCTAGTAATGTTATATGTAGATGTAAATGAATGAATAACCTAAACTAAAATGGATGATTGACGTAAATGCGTTGTTGTACCCCAAAATTTTCCCTCCCATATTCAAGACAATGTGTCTCAAGAGGTCTCCCAGTAGTCACAAGATTCATAATTGCTCATAAGGATTCAAGGTTTCATCAGACAAAGCCTTCTCATAAGCAATGGATCTGAAACTAGGGTTTTGAGTTTCTCAAGGAAGAATGAACTCCCAAAGCATCAAGGGGACTTCATGACATCTCATATATTTCAAAGAATCCCCATGTCAAGTTTCAAGGCTTTCCCTACAAGTTGGTCAATCAAATGCTCGGATACTTAAAAATCAGATAACTTGGTCAACAAGTCAACTGTGGTCAACATAAAGTCAACCTTCAAGATTTTTGGTCAACATCAAGATTATGAGGTGAAATTCATCATTTGATCAAGTTTTGATCATTATTCATCAAGGAAACCTCATAATCATCAAGAATCAAGAGTTACTAAATTAGGGTTTTGTGTAGGAAAAGTCAACTAAACTTTGACCAGCCATAACTTTCACATACTTCATTAAAAATTTCCCATCCAAAGCTCATTTTGAAGGAAATTCAATTCCCTACAACTTTGTGTCTCACAAGCCAAGTCCAAAAATTCTTCATTTGAGAGATATAGCCAAGACATTACAGCTCCTTTTAAAAGTCAACAAAAGACATCTTTTTCCAAAGCTCATTACTTAAAAATGGAGGATCAAATTGACATGGGACCAAAAGGAGTAGTTAGAGGACACTCTAAGCTTTCCAAAATGTCCTAGAAAAATTACATGGGATAAAAATTGAGGGAGTTATGCATTGTTGAAGTTGGGCAATTTTGAGGAGGTGTATGAAGCAGAAAAAGCCAAAACTCAAGATTTCTCCAAATGGGCTCATAATATTTCAACCCAAACTCAATTCTAAGACTATTCACGACCAATTAATCATATTTTCTGATTTTTTATTATTTATTTTATATTATATTGAATTTTAATCATTTAAATTCAATTTTAATTGAAATAAATCATAAAAAATCAAATATTTGATTCCAAAGTTATTTTGGGATCAAATATTTGATGATTATACTGATAGATCACATCCAAATTCGTGAAACCAAAAAATAATGATTTAATATGATTTTTTGAAAAATTTGGCAACTTGGTTTCTTCACCTTCAAGCAATCCATAAATCACTCACCTAGGGCCCAAAAATCTGACCTAAATTACACCATTATAAATACATAAAATGACCACCAAGGCAAGGCAACAATTTCTTAAGAGAAAACCCTAGATTTTTTATAAAAAAAATTTGCATTAGGGCAAAGATCAAAGAGGTTCCCCAAAGAGGTTTTAAGCCATTTTTTCCATCCAACTTTCGTCAAAGAGTAATCAGGAGGCAATAACAATCATCATTGAAGGTGGAATACATGTAGAACACTACATACATAAACATGCCGCCATAACCATAAAGCTTCAAATTGAAACTTTTCATTCTTCATCTTTTAACATATTTTACGTTCATAACGCTGTTTATCATCATGCATAGATCATATTTGACCGTTTATCTTGAAGTTTTGATGCAGATTCGAAGTTATGTCATTGTTAGGGCATGAAACGGCTTCTCCCCAAGGCGCGTGATACAACCACTTTCAGGAAAAACTAATGCCACCATTGAAATCCAAGGACTCGATTTAGTAGGAGTACATAATTTTGATATGTTTAAATTGTTGTTTTTGTGGATGTTTAAAAACACAAGTGTAGCTACGAAAAAAATCGCAGCGAAAGTTGTAACAAAATTCGCAGCAATTTTCGCAGCGTTGGAGGTTGAAGACGAGACGTGGCCACACGCGATTGGTCGGTTTTGAAAGATGAGTAAACATGCAACAAAAGCATCTTGTTTCTGTTGAATAACACCAGTGCGTGCATAACCCAGTGGAAGCGTTGTTTGGTTAGTGGGTGGAGGTATTGGGTTCGAATCAAGGCCTCCACCATTTATTTTTGGGCGAATTTCTTTTTCTTTATATTTTTAATTAATCAATATTATTATCTTAAATAATTAATTAGAATTAATTTAAAATCAATTAAATCATTAACCACCACTAATCTCTTTCTTATAAAAATAAGATTTCATAAATTATCCTTGAATATTTTTCTTACTCATATAGTATTTTATAATAATTAGTTTATTAGGTTTTTTTTGTTAATTTAGTTAATTAAGTTTTAAATTAATCAACCTTGTTTTTTTCTAAAACCCTAATTAATCAACCCTAATTTTTTTTACTAACCCTAATTTTTTTTATTAATCCTAATTGTCGCTCCCCGGACTTACGTCCCGGTGCAGACGCGAACGGTCGGCGAAAAAGAAATGAGGTTGAATTGAATAGAGTCGTCAGCTAGGCATTTTTATCCCGAAGGAAAGGTAATGTTGCAGAAACCAGGAAAGAGATGGATAAGACGGTTGCGAACCAGAGAAACTGAGAAAGGGGGTTGGTTACGACTTGAGAAGGTATTAGCACCCAGATCGTCTGTCGTACTCGACGGGATCCATGCTTACAGGATTGTGTTTAAAAGGGGTAAGTGTATGTGTTATCTGTGTGCAAAAGCTAAGGAAAGAAAGTACAGGTGTCAGTGCAAAAAGGTGAATTGCTCAGGAATAGATGCTTTAGAAAGAATGCTGAAAGAGGGGGATGACAAAGAGACTTTTGTTCGATAACGGTTAAGTTATGCCTACGTATCCTCTTGTGCAATGAGGAAGTCAGAACACTGTAGTTCGACTCAAAGAGACTGAAAATAAATTTATTGTGAACCGCTTACTTGTCTATGCTCAAGTGTATGCTTACTTGAAGTCACTTTCAGCCTCGTCTTCCACATTGTTGATTGCATCTGGGGTCAGCATTCCCCCACTGACAAATTTGGGAGCTTCAGTAGCCTCCTATTGGACCTGTCAAGATGGTTTATAACCCAACCCGAACTTGTCTTCCTTGACCTGAACTTGCAGCAACTTGCCCCAGCCCTAGGCATTCCCGTCTTTAACAACCTTTCGAGCTTGCTTATAAGAGGAGATTGAAGTACCAGACATTTCAGTTGTTGCTTCATTGACATTGAGGGCCCCAAACCCTTGGCTCATTGTCTCATGGATCTATTTGTCCATCTCAATATACTTGTAAGTAGCTAGATGACTGACGAAGATATCCTCCTCCCCACAGATTGTGATGACTTGGCCCTCCCATTCGTATTTTAACTTCTGGTGAAGGGTCGACGTTACAGTGCCAACAACATGAATCCATGGCCGACCCAACAAACAGCTATAGGCAGGCTGAATGTCCATCACGTAGAAGATAGTTTTGAAGATCTGTGGGCCAATCACCACAGGTAACTCAATTTCCCCAAGAACCGATCTTTTAGAACCGTCAAAGGCTCTCACTACCAGGTTACTTAAACGAAAAGCAAGACCATCATATTCCATCTTGACCAAGGCTTTCTTTGGAAGAACATTGAGAGAAGACCTAGTGTCAACCAAGACATGAGAGAAAACAACACCCTTACACTCCAAGGTGATGTGCAAAGCCTTATTATGGTTACGACCCTCCGTAGTTAGATCGACATCAGTAAAACCTAGCCCATGGCTAGTATTGACATTTGAAACCACTATTTCTAGCTGATTAACTATAATCTCTTTTGGCACGTAAGCTGCATACAGAACTTTGAGAAGTGCATTCCTGTGAGCTTCGGAACACATTAGCAGTGATAAAATGGAGATTTTGGAGGGTGTTTGATGGAGCTGGTCCACAACCTTATAGTCACTCTTCTTGATTGTTCTCATGAACTCGTCTACATCCTGGTCAAAGGGTGTCTTCTGAGTTTCCTTGGTAATAGGCTCTTCAGGCACCACACTATTGCCCTTAGCCTTGGCAGGAACTTCTGCTTCAGCATTAGTTCTTTGGAATTGTGAGGCAAATAGACGTCTGCTTTGAGTGAAGCCTCCGCCTCCCCCCACATTATCAATTTATGGTGTAGAAGTGTCAAAAGTGACTTTCTTTCCGTCGCGATATAAATTTGGGCCGTAGTGCCAAGGTACGACACTGCTGCTGTCATATGGAACTGGTCCTGGTACCGTGATAGTAAATGGACTGATTGATGCGGAAGAAGGAATTGAGACAGTCTGAGGTTCATAATAAATTGTAACAGGAGGTCTGACCGGAGATGGTGCTGGTGATGATGGTTGCTGATGTTGATGTTGATATTGTTGTGAGTTGCTGAAAGAATCTAGAATGGGGATTGTTGCAGGATCATAGTAAATAGTCACTGTCGAAATGTCTTTGTAGATGTTTAAGAATTGGCAGAATTTTTGACCAAACAAGAAATGTTCAATTCAGTTCAGAATGTCCTATCAGATGTTGGGACATTATCAAACAGAGTATATGAACTTATATCAGGATGTCTCATCAGATGTTGGGACATTGTGTTAAGAACTTAGTTCAGTTTTTCAGGATGTCCCAACAGATGTTGAGACATCTCAGACCTGCTACCAGAATTAATTATTGATTAACAGATCAGAGATATTTAAGAAGAATTATCTGGAATTAATTAATGATGGATAAAAACAGAACAAGGCGCATCTGTAGGGAGTTTTATATTGAAGTTTCAGTTTAAAACAGAAGACCTAAAAGCACATAGAATCTAGGAGGTAACAAACCTTAATTCAAGGTGGAAGCTGCTGCGCATTAGGGTTGGATCATTCTACAGAAAGCCCAAAATTCAGATACCTATTTAATTAACAGAAACTCATAGAATTGAGTACGAATTACAGAAGACAAAATAGGGTGTCTAGAATTTAATAGCAGGTTGTGTTTTATGTACCACTTTATGAGCTTTTAAGCAAAAGTGCATTTGTAACTTGATTGAAACTGTGAAGTAAGATCAAGCTGTATTGTTTGAAGGATGTCTTCAATTTCAGTAAACTTGTAAACTTGATCACTGTGTGATTGAGGGGGAGTGAGTAGGGTACTCTTATCTAAGGTGTGTCTTAGGTAGAAATTGCATTGGGTAGTTATTAAGTGATAGATTAAACAGGGTGGTTTAAGTCTAGAATTAATATTACTTATAGTGGATTTCCTCCTGGCTTGGTAGCCTCCAGATGTAGGTGTGGTTATACACTGAACTGGGTTAACAAACTTCTGTGTTGTTTACTTTTCTTGCTATTTAAGTTTTGGTTAAATCTGTCAAGTGTCCTATCAAGTGTTGGGACATCTCTTAGGACATCTCATACCTGATCACAGAATTTCAATTGGCATCAGAGCAGGCACCCTGCCTGTTTATACTGGGTGAGATCTAGGGAAAATAAATTCTGTAACATGGACAGAGATATAGGGTCAGTAAATAGACCACCTATACTGGATGGATCTAATTATGACTACTGGAAGCCAAGAATGACTGCATTCTTAAGATCACTTGACAACAGGGCATGGAGAGCAGTAAATGTTGGATGGGATCATCCTGTCCAAGACACCAAAGATGGATCAAAAGTGCTGAAACCTGAAGAAGAATGGAGTAAGGAGGAAGAAGATTCAGCACTAGGCAACTCAAAAGCCTTAAATGCCTTATTCAATGGCATTGATAGGAATATTTTCAGACTTGTGCATCATTGGGAGCTGGCCAAAGATGTTTGGGACACTCTCAAAACAACTCATGAAGGAACATCAAAAGTAAAAATGTCAAGACTTCAACTTCTCACCACCAAGTTTGAAAACTTGAGGATGAAGGAAGATGAATCAATTCATGAGTTCTACATGAACATCTTGGATATAGCCAATACTTCTGGAGCTTTGGGAGAAAAGATGACTGATGAAAAGCTGGTAAGAAAGATTCTCAGATCTTTGCCAAAAAGATTTGACATGAAAGTCACAGCAATAGAAGAAGCTCAAGACATATGCTCCATGAAAGTTGAAGAACTCATTGGCTCCCTTCAAACTTTTGAGATGGGAATGAATGAGACAAATGTTAAAAAGAACAAAAGCATAGCATTGGTGTCAAATACTGATGAAGAAGAAGATGATGAATCAGAAAATGGTAAAAGCTTATCAGAAAACCTAGCTATGCTTGGAAGACAATTCAAACAGATTCTCAGAGGAATGGATGGCAAATCCAAATCCAGTGGAAAATACACAAACTCTTCTGAGAACAGGAGACCTTATGATGCTAATAAAAAGTCAAATTATGCTGAAAAGACCAGTCAAGAAGGAATCAAGTGCCATGGATGTGAAGGATATGGACACATCAAGAAGGAATGTCCTACCTTCTTAAAAAGACAAAAGAAGGGACTATCTGTAACCTGGTCTGATGAAGACTCAGGAGGAGATTCAGAAGAAGAATCAGCTAAGCATATTACTGCTTTAGCTGGACTGTGTGAATATGATAGTGATTCCAGTTGTGGAGAGCTTACTTATGCAGATCTTGAGCAAGCTTTCAAAGATCTATACAAGAGAAGCACTGAAATATGCAGTGAGGTTATAAAGCTAAAGAAGCAGAATGAGGTATTAGAAGATGAAAAAGCAAGTGATCAAGTAATCATTGATACCTTGAAAAGTGAAGTAACTCTTCTCAACTCTAAGTTGGAACATATGTCCAAATCTGTTAAAATGTTGAACAGCAGCTCAAATACACTGGATGTTATTCTCAGCAATAATAAACATTCAGGGGACAAAAGTGGACTGGGATATAACAGAGATGAAGCCAGCTCTAGCAAAGCTACTGCAAAAACTACACAGTCAAACAAGATGTCCCAACAGATGCTTCAACATCAGAACACAAAGACAAACATAATGTTCCAACAGATGTCTCAACATTCTGGAAAGAACAAAATGAAGAAGAAGTATCAAAGATGGAGATGTCATCACTGTGGAAGATTTGGACATATCAAACCTCATTGCTATAAGTTGCATGGATATCCAAATCAGATGTATCAGCAACCTTCCAAGAAGAAAATAGAAGTTACCAAGAAAGTGCTGCATAAACATCATAGAAATCAGCAACCTCCTAAGCAGAAGACTGAAAACTTCAAGAAGGTATGGAAACCAAAAGCTAGCACTGAAGCTGATCAAAGCTACAAGAACAAGATCAACAATCAAGCTTGGAGATCAGCTGATAAACAACACACAGGGCAGAGGCATCAAAAGAAATCTCAACTCATCTGGTCAAAGAAAAATACTGCATACATAACACATACATCACTGAGAGTATCAACTAAAGAAGACTGGTACTTTGACAGTGGATGTTCAAGACACATGACTGGATTGAAGAATTTGCTAGTAAACTTAAAATCACATTCATCCAGGTATGTGACCTTTGGAGATGGAGCAAAAGGAGAAATCAAAGGAGTTGGAACCTTGGACTGCCAAGATGTTCCAAGACTAGATGATGTGCTGCTTGTTAAAGGTTTAACTGCTAACCTGATCAGTATAAGTCAGTAATGTGATCAAGGGTACAGTGTAAACTTTACCAAAACTGAATGCATAGTGACTAACAATGAACAAGAGGTTGTCATGAAAGGAGCCAGATCTAAAGACAACTGTTACATGTGGGAACCACAAGACTTCAGTCTCACTTCAACCTGCTCTCTAGCTAAAGAAGAAGAAGTGAAACTGTGGCACCAAAGACTAGGTCATCTTCATTTCAGAGGCATAAAGAAGATCATATCTGTGGATGCTGTAAGAGGTATTCCTAAACTGAAGATTGATGATGGCAAAATATGTGGTGAATGTCAAATAGGCAAGCAAACCAAGATGTCCCATCCAAAGCTCCAACATCTGACAACTTCCAAAGTTTTGGAACTTTTGCATATGGATCTGATGGGACCTATGCAGGTTGAAAGTCTTGGTGGTAAGAGGTATGCCTATGTTGTGGTTGATGACTTTTCAAGATATACATGGATAAATTTCATCAAAGAAAAGTCTGATGTATTTGATGTATTCAAAGAGTTATGTCAAAGATTGCAAAGGGAAAAATCCAGCTGTGTGATCAGAATAAGAAGTGATCATGGAAAAGAATTTAAGAACCAAAAATTCTTAGATTTCTGTTCTTCAGAAGGAATCAATCATGAATATTCTTCACCAATCACTCCTCAACAGAATGGGATTGTTGAAAGGAAGAATAGAACTATTCAAGAATCAGCAAGAGCTATGATCCATGCTAAAAAGTTACCTCTGTACTTCTGGGCTGAAGCTATGAACACTGCCTGCTACATCCATAACAGAGTTACTTTGAGGAAAGGAACCTTGTCCACAATATATGAAGTCTGGAAGGGCAGAAAACCCACTGTGAAATACTTTCATGTGTTTGGAAGTAACTGTTATATTCTAGCAGATAGGGAGCAAAGGAGAAAAATGGATCCTAAAAGTGATGAAGGAATTTTCATTGGATACTCTATAAACAACAGAGCATATAGAGTATTTAATTCTAGAACCAAGGTTATCATGGAGTCCATAAATGTGATAATTGATGATGCTCCTACAGATGTCCCAGAAGATGTTGGAACATCTGTTGATATCAAGATTGAAGCTGAAGAAAAGAATGATCAATATAACTTCACTCAAACTGATACAAGGACAGAAGAATCCAGCAAACCTCCCTCCATCAGAATACAGAAGGATCATCCCAAAGATTTGATTATTGGTGATCCCAACAGAGGTGTGAGCACTAGATCAAGAGAAGTGATTTCAGGTTCTTGTTTTGTTTCCAAAATAGAACCTAAAAACATCAAGGAAGCCCTCACTGATGAATACTGGATTTGTGCTATGCAAGAGGAATTAGGTCAATTCACAAGGAATAAAGTGTGGAATCTTGTTCCTAGACCTGATGACATAAATGTGATTGGAACAAAATGGGTGTATAAGAACAAATCAAATGAACAAGGAATTGTTACAAAGAACAAAGCTAGACTTGTAGCTCAAGGATACACTCAAATTGAAGGGGTAGACTTTGATGAAACCTTTGCACCAGTAGCAAGGCTTGAATCAATCAGACTGCTGTTGGGAATTGCTTATATCTTGAAGTTCAAGCTATTTCAAATGGATGTGAAAAGTGCCTTTTTAAATGGCTACCTTAATGAAGAAGTATATGTAGAACAGCCTAAAGGATTTGTTGATCCAAGCTGTCCAAATCATGTATACAAACTAAAGAAGGCACTTTATGGTTTGAAGCAAGCTCCAAGGGCATGGTATGAAAGACTGACCACATTTCTTATCAAGCAAGGATACAGAAAAGGTGGGATTGATAAAACCCTGTTTGTTAAAGATGAAGAAGGAAATGTCATGATTGCTCAAATATATGTGGATGACATTGTCTTTGGTGGGATGTCTGATAGGATGGTCAAACATTTTGTCAAGCAGATGGAATCTGAATTTGAAATGAGCCTAGTAGGAGAGTTAACCTACTTTCTTGGTCTGCAAATAAAGCAAATGGAAGACTCAATGTTCATCTCACAAAGCAAGTATTCCAAGAACATAGTCAAGAAATTTGGAATGGAAAATGCTACTCATAAGAGAACTCCTGCCCCCACACATTTAAAGCTTACTAAAGATGAAAAGGGTGAGAATGTAGATCAAAGCTTATACAAAAGCATGATTGGAAGCTTGTTATACTTGACTGCTAGCAGACCAGACATTGCATTTGCAGTAGGAGTTTGTGCAAGATATCAAGCTGATCCAAAAGTCAGTCATCTCAATCAAGTCAAGAGAATTCTTAAATATGTTAATGGTACTTGTGACTATGGCATAATGTACTTTCATGGTTGCAAACCAATTCTCACTGGCTTCTGTGATGCTGATTGGGCTGGAAGTGCTGATGACAGAAAAAGCACTTCAGGAGGATGCTTCTTTCTAGGAAACAATTTGATTTCTTGGTTCAGTAAGAAACAGAATTGTGTATCCTTATCTACAGCTGAAGCTGAATATATAGCAGCTGGTAGCAGTTGTTCTCAGTTGGTTTGGATGAAGCAAATGCTCACTGAGTACAATGTCCCACAGGATGTCATGACATTGTACTGTGACAACTTAAGTGCAATAAACATATCAAAGAATCCTATCCAACATAGCAGGACCAAGCATATTGATATCAGACATCATTTCATCAGAGATCTTGTAGAAGAAAAGGTGATTTCATTGGAGCATGTAGCTACAGATCTGCAGTTAGCTGATATCTTTACCAAAGCTTTGGATGCTACACAATTTGAGAACTTAAGGGGCAAACTTGGAATCTGTTTATGTGATATTTAGCAGTTAATGAGATGTGCCAACATGTCATATGACATTGTATGGCATAAGTTCCAGATGGCAAAACCAGTCTGGACAAGATCATTGGGAATTCCATTCCTAATTATTTGCACTGTAACGGCTACTTATTTAGTAACCGTTTATAAGCAGCTATCAAGATTCTCATCTTACTATCACAAGCAAATCACATTAACTAGCTATCCTTCAGAAATCATAAATCCTAAAGCTGTTCATCCATCTTCCTCAACAATGTCTCAAAACCCTAACACAACTGAAGAAGTTCTAAATCAAGAAGACGTAGTTCATGCCACTCCCATCTCTGTGGTACCAATGCAATCAACCCCATTGGACGAACTCAGGGGAAGCGCTTCTCACACTAAAAAGGCAAGAACTCCAAAGAGAGGTAAAGATCAAGTCAGAAGCAAAGCTAAAGGCATTCCCTCTCCTGCTAACAGGCCCCTAAACTCTTCAAAATATGTTGATGATTCCATCAAGGAGATTGTCAACCAAATTCTTTTTGAACAAAGAGTGGTGAGTGGGATCTCTGTTCCTTTGAACACCATGCCTGCACCTCAAGAAGAACAAGCTCAAGCTGCAGAGGACACTCCTGCAGAACAAGATGTCCCAATAGATGTTGGAACATCTGAGGATGAGAAAAAGAACTCATCTGAAGCTGATGTGGAACAAACTGAGGACCAGAATAAGGCCTCAAATGAAAATGATAAAGAAGTCTCTGAAGATCAAATCCCTGCTGATCAAACAGCTGAAGAGGAGACTGCTCAATCTCCTCCAGTGGTCAACCAGGAGCAGGACTCTGATGCAGAAATCATAGCATCTGTTAAACCCAACATAGCCAAAAGGCTCAGGTCCAGGAAAGGCAAGATGCAAGCTGAAGCAGCAATTCCTGAGAAGAAGAAAGCCTCTCCAAAGAAAGGCAAAGCTAAAGCCACTTTTGGGCCATCAAAACAATGGAGTAAAGTCCAAACTCAGAAAAGGAAAGCTGTCACCCCATCTGACTCAGATGTTGAATCAGATGTCCCAACATCTCCTCCCAAGAAGAGACCAGCCCCATCTAGGGCTTCAACAGCTGTTCCAGAAGCTCCATTAGACAACATATCTTTCCACCATGTCTCTAGTGTGAACAAGTGGAAGTTTGTGTACCAAAGAAGAGTTGCCCTAGAAAGAGAACTGAGCAGCAATGCACTTGAGTGCACTGAACTGATTGACCTCATCTCTGCTGCAGGACTATTCAAGACAGTCTCAGATTTCTCTCCCTGCTATGAACTTCTTGTCAAAGAGTTCATTGTAAATCTTCAGGAGGATTGTTCAAATGGTAAGTCCTCTGAGTTCAGAAAAGTGTTTGTGAGAGGTAAGTGTGTTTAGTTCTCTCCTCAAATCATAAATCAGTACCTAGGAAGAGAAACAGATGGACCAAATGAGCTAGGTAAGACAGATAATCAAGTCTGTAAGGTGATCACTGCAAACCAGGTCAAGGCATGGCCTGTGAAGGGAAAGCTCTCAGTGAGCATGCTTACCAGAAAGTATGCCATGCTGAACAGGATTGGTACAGCTAACTGGGTGCCTACCAACCACACTTCTTCAATCTCAACTGGTCTGGCCAGATTCATCTATGTTGTGGGAACTCAAACCAAGATGGACTATGGAGCTTTTATCTTTGATCAAACCATGAAGCATGCCAGCTCCTCTGCAACAAAGCTACCAATAGCTTTTCCTTCATTGCTATGTGGTATAATATTAAGCCAATATCCTGGGATTTTAACTGAGAATGACACAGTCTGCAAGAGAGAAAGCCCCCTGGCTTTTCACTACAAGTTATTTCTCAGTCATCATGCTGCAGATGTTGAAGCTCCTTCTGGGACATCTGCAGGATCCTCCACTGCTAAGACTCCAATCTCCAAGAAGGCTTTAATTACTGAACTTAAAATCACATGCAAGGAACTTGAAGCAAGGAAGCTGAAACTTGAAGACATAATCAAAAGGTTGGAGAGTGAAGAAGATCAGAATGCTGCCTCTGATGAAGACAGTGCCTCTGATGAAGACAGTGAAGCTGATGAAGAAACAAAAGCTGATGAAGAAACTGAGAGTGATGAATCTGAGTGATCAATGTATGTGAGGCATATGTAATGACAGCAATGTATTTCTGGAATAGTGTCTTTGGCCCCTAATTTTGTGTCTACCAAGGGGGAGAACAACAACAAATTGTATTGTTGTTTAATTATGAATGAAAAATTCTGTTTGTTTGCTTCTGAACTGAATAAGTTTTTCTGTTGGAACAAGACTGGATAAGACTGGATACATATATGTTTGAGGGGGAGTAATCTCAAATAAGAATCAACAGAAAAGTAATGCTATACTCTGATAAAAGGAACTTCTGCTGCACTCTGATAACCAGAAAAGATGTTAGCCAAAAATTAGCCAAAGGGGGAGTTTGTAGATGTTTAAGAATTGGCAGAATTTTTGACCAAACAAGAAATGTTCAATTCAGTTCAGAATGTCCTATCAGATGTTGGGACATTATCAAACAGAGTATATGAACTTATATCAGGATGTCTCATCAGATGTTGGGACATTGTGTTAAGAACTTAGTTCAGTTTTTCAGGATGTCCCAACAGATGTTGAGACATCTCAGACCTGCTACCAGAATTAATTATTGATTAACAGATCAGAGATATTTAAGGAGAATTATCTGGAATTAATTAATGATGGATAAAAACAGAACAAGGCGCATCTGTAGGGAGTTTTATATTGAAGTTTCAGTTTAAAACAGAAGACCTAAAAGCACCTAGAATCTAGGAGGTAACAAACCCTAATTCAAGGTGGAAGCTGCTGCGCATTAGGGCTGGATCATTCTACAGAAAGCCCAAAATTCAGATACCTATTTAATTAACAGAAACTCATAGAATTGAGTACGAATTACAGAAGACAAAATAGGGTGTCTAGAATTTAATAGCAGGTTGTGTTTTATGTACCACTTTATGAGCTTTTAAGCAAAAGTGCATTTGTAACTTGATTGAAACTGTGAAGTAAGATCAAGCTGTATTGTTTGAAGGATGTCTTCAATTTCAGTAAACTTGTAAACTTGTGTCGCTCCCGGGATTTTCATCCTAGTACAAACGCGAAAGTGGCGCGGAAAGGTTAGAGTCGCCAGCCATACATTTTTATCCCGAATGAATGGGAAAGGTAATGTTGCACAAACCTGAGGAAGAAGGAAAGGACGAGGCCTTGCGAACCAAAGATCTGGATACGGGAGTCGGTTACGAATTGAGAAGGTATTAGCACCCCAATCCGTCCGCCGTACCCGACGGGATCCACGCTTGCTTGTTTGTTTCAAAGGGTGAGAAATAATATGCTGCTGAAATGAAATAATGGCTATCTGGAAATTGGAAATGGAATGAGGAAGGAACTGGAAAAAGAGAATGGAAAGAAAGGGGGAAATGTAGGGAAAATAAAGAATGTGCTCGAACGGGCCCTACCCCGCTGCCTACGTACCTCATCGGGATAATGAGGATCAGAGTCGACGTAGTTCGCCTAACCTAGGCGGGAACTATTTGTTTGTGTTTTTTACAGCTGGAACTGCGTGTGTTTATGCTCAGGTGTTGCAGGCTCGTCTGGTACGAGTGCGTTTACCGTCTTGCATGAAAGACAAGTCGCCGCGAGTTCGCGTTGTGAGTGAATGAGATGAGAAGAGAAGTTCCCGCAGGATAGTCGCTTGTTGTTTGTTTTTGTCTTTTTAAAAGAAGTGTTTTTGAATTTGTTTGTGAACTGTCTTGTACTAAGACCTATCCATCGCGGGAAGTATTTACACCTCGCCCCGAAACAGGACGCGTATAAACACTCCGCAACAAAGTCTCGTGTCGTACAAGATTGTTCGGTTTTTATTAAGTGTTTTATTGCTTTTCTTTTGAGATGAGAAAGAGAATGACTCAAGTTGATAAAAGGAAAAATCTAAGGGACTAAGACTCAATCCTAATGTATTATGTATTTACAAAGTGATCCTAGTGGTTAGTGAGGTTTTCTATTCCTAATGGAAAAAGGAAAAGAAAAAAAGGAAAAAGGATGCAACTTACTTCCTAAGGAAGATAAGTTGGTCCTAACAATGGGGAATCCTACCAATCACAAACATGGAAGGAAAAATGAATTAAAAAGCCTAAAAGAAATGCATAAAAAATAAAGGATAAAGTGGAGTAAACTTACCTCAATCTTCCCCACTACAAAACAAGTGTTAATGCACATTTTTATTAAAAAGAATAAGGCAAACACACATTAATTAAATCCTAATTAAATCCTAAGGCACCTTAGACCTAAACTAGACTCTATTTTAATCCTAAAGGAACTAGAAAAATGCTAAAACCAAAATACAACACCTATTACAGCCCCTTAATACACAAACAGCTATGAAACTAAGCCTAACACCCACCAGCTTTTTACAGCCAGCATGCAACATGAAAAAGTAGGTGTAGAAAGTCACACACATCATACTAATATAACAAACAACATATATTTTACAGCAGCTATATACAAAAACAGCTATGAAATGCAAAATCCAAATTTGATTATTTTTATTTATGTGCACAAAGTGAATGATAAACAACACATTAATGTCACTTGACATGAATCTACATGCATCACAAAATGAACTCAAACATGTGAATTTATTTACATCATTTATTTGATTAAAAATGACAATGATCAATCAAGAACAAACATACTTTTTTCATGTTGCACACATGAGCATTTTATCATGAGATTGAACAAGTATCACTACAAGCATCAATTGTTACACATGCATGGCATAAAATCAGAATTGAACTCATGTTAAGATATGGTCAATTAAGCACAAGAAACTTGCATGAACATGTGAAGCATTTAATCACTTTTGGCAAAAATCAACATGGTATTTAATCACTTTATCAATCAAGCAAGCAATGACAATAATCATGAAGCATATGTTGGATTTAAGCAAGCAATTAACATGTGAAACAAATGATTAAAGTGTAGCAAACAACATCAAGAATCACTTATATCACATTTGCACCTTTAACACAAAACATAGAAAAGTAAATGGAATCATGTCGAAACGACTCGAAAAAAATAAATTGGCTACTGGAAATGGACCCAAAAATTCCCTAAAATCACTACCTAAACATACATGAACATTAGAGGCACTAGGAAGCAAGATTGAGCAAGAAAATAGGCTAAAAATCCAAAAATGAACAGCGTTAACCGGTTAACCATATAGGTTAACCCGTTAACGGGCAGAAAAATACAGCATTCTGGCCAAAAACGCATGCGTTAACCGGTTAACCAAATGCGTTAACCGGTTAACACTGAACAAAAAGTGAAAAATGCTTTTGAAAAAAAGTGCTTTTGGCCACAATCTTCCTTCTAAACAATCCTAACCCCCACTTAATCATGCTGACACAAATTTCTACTCAATTGGAGCTTATTTACACATGGTAGAACCTATATCTATTAACACCTTAAATCCAAATTCAACCAAAATCACAAATCACAAGCAAACATAATCGAAACGGAATTGATTTTAAACAAAGCGAAAAGCACTTAAAGAATGCCAAAAATGGCGAGATGGAGAGAATAACTTAAAGAAGAAATGATTAAGATCACCAACCTACGAAGCGGAGGAGTGCTTCGGTGATTGTTGCAAGAATCGGAGCTTGAATCGAAGAGAAAACCGAAAACCAAGAAATCGCAAAATAAATGCGTTCTTGAGCTTGAATCTTCGTGTGCTTCTGATAAGTCGATAATCCTCACAAAATTCAGTAGCTTATCCTTCTTCAATCCACAAAATATGAAGGTTGGAGGCTTAAGCTTCAAGATCTTCAAGTTTCAATGTGAAACTTGAAGAGCTTATTTGAAAAAGCTTTGGTGAGAGGGAGAGGAAAAGTGAGAGAAAAAAGTGCTTATCAAAGAGTGAGATTGAAAAATGGTGTTCAACCCTTTTTGTTTGGATGAAAATGGCTTAAATAGAGACTAGGCTAGGAGCTAGGTTTGGGTTTGGGGCCCAAATATTAGGTTTGGGATCCAAAATTAGGTTTGGAAGTTAGTTAGGGTTAGGGTTGGAAAAGGGAATATTCCTTGGAACACTCTAGAAAATGGTGGAAGGTGGTGGAAGTTTCCAAGGGAAATGGAGTGGAATTGAAGTGGAAGAATGAGACGGAAAGAATGAAAGGAAGTGTGGAAAGAAAGTGGAAGGAAAGGTGGAGGGAAATGATGAAACTAACTACCTTTCAAATGATTTTTCTTTGGTTTTTCTATGATTCCTCCATCATTTCTTGATCAAGTTTGAACCATAGGATCATTGTAACCCTAATTTCACGATCTCGATCTTAAAAGTCCGGAGTCGACCCTTTTTACCTAGCCCGATTGCCTTTTCTCCAATTCCTCGATTTTCCGTCGTCCGGCCAGTCGAACCCCTTCCAAAATGAATTTGTGGACGAGATTTGAACCCTAGGCACTTGACATCATATATAAGTCAAAGAAATCCACTTCGACTCAAAAATTTATGTAGAAGCCCTGTAGAAATGAAACCCTAATTCGGCTCTTTTCCCTCAAGAAGTATTGCACTGCTTGCCTCCTTCAATCAAACCAAAACTTTCCATGACTTGTGGCTTCAAGTGAAGACTTGTGGGATATTGTGAACCCTTTGCACAAGGTTGAGAAGCTTTGTGGCCCTTCGGTAGCCTCTTCATAACTTTCGGTTGCTCCGATCATTGATCACATACCCACGCCTCGGCTATGCTATATATGATGCAATGTTTTTGGTTATTTTATGAATCCATATATGCAAAATGCTATGCAAAATGTTGAGGAAATGAGAGGGCAAATTTTGAGGTATTACAGCTGCCCCTATTCAATCAACTGCAGACCTGAACGGATGATTGCAACAACTTTTAGGCGTTCAAGGTATGGAGTGATTGAATACTCGAATAAAACCTGAAAATTTGCACACCGAGGGTAATGGAAATGCCATCTGCCCATTTATTTATTTATGTATTTTCTGATTTTGACCTCCGAATAGGTAGCGGAAAATAAGACCAGGTGGAGATATGCTGGGAAGAACGCCATCCTCGAATGGAGACGCACAGGTATACCAGCCTCGACTGATAACCAAACACAAAAAGAAAATAGGACAAGATGGAACGGGATCATTGTACTTAAATGATAACCCGAAACGTGACCGTTGTACTGAAACGGAGACACGAGGAAATGAGATTGTTGTACGGAAACAATACTCAAAGACGAGACCATTGTACTTAAATGGAGACTCGGAAAGAATAGGATCGTTGTACTTAAACGAAGCCCAAGCAAACAGGATCATTGTACTTAAATGATAACCTGAGACGCGACCGTTGTACTGAAACGGAGACGCGAAAGGAAATGAGACTGTTGTACTGAAACAAGACTCAAATACGAGACCATTGTACTTAAATGGAGACTCGAATGAAATGGGATCGTTGTACTTAAACGAGAGCCCGAGCAAACAGGATCATTGTACTTAAATGATAACCTGAGACGCGACCGTTGTACTGAAACGGAGACGCGAAAGGAAATGAGACTGTTGTACTGAAACAAGACTCAAATACGAGACCATTGTACTTAAATGGAAACTCGAAAGGAATGGGATCGTTGTACTTAAACGAGAGCCCGAGCAAACAGGATCATTGTACTTAAATGATAACCTGAGACGCGACCGTTGTACTGAAACGGAGACGCGAAAGGAAATGAGACTGTTGTACTGAAACAAGACTCAAAGACGAGACCATTGTACTTAAATGGAGACTCGAATGAAATGGGATCGTTGTACTTAAACGAGAGCCCGAGCAAACGACCGTTGTACTGAAACGGAGGCATGAGAACATGAGATTGTTGTACTGAAACAATACTCAATTGGGGATAACAACAAAACTTGGTAGAAGTAACCACCCTGGGAAACGAAGTTGCATCCTGTGGGGAACACTTCAATCTGATTGGAGATGTAACGGGTCTCATGTAATATACCTCAAAACTGGCCCATGCCGGTATGCATATGTTTGAATTTATGGCGTAATGCTCCATGATGATGGAAATGCTACGCTTTGGAGGATGCAGACGCAATGATGATTATGCGAATGACAATGCAAAAAGATCTCCTGATAAGGAAACTGCAGGTAATTCCAGATAACTTGGCTGGGAAGAAACGATGATCGCTGCATTGATCTGATTCATCCTGGTGAGGAGGAAACAACTCTGCGGGGAAAGCTGTTAATAATTCATAGACTCTGAATAGCCGCCACTGCCAAAAATAAATTGGACTTTGAGATTGGAGCGCCAAAACCCTGCTGGAGGCGGACCCTTCTTGAACTCTGGTGGGGAGATGAGAACCTCCTGGAAACCAAAGGCATGACACTGCTGAGGAAGCAACTGCTGGGAAGGCAAACCACTCCTTATACTACTGAGAGTTGCCCCTGCCTGAGGGGAGACTTCTGCTTGGGGACGACACCCACTCTTTGTTGTCTAGCTGGGAGACATTTCAACTTGCACATGGCTGGGGATGATTGGAAACACCCCGGGAGACATTTGTTTCTGCTCAAACAAATGGGAATGCCCATCCTGGATAGTGATCTTTTAGCTCTGTTAGCAACACCAGTACCTGTACCTGCATGAACACAATCGATAGCACCTGCAACATAGAGAATTAGTTTGGGACCTGCTTGCCCCAGGCTCATAGCATGAATCATTGTCTAGGTATCTCAGCACCCTTTCAGAGTTGCATTAAATGTTTCTATTCTCCTGCACGAGTTAGAAAAGCATTCAAATGTTCACAACACAATGCAAGTTACCATTTGCTAGACGTTTTCACAATCAATCAATGCTAGATGAAAAAGTAAAAACAAAAAGTTAAAATGGCCAATTGACTGAAGTTGAACTTTTATTGATTTGGAAAGGTGGCCCTGAATAGGCAATACAAAGGAAGCAGTTCCCTGGAATGAGGGAACAACTAAAAGAAAAAACAAAACTACCCTATTGGCAATGTGAGAAGTGAATCTCATCAAGTTTCAACCCGGTTATGACTCGTATGTCTTCAAGACGCTCCGCTCGCCCTGCCTCTTGAGAAAAAGTAAATGAACTGATCTTCAACCCTTAGGATAGCCTCAACTGTATGTAGGTCATGGATCTCGCAGATCGCAGTCGTTCGTGTTAATCCCTCTTTTGCGTGGATCGCCCTTTCAGGTTTTCAATCCACCGGGATACCCTTTTTTGCCTGAGTTGTCCGATGTGGCTTTTCAACTCAGCGGGTGTACATTTTTTTTCAATATTTCCCTAACTTTTGCCCGAGCCTTTCATTCTGTTTTTGGCTCGCCGGGATGCCCATTTTTGCCTGGATTATCATTCTGTTTTCATCCAGCGGGTCCTTTTTACACGAAGTATTTTCTTACTGCGTCTGCATTGACAGGGGATGGAAAGTCTTCTCCGTTCATGGTTGTCAGCATTAAGGCTCCGCCTGAGAAGACCTTTTTAACCACGAACGGTCCTTCATAGTTGGGTGTCCACTTGCCCCTGTGATCGTTGAGAGGAGGAAGAATCCTTTTCAGCACTAAATCTCCTGGCATGTACCTCTGTGGTCGCACCTTCTTGTCAAAAGCTTGCTTCATTCGTCGCTGATACAACTGTCCATGGCATACAGCTGCTAGACGCTTCTCTTCAATGAGACTCAATTGATTATATCTGGATCGAAGCCATTCAGCTTCATCTAGCTTGATATCCATTATCAACCTCAATGAGGGGATTTCCACTTCGACTGGTAGAACTGCCTCCATACCATACACCAATGAGAATGGAGTTGCCCCAGTTGAAGTGCGTACTGAGGTTCTATACCCATGCAAGGCGAATGGTAACATCTCGTGCCAATCTTTGTATGTCACAACCATCTTCTGAACAATCTTCTTGATGTTTTTATTAGCCGCCTCGACAGCGCCATTCATCTTCGGACGATATGGAGAAGAGTTGTGGTGTTCTATTTTGAAGTCTCGACACAAGTCAGCCATCATCTTGTTGTTGAGGTTAGAACCATTATCAGTAATGATTCTTTCAGGGACTCCATACCGGCAGATGATGTCCCGTTTAATAAATCGAGCGACCACTTGTTTAGTGACATTGGCATAGGAAGCTGCTTCAACCCACTTCGTGAAATAATCAATAGCAACTAGGATGAAGCGATGTCCATTAGAAGCCGTTGGCTCAATCTTTCCAATCATATCGATGCCCCACATAGCGAACGGCCACGGTGAAGACATGACACTCAACGGATTCGGAGGCACATGGACCTTGTCGGCATAAATTTGACACTTATGGCATTTGCGGGAATATTTACAACAATCAGATTCCATGGTAATCCAATAGTATCCCGATCTCAATAATTTCTTGGCCATGGCATGTCCTCCAGCATGGGTACCAAAGGAGCCTTCGTGAACCTCCTGCATTAACAAGTCTGCTTCATGTCTGTCCACACATCTGAGCAACACCATGTCAAAGTTCCGTTTGTACAACACACCATCCTGATTCAAGAAGAAACCTCCCGCCAGTCTTCTAAGAGTTTTCTTATCTTTACTGGATGCCCCAGCCGGGTATTCTTGAGCTTTCAGGAATTGTTTGATGTCGTGGTACCAAGGCTTGTCATCTTCACCATCACCAACTGCGAAGACATAAGCCGGTCTTTCAAGACGAGAGATCGAAATTCGAGGCACGAAATTCTCTTGGCATACTTTAATCATGGATGATAAAGTTGCGAGAGCATCGGCGAACTGGTTTTCGTCCCTAGGAACATAGCTCAGCTTTACTTTGGTAAAGAAGGTTAACAGCCTCCTGACGTAATCTCGGTAAGGAATCAAACGAGCTTGATGAACTAGCCATTTGCCATTGACCTGATTCACCACCAAAACAGAATCTCCGAAGATCTCAAGGTTCTTGACTCGCAAGTCTATTGCCTCTTCGATCCCCATGATGCAAGCTTCATACTCTGCTTCGTTGTTAGTACACTCGAAGGTCAACCGAGCAGCAAGAGGTGTGTGGACTCCTTCTGGTGAAATAATAACAGCACCTACTCCACTCCCATTCATGTTTACAGCTCCGTCAAACATCAACTTCCATCTGGATTCAGGGTCAGGCCCCTCCTCCGGAAGTGGTTCTTCATGGTCTTTCGACTTGAGGAACATGATGTCCTCATCCGGAAACTCAAACCTCATGGGTTGATAATCATCAATCGGCTGCTGGGCCAAGTATTCTGACAACACACTCCCCTTGATAGCTTTTTGTGAAGTGTATTGTATGTCATACTCCGTGAGTATCATCTGCCAACGGGCCACTCTTCCTGTCAAAGCCGGCTTCTCAAAGATGTATTTTACAGGATCCATCTTGGAAATTAGGAGAGTAGTATGAGTCAGCATGTACTGTCTTAGTCGGCGAGCAGCCCATGCCAAAGCGCAGCAAGTTTTCTCGAGTAGTGAGTATCGTGTCTCACAATCGGTAAACTTTTTGCTAAGGTAATAAATGGCATGCTCTTTTCGACCAGACTCGTCCTGCTGACCCAGTACACATCCCATCGATCCTTCCAGCACAGTGAGATACATAATCAGAGGTCTTCCTGGCACTGAAGGCATAAGAATTGGTGGTTCCAGCAAGTATTCTTTGATCCGGTCGAAAGCCTGCTGACAGTCTTCATTCCATTTAATGGCCTGATTCTTCCTCAGAAGCTTAAAGATGGGCTCGCACGTGGCCGTCAGGTGAGAAATAAACCGTGCAATGTAGTTTAGTCTCCCCAAAAAACCACGCACTTGCTTTTCAGTCTTTGGCTCAGGCATTTCCTGGATTGCTTTCACCTTGGCCGGATCAACCTCAATTCCTCGTTCACTAACAATGAATCCGAGCAACTTGCCAGAACGAACCCCGAAGGTGCACTTATTCGGATTTAACCTCAGTCTGAACTTTCGAAGCCTATCAAACAATTTTGCTAGGTTGACCAAGTGTTCTTCTTCCGTCTGGGACTTTGCTATCATGTCATCAACATAAACCTCAATTTCGTGATGGATCATGTCGTGAAACAACGTCACCATTGCCCGTTGGTAGGTAGCTCCTGCATTCTTTAAACCAAATGGCATGACTTTGTAACAAAAGGTGCCCCAAGGAGTGATGAAAGTTGTCTTTTCCATATCCTCGGGAGCCATCTTGATTTGATTATAGCCTGAGAATCCGTCCATGAAAGAGAACACGGAAAACTGAGCAGTATTATCGACAAGTACATCTATGTGAGGTAGAGGGAAGTCATCTTTGGGGCTAGCCCTATTCAAATCCCTGTAATCCACACACATTCTGACTTTGCCATCTTTTTTAGGAACCGGCACAATGTTAGCAACCCATGGAGGATAACTAGTCACGGCCAAGAAGCCAGCATCAAACTGTTTTTGCACTTCTTCTTTTATTTTGATTGCCATGTCTGGACGTGTGCGCCTCAACTTCTGCTTCACCGGAGGACAACCTTCTCTGAGAGGTAGCTTGTGTACCACGATGTCAGTGTCTAAACCAGGCATATCTTGGTAGGACCATGCGAAGACGTCAACGTACTCTCGAAGCATAGCCATCAAACGAGTCTTGACAGATTCTTCTAATGCAGCTCCGATCTTGACTTCTTTCTTGTCCTCTTCAGTACCCAAGTTTATCACCTCAACATCTTCCTCATGCGGCTGAATCATCTTCTCTTCCTGTTTGAGCAGTCTGGCCAATTCTTCGGGTAAATCACAATCCTCTTCACCTTCCTCATCGGCTTGATAAATTGGATTGTCGAAGTCATACTTAGCCATAACAGGGTCGTCATTGATAAGATCCGGTGACGAGCACCTGCATGAATGATGATTCATGCAAGGCTTTAGCAACAACTTGAGAAACTGAGAAACATTGCCATTTTAAAAACTTTTCTTTCTTTTTGAAAACAAAAGTAAAAACGAAAGACAGAGAACAACATGAAATGAATGTGAAACGTCAATTTTATTAATGATTGTGTTAATGAACAAATGAACCCTTACAAAGAGCCACTATGCCCCGGGCAAGACATAGCGCTTTAATACAGGAAAACAAAACAAAAACATTACTCTTCAAAAGATGTTACTGAAATGAGCCTTTCTGACGTCCAGTTGCTAAGTTGAGCTCCTGGGACGGCAGGCCTAATCCATTCATCCAAGTCACAGTCACTATCAACAGCTTCATCCTGCACTGCGCTGATATTTCCGTAGTTTATCACTCCTGCACTTGTGAAAGTGACCGGGCTCTGACAACCTTTTGCACTTGTTTCAGACGAAGATCCCCCAGGGTGATAACCAATCCCGAACATGTCTTTCTTCTCTGGCAATTCGACTGGGCTGCCCCAGCCTTCTCGCACTCCAGATTCTACTAATTCACGCGCTTGTTTATAAGAGGCTATAGACACCCCCTTCTTCGGCACCTCAGGAGAAATTGCTACGGCGGATGCTTGTTCGGACTTAAAAGGCTCAAAAGCTTGACATGGAGTTTCGACTATTTCGCCATCCATCTCCACATATTTGAATGAGGCTAGATGACTGACAAAGATATCCTCTTCCCCGCTGACTGTCACAACTTGACCTTCCCAGACAAACTTTAATTTCTGATGAAGTGTAGAAGAAACCGCTCCTGCCGAGTGAATCCAGGGCCTTCCAAGTAAACAACTATATGCCGGCTGGATATCCATCACGTAAAACGTGGTATTGAAGACTTGTGGGCCTACCTTGATAGGTAACTCCACCTCTCCAAATACCGATCTTCTTGATCCATCAAATGCTCGGACTACTAAATCACTGGGCTTTAGCACCACTCCATCATAGTCTAGCTTCATCAATGCCTTCTTAGGCAAGACATTCAGAGATGAACCAGTATCCACCAGCACATGGGAGAGCACTGCACCCTTGCATTCCAGAGAAATATGCAATGCCCGATTGTGAGCACGCCCATCAGAAGTTAAGTCCAAGTCCGTGAAACCCAATCCGTGACTGGCATTAACACTGGACACCACTGTTTCTAACTGGTTTACAGAAATATCCTGAGGCACGTATGCCTTGTTCAGAATATTTAGGAGAGCTTTCCTGTGAGAGTCTGAACACATAAGCAATGATAAGATGGAGATCTTTGACGGCGTCTGCTGCAAATGATCTACAATCTTATAGTCACTCTTCTTGATGATCCTCAGGAATTCTTCGGCTTCTTTATCAAAGGTGAGATCTGGGTCAGTTGATGGAGTTGGATCATTGACAACTACAGGTTGCTTCCCTCTGGCTCTGGCTTGGGCTTCAGCAGTATCCCTGGGTGGTATCACATTGCTTCTCAGTGCTTCAGGCGCAAACAATCTTCCACTTCTAGTAAAACCCCCCACTCCAACATTCTCTACTTGAGCTGGGGTTATACTAGTCGTGGCCAACTCTTGTCTCTGGCCGTTGCAATACACTTCGCCACCATAGTTCCAGGGAACTGCTCTATCACTTTGGTACATTATGGGTCCAGCAGTAGTAATAGTTATTGGCGCCGCTCTGGCACGCGAGGGAACTTGGGATGGATCATAAAAGATAGTCACTGTAGATACTTCACTTTCTTTCACGATCTTGTCAAATTGCAGCACTCCTTCATCAATCATACCTTGAATTCCGGCCTTCAATCGTTTACAACCGTTGGTAGCTTCTGTACATTCTGAACAATCATCCTCGCATCCGGGGAAAATGCCTTTCTTCAACAAACAAGCCTTGATAGAAACCAATGAAGTCTTCAAGTCATCTACATCATCCACCAGATTCAATTTCTCCCCTTCACCAATTGCACCAACCGTGCCCCTGTGAGGAGGCATGGGATTTTCTAGCACATTAGGAGAGGGAGCGAAATTGATCGCTTTAGAATCCAACAAGTCCTGAACCACATGCTTCAATGCTTTACAATTCTCAGTACTATGGCCGGGAGCTCCAGAATGAAACTCGCATCTAGCATTCGAATCATAACCTTCAGGAATTTGGCCTGGCCTCGGAGTTTGCAAGGTACGGAGCTGAATCATTTGAAGCTGCAGGAGATTCTTCAACAGTTGGGAATAAGACATTGGTGGAGCTTCAATATGTCTATCTTTCACCCTCTGGGAGTAATACGGACGAGGGGGTCTTGGCTGATACCCCTGTGAGCGTTGCGGCTGTGGAGGCTGAATCCGTTGTTGAACTGGAGGAGTTGAAATAGTGACGGGGGCCACTTGCTGATAATATCCTTGGTGCATCATTCCTCTCTGCGCGTATACTGCTCCTGTTTCTCCTTCCCTCCTTTTCACAAAGGGTTTCTTGATGCCAGATACTGAAGCGCTTCCATTTTGAATCTTCCCCTGTTTGAGCTAGCTTTCGATTCTTTCTCCAGTCAGGATAATGTCCGAAAAACCACTTGAGGAACAACCAGCCAACCTTTCCATGAAATGCCCTGGGAGGGTATTCAGGAAAAGATCGACCATCTCTCTTTCCAATAAAGGTGGTTGCACTCGGGCGGCCACCTCACGCCACCTCTGTGCATAGTCTTTGAAGCTCTCCGAGCTCCTCTGTGTTAAGCTTTGAAGCTGAGTACGGCTAGGTGCCATGTCAATGTTGTATTGATATTGTCTGAGGAAGGCCTCTCCCAAATCCTTCCAACTTCTAATAGAGCTCCTTTCCAACTTCATGTACCACTCCAAGGACCCTCCAGAAAGGCTATCCTGGAAATAGTACATCCATAGTTTCTCGTCTCGCGTGTGAGCCGCAATCTTCCTGTAGAAAGCCTGTAGGTGAGTTTTCGGGCAAGAGTTGCCGTTGTATTTATCGAATGCTGGTGGCCTGAACTTGTGTGGGATGACCACCCCAGGTACTAAACCCATATCTGACACGTCAATCCCCAAAGTATCTTTGCACTCTAAGGCCTTGACCTTCTCTGCAAGCACCAAGAAGTCGTTGAGATTTCCGTCACCGCCGAAACCCATATCATTGTTGAAGTACTGGAATTGGTCTTCCTGCCTGTCCTGCACAGGAACATACGTAGCCATAGCTGGATCTGGAACATGAGGTCCACCTGTACCGTTGTTAGTGTTGGGAGGAGCCCCTAGTCCGCCGGAAGTAGTTGTCTGAGCATTAGTGTTAGGAGGAGTTAACCCTTGAATTGCATTTCTCAGCTCCTGCTGCCCTTGGGCCATCCCCTGCATCAGAGTCACGAATTCTGCCATCTTGGTACGGACATCGTTGAGTTCTGTTTGCATGGCGTCCATTGTTGTTCTTTGATTGCTGCGGGTCGCGTACCGATGAGGAATATTTTGTCGAATGTACCGGGTCTTGGCGGCCCTCGCAATCTTTGCCTGATGAACACAGATAAATTAGGCATCTCGAAGAAAAACCTGCAAAGACAAAGACAAAATGCAAATGATGCGTATGCAATGCAATGTGTTCCTTTTATTCCCGAGTATTTTACTGTGTCCGGTCCTGGCATTAGGAAGATAAGGATTGGGAAGAAGACCCAAATAATATTCAGACATAATGACGGCTGTGAAGAATTGGTGCTCATTACCCCGTGTCGGTGCAAATAACAAACAAGAAATCCGGAACAAAACAATCATATAAACTGGAGTTTGAAAATACAAAGTCCCCGAAGGGTGCCAATCACAATAACAAAAGTACATCACATATAAGGAATCTCACAACAAGCCTGTGGGTAATCCAAGTACAACAATGTGAAATTAAACACTAGGGAACTCTATATCTTTCAATCTCCAGCTAAGGCATTTGACGCTCTGGAACAGTTGAACCACATCTGGATGACTGGGCTCCTGGATAAGCTTCTGAATGAGGAGGTCCCTCGTATCAGAAGAAGCGTGTAACTCCTCGATCTGCTATAGAAATGCTGCTTCATTCTCCTTGCTTTGACTTGATTCGGCCTTCGACCTTTTCACGTCAGCTTTCAACTTTAAGTCCTCAATCTCTTTTTGAGCTTCCTCCAGTGCCTGCTGGCTTTCTGTTACGCGCCGGATACGATCCTCCTCTTGATAATAAGCTTTCCTGAGAAGTTCTTTCTGCCCATCTAAAGAATCCTGAAGGCTTTTGACTTCCTGTTTGTGCTTGGCGTCTAACTCCTTTTGTTTCTTCAGATTTTCGTCCCATTTCTCCTGCCATAAAGTGACAGCTTCATTGGCCTCACTAAGATCTTTCTTCTCTCTTCGGCGCTGGGCCGCCTTATGAGTCTCAGCTAAACCTTTCTTTCGGAAGTAGAGCTCTCTATCTTCAAAATCCTTCTGCTTAAGACGGACTATCTCCTCGGCTTGTACAGCTCTATCTTTCAATTGACGGTTCTGGATCATCAGCGCTTGACAAGAATTAAGAGCCTCTTGATTTTCAACCCTCAGTTGCTTAACCAAAGCTTCTAACTTCTGATATTCTTCCAAAGGCACCGTAGTAGGTGGTGGTAACGGTGCAGAGAAAGGGATTAGAGTCACTTGAGCTTTTTCTCTTACCCACGCTTCAAACTCGGGAAACATTTGATTGTTGCTCCTGCCCAAACGATCTATACCCTTTTTAATAACCGTTTTCCAAGCACCTGCAGCCTCACGCACCAATGGGAGATTATCCTTTGTAGGAAAATAAAAAGTCTGACCCAACTCCGAATCTTTGGGAACATTCTTTAAAGCGTACCCTAATTGTCTTCTCAAGAGTATGGGGTTGTAGTTAATGCAACCAGCTACTCCTAAGAGAGGAACATTTGGATACTTTCCACAGCTGGAGATAAGCTCTTTTCCTTTCAACCTTAAAGTGAACCATCTGATGTCTTTGGCAGTCAATGTGTTGAGCTTCTGCGACCAGATTACTTTGGGATCCGTGAACACTCCAGCAATAGGGATGTGCCTCATAAACCAAGTGTAGAACAACTGAGCACAACATCTAACCAAGCCACCTCGTCTCTTCTCATTCCTATAGTGCACCGAATAATACAAGTCACCTAGGAGAGTAGGTATCGGATTCTTCAACACAAACAAATGAATTGCATTTATGTCCACAAACTTGTCCATATCAGCAAACAAAACTATCCCGTACACAGATAATGCCAAGATAGCGCAAACTGAATCCCACTGCTTTTCCACGGCACACTCTTCAGCTTTTCCGACCAGAAACTCTAAGGGAAAACCAAGCACCCCGGCCTTGGTGGAAACCAGATTAGCAGATACTTCTGATGGGCTCAAATAAAGAGCCTTAGCAATGTCGGTGTGAGTTGGTCTTGTCATCTCTGAATTGAACGGAATCTGATCCTGAATCGGTAGTCTTAGAATCTCAACATACTCTTCTAGCAACGGACCTAGCTGGAAATCCGGAAATGTGAAACATCGGAGTCTAGGATCATAGTACTGTAGCAAAGTATGAATGGCACTCTTCTGTGAACTATCCAAGCTGAAAACCATATCCAAAATATCACCATACTGCTGTTTGAAGAAATCCAAATGACCCGGGGTAATGAGAGACACCATCTGCTTGAGCAAGTCCACTTTGGTATCAAAAAACTTGTAGAAAATATTCTTCTTTCTGACGTCTTCCATTCTAAAGCAAAGATATGACCAGGAACCGGGAATAATGCAAACCCTGAGAATAAAAGAAACACAAATGATTAATGATGATATGATGTTTATGCAAGGCAAGGCATGTGATCAGTGAAGTGTCTGTGATGTGCCAATCATATAATCAGGTGTCGGTGCACGGTCTCAAAATCCAGATATCACAATAATCATCCCTCTGATCCGGAGTCCATAACTTAAGAACAGAAATCCAGATCACAAAAACTGAACCAAAGGCAAAGTGGATATGCTGAAGGTACCAGGGTTCCTGCAAACCTGTAAACCCCTCCCAATCTCACGGGTGTGCTACTCGGGTCAACGTCACGGACTCTCAAAGCCGAATAGCAATAATACGTTCACCATTTCCGAGAAATGGCTCATGACCAAATCAGGGAATCGGTTTGGCATTATGTACTACTCAGGGAAGTCTCAGTTGAGTCCGGAAAAAACAAGCATCCCTCATAAGTCTCCAGCTTCAAGCACTGAATCGAGAAACAATAGTACATTCATCCCGAAGGGTACAATACTATCGTCATACGAACAGTTTGCTTTAACTGAATTCCTATGAGAGAACCAGGCCATCCTATGCGAGTTCCCAATGGACCCTCGGATGCGAGTGGGTTTGCCAACAAATGTGGTCTGCCACTGTCATCACTGGAGAGGGGTGTTTCCATTAAGGTCCTCGAAGAGCGGTCACCAGATGCACATAACTATCAAGGTCGTACCCTGAAGTGAGGTAATCCCCACACAGAATAGTTCCAAGACGGTCGCAATCCGGGTGTGGAACACATCGCCACCCATCATGGTGAGATACCATAAGAGTACAATGTCTGTCCACGCTAATCCTATGGTGCACTCAAGCCGGGTAGTTGGCTTATCTCACAGTAACTCCCAACCCACAGAAAAAATGAAAACCAGCACAGCCAGACAGTCCAGTATAATATGATGCATGGAAAATAAAATACTGAAAGCAATAAATAAATGCGGTATAGTAAAGCTGTAAAGTAAAACTGTAAAAACAGTAAAGCTAAACTAAAGCACACAGCAACAAACAAATAAACACCCAAAGAAACAAAACCAAACAGGCGCTAGGATTGACTCTACAAGGGAAACCGGAAAAACCAGGTCTTGCTGTTTTCCCCAGCAGAGTCGCCAGCTGTCGCTCCCGGGATTTTCATCCTAGTACAAACGCGAAAGTGGCGCGGAAAGGTTAGAGTCGCCAGCCAGACATTTTTATCCCGAATGAATGGGAAAGGTAATGTTGCACAAACCTGAGGAAGAAGGAAAGGACGAGGCCTTGCGAACCAAAGATCTGGATACGGGAGTCGGTTACGAATTGAGAAGGTATTAGCACCCCAATCCGTCCGCCGTACCCGACGGGATCCACGCTTGCTTGTTTGTTTCAAAGGGTGAGAAATAATATGCTGCTGAAATGAAATAATGGCTATCTGGAAATTGGAAATGGAATGAGGAAGGAACTGGAAAAAGAGAATGGAAAGAAAGGGGGAAATGTAGGGAAAATAAAGAATGTGCTCGAACGGGCCCTACCCCGCTGCCTACGTACCTCATCGGGATAATGAGGATCAGAGTCGACGTAGTTCGCCTAACCTAGGCGGGAACTATTTGTTTGTGTTTTTTACAGCTGGAACTGCGTGTGTCTATGCTCAGGTGTTGCAGGCTCGTCTGGTACGAGTGCGTTTACCGTCTTGCATGAAAGACAAGTCGCCGCGAGTTCGCGTTGTGAGTGAATGAGATGAGAAGAGAAGTTCCCGCAGGATAGTCGCTTGTTGTTTGTTTTTGTCTTTTTAAAAGAAGTGTTTTTGAATTTGTTTGTGAACTGTCTTGTACTAAGACCTATCCATCGCGGGAAGTATTTACACCTCGCCCCGAAACAGGACGCGTATAAACACTCCGCAACAAAGTCTCGTGTCGTACAAGATTGTTCGGTTTTTATTAAGTGTTTTATTGCTTTTCTTTTGAGATGAGAAAGAGAATGACTCAAGTTGATAAAAGGAAAAATCTAAGGGACTAAGACTCAATCCTAATGTATTATGTATTTACAAAGTGATCCTAGTGGTTAGTGAGGTTTTCTATTCCTAATGGAAAAAGGAAAAGAAAAAAAGGAAAAAGGATGCAACTTACTTCCTAAGGAAGATAAGTTGGTCCTAACAATGGGGAATCCTACCAATCACAAACATGGAAGGAAAAATGAATTAAAAAGCCTAAAAGAAATGCATAAAAAATAAAGGATAAAGTGGAGTAAACTTACCTCAATCTTCCCCACTACAAAACAAGTGTTAATGCACATTTTTATTAAAAAGAATAAGGCAAACACACATTAATTAAATCCTAATTAAATCCTAAGGCACCTTAGACCTAAACTAGACTCTATTTTAATCCTAAAGGAACTAGAAAAATGCTAAAACCAAAATACAACACCTATTACAGCCCCTTAATACACAAACAGCTATGAAACTAAGCCTAACACCCACCAGCTTTTTACAGCCAGCATGCAACATGAAAAAGTAGGTGTAGAAAGTCACACACATCATACTAATATAACAAACAACATATATTTTACAGCAGCTATATACAAAAACAGCTATGAAATGCAAAATCCAAATTTGATTATTTTTATTTATGTGCACAAAGTGAATGATAAACAACACATTAATGTCACTTGACATGAATCTACATGCATCACAAAATGAACTCAAACATGTGAATTTATTTACATCATTTATTTGATTAAAAATGACAATGATCAATCAAGAACAAACATACTTTTTTCATGTTGCACACATGAGCATTTTATCATGAGATTGAACAAGTATCACTACAAGCATCAATTGTTACACATGCATGGCATAAAATCAGAATTGAACTCATGTTAAGATATGGTCAATTAAGCACAAGAAACTTGCATGAACATGTGAAGCATTTAATCACTTTTGGCAAAAATCAACATGGTATTTAATCACTTTATCAATCAAGCAAGCAATGACAATAATCATGAAGCATATGTTGGATTTAAGCAAGCAATTAACATGTGAAACAAATGATTAAAGTGTAGCAAACAACATCAAGAATCACTTATATCACATTTGCACCTTTAACACAAAACATAGAAAAGTAAATGGAATCATGTCGAAACGACTCGAAAAAAATAAATTGGCTACTGGAAATGGACCCAAAAATTCCCTAAAATCACTACCTAAACATACATGAACATTAGAGGCACTAGGAAGCAAGATTGAGCAAGAAAATAGGCTAAAAATCCAAAAATGAACAGCGTTAACCGGTTAACCATATAGGTTAACCCGTTAACGGGCAGAAAAATACAGCATTCTGGCCAAAAACGCATGCGTTAACCGGTTAACCAAATGCGTTAACCGGTTAACACTGAACAAAAAGTGAAAAATGCTTTTGAAAAAAAGTGCTTTTGGCCACAATCTTCCTTCTAAACAATCCTAACCCCCACTTAATCATGCTGACACAAATTTCTACTCAATTGGAGCTTATTTACACATGGTAGAACCTATATCTATTAACACCTTAAATCCAAATTCAACCAAAATCACAAATCACAAGCAAACATAATCGAAACGGAATTGATTTTAAACAAAGCGAAAAGCACTTAAAGAATGCCAAAAATGGCGAGATGGAGAGAATAACTTAAAGAAGAAATGATTAAGATCACCAACCTACGAAGCGGAGGAGTGCTTCGGTGATTGTTGCAAGAATCGGAGCTTGAATCGAAGAGAAAACCGAAAACCAAGAAATCGCAAAATAAATGCGTTCTTGAGCTTGAATCTTCGTGTGCTTCTGATAAGTCGATAATCCTCACAAAATTCAGTAGCTTATCCTTCTTCAATCCACAAAATATGAAGGTTGGAGGCTTAAGCTTCAAGATCTTCAAGTTTCAATGTGAAACTTGAAGAGCTTATTTGAAAAAGCTTTGGTGAGAGGGAGAGGAAAAGTGAGAGAAAAAAGTGCTTATCAAAGAGTGAGATTGAAAAATGGTGTTCAACCCTTTTTGTTTGGATGAAAATGGCTTAAATAGAGACTAGGCTAGGAGCTAGGTTTGGGTTTGGGGCCCAAATATTAGGTTTGGGATCCAAAATTAGGTTTGGAAGTTAGTTAGGGTTAGGGTTGGAAAAGGGAATATTCCTTGGAACACTCTAGAAAATGGTGGAAGGTGGTGGAAGTTTCCAAGGGAAATGGAGTGGAATTGAAGTGGAAGAATGAGACGGAAAGAATGAAAGGAAGTGTGGAAAGAAAGTGGAAGGAAAGGTGGAGGGAAATGATGAAACTAACTACCTTTCAAATGATTTTTCTTTGGTTTTTCTATGATTCCTCCATCATTTCTTGATCAAGTTTGAACCATAGGATCATTGTAACCCTAATTTCACGATCTCGATCTTAAAAGTCCGGAGTCGACCCTTTTTACCTAGCCCGATTGCCTTTTCTCCAATTCCTCGATTTTCCGTCGTCCGGCCAGTCGAACCCCTTCCAAAATGAATTTGTGGACGAGATTTGAACCCTAGGCACTTGACATCATATATAAGTCAAAGAAATCCACTTCGACTCAAAAATTTATGTAGAAGCCCTGTAGAAATGAAACCCTAATTCGGCTCTTTTCCCTCAAGAAGTATTGCACTGCTTGCCTCCTTCAATCAAACCAAAACTTTCCATGACTTGTGGCTTCAAGTGAAGACTTGTGGGATATTGTGAACCCTTTGCACAAGGTTGAGAAGCTTTGTGGCCCTTCGGTAGCCTCTTCATAACTTTCGGTTGCTCCGATCATTGATCACATACCCACGCCTCGGCTATGCTATATATGATGCAATGTTTTTGGTTATTTTATGAATCCATATATGCAAAATGCTATGCAAAATGTTGAGGAAATGAGAGGGCAAATTTTGAGGTATTACAACTTGATCACTGTGTGATTGAGGGGGAGTGAGTAGGGTACTCTTATCTAAGGTGTGTCTTAGGTAGAAATTGCATTGGGTAGTTATTAAGTGATAGATTAAACAGGGTGGTTTAAGTCTAGAATTAATATTACTTATAGTGGATTTCCTCCTGGCTTGGTAGCCTCCAGATGTAGGTGTGGTTATACACTGAACTGGGTTAACAAACTTCTGTGTTGTTTACTTTTCTTGCTATTTAAGTTTTGGTTAAATCTGTCAAGTGTCCTATCAAGTGTTGGGACATCTCTTAGGACATCTCATACCTGATCACAGAATTTCAGTCTTCATTGATGGTTGTTGTTATTGTAGAAGGATGTGTTGAACTGCTATTTGTTGAAGTTGAATAAGGGATGATTGTTGATGTTGTAGAAGAATCTGTTGGAATGATTATTGTTGAAGTTGTAGGAGTGACATCTGATGGAATGACATGTGTTAGAGTTGTAGAAGGAATGGTTGTTGATGTTGTAGGAGCTATAACTGTTGAAGTGATCTGTAAAGTGCCCTCTTTGATAAGATTGTTGATATCGGTCTTCAAATCTGCACAACCGTTGATATAAGTCTTGCAAGCTTCACAATGGGCCTCACAACCCGGGAACACTTGGCATTTCAAAAGTTAGACTTTAACCTCAGCCAGAGGTGTTTGAATGCTTGCAACACTGTCAATTAGGTTCATTGGTTGTTCCTCCTCAATGGCATTTATCCTAGGCCCACCATGGATAGGCATAGGATTCTTGGTAACACTTGGAGGAGGTGCAAAGTTGACTGCCTTAGAATCAATCAAATCCTGAACCTTCATGTGTAAGGCTCTGCACTTCTCTGTAGTATGGCAAGGTGCATTTGAATGGAAGGCACACTGGGCATTAACATCATAGTTTCTTGGAAGATTCTGGGGATTTGGGGGAGCCAGAGTCCTCAATTCAATCAAGTTGAGCTTTAATAATTGTGGAAGTAAGGCAGCATAGGGCATCGGAATGGGATCGATAACCCTGTTGATTTGTGAAGTCCTTGGTTGAAACGGACGTTGTTGCTGATTGTTATTGTTGTAAGATCTCTGTTGAGGAAATTGTTGTTGCGGTGGGAAGTGTTATGGTTGTGGAGGATACTATTATTGAGGTGCTGGTGCTGGAACGGTGACAGCAGCTACTGATCTTGGCATGTATTGAGGCCTACCTTTGCCCATGTGTACTGAGTTGGTCTCACCTGTCCTGCGAGGTCCTGAGAAAGGTTTTCTTGTATTACTGGAACTAGCACCGTTGTCTGAAATTTTTCCCATCTTCAAAAGACTCTCAATTCTCTCTCCAGCTATAACTACATCCGCAAAGCTGGTGGACGAGAAGGCAATAAGTCTATCAATGTATGTTCCCTGTAGGGTGTTCATAAACATGTCGGCCATTTATCTCTCAGACATCGGAGGTTGGACAGCAGCTGCAAGCTGTCTCCACCTTTGGGCATACTCCCTGAAGCTTTCTCTTGAAGATTGAGACATACCCATCAGGAGGGTCCTGTTGGGAGCCATGTCCAAGTTATATTGATACTGGCGTATGAAAGCCTCGACTAAATCCTTCCAGTTTCTGACAGTTGCTCTGGACAGGTGAGAGTACCATTCACGGGATGCCCCGGTCAGACTATCTTCGAAGTAGAACATACACAAATTTTTGTCCATGGTATAAGCTTTTAGTCTTCCCAGAAAGGACTGAAGGTGAGTACGTGGACATGAGGTACCATTATATCTCTCAAAGCATGGAGGCTTGAATTTGTGAGGAATCCTGACTCCCTCAACTAGACTCATGTCTATTACATTAAATCTCAAAGAGTTTTGGGACTCTAAAGATCTCAACTTCTCTGCTAATTCGTCCAGACGACGATCATAAACTTTATCCCCAACACTAATTACTGTAAACTGTTCCTCTTGAGGGTCCTCTTACAAGGCACGACCTCCAGTGTTTCCTTGAGTATTTCTGATAGCATTGACTTCAGGATTGAGGTGAGGCCCAAACTCTGGCGCATCTGTTCGTGGCTGTCCGTGATCATTGTTACTAGTACCTCCTGTACCTGGATGATTCTCTTCTGGAGTTTGCAGCTCTACCAACTCTCTTAATCTTTCTTGACTTTGAGCCAACCCAAACATTACTGCCATGAATTGGTTCATCTGAGCCCTCATCTCAGTTCTTTCATTAGCCATCTGAGTTCTCACGTCAGTCAGATCTTGCTGAACTTGGTCCATCTGTAAGCTCAGAAGGTTGTTTCTGGTTGGATACCGGTGAACTCTGTTGATGGGAAAAACCCTCCTATGAGCAATGTTTCCTGAAACAACATCAAAGTGAGAAAACAACAACAAAAATACCTACAAAACAAAGAAAATGAGGTTAGTATGAAATGCAGTATGTTTATTTGTCTTCCAAGGGTTTCCGGTTTGGTTCTTTAGTTTTGACCTTCCAGACCTCTGGGAATGAAGATGTTGAAGAGAAACGAAGCCCATCAGAAAATCCAAGTAATACATAAACCATATATTACAAATGCAAAAGTTACATAGTTTATGATTACATCAAGTTCCCATTGTGGGTCAAAATACATCAAAGTCGAGAAATACAACAATCACCATGAGAAATAAAGTACAATAAAATACAAATACAAAGAAATCAAACATCTAGCCCAAAGTCATCCTCCTTGACTTCCTTCAGGAGAGCATCAGTCACTGGTCCAACTGGATGCTCTGTGATGGTCCTGATAAGAAGGTTCCTGGTGGCAATGGCACTTGTCAACGTCTGGTACTTATCTTGGTCTTTTGATCTCTTCACCCCCGCCCAGAGTTTCAACTCGGAGATTTCCTTATGTGATGCTAACAAGGCTTCCTGACTCTTCTTCTCATTAGCTTCCAGTTTCTCTATCATAGCCTGTATCTTCTGATCCTCTTGTGAACGAGCCTCAGTGATCCTGATCCACCTAGCCTGACTCTCTTCTAAGTAGTGCTTAGCTTTGGCTTTCTGAATCTTAGCTTCTTTGCAAGCATTCTTCAATACCAACTCCCCTGCTCGGGCTTTTCTGATGTAATCATTTGTCTTTTCAATCTTGGTCATATGCTCGATCCGGAGCTTCTCCAACCTCTCATTGTCCAGACGACTATCATTCCTCTCCCAGAGGGTCTTCTTCAGAGCTTCAGAAAGCTGAGCATTCCTTTCTTTCAACTTCTCAAACTCCTCTAAACTGACTGTAGCTACAGGCTCTACTGCTGATGGCCCTGACACATCTTCCAGGGTGAATGGCATACGAGTGATTTGTACTCTGATACGAGACCAATCAATGTACTGAGCTGAAGCTATGTTGTTGCACCTGCCAAGAATAGCAATCCCTTTTGTCTGTATATTATCCCAAGCCCAGGCTGCTTGTCGGGTGATGGTATGATTATTCTGAACATCACAGTAAAGGGTCTCTTCTAAATCCTACTCTCTTGGTGGATGTACTAAGGCATACCCTAGTTGCCTTTTGAAAAGCAAAGGATTGAAGCTTATGCAACCTTTCACTCCAATAAGAGGTACATTGGGATACTGCCCACAACTTATAATTATATCTCTGCCCTTGGTGCTCTGAGTACACCACCTGATGTCTTCAAATGTGAGAGCAATCATTTTCTTAGCCCAATTTCTTAAATGATGAGGATTCAAGAAAGCTTCTGTATTTGGCAAGTGCCTCAGTAACCAACAGTAGAAGAGAGGTGCACAACATCTGACTAATCTTCCCCTCTATTTCTCATTTCTCTGATGCACTGAGTAATAGAAATCCCCTAGCAAGGTAGGAACTGGATTATTCAGCAGGAAGAGATGGATAGCATTCTTGTTTACAAACTTAGGCTCGTCTGCAAACAAGATGATTCCATATATACTAAGAGCCAGGAGAGCACAAACAGTTTCCCACTTCCCAACTGCAGCATGACTGGTGGCCTGAGTAATCAAGAAGTCCAAATGGAGGCCTGGGATTCCAGCCTTGGTGGTCATATGTTGATCAAGGATGGTGGCTTCCAAGTGTAGAGCCTTAGCTATGTCTTCATTCCTAGGAGCAGTCATCTCAGGGTTGAAAGGGATTCCTTTCCTGATAGGGACACCCAACAACATGGAAAACTCTTCCAACAAAGAACCCATCTGAAAGTCTGGGAAAGTGAAACATCTGAGAGGAGGGTCATAAAACTGAAGGCAAGTGTGAATCATGATCCTCTGTGATGCATCCAAGTCCATGATCATGTCCATAATACCACCATAATGTTCCCTGAATAAAAGGACATGATCAGGAGTGATAAGTGCCTGAATCTGCCTGATGCCTACTAGAGAGGGCCCAAAGAAATGATAAGTGATGTTGTTCTTCCTAGATGAGTCCATACTGACAATGGATGCTGATGAAGATAACTGAGGAGAAATACTGATGAAGACAACTGGAGAGGATATCAGCTGAAGAAGATAATTGATGAAGATGAACAGTCAAAACCAAACCAAAGATGATGTGGATACCTTGTAAAACAAATAGACAAATGTTAAATGATGTAAAATGATGTATGCAGAATGATATGCAAGGGTTTGTGATCAGGTACTGGATTTGCCAGTTGCTTTGGATAGGGTCCATGAGTGTTCATAAGTACGGATGAAGGCTAGAGAACCAGTAACTAGGTGAGGGACTCAAATAAAGAGTCACAAGTCAGGGTTTCATAGAATCAGTCCAAAATAGTGTGACCTTAAAACAATATTAGTAACAGGGTATGATGTGGCCAAGGGTTCCTGCAAACCTGTAAACATCCCAACCCACTCACATGTATTGTTCTAGAACAAAGATCCTCAGACTTGGATTTATTATGAGAAGTGTAAACACTCTTAACCCGGAGGTACATTGTTTACATTAATCATAAAGAATCCTCCTCTAATTCACCTCAGATGCTGAAGGTCATCTAAAAAGGTCATCCAGACTTAGCAGGCTTCCCAGATAGCCCTAGCACTACAGGAAATCCGTAGCACAAAGTTCTCAAGAAGAAACCCACGTCTGAATAGTGTTTCATATTCCCGCACCAGACCAAAATGGAATGGGAAAGAATATGAAGCCACTCTAATCATATGTGTCACTCAGGCTCCCGGTATGGAACCTTACTCACTGAGATACCCCTCCCACCAAGGCAAATCAACAAATCCAGCACATGATATGATGACAATAATATGAAATGCATAAAACAGTAAATGAAAGCGATAAATAAAGTTGTACAGAAAGCAATAAATAAAGCAATAGACAAAAAGCACATATAACACCCCCATAAACACAAATCAAACAAGCGCTAGGAGAAACCCACAAAAGAACCAAAAGCCTTAGTTGAAGATATATCCCCAGCAGAGTCGCCAAGCTGTCGCTCCCCGGACTTACGTCCCGGTGCAGACGCGAACGGTCAGCGAAAGAGAAATGAGGTTGAATTGAATAGAGTCGCCAACTAGGCATTTTTATCCCGAAGGAAAGGTAATGTTGCATAAACCTGGAAAGAGATGGATAAGACGGTTGCGAACCAGAGAAACTGAGAAAGGGGGTTGGTTACGACCTGGGAAGGTATTAACACCCAGATCGTCCGTCGTACTCGACGGGATCCACGCTTACAAGATTGTGTTTAAAAGGGGCAAGTGTATGTGCTATCTGTGTGCAAAAGCTAAGGAATGAAAGTACATGTGTCAGTGCAAAAAAGTGAATTACTCAGGAACTGAGGCTTTAGAAAGAACGCTGAAAGAGGGGGATGACAAAGAGACTTTTGTTTGATAACAGTTAAGTTATGCCTACGTATCCTCTCGTGTAATGGGGAAGTCAGAACACCATAGTTCGACTCAAAGAGACTGAAAATAAATTGACTGTGAACCACTTACTTGTCTATGCTCAAGTGTATGACTCGTCTGGCTTGAGTGCTAACTGTCTTGCATTAGACGGAAGAAGCGAGTTCCCATTTGTGAATGAGTGTGATGAGAAAAGAATCCCGGAGGAGACGATTATTGTTTGTTTTTGTGTTTTCATTTTTTTTATTGTTTTTGGTGTTTTGCATAAGTTAATGAGCTTAAGCCTAAATCAAGGGTTATAAACTCATTAATATCCTCCCTGATTAGGGATAATGAGCTTACTTAAGTATGAGATAAGCATATCAACTTAATTACCATGATGATGTAGGATTAAGATCATTAACCTACTTGTGATTATTTAGATGTTTTTGGGTTTTTGTTTAGTGTTAAGTAATGAGTTTAATCTCTAATCAGAGATTAGTGGACTCATTACACCATCCTAATAGAAGGATGATAAATGAGAACACTTAAGCTGAGGAAGATACCTCAACTTAATCCACGGTTATGGATTAAATTCATTATATGACAAGCCTTTATTAAGTGGATTTTAATTAAAGGATGAGATTAAGAAGTGGATTTTATGGTTTGTAAGACAACTGGAGGGGGACTTGTCCATTAAACACTAGGGTTAGTCCCTCTTAACCATAAGGAAGAGATAGAACCCTAATGTAAGGCCCAAGTTACAAGATAAAGTCTTAGTGATTATTAGTGTGTTTTGATTAAGAGGTGTAAACAAATTAAAGGTTTAACACTAAGGATTAAAGTTATACACTCCATCCTAAGATAAGGATGCAAGCATAACCCTAATTCAAAGTCCTAAAGCTTTAAGAGTTTAGTCTCTGATTATTGAGATGAAAAGAGAGACTCAAAGGTAAAAGACTAAGGGGGACTATAAACAATCCTAAAAGTTATCATGCTTGGATATCCTATGGTTTGTGAGGCTTAAGAGGAAAGATCTTCAAGGCCACCAAGGAAGAAGCAAATGAAAAGAGAAGGAGAGAAAGAATAAGTTACTTACTTCCTGAAGAAGATAAGTAACTTAAAAGAAAGAAAGTATGAAGGAGAGAGAATAAGTGAAGCAAGTTCACTTCAAAGACAAATAAGAATGCATATGAAGATATGAGAAGAGGTGGGAGATGAAGGTAAATCCACCTCCCAGATAACTTACAGAAAGTACCTGAAATGTTAGTATGAATGCATAAGGAATGAAATGAAAAGAAATAAGAGAAATGAAGGTGCAAAGGCCAAAGTCAGAAGTGAATATGCAATGTAAATGTCATGTGAGATGATGCAAAGTCATACAAGATGCATATGAATGATCATACAAGGATGAGATGCAATGGAAGCATGTTTAGAAGCATGAAAACACATGGATGTTCATGAAATGTAATGGATGCAAAGCATAGCAAATGAATGAAGAAATGATCAAGCAATGTTCAATCATGTCTTAAGATGTCTAAGATGTAATACAAATGCTCGAAATGTCATGGAAAATTCATATGATGATGATATGCAAAGGAGAATGCAAATGAAGATGCAAAATTAGGGTTTTAAGACAACATGAGATGCATGTGACCAAAACAGAAGCATTCAACATGATAAAAAAATTGAAATCAAGCTCAAACAAACCCTAATCCCATATAATATCACACCCCAAAGGAGAAAGTCAGAAGCTTAACCTAGTGAAAGTTATGAAATTCCTAAGTTTGCTAGGGTTTTTGGGTGCTTCTAAAGGGAAAAGGAAAATCAAATTGAAAATGCAAGATAAAATCATGATAAAAATAACCTAGAAACTATGTGCAATATGTGAAACAATGCAAGAAGAATCAAGTTAAAACTCATCATAGTTAGGCAGAAATTAATTTTTCAAATTAGGGTTAGAAAAATGTGATTTTTAAGAACCCTAATTCAAAGAAAATTGTGAAATTGTGATTAAACCTAAAAAGAAATTTGTTGGTGAGTTTGAAAATGTTTCTAAATGTATTGGAATGCTTCATGAATTTTTTGGTGATTTTTAGAAACATAAATGCATATTTAATTAATTAAAATCAATTAATTAATTAAATAAAACATTTAAATATTAAAAAAAAATACTATTTTAATGCAAAAAATAAAATAAAAAATGTTTTTAGGATAAGAAAAATATTTGAAACAAAAATGCAAAGTTTGAGAATTTTTTGATGTTTTTTTACTATTTTAAATAAAATGAACAAAAGAAATAAAAAGAAAATGAATTAAAATGGATTTAAATAAAAGTTAAATGATCTGAAGGCCAGGATTCAAAGAGGGTTTAACTGGCACGCAAATGGAGAGCTTGGATTTGATCTGGCAGAATTTATTTAATTAAATATAATTAAACTAATTAAATGAGGATTAGGGTTAATGAAGCAATCCTGGCCATTCACTCACGCGGGAACCACAAAATCCAAGGGCCTACATTCAAACTTAACTAATTACGCATATTAGGGCAAATGACTTTCAGGTGACCGGAACAGTGTTCCGGTCATCTTCTCCGGCGATCCCAAAACTCAATCTCTCTCCCTAGGCAACCCCAGACTCTCTAAAATTCCAGAAACACTCTCCTAAACTTCCTAAACACGAATCCAGGTTCAAATCTCATTTATCATGCATCAAAAAGGGGAATCGAAGAAGAACACGTTATAGGTTAAAAAGTTTCAGAGCAAGCATACATGGTCATTTCTCCATCATTTTCAAAATAAATCATATCAGTGTGACCAGGGGAACATGTAGAATCATATTGTAACTTAAAATGAAGGTTCTGGAAAAAACATTTGAGATGGCTATCTGAGTTGAAGCTTTGAGATTTTGAGCTTTCTGACTCCTTCCTTTGTGCAAAACCACTCCACTTGGTCCCTTGAAGCTTCTGGAGAGCTTAGAACAAGCTTTGAATGGCTGTTTTATGGTGTTTGGTTCTGGTGTTGCAGAAATCGTATTTCTGATTAAGGGGTTTTTAGGCCATGGCAAGGGGTGGGAAATGATCCTTGAGTGATGTTGAGATGATTGGTGAAAGAATCAGTGATTTTTGTTGGTTGTGGAGTGAGTTTCGAAGGAATGAAGTTCTATGGGAATTTTGGTGATTCTGAGTTGTGTGAAGTTTCAGGCTCCAAGCTTATGTGAAATGGGCTCCTTGATGTCCACATAAGTCATGTTGATTGGCCAGAGAGTGGATGTGGCACAGGCTGATTGGTATGGCTTATTTTGCAAAAAGTCAAAAGTTGTGGTACCACAAGTATGAGCTGAGTCAGAGCTGGCTTTTGGGGTGTCTTGGCTTCATCTTGATTCATGGATGGCCCTAGGATGAAGTTTATGCAGCTGGAACACTTGGATCAAGAGATGTCACAGGTTTTGCAAAGTTTATGCATAATTGCCATTTTGAGATTTCTTGTGAATCAAGCCATGAAAACCATGCATTCTTGGGCCAATTCTGGTGTTAATGCATTGCACTATGTTTGTATGATGTTTAGAAATCAATTAGAGGTCATGAAATGGCTTGAAACTTGAATTTGCAAAAAATCCTCTTTGGTGCACACTTGAAAATTATAGGATTTTTGCCAACTTTGAAAGACCATATCTTGAGTTCTAGGATGAATCAAGACATGTTCTTGTACTTTTTGAAAATGGGAAGACATAATCTACAAAATAACTCCAAAAGTTAGGGTCCACTTGCCAAGTCTCCTCTAACCCATTGTAACCTAACCTGTTAAACTCACCAAAGACACCCCCGTGATGGACAACACACTCAAACCTATCACTCATGACCTAAACACAACCAGTAAGAAAGAAATGAGACAATGCATGTTGAGAGAAGATGAAAATGGACGAAAATAATCACCTCATACATACCTTAGCGTAGCCCGATTCTTCTTCGCATCGTTCTTCTTCGCAGCTTCGACCACCACAAGATTGTTCTTCGCAAGAGCTAGGGTTTGTGTTTTGTTCTTCGCATGAGCTAGGGTTTGTGTTTTGTTCTTCGCACACTATGAAAAATCTGAACAACTAGGGATGAAATGGAAGACCAAGAGTGTTTCACTTATGTTACTAAAAGAAAACAACAAACGATAACAATGCCACGTAAATTATTCGTATACTGAAAAATATATCAAATTATTAGAACAAATGCCACATCAGTTTAATACAATGCCACATCACCCATTGTTAACGTTTTTTTTTACTTAAACTTAACAGAATGGATCAAATACTCTAACGAATGTTAAATAAAATGACTACAATGTAACATTTTTGAATTGTGGGACTAAATAGAAACAACAAATTAAATTAAGGGACAAAAAGATGAATTAAATCTTTTTTTTACTAGTTAAATTATTAATTTTTATGAAGGTTGTTAGTCTAAATTATTAAGCTGAACATGTTTTTGTCATGAGTTTTCTTTTTTATGAATAACAATTTAGATTAACAGGGATACATTTCATACAAGATAAGAAAAAAAAAACTAATTATTTCATAACAAATTTACAATGAAATTTGCATACGGAGAATCCTTTTACAATGAAATAAATTATTTCTTGCATATTATCGTAAGAATTTAATTGGAATGCACTAACAGTGTAAAACAATTTTACACTGTCAATGAATTATAGTCGTTGGATGTTGGAACAACTTTGACTTTTATTTTAAAAACAAATAAAGTAATGCAAACGGATGATGACATAAAATTAACAGTGTAAAACTTTTTACATTATCAATGCATAGCAATTAAACTCTTATCGTAGTATTAAAACTCAATATAAATTTAAATTATGCTATAACTTCTAATCCACCTATTTTTTAAACTCAATATAAATTAAACTCTCATCGTTAATTTCTTACCCACCTATTTTTTACACTTTGATTGTAATTTTACAACTTCCAAGCAATGATTAAAAACGATGAAGAATAAAATGGATTATTGGACTTTAAAAAATTAAATTTTTTTTAAGATATTGAAATATAAATAAATAGATGCCCTTTATTTGAAAATAAAAATTAAATAATACAACATGATACTAAAAATTCCAAATAACAATATTGATATTCAGTCCTAACCAATTCTCATAAATGAGCTAGTTAAGTTTGTGTTCTTTAATTGAAAATAATGAAAACAACATGAAAAATAAATATTCATAAGGGCATCTTCATCTTCTAAGGAGGATTTAAACCATCTGATCAAAAGAATGCAGAGGGTCCGTATCCGCCACTTCCACCCATATTATTGAAACCAAACAAATGAGGTTGCATCATAGGATTCTGAAAATATTGTTGCTGAAACATTTGAGCTTGTTGAGGATTTGTCGGGTGATGAATTGGCATGTTAGTGTTGGAACCATTTCCAACAAAAAATGGAATAGTTTGAGTAGATGCACCCTGAATTACAAGTCTATCAGCATGTTGAGTAACAAGTTTCTTAAGTTCCTCCAACGCCTTCTTGAATAATTCAAGTTGAGCCTTATTCATCCCATCAATCGGACAAGCCCACCAAAACTGAGCCTCAGTTGCCTTGCGTAAATGACTCAGCTCATCACCACGCTTCTTCTCAATGTCTAACTTATTGTTGATTTGAGTCAACTGGTTATTAAGATCTCGCACATTGGCGCTACGGTGAGCCTCAATGAACTGCATGGTGCCATTGTTTTGGGGTGGTACCCGTGATAGATAACGATCTATAACTGTATCAACATGTGGGTGACCAAATGAAAACACTTTCTCACCAGGTGAGAATACAACAAGAGCAACATCAGCACCACAAAGTGTGCATAGTTCACTGGCTTTCTTGAAGAGCCCACTACGGCGCTTCGAGAAAGTCACTTGCAAGTTGCTCTCATTGTTCATCTTTTTCATCTCGATCTTTTGGCGACCACGACTCTTTCTTCCACTTGACATGGTTGAAATTCAAAAAAAAAAAAGAAGAGAAAAGAAAAGAAAGTGATGAATAATTTGAAACTTCAAACTAAAAAATGATACATTATAATTGAGTATGAGGTCCTTTTATAGCTAAATTTCGAGTGAATAAATTTTTACTAGAATTTGAATTTGGCTAAAAATTTCAAAACCCGGTTTTTTTCCGAACATTACATTAAAATTAAAATATTTCATGTATTGAGAGATTCACATCAAATCTCATTTTACATTATTATATAGTAGGAAATTCAATATAGAGAAATATCACTCTTTTACCATTTTTATATATTTTAACTTATTCAGCACATATTGGATAAATGTATTTTGATAACTCTGGAACTTATAATAAATATGTTTATATTACTGTCATTATATAATTATAATAATAATAATAATAATAATAATAATAATAATAATAATAATAATAAAAAAAAAAAAAAAGAGTTCAATACATTCTTTAGAATGTTAATAGTTAACCTATTCCCACAGTTAATTTGATTTTTTTTATAGGGTTGGAGTATTTTCATTTTCCTATAATTTTTTAACTTGGATAGAAAACCCAATATAATAAATATTGAAACTTTAAAATAATTATTTTATATTATAAAATGAGAAAGTTTAATGATAGAAAATACTTGCTATTAAAAATTTTCTAAAATGTAAATTCAAATTACTTATATTTTAATATTAAAATAATGGCCAACAATAATATAAAAATCTTCTATTAAAATTGGTAAAATTATCGTATTGATCCACAGAGTGAAAATTATTTAAAAATAAAATATGCGGCAAAAGAATAACAATTATTTTAAAATATAATCCACATAGTGAAATTATTCCATAATGTTAAGATTTTTTGTATTTATTTTGTGATAAACATTTCACTATTTAATATCTTGATTTTTTAAAATATATAATAAATATCGTTTCTAAATGCTTACATGTAAAGGTGGTTTCTTTTCAAAATGCAATGCATTAGGTAACTTATAATTTTAATAGCCTAAATAATAGTAATATATTCTGTCACTCTCTTTTCAATAATTTCCTATAGTTGATATATTTGGTTAGGTTTATTTAATTGTCACTTAAAAAAAAATATTATTATTTTCATTATTACTAAATAATATATAATATTATTAAACATAAAATAGCTGTCAATGATAATATACGTAATTTCTATTTTGGCTGTCTATTTTAATATAAGAATAGGTGATTTAATTTAATTTAATAAAGACCTATTTTGAAGACAATGGACGGTAGAAGAGTAAAATTTAATTTAATAAAGGCCTCTATATTTTATATTTATTTGGTGTTAAGCAATTCATAATTTATTTTTATATATTTTTTTAATATGTAATATTGTTGGAGTAATTTCTATCCCAAACTTGAAAATGTATAGAAGTATAAATGGTTAATTTCTTAAATTGTAATTGATGGTAAAATGTAATGTGTTATGATAGGAGGAGTGTTAGAAACAACAAAAACAAAAAATGTCTGTAAAAATTAAAAGTTTGATCTTTTAAAATCGAAGAAGAATTTTAAATCCTTCTAGAAACAGCTATAAAATAGATATTTATATTATTTTAATTAATAATAATGTTTATCTTTATCAAATCTAAAAAAAATAGTTTGAATCTGATTGTCATTTTTATAAAATATTATTATAATTATTGAGAAATAAATTAAAATTATGATACACTTTTATACATATTAATTTAGTAAATTATAATATATTTTATTTAAAAAAGAAAAGCATAATTTTGAAATTAATTAATTTCTTAAAGTAATAATTTTCTTTAATTTAATTTATTCTGATAAAAATTATATTTAATTTATTATATTACATATCAGAAATTATTTTATTTATTATCTGCAATATGTAGCCTTATGGTAAGGATTTGATTTCTTAACTTGAAAGTGTATGGTTGTTAAGATTATAACTATTAATATCACCCTTATTATATAAATTTCCCCTAATTTATATTTTTTATTTTGTTTTTTGTTTTTGCAAATAATTAAATATGATTTATTATTGTCTATTTTTTTACTCTCAATACAATGATATCTAAACCGGGGCCTTGATTTATTAAGATATGTATATATAATTTCCAATGAAATAACTTTTTTATATAAATAAATAATTGTGCTCATTCTTAGAAGAAAAAAAATACTTAATTTGTTGTTAACCTTGCTAGCTGGTTAGTGAGTTTGCCAAATAAAAGATTGATAACCTAGTTCAAAAGATACACAAATAAAAAAGATGACGATAAATATATTTGTCTCTCTAAATATCTTAAATTTTGATTTTAATTCCTATAAAAATAATCGAATTTTAATTTCTATAAAATTATTTTTGTATGTAGTTTTAATCCCTTTACTTTTTTTTATAGAGATTAAAAATCAAAATTTGAAATATTCATAAAAACTTAAAACTATATTAACCCTAAAAAAAAAAAGAAATTGTCAAAATAATGAAATTGGTATGCCCCCTTTTGTATCAGGGAACAATAAACTAAATATGATATAACTTGTCCAACAAAGGCCACATTCTAACCATCTAAGTATGTTATAAAGTATACAGAATTGTTGGAAAAATCTATAATAAATAGAAAGATACTACAACTTTTTAACAAGCAAAGTGATTGTATTACGACGAGTATAACGGTATTCAATCCGAATAAAAAAAACCACAACTATATTAAAATCCTTATAGGATTTGAAATCCAAATAGGTTTAAAGCTATAAGATTGATCCATCGTTCTAGCAGTAAATCAATCATAAGCTAATGATTTTGCCACAAGAACAATCTCATGAGACCCTTTCATGCCATCATTAAACAACATATCATTTCTAATTAACCAAACAACTTTCACCATAACTAACCAAATGAAGATCCTAGAATTTCTCTTAATCCTCCTTCGTATTACCGAATCAAACAACAACAAATGATCAAAAATGTCATTAAAAAAACTAAAATTATTAACCCCTAACTAATAAAAAATGAATGACCAAAAATAAGTCATTATGATACAACCAACAAAAAGATGACAATGAGACTCTTCAGGACCAAGGCATAACAGGCAAACAATATTATGAACATGAGAAATGACTCATCTCGTAGCGAGCATGTCGCTCGTTTGCAACCTATTTAAGGGTAGTCTCCACGCAAACACCTGAACATCTGAGGGCACATTGGATTTAAATATTGAAATCATTACCTGGATTTAAATATTGACATGCACAAGAAAATAGTCTCGAATACAAGAATTTTATCGAGAAACCGCGTGGATCACTCCACCCAACGAATTAGTCCAAAACAGTCAGGATATGGACAATGTTCTACATAATAGTGTTAAGAAAATGCAGTTCAAAATCTACTAAACTCGACAGAATAAACTGATTTGTGCTAACATACCATGACCAAGAATTCTTAGACCGGCATCTAGCTTCGCAAACCCTCAGGCCTCACTCTTGGCTTTTGCAGATAGTCAAATAACTTCAAATTTTGCCTACACAAAAGCTCTGCACCGATCCAGCAACCCCTCCATAAGTTGATGTCTTTACCATTTCTGACCTTACACGAAAGACTCTTACCAAAACAATTATTTTCTGCGCCCCAAGAACTCAGTAGTATTTGTAAGTCTCTTTATCATATAGAAGATTTTGAAGAAATGTCAAAACCAAAAATGTCCCAAATTTCATTCTTGATGTCACTATATTTAAAATCAAGGACTTTACGCCAAAGCAAATCCACCTCAGATAAAATCCTCCTGGTCCATTTACTCATCAATGCTCTATTGAAAAAATCACTATTCTTAACACCAAACCCACTTTCTTCCTTTGTCATACAAATAGTAGACCATGCCACCTAATTGATCCTCATAATATTTTCTTCTCCATTCCACAAGAAAGCCTTTTGAATCTTAATAAACTCTTGAATAACCACTTTTGGTGCTTTGTATAAAGAGAACGAGAACATGGGAATTAAGTTTAGCACTGAATTAAGAAAAGTTACTCTTCCACCAAGAGAAAGTGATTTTCCTTTCCATGAAGTCAACTTATTCCTAACCTTTGCTAAAACCAAAGATCAAGAGGAATGTCGCTAGCAAAAACATATGGCTTAATATTAAAACCAATGACCTTACTTTTAGTGAAGTTTATGGATAAACCTGAACAGAGCTAAAAAACACGAAGCAACACTTTTAACATTTATATTATTCTCCCACAAAGGCTAACCGTAATCATTGTGTCGTCTGTAAATTGACAGAGGTCAATATGAAGATTATCAGACAGAAAAAAAGGTTGAAAGTGATGTGTTGGATTTATTAATTCAGCGTCACCCTTAGGGATTCGATGGGCTTAACATCCCAACCCATGGCGCTTAATAGACGCAGCCCCTTGAAAGACTCTATACTATAAGGAAATAAAGTTGCGCCTTCACTAACAACAATTGCTTTTAGTGCAGTGGTAAGTGCTTGATCCTACAAGTGGTATCAGAGCCAGGTCATGGGTTCGAATCCCCCCGGCTGACACTGGGGGGGAGATTGTTGGATTTATTAATTCAGCGTCACCCTTAGGGATTCGATGGGCTTAACATCCCAACCCATGGCGCTTAATAGGCGCAGCCCCTTGAAAGACTATACTATAAGGAAATAACGTTGCGCCTTCACTAACAGCAATTGCTTTTAGTGCAGTGGTAAGCGCTTGATCCTACATGATGGTTTGAACATGCATTCCACATTATACTCGGTATCCCCTTATCTGCCAAGATGAAGAGAAAAGGGAAAAAAGGATCCCCTTGATGAAGATCTTTCCTAGCTTGAAAATCAATTGTTGGGATACCATTTATCATCACCGAAAAGGAAGAAGAAAAAACACAATATTTAATCCATCTCAACCACCTACTGCCAAAATTCATTCTTTCCAAAAACATATAACAAATAATCTCGCGAAACAGAGTCAACGCCTTTTCGAAGTCTACTTTAAAAAGAAATAGAGCTTTTTTGTTTCTCCTAGAATAGTCAACAACCTCATTTAGAACCATAACATCATCCAACAAACCTCTATTATGGACAGTAGCGGATTGGTTAGCGGAAACAAGCTTCTCCAACACACATTTTATTCTTTCTGCCATCAATTTTGTGATAATCCTATAGATGTTAGCGATAAGACATATCAGAAGATAATCATTCAAACTTTTAGAGTTTTTACATTTGGGAATAAGAGAGATGAATGATCCTAAAATGACAATAGGAATATGTGTTTGAAAGAAAAATTAAGTTATGCAATCAAATAAGTCAAATTTAATGATATCCTAACTAGCTTTACAAAATTCCATGGAAAGGCCATTTATAAGGACTTTTCCTCTAACAACATTCCAAAAAACATCTTTTATGTTTTGTAAGGAGTAATGAGCTTCCAAGCCTACTCTATCTCATGAGAAAACACATTAAAATAAACCCCATCTAGCAAAGGTATGTTGGGTAAGGGCTCCTAAAAATGGATTTTGAAATGATTAAAAACCATCATCTTTAAACCTTCAACATCCTCAATTATAGCATCACCTAATTTGAGGCCCATAATATTGTTACGAGAAACCTGGATTTCATGAAAAGGTGAAAGAATTTAGAGTTTTTATCAATGTCCATCAAACAACGACATTTAGACTTTTTCTTGATCATAGACTCTCGAGTATGTAATCTTTCCTAAACCAAATCTTGAGTTTCTCTCCTCTTTGATTGGATATTAATACTTGAATAATTTCCATCTATGGAGACCACATTATCTTAAATGTTGAGATCGTTAAAAGCGTTATCCAACTACAAATTTTGAAAACCAAAGGTATCAATATTCCACGCCTTCAACCGACCCTTAAGGATTTTGAGATTTTCATAACAATTTCCGCCCTTGAAGATTCAAAGAAGCCCATATTTCATCAACCAAAGGTAAAATAAAATAAAATAAAATAAAATAAAATACAATAAAAAATAAAAAAACTTGATGCTCTAACCATGCTGAGAAGAACTTAAAAGGTGTCGGACCCCATATCAACTTGCTCGATTTGATCGAGATATGACAATGATCTGCTATATTACGCTTGTTAATGAATTGACCCTTGAGACCACAGGTATCAATCAACCACTCGAAAATTATGAAGTAGTCTAAACAACTCTTTGAGTCCCTTGCCAAGTTGAAACAGGTTAATTTATTTCCCAAGACCGATATATCCATCAGGTACATGTCTCTAATAAACTCCAAAAACTCCAAACATTTCACTTGCTCTCTTAAGTGCGTTAAAATCGCCTCTGATATACCATTCGCCAAATGGAAAAGAAGATTTTAAATTAATGAGTTCAACCCATAGAAAAACATAATCAATGAGTACTAAAAACACTAAGTGGTGGAAGAGTATACAGGTATGATTTTCAAGCTCCCATAACAGAAAAAGAAAAACATAATCAATCTTTGAGCTTATGAAATGATAAATTTACTACATCAATAAGAAAATGATTCAAGTAAAATACACTAAAAATAATATCTTACATTCGACCTTGTTGACAATATGTGAATAAGTTCTTTAGAAAGTCATGATTGTCGTCACCACAGATATACCACCGCGAAACTGCACATCGCTGTAAAAAAACAACAAATCAGAAACATATGATTTGAATACATAGTAATAACTCACCATCTTCAAAATATCATCACCATTCAAACCTACATCACCATCTCCTTCACCAACCTTTAACCACACCAACACAATCATCAAACAACAATCACCATCAACACAAAAAATACAATAATATAACAAACCAACAAAGACAATATCATCGTTATCATTTTCACCAACCTTTAACCACACCAACACAATCATCAAACAACAATCACCATCAACCCAAAAAATACAATAATATAACAAACCAACAAAGACAATATCATCGTTATCATTTTCATTAACATCAGTTTTGAAATTCAACTACACAAAATCCTAAGCAAACAAAGGAAAGTAGAAGGTTATATAACATGTAATTCAATCATAACAATTTAAATCGACCACCATCATGCACATCAGATTCGCCCTTTCTTTCCCCTATGCATCACCGGCGATAGACTGAATCACCACAATCGAAATCTCGCCAAAACAATCTCGCCGCCGATTTTCTACCATTTGAGATGTGGATTTGATTTTACTTGGAATATGAAGAAGAATATTGATTTAGGGTAAAATAAAGAAGATGAAAACAAAAATATTCTTATTGTGAGAGAGATGAGAGAAGAGGTATGTGATGAGATAAAAGAAATTTGAATTTGAATCTGACATTGGGAAAACTGATAAAAGGAAAAGTTGAATTTGATATGTTAGTTTGGAACCAAAGAGAATCAAGTAACATTATCAATTGATCCAACCTAACAAACAAAGACATAAAACAATAAACATATAGTTATAGATTATCAATTGATCCAACCTAACAAACAAAGACATAAAACAATAAACATATAGTTATAGTTGAACGATACGACATAATTAATTATAAGAAGTAAATTTATAACACAAATTGTCCTAATTTTGATGAGGTGGCGGAATTAGAAGAAAGGATAGAAGAGAATTTTCCATAACCTTTTATTTTCTATTTTCTTATATGGTAGATTGCAAACTCCCCAAAAAATTTCAGAAATATCAGTATACGGGAAATTCATAATACGTTACCGAAATTTTGGTAGTATCAGAAATTTTGAATTGACTACTAGAAATTTTGTACACGAATTTGATTCAAATTTTTAGCAAAGGCACTGAATTATAAAATATATGGGAGTGTTATGTACAACCGGAAGTGACAAGTTAAATGCTCTCAACCCCGAAATTTAAATTTTTAGTAAAGACAATGAATTATAAAATTGTATCAGGTATTGCAAGTTAAATGCTCTCAAGTTTGAAGTTGAGTTCTGCATGGCCTATATTTTTAACTTATCAACACAATTCCAATGAAATCTCAGCCACGATTCCAACTTGGAGAATTTAACACAATGGCTGGCGAACTATGCCACTATTTCATATGGCATTCATATATTAATAGGAATTCTCACATATGAAACATGAATCTTCTTATTTAGAATACAAAATTTGCACACTACTAATCATAATCAGCACAAGCATAAAACTCACAACAAAAGCACTTTTGGTCAGAGTGATATACAAAGAGATTAGACAAACACATTTCATCCTTCCGAATATTTTGGCAGCTTCTTTAACATTCCATGCCAATTGTAGACAAACTTGTTAACAGTGTATTGTTCTTCAACTTACAAGAAAGCCACTAATCATCAACATTCTATTTATTTGTCTAATCTAATGACCTATTTAGTAAAAACAATGTTTTATTGTTTTTATTTCTTGTTTTTGTTAATAATAAAAATATCACCTTTTTTATTTTATTTCCTATCCTTTAAATATTTTGTAAAGAAAACAATGAAAACATCAAATATGTTTCCTTCATAAATATTTGAAGAAATAAAATGAAAACAATGATATTTTTGTATTAATTAACAAGAACTGAAAAGAAAATAGAAAATATTCTGTTAAACGCGACCATTCCTTCTAACTGTTCTGGCTTTAGACAGTAAGTTTCTTCTTACATTTGTTCTGCATTAGGTTAAGTAGAAAATCTGTAAATACAGGCTCGTAATTTGGCATTTTTCCGAACCCTGCAGTATGTAAAACCATAAAACAAAAAGTTAAAAAACATATAAATATTCTATTCATGTCAGAAAACATGGAATGCGGATAAGTTAGACTTGCCTGGAAAGTAGTTGATGTCAATGACATAAAATACATCCTTGGTCCCGTATTCTCGAATCATATCTACGTTGAACATACGAAGTCCCTATAAATGGCATTACAATTTAGTATTAGTAAATCATTTAGGAATGAAAAACGGTTGCGAAAGTGGAGTAAATAAATGTGATACCAATCTATGTCGAAGCTCCTTTGCAAGCTTTTCCAACAAAGATCTTGGTGGGTGTTCTGTAAAATAAAAGTGTCGGAGTAAGTTTAAATGTTGCATTTTATGATGGTGGTGGTGGTGGGAGAGAGGAAATTTATGGAATCTCACCGGCGATACTAGGATCTAGATCAGCATCATCTGCAGAAGCTGCTGCACACGAAACTCTTGGAAAACGGTATACACCTGCGACTTTTGATAGCTCGCGTTTACTGATATTAGGAAGAGAGAAACGCCTCACAACCTTTATGCTTTCGCCAACAATATAGATTTTAAAGAGAAGACCGCCTTCAATGTCCGAAATAAAAAGTAAGAAAATTGAGATTTTAGATAAACAAAATGTTAAGTTTACATACAGAATGAAAGTGGAGTATGAATCAGATCACACACCATGATTCACAAACTCTTGTAGAACAAGAGGAGGTTGAAGCTCTGAAAGAGAGAACTCGTCATAAGCAAGATATAGTTCATGTGACTTTGCAGTGCCATCCACAACTAGAGGTTTCGCAACTGAAAATTCGAAACAAAAAAACAACAACACTTCAATACACATAAGAGAGATGACAATATATTTGAAATGGTCTTTCGCTAATAAAACAACATCAAAACAGAATATCCAATGGAATAAGATTCTTTTAGGTCCATTCAAATATTGAGCCAGTGTCGTCAACAGCAGATCACAAGAAATAGAAGTTTTTTCAAAATTCATTACACAGTAGTGCCTCTATTTTGCACTAAATAGCTGTCATGCAATGTGATTTGTTCAAATTTCGCTACGATACAGTGCTTCTATCACTGATATTTAACAACACTGTTTTGAGCTATAGTCATTCAGAACCCATCGATGTTTGGTTTATTGAATAGGTGCCAATAGTAGTAGCTGATATAGTAAGTAATAACCAGATATATTCTCGAAATGAAAACACGGGAAACAAAAATAAACATACATACCTAACGGCAACTTCAACCCAGCTTTGGTGACTTCATATGGGATAGAAGATGAGTCTTTGTCTTTTGTGATAACTAGCTGACTAGGAATGCCAACCTTGCCTAAAACACAGCAGTACTTAATACATAATCAATTTGGAAAAACGATAAGGAAATATCTTGAAGCAAGAAACCAAATATAAGAGCTGATACTAATGATTGTAAATTTATAACACTTTTTATTACAGATTATGCACAACCCCAAAATTTTCAGATGGAGATAAGTTACCATTGCTCTCAGATAAGTTTAGATCCACCACATCTTGAAGCATGGATTGGCGATTGTGTAAATGTTGAATTGCATCTGGGGGGTCAAGAACAATTACATCAGGATGTTTTTGCCTGAAATCCTTCAATAACGGAAAAGGGGAAAAAGCCTAATCAGCATCATCAAAATACAAACTTCATGGAGAATTTAGAAACCATGAAGCAATCACTAATCAGTAAATTACATATTTTCGTTGAGCTATGGACAACTAGCAGAAAGGTTAAATAATAAAACCAACATTGTAATTTATCGTCTCATGGAACTATCAAGCAAACCTATTAAGGAAGCAGAAAAAAATAAGAAAGATATGGACTTCAAACGACAAACATAATACTACATTCTTTGGGCAACAAACTCCACGAATGCCTAGCCAAATTATTTAGACTAACCACAAAAGTATATCCTCACTTGATTGAATATTGGGGACCGGATTCAACTATCTGGTCATGATTCATGATGAGGAGAGCAAGAACTCTGCAAGTTATGCGAGACAATAATAAGTTTTGGAGTATCCAGAAGATGTGGTTGTCCGGCCAATCACCTTCATGTCATACTCAAACTCCAAAACTAATGATACTAACGATTTCATACAATGCCATGAATGTTATAAAAAGAAACGGAGAAATTAAAACAGCTCAAGATTAATGTGAAATTAAGTTTAAGTGTGTGGAGTTAACAAACCTCGATAATATCACGCCATTCCTCACCCGACAACTGAAAAGAACATACAACCGGTCAGATATTAGTGTGTCATTCACTGAGCTACAAATTCAGTAAAAACACAAACAAAACTTTCTAATAAATAAGTAAAAGACCTACTAAAAACCTCGAACATATAAAATCGATAAAACTCCAAAAGAATCATAACATTCACAAACCTTATGCAAGACAATATCAAATGGACCTTGCTCTGACAGTGGCTTGTTCACATCAATAGCAACAAAGTATATGCCCTTGCTCCTGCATTACATATAATTTTTAGTCTTAGTAATCAAGATTTGTTCACCTCATTCTCATTACATTACATTACAAAGAAACACAGTAGCTCCAACACCTCTCAAAAAAGAAAGAAAAAAAAAAATCATCGTGATTACATTTAATTTATTCATTTTTTAAAATTTATCAGGTGGATATACCAGTTTCATTCAAAAATGACACTTGTGATTATGTTATTACTTTTATTTATTTATTTATTTTACAATAACTGTCGACGTCTCAGTGTCGGTGTCGTGTCGGGTGATTCAACTAAGAAAAATATTGAAGCGTGATCAAAAATCAATTTGGCAAGTATATTCACAAGAAATTTAAAAGAACAATAACATACAAAAATTATAAAACACTATGAGTGACCATGAACCCCACCACTATATATAAAAATAAAATAAAAAAGCACTTTAAAAAATAAGAACCAAAACGTGTAACACATGAAATAATCAACAAAAAAAACTAAAAAAAAAAAAAAGAAAGTGAAAATTGAAAATTGAAAATTAAAAATACCTTGCAAGAGAAACGAAATTCGGTTGCAGAAAGCTTTTCTTCTTCTTAGCCGTTAACGCATACCCAACAACAATTCTCTGTTCCAAAAACGGCGTCGTACCGACCTCAGATTTCTCCATTACTTCTTCTTCACCGCTCGAAAATTCTCCGTTTAGTCTCATACCGAAAACACCCTTGATTCAAAGATCAAATATTTTTCCCTTTTTCAATCAATTCGCCTCAAAATCGATAAATTTGAGAATCGCGAAACAGGTTATGAAAATCAAAACTGAGAAAGGAAATTTCGTTAGTGAAATTGGTGTAATGTGTGAGTAATTTATGATGAATTTATAGGGGGAAAAGAGGAATATTCAGTTTGTAGAAGAAGAAAAAGAGTGGATTGGTTTTTTTTAGAATGAATGAAGTGAAAGAAAAGATGAAATTACAAAGTATATATAATATTATAATCATCACATGCAAAGTAAGGTGCTTTTGTACTTTCTCTATTTTACCCTTTATTTTATTTTGTCTTTGGTTGTTGCATATTATTTCGTTTTATTGTTTTCATGTAAGTCAAAATAGACTTTAACTTTTCAATCCAAAATTAATAAATATAAACCTTTTTTTTTTTCTCATAAAAGATCTTTAAAAATAGAGATTAATTGTTATGCTTCCTTAGTGTAAAAGATTTTACATTTTTAAAAACATCTTCTTGATTCACCTCTTCTTCTTTTCTTTTTTTTCTTTCAAAAAGTGTATTGAAAAAATTGCAACACTTTTATATGCTACGCACCGTCCACCAAAAATTTAAACACTTTATAGCTTATAGTTTATACATTTTGTTTTTTGGGTTGGTAACATACGTATACTACCATAAAATATATTTTAGTTTATTTTATTTAAATAGTAATAATTAAAATAAATTCAAAGAAACATCTATGAGCTTAAAACTATTTTTTTAGTTTCTATTACAAGAAAAAAAAAATGAAATAAGTAACAAATCTAAAATTTAAATATTGATTAAATGTGTTGATTATCAAAAGTTATAATAATAATTTGTTTATATTACGGATTGAGGGAATAATATTTATATAAAATAATAATTTTACTCCTAATATAATTACTATTTTGAGGAAAGTTTTTGTCCCAAAAACCCATAAATTCTAATTGACTTGTCAATTTGATTTTTTCCCCCAAAATCATGTCAATATTACTTTAATATTATGGCATCACTAATTTTTACCATTATTTTTTACGAAGGCATATTCTTAGTAGATAGTTTTTGCCAATGAGGATATTCATAGTTCTTTCAATCACTATTATATATATATATATATATATATATATATATATATATATATATATATATATATATATATATATATATATAAATTGATAATTGATTTATCAAATATAATAAAATTTAAAACATTATGAAGAATATTATTATAGTTTATTTTAATTGTACATGAAATTTACAAAGTTAAATACACTTAATTAATTTTTAATTAGTATAAAATTAGTTTTTTCATTAAGAAGTATGGTTGAGCTTAAAAATAGAGAAAAATAAACTAAAAGATGAATGAATTATATAGTATTGATTCAAATGATAAGATAATTGTTACAATGAATACATGATACACTTTATATAGTTGATCAACTAACAAATCTTAATTAACTTATAACAAATTTAATTGTTCTGGTCAAAAAGTACAAGTGAATGTGGTATTCCTACAAGGGTATAAGATACTCAGACATCTTAGTAGGTTTATAACATTTAGGGTTTGATCAAGACGGAGAAAGGCCTTATATGGTGGTGTTATAGTGTTTACAATCGTTTTAGAGGATCAACTCACATGAGATGAAAGGCTTTGTATGTAAGCGTTGTGCTTAGGGTATGAATGATCTTCCTTTTTCCTATCATGAGAGAAGTATTTATAGAGGCATTTGGTTTCCTTGGGAAAGATCACCAACTGACTCTGTCAATGGTGGACCACTGAATTAGTATTTAAGAAGACTCACTCTTTAGGAAGACGTGGATCAGCTACTGACTCTGATTTTTCTTTGACCAAGAAACGTCATTTCTTACGTTTCCCATAACTGATCAAATGGAAAGTACTTAGGGTAAAGCAATACCTCTTAAAGGGCGCCTAAAGGAATAAATAATATGTATTTCCTTAATATATCAGTAAATAATACATAGAAAGAATTTATAGAATACAAGGAACAGACAAATAAGTGTTTAGTTGTCTTGAGAGACAGGGCAATTATTCTTCTTATAAATATTAATTCTAAATATGATAAGGACAGAAGAAGATAAATAATTACTAATTATTATTTACAATGAATGTTTTGAGATGTACAACACATAATATGTTGATTATGTACTAATCTATATAATAACTTTCAATCATCCCCCTAAAGTTGGCATGAATATGTTATTCATTGCAAGCTTCCTCGCCCATATCATCAAATTATCTCATTGGAAGACTCTTTGTGAGAACATCTTCTACATGACTTTTGCTAAGTACATAAGACATTTAAATTTTGTCACTATCAATTTTTTTTTATTGAAGTGTTTTTCCACTTCAACATGTTTTGTTATGTCGTGTAGGACAAAATTATGGGCAATGGAAATAGCTACCTTATTATCACAGTAAACTTTAACTAGTTTAGGCTAGAGACCTTCAAATTCTTCAATGAATTTTATAAGCCGTAATAATTCACAAAAACCATGGGGTCGCATATCAAAATTTTGCCTCTACATTGTTCCTAGCTACAACATTTTATTTTTTACTTCTCCATGTAACTAAGTTTCCTCCTACAAAGGTACAACACCCTGAAGTAGACCTTTTGTCATTTATATTACCTACCCAGTCATCATATATGTAAGCTTCCACTTGTATATGCACTCTTCTTTTGAAAATCAATGTCTTCCTTGGAGTTCCTTTCATATATCTCAATATTCTGAAAATAGCTTCAAAATAAGTAGGTCTTGGTGCATAAATAAACTGACTTATCACACTTGTTGTAAAGGTTATATCATGCTTGTATGAGACAAATAAATTAGTATATTGGCCAATGGTTGGTAGTGTTCTCTATCTACCATTTCGTATTCAAATGTTACCTTCAATTTTAGATTGGGATCCATTGGTGTTCGTGTTGCCTTACAACCTGACATCCCTGTTTATATGAGTAAATCAAGTATATATTTGTGTTGTTTGAGAATGATTCCCTCTTTAGACCTTGTGAACTCCATCCCGAGAAATTACTTTAAATTTCCAAGGTCCTTGATATCAAATTCAGCTTCAAGTCTTCTCTTTAGATCATATATCTTGTTAACATCATCTTATGTCATGATAATATCATTGCCATACACTATTAAAATATAAAGGGTTAAATATGTTTTTGGTCCCTCTAAATATCTCATTTTTTGAAATAGGCCCCTCTAAATATTTTCTTCAAACATTGGTCCTCCAAAACTTTTTTGTTTCGAAATCTAGTCCCTCCCGTTAGTTTGAACTAACGGAGGCTGAGTTGGTAGGCCATGTGTGCGTAAATAATTTGCCATGGTGTAACTCAAATAATCCACGTGTGAATGCATTGTAGTCTATATGTAGTCAAACATCCCCTTCCAGTATGTTCAAACCCTAAATCACATCTTTCCAAAGAATTTGAAACTAGGGTTCATATTTTCTCTTCATCTCTTCGTCACTTCCACAAATTCTCTCCTTCTTCCAAATCGTGATGTCGTCTTCATCTAGGGTAACTAATTTCGGGTCACAACAATCCATCATTGCCACCAACAATGAAGGGAAAAAGTGTGGATGCAAGGGTACTTTGATTGCATACATGTGCAAGAAGGGAAAGAATAATGGGAGATTGTTCTGGAGATGCCCATTTTGGAAGAATGCGGGAACGTGTAATATGTTCGTCTGGGATAATGAGTATGGCTTAAAGAAGGAAGATGGTAAAGTTTTGGAATCTGAATGCAACAATGATGAGAGAGATATGCAGTTTGTCGATATGTTTAAAGAGCTTTATGAAGCATCATTGAAGAAGAACACTAGGTTGAAGCTGAAGTTAAAGAAGAAGGAATTATTTGGAAAGTTCAAGACCATATGTATTGTAATTTCAATGTTGGTCAACATGTATTTTGTTCTTAGATGTAAATGTTAATGTTGTTTTGAACAAGTAATGTTTAGCTACTAAGTTGAAGTTGTAATGTTTAGGTACTATTTAATGTTTAGGTACTTTGTAATTTGGTATGTTGGAATGTTATGAACAAATATGTTTCGAAATCTGGTGATGAGAACTTATTTCTTTTTGCACAATATGTTTCTGTTTTGATATACAAATTTTAGTTAGGTTGATTATTTGAAATACAAAGGCATACATCAAAATCCAGATTATTTTTTGGTCTGCTATGGTACGGATTTTGTTAAACCAGTAAGATTTACACCATAAGAAGGACTTTAAAATTTCAAAGCAACATTGTATATCGTTAAACCAGAAGTGCATTACAACAAAAATATCATAATTGTTTAACATCAAGTACTAAACCACTAATGCATTACTTCTGAATCCAAAACCAAAAAAACACTTCACACCAGAATTGTTTCTTAGATACTTAATTAAAACAAAAAAAACAAAGAACATGGTTTGCCACTTCATTCAGTTTGTCCCTTGCTTGTGCATCCTTCTTCTTCTATAACCAGTGGATCATCAAGTTCTTTTCTAGGCCCTTGTATGTTCTTGAACTTCAAAGTCCTCAACTTCTCACTGTGCCTTTTTTCAGGTAACACATTGCTTCCAAATTTGTACCTGCTTTGTGTCCTATGTTTGATAGGTTCACTTCTCGATGGCCTTGACAGAGTTGTTCTTCCCTGGTGGTTTGAAAGGAGTAGCTCTAAACACTTTTGGTTGCTTCCCAAAAAAAACTCTTGCTCCACTAGGCTTAGTAGGTGATTTGATATATGACTTGAGAGATGACCTATCAATTCTAAGAGGTTGAATGTCCAATACTCCATCACCTTTAAGTAGGGCAGCCATGATCTTATCTAATGATGTAGGTGATGGGCTAAAGACGTGTCTAATTATGTGTCTAGCGGTATCTTAACTGCAAGTGCACATCCTATCGAAGTAATATTTAAGATTATCGATCCACAGGGACTCTATGGTTACTTAGTGCTAGATGAACTTCTAGTTTAGCTAAGGTGAAGGGTTGTCACGATTTTTTGTTGCTTTTAAAATATTAAAGGCTAGAATTAAATTTAAGTTTTAATAAAATAATACTAAGGCGGTCGGTATGTAATTATACTAACTTAGGTGGGTCAATCTAACCAAGGCTTATAAAGGTGTTCACTTAAACTATTCTGTAGAGGTTACCAGTTTAAATACCCTCAACTCACACTCTCGTGGTCTTATCTCAGATCTTACCCCTAAAGCCCTATGCCTGCTCTCGCTAGCCCATAAGTGTTTAGAGATAATTTTTGGAAACTTAGTAATTCTAATTTATTTTAAAGCGCTCTCGCTGTGTTTAATTTAAATGCCTAACTTTAGCTATCTGGTTAAAATCTCACACTCTCGTGGTCTTGACCTAACCTAATACTCTTTCCTTACTCTCGTAACGAAAAGGTCGATTTTAATTAAAAAGTATCAGCCAAAATGTTAAGTTATTAATTATTTTTAGCCTATGGTTAATTTTACCGATTAAGTTTGTTTTAACTACATACCGCTCTAAGGTAATTAGCTACTCATTTTTGTTGAACCAGACAGAGGCAGAGAAACAATAAACAAAATATTCATGGCAGAAAAATAAATAAACAACATAAATATTAAATTTGCAATATAATAAAAACCTGGTTAACAATATTATGGCAGACTCCTTCTTCCACAGACCGGAAAGCTCAGAGTAATTGGCGGAAATTGAAAATAAAGCAAAAATCTGAAGGTTTAGAAACAAGTAAATTGTATAACAATTTCCTGATGTTGGAAATTGTTATATGTTGGGTTTGGATACAATAAAAATGAAATACTGAAAATAATGCTGAAACAAAAGGGTTGTAAAATAAATCGGCAGAGCTTCCGCAGGAAATTGATAGAAAAAATGCTCTGTAGTTTCTTCATAAAACTTAAGCTATTTATAGAACAATTAATGGGCTTTGAAATTTGGACTTGTTGCATTGGGCCTTGCTGAAGCAGTGGAGGAAATATAGGAACGTGGCTAAAAAATAGGCAAAAACTTCTTCACGTAACGTTTTGACGTGGTCTCAGTCAATAACCTACTTTTTACCTTGTCACGGTCGTGACAAGGTCTTCACGCTCGTGTCCCTTGCATTTTAAGTGTCACGGTCGTGACAAGGTCATCACGGCCGTGATTGCTTCTTTTGGGGTGTCACGGTCGTGACACATTGGTGACGACCGTGAGTGCAACAAATTATGCAGTTTTGCAGGCTTCTTCATTTCTTCATCTTTTTTATGGTTGTTTTTGTTCCTTTTGCTCTTAATTCATGATTTAGCTCCATATATGATGTACCTGCAAAATGGTAAGAAAAACTCGAGGAATCGGGTGTTAAAACGATGATTATGCGATAAAACGGTAATGAAACTTAGCAATATAATCGATACATTTTCTCGTTATCAAACTTCCCCAAACTTAAACCTTTGCTTGTCCTCAAGCAAATAGTCGGTTGAAAATCGTTGGACAAGTTTTTTATTGACGCATACACATAACAAACCGTACGAGGGATCGTTTTGTCGGATAAACCGGTACTTTGATAGAACACTAACGATACACTAATGACACAAGCAACAAGCTATGTCGTCGACTTCCCGTTAAACGAAACAATCGGTAATTTCTTTACGATTTCACCTAGAGTTTTTCGATCTTATTTCGCCCGGTTTCATTCTATCGCAATCACATTAAGCCCTTTGCCTTAGCACGCACGTAGTGGAGTAGCCGGTTAGCGACTTTGATCCTTTTTAAGCACGGGGTCTGGTACACGAGTGCGGTAACCCTACATATATTATCTGATTTGGAGGTTGTGGGGGATCGAGCCGTAGCACGCCCTACCAAGTTCAGAACCAGTACCTCTGAACCAACCCACAATGGACTCCTTCTCATATTTCTCGTTTCTTATATGCGACCGTGTACTTTGGTGCAATTTCTTTTCATTTGCATCGAGATATGAAGGATCATTATTGATTAGGCATCAAACGCTTATATTCATCGGCTCCCCACGTGGTTTGTGTTCAGACGGTGCTGACTGCTAGTATAAACTACTAGGGGTTACTTTTGAACTGAAACTTAAGGTGTACTCGTAATGATAATCGGAATGGGATCGCTTGAGTGGGAAGTCAAAGGTGTCAAGATTGTATTGGTCTTGTTTAATCGTTCTCAGCTTCCTAATTACGATTCCGTAGGTAGGTCGGGTAATGAGAATAATTAAAGATTTTTCTGGTACGGCTAAATAAACGGGGAAAGTTCGAAACTAAAGAAAATATCACAAAGATTTGCTCATTTCATTAACTTGCGAAAAGAAATACAACAGAATGGGAAAATGCGAAAAGGGAAAAATGCAGAAATGAAAGGTACCTCTCCCACACTATATCAGACATTGTCCTCAATGTTGTGATATAATAGCGGTAAAAGTACAGTACAAACTATGAAAATGAAAAACAAACATAAGCAAAACTAAAACTAAGGCTGCTGAGGACCGCGGGCTCGGCTTCTGGTGCGGGAGCGTCTGGAAGGAGTCGCTTCAGGATCAGAACCGGTACCGGTGGCAGCAGTGATGTCAATGCGTAAGGCTTCTAGCTCGCTGAAAATTTCGTCGAGCTTCTCATTAGTAGATGTCTGGTTGCTTGCAATAGTGCTGAGTAAATCATCATACTGCTCCTTCTGCCTTCGCTCCAGTGCGGAGTTCATCTGGTTCTGCTGATGAATCGCACGGAGGACATCCTCAAGAGTGAATTCCTGTACAGGAGGCTGTCGGGTAGATGACTCTGGAATATCCTGGACAGGCTCAGCTGCATCCATAGCGTCCTGCATCTCATCCGCTGGAGGATCTGCCTGATCATCATGAATAGGGGCGTGGTCGGCAGCATCTGGTAAAATAAAGAGCCAGTTGGCTCGGCTGGATGGGTCGATGCGATCACGGGACGACAGAATGATATGATGATAAATAGTGCCATGGACAACAGGGCTATACCTGCCATCCTCTCGTTGCGCAATCAGGTGAGCAGACCTGCAATAGCTCTTGGTTAGGAATTCTGCGGCTATACCAGGCAAATTATCGAGCAAGTCATTGAGACCTAACTGAAAGGCGAGGGCGGAGACAATGCCGCCTATGAAAAATGGGGTGGAGCCTCTTTGCGCAATGGTCTGGATGTGAGAAAGCATGAACGGGGCAGCGTTGATCGGCTCATCATTTAGAGCGCAGTGCAAGAACAGAAGCTCATTGGAGTTGAGCTTATGGTTACTTTCTCGAGAAAATATGGTGTTGCAAATGACTCGGTGGAAATAACGGATTGCCGGGTTGTGGATGTGTGTAGCATTGAGGCTTTGAAAGGCTGAGGCACGGGTATTGGTTATGTCGTGCCATAAAGTGAAAGCGGTTTCACTAAAATTATCCGGCACACGGAGGTGAGCTTCATTCCCGTGAGCGAAGCCTAGCAACTCGGCTATCCTTGTTTGTGAAAGTTCAAACTCCCGACCAAACAATCTGAATTTAGCAACGCCGGTAAGCTGACTCTGAGAACCGGAACCGGTGATGTAACAGAACGAGCTTAGGAACTCCAGCTTCAGCAACTCGAATGTGGGCTGAGGCTGACTGCATAGAACCCACAGATTAACCTTCTTTAGCAGGTTCTTGACACTGTTGAGCATTCCGAGCTCTCTCAAACATTCAGTGTCGATATAACGCGTAGGTTGCACACCGCGGTTATGGAATCGGATAAATCTTTCTCTCTGGGTTTCTCCAGCATCACCTTCTCTAAATTGAATGGCATCCATTGCATGCAAGAGCTAGAGTGAGAGATGAAGATTTTGGATTTTTGTGAAAAAGTGATAAAATGAGAGAAATAATGGTTCGGATAAATATTGGAAGGTGAGAATGTGATAGGTGTGGTGATAATGGGGAGGTTAATGAGTTTTAATTTGGTAATGGGAGGTTACGGAAGTTGGTGAGAAAATGGGTGGTTTTTGGAAGTTATGGAGGAAGAAGAAGAAGAGGTTACGAAAAGAAACAGTTCTGTTTCTCACGAATCCTATATTTAGGGTTGTCACGGTCGTGACAAGGAGGTGACGGTCGTGACACGCTAAATGAGCACGTCACGATCGTTAGGGGGGTGTGACGACCGTGAGAGCTTGTTTCGTTGAATAATTTCCAGAAAACACTATCTCTTACGCTTCATATACTTTATAATAATTTATTTTTTTTCACTTCTCACTCAATAATACATTTAAACACCATATAATAATTTATTTCAACATAGTACTTTGCTAACTTGCATGGCATGAGAGATTTTTTATAGAACATGAATAAATTCAAGCATAACAGTACATAGAATGAAAATATATAAATTGATTAAAATGGAAAATTTTTGGGAACTAGAAGTGCATTGCATATAGTAATTGAAAATGAAATTACATAAATGAAAATACGGTACGAAATTGTTTGCGAAAAATAAATCTAACTAGAAACGAAAACAATGAGAAAAATAAACTAAATCACTTATAGCATTTTCAAAAGCGTTTCTTCAAATCTTCGATTGCGGAGTTCAAGTGATAGAATTGTTCACAGGTTATGTCAGTCAAACCTATAATGTCCAATCGCATGCTCTTAATGTCATCCTTAAATGAATTTATATCAGTTTGGTAAGCTTCAAGAGTGTTCATGATATTTTGTATGTTGTTATCATAATCTCCTTGATTCACTTCAGGGGTTTCGATAACTTCGTCAGTATGGTCACTGTCATGGTAACCAGGAGGTGTCTCAGGGTCAGTTTTGACATCGGTTATTATATCATCTTTTATCTTGTAAGACTGAGGTGTTTCAGGAGTGGATGGATAATCAGATGGGGTTAACTCATAAAGCCAGTTATCCTTATTGTGAACACTTACTCTAGCATGGTTTGGCAGTGTGAATAGGGTTACTACCTCATTCCAGATTAGGTACTCGAAAGGTGGATGTCCTAAATTCCTTATGATATGGCGATTAAAGCAGAAGTTAAGATTCATAGGACGGATGGTACCTAAACGGTTGCACCTGTGCAATTGGTACCTAAGTCCTAAGGCATCAGCAATCATGGTTACAAGACCTCCTACTAATATAGGTAATTCAGGTTCTTCTTGGATACGGGTGAAGGTTTGCATCATGAAAGGTACACCATTAACAGGCTGTCCATTAGTGAAACATGACATAATGAATATCTCATCTTTAGAGACTCCGGTAATATTTTCTTCTTTTCCAAAGAAGGTGTGGGCAAGGATTTTATGGAAGTAACGGAGAGCAGGGTTATGGATCTCATCATTGTTCATGCTATTTGGTTCAGGGTGGTAGTTTCCGGTTAAAGTTCCCCAAAAGAAATCCAGCTCAATATCCATCAATTCTACCTGTGTGGTAGTAAAAGCAAAGGGTCCACTAGGGAATCCTAATAAGTCTGCTAGTTCTTTATGGTTAAAGTCATATTCTATTCCAAACAGGCGGAAACTGATAAATCCTTTCCTAAATCCAAAACCGCGCTCAGGTAGGTAAACTAAGGAGCTAAGGAACTCAAGGGTGAGCTCGCGGTAAGTCACAAACTTATGTTGGATCAATGCATTCTCCCATCCAAGTCGGTTAAACAAGTACATGATGCTATCATGTATACCTAGGGTTTCCATAGTCAGATCATCCGGGTACAGGGTCAAATCCATTTGCCTCTGTGATAACTCTTCAAACTTCATTCTTTGGTTCCTACCTCTAAATTTGGTTTCCATATGGTTTATTGGTTGGTTAGCCATGGTCAGTGCAAATATGGAGGAAACAAATCAGGGGGAGAAGGAAAGTGGAAAAGACTTTTAGAAAATCTGTAAAAGTGATTTAAGATTAAAATAAAGAAAAATAAGGAAATGAAATGCATAATTTAAAGGCAAAGCTATAAAATGACAAAACAATTAAATGAAGAATAAAACGATAAATGACAAAATAATAGATTGATAAAAATGAATTAAATGATTAAATGAGTAAATGGGTTGCCTCCCACTAAGCGCTGTTTTTATCGTCAAAAGCCTGACGTAATGCTCGGGTGTAGATCAATCAGGGGAATTAGTGGACAACTCTAAAAGCCTTAGATTATTTGCATAATCTCTATTTTCAACTTTATGATAATGTTTTAAACGTTGTCCGTTTATTATGAATGGTTCACTATTCCTACCCTTAATTTCTATTGCTCCACTCGGGAACACTTTAGTTATTTCAAAGGGTCCTGACCATCTAGATTTTAATTTTCCAGGAAAGAGCCTAAGTCTTGAGTTAAAAAGGAGTACAACGTCTCCCACACTAAATTCTTTCCTAGATAGGCGTTTATCATGCCATCGCTTAGTTCTTTCTTTATATATCTTAGCATTCTCATAAGCATCTAGCCTTAATTCTTCTAATTCGTTAATGTCTAGGATTCGCTTTTCTCCTGCAGCATTATAGTTTATATTGAGAGTTCTAATCGCCCAATAAGCTTTGTGTTCTAGTTCTACTGGGAGGTGACAAGATTTTCCATAAACTAATTTGAAAGGTGTAGTACCTATGGGTGTCTTGTAAGCGGTCCTATAAGCCCATAAAGCTTCATTAAGTTTAGATGACCAATCTTTCCGAGATATGGCGACAATCTTTTCTAAGATTTGTTTAATTTCTCTGTTTGAAACTTCGACTTGTCCACTTGTTTGTGGGTGATATGGTGTTGCCACACGGTGTCTTACTCCATACTTAGATAGTAATTTGTCAAAGATTTTTGAAATGAAGTGCGAGCCACCGTCACTTATGACGAGTCTAGGCACACCAAATCTGGGAAAGATTATATTTTTGAAAAGCTTTATTACTACTCGTGTATCGTTTGTAGGAGAAGCTATAGCTTCAATCCATTTCGAAACATAATCGACAGCTACGAGTATGTAATTATTGCCGAAAGATGATGGGAATGGTCCCATGAAATCTATTCCCTAGACGTCAAAGATTTCTACTTCTAATATTCCTTTTTGAGGCATTTCATCTCTTCTTGAAATATTGCCGGTGCGTTGACACCGATCGCAATTTATAACAGCGATGTGGACATCCTTCCATAGATTAGGCCATAATAGGCCGGCTTGCAAGATTTTTTGCACAAGTCTTGGAAGTGCTTGCATGTCCACCATAAGGAGATGAATGGCATTGAGCAATGACATCTTCTATTTCTTCTTCGGGAATACATCGACGAAAAATTCCATCGGGTCCTCTTTTGAACAATAATGGTTCATCCCAATAGTAATGTTTTAGATTGTGAAAGAATTTCTTTTTCTGCTGATAGGTTAAATCAGGTGGAAGAGCTCCTGTGGCTAGGTAGTTGACAATGTCAGCGTACCATGGCAGTCCTACAGTTGTCTGGATTGTTTCCACGGGTTCTGGTTCATTTATGTCTAACTGAACTAGGTCGCTTCCTATTTGTGCTATCAGGTGTTCATACGGAAAATCATCGTTAATCGGCACTTGTTCGGGTTTAATACCTTCTATTCTAGATAAATGGTCCGCTACGACGTTTTCAGTACCTTTCTTATCTTTTATTTCGAGATCAAACTCTTGTAAGAGTAAAATCCATCTCAAGAGTCTTGGTTTAGCATCTTTCTTAGTCAATAGATATCGGATAGCAGCATGGTCTGTGTAAACGATTATTTTCGCTCCTACTAGGTAAGAACGGAATTTGTCAAGCGCAAAGACAACTGCTAACAATTCTTTTTCAGTGGTGGCGTAGTTCATCTGAGCAGAATCTAAGGTTCTACTGGCATAGTAAATCACATGAAGTTTCTTTTCCTTCCTTTGGCCTAGAACTGCGCCTACAGCATAGTCACTCGCATCGCACATGATTTCGAAAGGTAATCTCCAGTCAGGGGGTTGCATGATTGGTGCGGTGATGAGGGCTGTTTTTAGAGTTTCGAATGCTTTAAGACAATCTTCATTGAATATGAACTCAGCGTCTTTCATTAATAAACCAGTAAGAGGTTTAGTGATTTTCGAGAAATCTTTGATGAATCGTCGGTAGAAACCGGCGTGTCCTAAAAAGCTTCGTATTTCTCGAACGGTTTTAGGGGGTTGAAGATCTTTTATGACTTCAATCTTAGCTTTATCAACTTCAATTCCCTTGTCGGATATTACGTGACCTAATATGATTCCTTCTCTGACCATAAAATGACATTTCTCCCAGTTAAGGACGAGGTTTACTTTTACACATCTTTCTAACACCATTTCTAAGTTTGATAGGCATCCTTCAAAACTTTGCCCGCATACAGAGAAGTCGTCCATGAACACTTCCATGATGTTGTCTATAAAATTTGCGAAGATCGACATCATACATCTTTGAAAGGTTGCAGGAGCGTTGCATAATCCAAAGGGAATTCGTCTATAAGCGAACGTTCCATATGGGCATGTGAATGTAGTCTTCTCTTGATCATCTGGATGGATAGGGATTTGGAAAAATCCTGAGTAACCGTCAAGATAACAGAAATATGAATGCTTGGCTAATCGTTCTAACATTTGATCTATAAAGGGTAGTGGGAAATGATCTTTTCGAGTGGCTTTGTTTAGTTTACGATAGTCTATGCACACTCTATGTCCCGTCACTACTCTTTGCGATATCGATTCGCCTTGAGCGTTTTTCACAACAGTGATACCTCCTTTCTTTGGCACTACATGTATTGGACTAACCCATTCACTATCAGAGATTGGATATATTATTCCGGCATCTAGTAGTTTCTTAACTTCTTCTTTCACTACAGTGCTAAGGATTGGGTTAATTCTTCTTTGAGATTCTCTGGAGGTTCTGCAATCTTCTTCTAGCAGAATACGATGCATACAGACTGAAGGGCATATTCCTTTGAGATCAGATATGTTATATCCTAATGCAGTTGGATATTTCTTCAAGACATCTAAAAGTTTCTTTGTTTCTATAGTTCCTAAACTGGAATTTATTATAACTGGTCTTTTACATTCAACGTCTAAGAATTCGTACCTTAGGTTATGAGGTAAAGTTTTTAATCCTAATGTAGGTTTATCTTTACTTGGCATGGGATCCGGTGTAAGTGCTAAACTTTCGCTTAGACTATCGTCTTGATACGGTGCACGCCAATTATCATCTTCGAAAATTGGAGGGATTTGAATTTTCATAATTTCAGAATAGGTAGTTTCTTTCAGTTCCATTTCTCTTACATATTCGTCAATTACGTCCAATAGATAACATGTATCCTCTATAGCTGGTGATTGTAAGAATTGTGTTAAAATAAATTCAACTTTCTCTTCACCTACTTCAAAGGTTAGCTTTCCTCTTTTTACGTCTATTATAGCTCCGGCGGTAGCTAAGAATGGTCTTCCTAGTATGATAGGTGTAGTGGAGTCTTCAGAGATGTCCATGATTATAAAATCAATAGGGATGTAGAATTGTCCTATACGTACTGGGACGTTTTCTAGTATGCCTACAGGATATTTAACAGAGCGATCGGCTAGTTGAACAGACATTTTAGTTGGTCTAAGGTCTCCCATGTCTAGCCTTTTGCAAATCGTTAAGGGCATAACACTGATACTGGCTCCTAAATCGCATAGAGCTTTGTCAATGACGAATTTTCCTATTACACAAGGTATAGAGAAACTTCCTGGATCTTTTAGCTTAGGAGGCATATTATTCTGAATTATGGTGCTACACTCAGCAGTAAGTGTAACTGTTCCGTTATCCTCTATCTTTTTCTTATTGGATAAGATTTCTTTTAAAAACTTAGCGTACGAGGGTATTTGAGTGATTGCTTCTGTAAACGGAATAGTAATATTCAACTGTTTCAGAAGTTCAACAAATTTCTTAAATTGACTCGTCGTCTTGGAATTGGTTAATCTCTGAGGGTACGGAATTGGTGGTTTATAGGGTGGTGGAGGCACATAAGGCTGTTCTTTCTCCACTACCTCTTGATTATCATCTTCCTTTTCTTCTGGATCATTCACCACTTCAGTCGGCTTATCCGGTTTTTGGTACATGGCTGGATTGTCAAGTCTTGGATCGGTAGGTCCGTCAAGTTCCTTGCCACTTCTTAATATTACGACATTGGCATGTCCTTTCGGATTAGGTTGAGGTTGTCCAGGGAATACTCCAGCTGGTGCAGCAGTAGGTGCTTGTTGTTGAGCTACTTGTGAAATCTGAGTTTCAAGCATTTTGTTATGTGTAGCTAATGCATCTACTTTGCTCACTAATTGCTTAATCTGCTCACTAGTATGTATGTTTTGGTTTAAGAAGTCCTTGTTCGTCTGAGATTGGTTAGCTATAAAGTTCTCCATCATCAACTCAAGGTTCGATTTTCTAGGGACATTAGGAGCAGTCTTTTGATATCCTGGTGGTGTAGCTGGTGCTTGACCTGGTGCGTATAAAGCATTGTTATTCTTATAGGATAAGTTCAGATGATTCTTCCAACCTGGGTTGTATGTGTTTGAGTATGGGTTTCCTTGAGCATAATTCACTTGATCAGTGGGAGTTCCTGTCAATAGTTGACAATCAGAAACTTCGTGTCCTGGGACTCCACATAACTCACAGTTAGGTGTTACTGCAGCCACGGTGGATGTTGGTGTTATGGCCAAGTTGTCGATCTTTTGGCTTAGTTGGTCAAACTTTGCATTGACTTCGTCCATACTACTCACTTCGTACATACCTCCTTTTGTTGGTTTCTCAGTTGCGACTCTCTCGTTTCCCCATTGGTAATGGTTTTGAGCCATACTTTCGATAAGTGCATAAGCATCATTATATTCTTTGTCCATCAATGCACCGCCTGCGGCAGCGTCAATCGTCATTCTTGTATTGTACAAGAGTCCATTATAGAAGGTATGGATGACCATCCATTCTACTAATCCGTGATGTGGACAAAGTCTCAGCAGATCCTTATAGCGTTCCCAAGCTTCGAATAATGATTCGCTTTCCCTTTGCTTAAATCCGTTGATCTGAGCTCTCAGTATAGCTGTCTTGCTAGGTGGGAAATATCTGGTCAAGAAAACTCTCTTTAGTTCCTCCCACGTGGTTACTGAGTTCGAAGGCAGAGATTGAAGCCAGGCTCTTGCTCTGTCTCTGAGTGAAAAAGGAAACAAACGTAGTCTAATAGCTTCTTGGGTAACTCCATTGGCTTTTACGGTATCTGCGTATTGCACAAAGATTGAAAGATGAAGGTTCGGATCCTCGGTAGGATTTCCGGTGAATTGATTTTGTTGCACGGCTGATATCAACGAAGGTTTTAGTTCGAAATCGTTTCGGTTGATAGCCGGTGCGGCAATGCTTGAATGCGGTTCAGCTTGCGAAGGACTGGCGTAATACTTGAGTGGGTGATTCTGTTCTTCAGCCATCTCTGCATCCTTTGATGTTACGACTGGTTTAGGTGAATCTAATTGAAGATCTGGAATATTGTAACTTTTTTCGTAATCGAATATCCGTCTTCTTACGTGTAAGAAGCGTTCCGATTCAGGGATTAGAGGTTGCAAGTCTTCGCCTTTAGAGCGAGTACTTGGCATACACTCGCAAATTAAATTAAATAAATTAAATAGTTGATACCTTAGTCTAGACAATGCTACCTAAAGTGCACTAGTAACTAAATTAAGGTCCCCGGCAACGGCGCCAAAAACTTGATGGGCTAAAGACGTGTCTAATTATGTGTCTAGCGGTATCTTAACTGCAAGTGCACAGCCTATCGAAGTAATATTTAAGATTATCGATCCACAGGGACTCTATGGTTACTTAGTGCTAGATGAACTTCTAGTTTAGCTAAGGTGAAGGGTTGTCACGATTTTTTGTTGCTTTTAAAATATTAAAGGCTAGAATTAAATTTAAGTTTTAATAAAATAATACTAAGGCGGTCAGTATGTAATTATACTAACTTAGGTGGGTCAATCTAACCTAGGCTTATAAAGGTGTTCACTTAAACTATTCTGTAGAGGTTACCAGTTTAAATACCCTCAACTCACACTCTCGTGGTCTTATCTCAGATCTTACCCCTAAAGCCCTATGCCTGCTCTCGCTAGCCCATAAGTGTTTAGAGATAATTTTTGGAAACTTAGTAATTCTAATTTATTTTAAAGCGCTCTCGCTGTGTTTAATTTAAATGCCTAACTTTAGCTATCTGGTTAAAATCTCACACTCTCGTGGTCTTGACCTAACCTAATACTCTTTCCTTACTCTCGTAACGAAAAGGTCGATTTTAATTAAAAAGTATCAGCCAAAATGTTAAGTTATTAATTATTTTTAGCCTATGGTTAATTTTACCGATTAAGTTTGTTTTAACTACATACCGCCCTAAGGTAATTAGCTACTCATTTTTGTTGAACCAGACAGAGGCAGAGAAACAATAAACAAAATATTCATGGCAGAAAAATAAATAAACAACATAAATATTAAATTTGCAATATAATAAAAACCTGGTTAACAATACTATGGCAGACTCCTTCTTCCACAGACCGGAAAGCTCGGAGTAATTGGCGGAAATTGAAAATAAAGCAAAAATCTGAAGGTTTAGAAACAAGTAAATTGTATAACAATTTCCTGATGTTGGAAATTGTTATATGTTGGGTTTGGATACAATAAAAATGAAATACTGAAAATAATGCTGAAACAAAAGGGTTGTAAAATAAATCGGCAGAGCTTCCGCAGGAAATTGATAGAAAAAATGCTCTGTAGTTTCTTCATAAAACTTAAGCTATTTATAGAACAATTAATGGGCTTTAAAATTTGGACTTGTTGCATTGGGCCTTGCTGAAGCAGTGGAGGAAATATAGGAACGTGGCTAAAAAATAGGCAAAAACTTCTTCACGTAACGTTTTGACGTGGTCTCAGTCAATAACCTACTTTTTACCTTGTCACGGTCGTGACAAGGTCTTCACGCTCGTGTCCCTTGCATTTTAAGTGTCACGGTCGTGACAAGGTCATCACGGCCGTGATTGCTTCTTTTGGGGTGTCACGGTCGTGACACATTGGTGACGACCGTGAGTGCAACAAATTATGCAATTTTGCAGGCTTCTTCATTTCTTCATCTTTTTATGGTTGTTTTTGTTCCTTTTGCTCTTAATTCATGATTTAGCTCCATATATGATGTACCTGCAAAATGGTAAGAAAAACTCGAGGAATTGGGTGTTTAAACGATGATTATGCGATAAAACAGTAATGAAACTTAGCAATATAATCGATACATTTTCTCGTTATCAGTAGGTTTCTCAATGACAATTGGTTGTGGTTCAGGATCATCAGTTATTTGATTCTCAGTTGGCTCAGCTTCATTGACAGTTGCATCTACTTCATTCACAATTGGGTGATCCATTTCAATAACAATTGGTTCCTTCACAGCTGGTTCTTTAACATTAGGTTCCTTCACAGCTGGTTCCTTCATAGCTGGTTGATGCATAGCTGGTTCTTTGATAATAGGTTCCTTTACATTCTCATTCACAGCTGGTTCCTTGACAGTAGGTTTTACATTCTCAGTCACACTTGGTTTCTTCATAGTTGGTGCTTCCTTTGAAGTTGAATTCCTTTTTGCTACCCCTTGAATTCTTTTCACAGTACCTCTGCTAGTTGTTGCTTCAATGCTAGATTGTGCACCCTTGGTCTTTTTGGAATCTTTGTTTATGGTGCCCTTGGGCCTCCCCTACATAACATTTGATATTAACATTAGAATACACTTAAATTAGCATTATACCTAATAAAAATTCATTATCTCAACATAAGTATTACCCTTTTGTTGCTTGCCACAGTTGGAGGTATATTTGCTTGACTAGCTTGTGTATGTATATTCTGAGAAGCTTGGGCAGGAATGTCTTCAACATTAGGCTATGTAGGCTCAGCAATAGCATGTCCTATCTGTGACTTTGATTCTACCTCTTGTTTCAATTTCTTGCAGGTCCTCTTGTTATGCCCCAATTGAAAACAAAATTTGCATATATGGCTAGTGTTTGTTCTTTGCTACTTAGTTTGTGCAACTTCATCCAATTCCCTCCTTCTCAGTTTCTTTGGTCTACCTGGCCCACGTTTATACCTAGGTGGAAGCATGATTGCATTCTCAGTTCTAGGCCACATGTTTTGTCCATTCAATGGAGTTATGATCTCACCATAGTAGACCTGATAAGTGCTCTTGTGATAGCACTTGTCTACATACTTTAAAGGGTCATCAACCTTCCTATATATTGCCGCTACAACATGCCTACAGGGAATACCTACAAGCTCCCAATAATTACAAGAACATGTCTTTTTTTCTAAGTCCACAACAAAACTGTCAGTAAACAACACATGGGTGACCTGAAATATCAACCTACTAGCATAGGTTGTTGTCCAGGTAGCACTCTTCTTTATCTCTCTATCTAACCTCCTTAAGGGTTTTGTCATAATCACTCCCTTATAACCCTCTAATTTTTCCCTAAGTGTAGCAAACCTCCCCATTAGATAATTTCTAATCCACTCCAACATTGTTATGATATGTTTATCTCGTTGTAACAAGATTGTTGCATTGAATTACTCACTTAAGTTATTCATTAAAACATCACATTTAGAAAAAATAAGAAAGGCATGCTTACACCATTTGTTCTTAGGAATTGATTCAATCACTCAAATGCTTCCACACTAATCTATTTTATCATTGACATCTTAGCCTGATATGCTTTTGCAGTAGCCATCATGAGATCTCTATACAAGGTGCCACCTCCAAACTTCTTCTTAAAGTTTGCATATAGGTGTCTCAAGCAAAACCTATGCTCGTATGCTGGATACTCTTCTTCAAAAACCTGGACCAGACCCTGTTTATGCAAGCAATATTAGTAAGACTACATATTGTAAATGCAATATCAGACCCTTTTTGTGCAGGCAATAGCAATGGTTCAATATGATAAAAGTAAATGCATTCAAATAAAATACTAAGACTACCTTTTGTTGGTCAGAAATGAAGCACCACCTACGATCACCAATGTCCTCAATTAGCAATTTCATGAACCAGCTCCAAGAATCTTTAGTTTCCATCTCAACCACAGCAAATGCAATTGGTAGGTACTGATCATTAGGATCTCTCCCAACAGCAATCAAGAGAATCCCTACATACTTGTGTTTCAAATGACAACCATCCAATCCTATGAAAGGTCTACATGATCTTGTCAAAGCTTTTTTGGTTCCATCTAGGGACATGTAGCATCTTTCAAATCTTGGAGCCATCCCTTCAGTAGGAGTACTTGTGTTTATTTTGAAAGTGTTTCCAGCTGATTCCTTCTCAATACAGCCCCATAAGACCATAGAAGACTAAATTGTTTGCTAGAATCACCTTCAATAATGGCTCTTGCAATCTTTCTTGCCTTGAATTCCCTACATGTTGGGATCTTTGTGGCATACCTTTGCCTCACATCAGCTACCACCTCAGTTAACCTCATCTTTGAATTATTCTTTAAACCATCAACAATAACTTTAGCCACCCATTCAGCTCTAGCATTGCTGTTAAAAAACTTCCTTCCACACTTATGTTTTGCATACAAGGTTTTGATTCTAAATGTGGTGGTCTTGAATACCCTACTACACAACACGGTATAGTCACATTTAGCCTTGTCCTTACACACAATCATACATCTATTAGAGTCATTTTTCTGAAACTTTACCTCCCTTACCTTTAACACATTATGCTCTAAAATAACATCTTTTAATTGTCTTAGAGATGAAAACTCCATTCCAACTTTGAAAGCAAAATATTTGCATAGTGTCTCATCCTCATTATACCTCAAAATACAAGGCCTCTCATCACCATTTTCATAATCACCTCCACTATCAAGCTCATTCGTTATATATTCATCCTCAATCAAATCCTCCTTACCCATCTTTTTAGTAATAAACACCTTGTCATCTTCTTTACTCTTTCCATCTTCAGTTTCAGAATTATCTATCTTTTTTACCTCCTCCTTATTGCCTTCATCATCCCTATTGACATTTACATCTACAATACCTTCTTCAAAACCATCCATCCTCTCATTTCCACTATCCTCAAAGTGTACATCTTCCATTGAATTATCAATAGAATCAGTACTTGATTCACTAAAATACTCAGCTTTGTCTACACATTTCACTCCCTTACCTTTCTTTTTATATTTAGTCATGAAACTTTCCTCTCCATCAACCTTAGCTTCACAATAAATATCTACATCACACTTGTATCTAATTGCATACATGGCTAGCTCATGTGCATCTCCATCATCCATAATTTTTTTAAAATCTTCTTTAAGCAAACCACCCTCATGCTTCCACCACATGTTAACTTTAGTATAATCAAACTTATGTTATATCACTTTCACCAAATCAACAGCCTCAAAGAAACTCCAATAATCGGGTTCTTGTCCTCTAAATGCAAATATATCCCCACCCTCATATTTTAAGTTAGTGTCTTTTACAAAACGATCCTTTGTGAAGAAAACTATCTTGAACTTATCCATTTACCTGTACAGGAAATTTAACCTAGGTTTAATATAGGAAATTATAGTAACCCTGAATTTTCACCAAATCTAAATTGAAAACATAAACATGTTGTTATGCCCTAATTCTTTACTCACAGTAACAAACACAGACACTTAATGCATCAAACAACCTAAATAGAAAACAATGGGACCACACAAGTACAACAATGTCAGACAAGATTTACTAACCTGGGACCACCTTTAAGAAAACAACGCTTGCTTGGGACCACTCTGAAAGTTGACTTGCGCAAACTACAATATTCGAAGCTTGAGAAGGAGAAGACAAAATAACAGCACTTGGATCGAAACTTGAGAAGGAGAAAACAGAATCACAACACTTGGATTACACAATGCAATGTGACTCTGAACATTACTCTTCCTATTTACCTTTTCATTTTTTTCATATTATCCATGTTGGCCACATTCACACAAATCAGTCAATTATTTACGCACATATGGCATGCCAACTCAGCCTCTGTTAGTTCAAACTAACGGGAGGGACTAGATTTCGAAACGGAAAATTTTTGGAGGACCAATGTTTGAAGAAAATATTTAGAGGGACCTATTTCAAAAAATGAGATATTTAGAGGGACCAAAAACATATTTAACCCAAATTATAAATATTACCTTCATGTGAATGTTTAAAGAAAATATGTGATCTGTTTGACTTTGGGTGAAACCATGTTTCTTAACAACACTTCCAAATCTTTTAAATCAGACCTTTGGTGATTGTTTTAATCCATATAAGGACATTTTCAATATGCAGATTTTGCCTCTTCCAATACTTTTTCAAATCCATGAGGTAAACTCATATATACTGAAAGAGAGAGAGAGGGAGAGAGAGAGAGAATAATTATGATGGAATTAATCTTAGCAACTAGGAAAAAATCCTATTGGTGGTTTATTATATGAGTTTGAGTAACTTATTCTACTAGCCTTGCTTTGTGACTTTCCACATTTCTATAATCCTTACATTTCACTGTAAAAAACCATTTACATCCAACTTTCATATTTTCATGAGGTAGATCAATGATACTCCTAATATTATTTTACCTTAGAGCATCCATTTCTTTTTTCACTGCTAATTTCTAATTCGAAACATGTAATACTTCTTGAATAGTTATGTGCCACACAAAAACATAAGTGGAAGAACGAACAAGTTACAAAACAATTAGTATCATTAGATAACTTATGAACAAATAAAAGACTACAAGAAAACCTAGGAACATGTTAAATAGATTGCAAAGTAATTCACTCTGGAATTTTTATGTTGATTTTACATGTAATTGATGCGGTGTTTTCGCAAGTATACGAATCGTGTCAGAGTAATATAAAAGATTATCGATCCCACAAAAACGTCAATCTATCGTTACTATGTTTATCTAAGGCAAATAAAAAAAAAGTAGTAAATAGTACATAATTAAAATAAAGTATGAAGATGTAAATTCAAATAAAACAATAGGCTTGAATGTAATTCACACAGTCTAACAATGTTTCAAATGTTTGTAAATAGAACTACTTATGGGCAATGTTTTCTACTATGAAAAAACCTAATTTTACGGGAATTGTCATTTTCGTGTATTCATAACCGAGTTTATCCCTTAATAAAACCCTCTTATTGTCACTTAAAAAAAGGTGCGCATTGCGTTAAAGTAATAAACCTATTTTTTAAGAAATGTAGTTCCAAACTCATTTGAAAAGTATTTTGACTTGGGATTTTCAATAAATAGAGGTTCATGCGAATCAGACTCTAAACCTGTAAACGCGTCTGAAAATAGTTTTAAAATCATTTTTCTATAATGTTAAAAACTCCTACTTAACTGGACAAAACGTTGTCGCTTCCTTTGAAGAGTTAAGACTAACCAAGTTTAACTAAAGGTTGGACGACTTTCGATCTTACCCAACAAAATTAAAGCACAAAAAACTTGTTCAAAAATCAAAATATCCCCTAAGTAATTTTATTAAGAAATTATACAAAACATTATTTTACCATGATCCATACATTCTAACCTTTAAATTTTAGCCAGACATGGAAATATAAATGAACATATTAAAATGGACCATGTAAAACGTAAATTAAAAGCAAGTGCGAGGAAAATAAATAATTTAAAGCGAGTGCGAGAAATAAAGGAATTTAAAGCGAGTGCGAGAAATAAAGGAAATTAAAAGCGAGTGCGAGAAATAAATAATTTAAAGGCAATGGCAATAAAATAAATAATGCAAAAGCGAGTGCGAGAAATAAACGAATTTAAAGCGAGTGCGAGAAAATTTAAACAAAGTAAAACATAAATGGCGGCAGGATTAACTTCTACCAATCGGAGGATTAGAATCAGATACAACTTCAAGTAAACACAATTGGAAATAAAATGGCGGCGGGATTAACTTCTACCAAAGTGCTCCAAACTCGATTACAGACTCAATCGACAATGTGAAAACTATTCGATGTGAAGGTTTTATCACTTACAAAACTGAACAATATAATACCTAAGTTGTAACTAACTTTGGATGAAGAGAAATGAACAAAGAACTACTCTATATATAGCCAGGGGAAAAGGAATGGAAAGACTATAGTGCCCCCCAACTTCTTTTGGGAGGGAAAGCAAAAATACAATGGTGGCGCCCGCCATGGTGAATGCCATGTGACCATTTTGCTCAAAAACTGGCTTTTCTGCTCGTTTTTCTTGGATTTCGCACGAGAAGCTCTGGATAGACTAGAAACCTGAAAACAATATAAAAACAAGCATAACGAAATAAAATAGAAATAAAAATCCTAATAAACATGTGCAATCCGAGTCAAATATGCAGTGCGATTCAGTGTTATCAAATTCTCCCACACTTAAACCTTTGCTTGTCCTCAAGTAAAAAAATTTATAGATCATGAAAGAAAAATCGGTATCAGTGAACGATTTGGGCTAAAAGGGCTTCTAATTTTGAAGGGATGGGTGATAGGTACTAACTAAATGAACCAAGGGCATCATGATAACACTTTTACGAAAAATCGGACATAAACTTTATTCCTATACAAACCAATCCATGATCTACCTTTTCATCTCTTTTGGGTCCTCTTCATTCCGACACAATCACATTAAGCCCGTTTTCCGTACATACTCATAGTAAAGTCTGGTACACAAATTGGTGTAACCCCTTTATTGACCCAATTTTAGTTGTGGGGAATCAGATCGTAACCCGCCCTACCAAGTCCAGCCCCAAATACCTCTAAACCAACATACAATGGACAACTCTTATTCTTTTTTATTCTCTTTTTCTTTTCTTCTTCTTTTTTCATTTTTTTTTCTTTTTGCAAATTTTTACAACTTTTTGGGTTAAATGACCTTGTGAGGGCCAACTTTCCCGAGTTGCCTTTTTACATATTAAATAGCACAACAGACAAAATTCACTTATATTCATCGGTCCTCTACGTAGAGCATGCTTAGGCCGGAGCTGACTGCTAGGATAAACTACTAAAGGACCTATTATAAAATGATAATTAAGGCCATGGGATCGATTCCTATAATCATTAAGCTTATGGTGTTTAAAATGATACTGATGTTTTGAAAAGTTTTCCCAAGTCTCCTACATCTTATCTCAAACCTGCCTTAAAGCCCAAATTTTCTAAATAATACTGTTTTTCTTTTTCAAAAAAAAATTTGGTAAGACTAAAGAAATGGGGAACTAAAGATACACATCACAAATGACTCGTCTGACACATGTATTCGCTAAAAACTAACTAATGAAACAAGGAAACACAAACTAGAAAGCAAAAATGCAAAATGGAAAGAAAATGCGAGAAAATAAAATCTCCTCCCACACTTAAACTGAACATTGTCCCCAATGTTTCAAAATAAGAAAGGGTGAGTGTATTCTGGAAAAAAATGACATACTGTTGGTACTCTGGTCATGTGCGGTGAGCGCTTGGGATGACGAGATCTGTTGCGACGACGATCACCGTGAGAAGCTGCAAACTGGTCGAATCCGAGCAGATAAGGTGGCATGAGATTGCAAAATGTTTTAAATTGATCCATCTGTCTGTTTCCGTGACTCTTACATGAAGGTCATGTTGGAAGCCAGTTGCTGCTGGAGGGAAGATAACAAGTCATGGCGCCTTGCTTCTCTTGCGAGCTGTTCACACCATATCTCTTCAGTGATATAGAAGTTAAGGGATGTACCTACAACATGGTGAGAAGAAGATGTTGCAGTGTGTGCAGGCGATACATGATAGGAAGACATATGATGATCTGGAGAGTGCTCTCTCTGATCATACTCGTCATCAGTCTCGTGTCCTTCCCAATAGGGACATTAGGAGGCATTGGACATGTAATAGGTGGAGCTTCTAAAACATAGGTCCATTTACTCTCAACATGTACATCGATATGTCTAGTGCAAGGCAACACAATAGATGGGATAGTCATACCATGAACCATGAGTTCGTAACCTCCCTCTGCATAATTTCATATCTTTCAGAAATTTTAGGTTGATTGTGCGGGAAGGTAAGGGTACTAAGGTGGCTATCTCAGTGTCGAGATTGAGGGCCCTAGAAATAAATGTAATTAAACCTCCAAATGAAATGGTCTATGTCTTCTTTAAAACAACAATCATATGAGAAAGCATGAAAGGGACCGAATTAATTCGTCTATTTGTGAGGCACCCTTGCAAAAATAGAAGTTCTTTTGCATTCAATTTGTTAGGATTTTCCCGACCAAAAATTATACAAGCTAAAATATATCAAAAAACTCGGATGGTCGGGTTATGGATAGTTAAGGTAAGGATCCCTTCGAAAGAAGTAATAGAGGATTTGACAACCTATGCCAGAAAGAATATGCCTCAACTGACCAATCAGAATCTAAAGGTGCTTCACAAATAGCGCCTTCCCCATGAGGTATACCTAATTTGTCTGCGAGTTCATCGGTGGTGAACTTGTATTCTATATTAAACATTCAGAATCGCATAGTTCCGACTGTGCTCGCAGAGTTAGGACTAACTATATAAATCAAAGAACTTAGAAATTCTCGGGTTAACCTCTCATAGGTAGGCTCTTTCCTAGTGAACAATTCATGCAATCCTAAAGTGTCTAATAAGTGAAAAACGCTATGATAAATACCTAGAGTATATAGACAATCTTTGTCGACATACCTCATCGGAATAATTTCCCGTTCTTGAAATTTCTCGAGAAGTCTCCTTTGCCTTTCTCCAGGTTTGCCGTCACGAAGAGCGTAACCATCAAACTCCATTTTTGCTTCTTGAGGTTAGAAGATGAAGAAATGGGTGTTCATAGAGATGGTTGTGAAAAATGGGATTGAATGGATTAAATGGAGGTTGGTAAGAGGTGGGAAGCTTGAATGGGGGGTTAATGAGGAAGTTATGAAACGTTGGTGGGTTTTAATGGAGGTTGGTGGTGGTTGAGAAGATGGAAGTTATGAAGAGAATTGGGGAAAATGGGGGATTTTTAGGTTCTGTCCTGCATAAGAGGTTCCAGACCATGGTGGGCGCCATAGCTCCTATGGCGGGTGCAACATGAACAAAATGAGGTTGGGCCGAATTTTTGCTTTGGTTGGCTGGGTCTTTTACTCTTTCTTTCTTCTTGGGGTGCACAAAGTGTTTTCATCAAACAAGATATTTTTAGAACATAAAAATGTACATAAAAAATAATTGATTAAATAAATAAATAGAAAATATAAGAAACATACAAAATATGTGTGTGTGTGTGTGTGAATTATCAAGAATACATGGTCACCTTCACTAAACTCTAAGTCCTTTCTTCTATTATCATGGTAGCTTTTCTGCTGACTCTGAGACACTTTCATTTTCTCTTTAATCATCTGAATAGTCTCGGTAGTTTGTTGAATAATCTCAGGTCCAAGCATAACATTCTCACCCGTCTCATACCAACACAAATGTGTTCTACATCTTCTACCATATAAAGCCTCAAACGGTGCCATTCCAATACTCGAATGGTAACTGTTATTATATGCAAACTCAATTAATGCTAAATGAGCATCCCACACACCACCTCTTTCCAACACACAGGTTCTCAACAAATCTTCCAATGACTGAATAGTCCTCTCGGATTGTCCATCCGTCTGTGGGTGATAAGCCGAACTCAATTTTGACTTAGAGCCCAAACCTTCATGTAAACTTTTCCAAAATTCAGAAGTAAACCGCGGATCCCTATTCGATATTATACTAGATGGTACACCATGCAATTTCACAATGACCCGAATATAAATCTCTGCCAACTTAGTTAACGGAAAACTGATGTTAATCGAAATAAAATGTGCAGACTTAGTCAACCGGTCTACAACTACCCAAATAACATCAAAACCTCTCGCTGTATTCGGTAAACCTGTCACGAAATCCATAACAATACTATCCCATTTCCACTCTGGAATTTCTAATGGTTGCATTAGCCCTGAAGGCTTCTGGTATTCCACTTTAGATTTCTGGCATACCAAACAAGCATAAACAAACTGCGTGATATCTCTCTTCATACCGTACCACCAAAATAACTTCTTCAAATCATGGTACATCTTCGATGGCTTTCTTCCAAAATCGCCTTCTTTAGTTCAACACTGTCAGGCACACAAATTCTTCCTCGGAATCTCAAAATACCATCTTTATCCAAACTAAAATCACCACCTTGATCATTTCCTTCGGTAGGCATTAAGTTCACCAATTTCACATCTCGCCTTTGGCTCTCCCTAATCACATCAAGAAAATCATTATTTATCCGCAACATACCCAGCTTGACGCTTTCCTGTGTTATTTCACAAACCATGCTCAAATCTCTAAATTGCTCAATTAATTCCATTTCCTTCATCATCATAGCCGACATATGAATTGTCTTTCGGCTTAATACATCTGCTACGACATTTGCTTTTCCTGAATGCTAACTTAAATTAAAGTCGTAATCCTTCAAAACTTCTAACCATCTTTTTTGCCTCATATTAAGCTCCTTCTGATCAAATAAGTACTTTAAGCTCTTATGGTCACTAAAGACTTCAAACCGTGAACCATAAAGGTAATGCCTCCAAATTTTCAATACAAACACCACTACAACCAATTGTAGATCATGGGTAGGATAATTCCTCTCATGTATCCTTAGTTTCCTTGAAGCATACACAACTACTTTACCAACTTGCATTAACACACCACTTAAGCCCATTTTAGATATATCACAGTAAACTACAAAAGCTTCACTTGGATTCGGTAAAATTAATACCGATGCCGAAGTCAATTTCTTCTTCAACTCTTCAAAACTTTTTTCATAAGCTGCATCCCAAATAAAGGCTTGACTCTTCCGGGTCAATTGAGTCAATGGCAATGCTAAATTAGAAAATCCTTTTATGAATCTTCGGTAATAACCATCTAGACCAAGGAAACTTCTAATTTCCGTTACCGTCTTCGGAGGTTCCCACTCAAGCACAACACTGACCTTTGAAGGATCTATTGCTATACCTTCACCAGATATCACATGCCCCCAAAAGCTCACCGTCTTCAGCCAAAATTCACATTTGGAGAATTTAGCGAACAACTTGTTATCTTTCAACACCTGCAATGCAATTCCCAAATGGTTTGCATGATCCTCCTTAGACTTCGAATATATCAAGATGTCGTCAATAAACACCACAATAAACTGATCCAAGTAAGAGTGAAATATACGGTCCATATACTCCATAAATACGCCCCTGTAACACGGTGGGAGAACTGACTTTTAGTTATGTTGCGGATAGCAAGAGTCGCCACCGACTTTTATTTTATCCAAAGGAAAGGGTATAAAAGAACAGGAAAGACCTTAAGAGATATTTTTGGGTCCGGGGGGTAGGTTATGTAAAGGGAAGGTGTTAGCACCCTTTACATCCATGGTTATCCATGGGCTCTTAGTTACTTAGCTCACTTTTGAATTGTTTCTGAAAGTGTAGTGTGTGAATAGAAAAATTTTCATATGAGTTAATAATGATCCATGTATGGATGCGTAAAAACTTGTTTTTGAAAATTTGTTTGAAATTGTGGAAAGTTTGAAAAAAATGGAGTGAGCAAGCAACTAAGAGATACCTACCCTAAAATTTTAAGTCTTTCTTGTTCTTTATCCTTTAATTGGTAAGACTATCCCTACTATTAAGGAGTAGGTAGTCATTACCTTGGATGTAAGGGACATGTGAGGGACATCTGGTTATGAAGGCAACTGTGGGGTGTATTAAGCATATAGGAGGGACTATCATCATTATTCGAAGGGACTTGATCTTTAAAGGCAACCATTAGGGACTTGATATTTTTTCTTTTAAGGGACTTGCTTTATACACCCCACTTGACCTTATTAGTAGGCAACATTGAGGGATAACCTTAGAAATGTGGGATGGCGATTAAAAATCGACTTACGTGTGTGAGTGTTTAATTTAAATTTATCTTATAATTAAAATGATCTAAATTTATTTTTAAATAAAATACATGTTTTGCATTCCCTAAATTACTAACCATAGCAAGCAAATTAAATAATTAAATATTTACAAAATTACACCAAGAAGCAATTACATAATAATTATAATAAGCAAATTAAAATAACTAGCAAAATATAAAAGCAAAAATATAAATAATGAGTAACAAATAAATAAGCAATAATAAATAAATAGGGGTTAGTAATAATAATAATTAAAAATTAAATAATAATAATAATCAAAAGTTAGTAATAATAAAATAAGTGAGGTTAGTAAGTAATAAAAATTAATAAAGTTAGTGAAGTAATAACAATAATAAAATATATAAAATTAATGAAGCAAAAATAATAATTAAAATAAATAGAATTTAAATAAAAAAAATATTATAATGACATGATTAGAATAATAAACACACAATTTAATTTTAATATATAACATTTATTCAGAAATAAGAATAATTAAATAAATTTTTTTTTAAATATAATATAATTATAAATTTTAATTATTACAAATTTAATTATTTCTAAGCATATATTAACATTTATTTATTAAAAAATATTTACATATTATATGAAGACAATAAGTTTTAAATATCATATTCACAAAATTAATCATGTTTACGAAATTTAATTTCTACTAATTATTATATTTACAAAAATTATACTAAATAAATATATATTATAATTATGTAAAGGATTAGAAAGTAAAAATAATTTAGAAAATAAAATTAGGTTTTCACACAATTAGGGTTTTTGTTTAGAAAAATATTTTTAGGATTTAATTTATAATGTACAACAATTATTTTAATATATATACATATTCCAATTCAATCATATGAATAATAATAAAACTTAAATTGAGAAAAAATCAAGAGTTTAGAATTTTTTGGAAAACATAAGGTTGTTTTAAATATCTATACATGCATAATTTATTTTTAATTGATATTAAGAAAATAATTAAACTAATTAATTAAAGAAATAAAAATAGAAAAAAGTGGTAAAAAGAAAACTCACCTGGGCTGGGTTTGAACCCAGGATACCCAGCTTGCAAACCTCAAAACGCACCACCAGGCCAGCTAGGCGCAGGTAACAAGGGAATGAGTAGAATCAGTTTTATGCCATGTCTGGAAAATCAGGAAAATAATGGAAGCAAAAAGGCCTGGGGGAGGATTGAACCCAGGACCTTCTGATTACAAGCATGCACGCGTGACCACCTGGCTGGAAGAGCCCACCTGATAGAATGCTGGCTACAATTGATTATATATTAAACCTGTAAAATAGACAAAATAAACAAGCAAAATGCCACAAACGGGGAATCGAACCCCAGACCAAGCCATTGCATACGCACCCCTCCATCCACTGGGACAACACAAGTTGTTGTGATTTTAAACAGCAAACAATCAATAAAATATAATACAAATAATTTGAATTTAAAACACGCGCGGGAAGAGGTCTTCTTCTACCTCCAGAACTGCGAACTTAGCTGCGAAAATAGCTAGGAAATTACCTGCGAAAATAGAATGGTAGCAAAACCTACAAAATTCAAACAATGACAAAACAGTATGGTTTCATGAAATTGATCATTCCATTAAGTTCCTAACAAGTTTTCCAATCATCCCACGTTCTTAGAATCCATTTATATGGGCTGGATTACAAAACCCTAATTGAAGCCATAAACCCTAAGTATGGTGAATCACGATTCAGGCTATGGAACTTCACCAAACGGTCCAGAATCCATCTATAGCTATCAACAAACAAGATTATGTAAGCAAAATTCATTGAAAAGCAACACATTAATGGAATCGAAAAAATTATATTCAAGGTTAAAGTGAGCTCGGGTTGAACAATATGGTGCATATGGGATGCATATGAGTGATGATTTAGCTTCAACAATGTCCAAAGAACATCTCTATGTTCATACTTTACCTTCTAATGCCCTGGATTGAAGAATCCGAATATGAATTTTGGATGAATTTTTGAGGTTTGGAACTTACACTTTGAGGCAGCCAATTCGTCCATCAGTGCTAGGGTTGTGATCAGTACTTATATGAGGATCATTTAGGTCAGAAAAATTGAATGTTTGTATGGAAGTTTTGATATTTGAAGATTGAAAAAGATTATGCTTTGAAATTCGAATATTTGCTCATGAAGGCTTGCTATTTTTGTACCAATCTCATGATTTCCTTCCCTTTCAACTTCAATCAATATTTAAAATGTTCTAGAAACCAAATCTCCCTTTAATAATATATTTTCATATTTTATATTTATTTAAAATGATTTTTATGAATTAAATCAAAAATAAATAAAAATAAAATAATAAAAATTCTGAATTTTAGTCATTTGGGTCGTGCATGATGATATGATATGGATTGCATCACAATTTTGCAAGCCCATTTGGAAAGAATTGGTTCTAGACCCCCATTTTCATTATAAACCATCACAAAATTTCCCAACTTTGCAAGGGCATATCTACCTCAATTTTAAAGGTATGAGTGTGTTCTTGGACATTTTGGAAAGCTTGAAGAGTCCTTTAAACAACCCCATTGGTTTCAGGTCCATATCATTTACCAATCTCAAGTTATGCTCTTTTGAAGTTGTTGACTTTTTGTTGACTTTTGAAATGACCTATAATGTTTTAGCTCACATCTTCCAAATGAAGCATTTTTGGGCTTAACTTGCAAGATCAAAGTTGTAGAGAATTCAATTTCCTTCAAAATGAGCTTTGAGTGGAGACTTGGTGATGAAGCATGTGAAAGTTATGGCTGGTCAAAGTTCAGTTGACTTTTACTGAGGAAACCCTAATTTAGAAACTCCTGATTCTTGATGATCTGAAATCTCCTTGATGAATCATGATCAACCCTTGATCAAATGATGAATTTTACTTCATATACTTGATGTTGGCAAAAAATCATGAAGTTTGACTTTGGTTTGACCACAGTTGACCTCAATTTGACTTTTTAACTACTTTGACTGATTTTGACTTATCTGATCATCTGACTGAGCAAACTTTTGAGAAAAGTCTTGAAACTTGTCATGGGGGTTCTTATATACATATAAGATGTTATGAAGCTCACTTGAGGTATTGGAAGTCCATTTAGCCTGATTAAAGTCAAAACCCTAGTTTTGGATGCACTGCTTAGGAGGTGCATTGTCTGAGGGAATTGTCAACTCTTCTGACCAATTGTGAACTTTGTGAACCTTGTGAACCATCATAAAATGTTTTGTGATACTCATGGGAGGTATTGTGAAGCTTGTGAACCTTGTGAACCTCATAAAGTGACTTTGTAGACCTCATGAACCTCAGGAGAGCTTTGTAATCATTGTGAACCTTGTGAACCTTCATGAAGTGACTTGTAGACTTCATGAACCTCATGAAAGGTATTGAAAGCATTGGAAAGCTTGTGAACCTTGTGAACCTTCATAAAGTGATTTGTAGACTTCATGAACCTCATGAAAGGTTATATAAGCTTTGTGAATCTTGTGAACCTTGTGAACCTTCATAAAGTAACTTGTAGACTTCATGAACCTCATGAAAGGTCTTGTGAATGTTGAGAAGCTTGTGAACCTTGTGAACCTTCAAGAAGTGACTTGTAGACTTCATAAACCTCATGAAAGGTATTGAATGCATTGAGAAATTTGTGAACCTTGTGAACCTTCTTAGCACACAAAGTCTTGTATTATGAGGGCAAATTTTGGGGTGCAACAGCCCCGCGCGTTAGACACTCCGAAAGGCATCACTGCATATTCATAATGACCATATCGGGTTCTAAACACCGTCTTTTGAATATCTTCTTCTTTCACTCTAATTTGATGATATCCCGATCTCAAGTCTATTTTGCTAAAAACACAAGCTCCAACAAGTTGATCCATTAAATCTTCAATCCTAGAAAGTGGATATTTATTTTTAATGGTCACTTTATTCAGTTGTCGGTAATCAATACATAAACGCATACTACCATCCTTCTTCTTCACTAACAACACCGGAGCTCCCCACGGTGATACACTGGGTCTAATAAATTTCTTATCAAGAAAATCACCAATATGAGATTTCAACTCCGCTAACTCTGTTGCAGACATCCTGTACGGCGCCATAGAAATAGGCCTCGTACCAGGAACGAAATCAATAATGAACTCTACCTCACGCGTCGGAGGAAACTCTGTAATATCACTGAGAAACACTTCTAGAAACTCATTCACCACCGGTAACTCTTCAATAGTAATCGTTTCTTCAACAGATAATGAAGCGAACACTGCAAACATCTTCGCTTCATCTTCCAATAAGGTTCTCAGTTCCTTCGTAGAAATTGAATTGGCCAAAGCCTCTTCTTCCGGAGTCAAGAACAACAATCTCTTCCTAAAACAATCAATATAAACTCGGTTGAATTCCAACCAGTTCATACCCAAAATTACATCAAGATTACTGAGTGGCAGACATATAAGATCCACTCCAAACTCTCTATCAAAGATAACTAGAGGACATTTACAACACACCAAAGTGGTAGTCACAGAACCTATGGATGGAGTATTAATCATCATTCCTCGACTTAACCGAGAAGGTTCCAATCCTAGTTTCTTCACACATTCCAAAGAAATAAACGAGTGTGTTGCACCCGTATCAATAATCACAAATAAAGGAATATTATTGATAAAGCAAGTACCTTTGACCAATCGGTCCCCACTAGTAGGCTGAACTCCCACTAATGCAAATACTTTTCCGCCTAATTGCTGTTTCTTCGGTTTCTCGCAATTGGTGTTGATATCGCCCTACAATCATCCATCACATGATCCGACTTACCACACTTGAAGAACTTCTTAACTTCATTAGGACATTCATTGGCACGATGTCCCGTACCATGGAATCTGTAGCACTTGAGATTACCGGGAGTACCTTCTCCCCCACTTGGCTTCTTCTCAGCATTAGCCTTCTGCTTCCCCTTATCAGCTGGAGCATTATAAGGAGTACCACCAAATCTCGGCTTTCCCCTCTTATCATTCACAGACTTGTAGTGTGCAATCTGAGCTCGATTGTCATTGTCACAAATCCGACTTCTACTCACCAGTTCGGGATAATTTTTGATCTTTTGGCAAGCAATGCCCCACTTGATCTCAGGACGCAAACCATTCTCATACTTCAGGCACTTTGAGGTCATAGCTTCCTCAGTGTTGTAGTGTGCATAGTATTGCACCAATTCTTCAAACATAGAAGCATACTCAGCTACCGTCATGTTACCTTGTTTCAACTCCAGGAATTCTATCTCTTTAGCACTGCGGACATCCTCTGGAAAATACTTCTCCAAGAACTCTCTGCGAAACACGGCCTAAGTGATTGCAGTCCCCGCAGCTTCCAACCTTTGGCAACTGTTGTCCCACCAGACTTCGGCTTCGCCTTCCAGCATGTGATTTCCAAACCTCGCTTTCTGATCATCAGTACACCCCATGGTCCTGAAGATATTCTCAATAGCTTTCAACCACTTCTGTGCAGCCTCTGGATCCAAAATTCCACCTCCATACTTAGGCAGCTTGTTGCTTCGAAATTGATCCATTGCACGAGACTGGGTGTTACCTCCCACTTGAGCTACCTGAACAATGTTCTCAACCGTCTGCGCCATGTCCTGCATAGCCGCAACAAGAGCAACATCATTCCTTCCTGCCATACGGATACAACAAACATCTCAGGATAGGACATACAACAACTCCTATTCTAAGGACTGACTCAATCTGGCCGGTTGGACCGACCTGCTTTGATACCAATTGTAACACCCAATTTTCCCATTTTTCAAAATTAACATAAGTTTTCATATAAATCAGAGTTTAATCAATAAAGTGAGTGGCTACCTTTCAAAATCAAACAAAAGTTCCATTCATTCATTCATAAGCAGCGAAAATTAGATAGTTTCACCATCTTTGTGCTCAAAGCATAATAATTCAACAAGATAAACTAATTATTTTAGTTCCTAAAACGGATACGTAACTAAACCAAGTCTGAAAATATAAAATAAAACAAAGTGGCAAAATCCCCATTCCCGTTACGTATCAAAGCTCCTAGGACTCGAACAAGCAACACCAAACACTTCTCAGGTACCTAGGTTATTTGTACTTCCGAAGAAGCACAAACGCCACAAAACAAACAAAGGGGTGAAAAACAATATCATATTAAAATGGTGCAAATAACATATATGAAAAAGTAATTCACACACACTCATCATAACATACAACATCAATCAATCATTCATCTCAATGCAATGTGACTCAATACACAATGCAAATGCGATACTGACTTCATCAAATGTCCATCGATTCAGATTGGATGCATCACTTACGCTCCTACTGAGACACGACCTTCCCCCACCCATTGATTCCCAATGAATCTGAATAATCATTTTTTCTCCATCTGAGATATTATTATTCCCCCTCAACATGTATGCGTATGCAAAAACTCGATTATAACATACATTTTCAAATCACATATGAATACAGTCATATCAATATGATCCTCATGAACTTCATCAATCAGCAAGCATTTAATCATATAATTTGTACAAAGAATACAATACACATTATCATAATCAATATAAATTAATTCATCATTAGCAAGCTTATTCCACTTATACAATCACCTAAGACTTATTCACTAAAGTTGGTCATCAGGTCCTATTATTACTACTAAACTTTATTCTTACAGCCTTAGACTAATGATACGAACCTTAACGGAAAGAACGGGTTAAATCCGACTTAAAATATTGCAAAATGCCAAAATGCAGAGGCCTGACACGGCCCCCCATGTCCCCTGACACGGCCCGTGTCAGGTGACCTGAAGAGCACCTCCAAAACCCAAGTTTTCATCACAACCAGGGGGATGACACGGTCTCCCATGTCGTGTGACACGACCCGTGTCACGCCTCCTGAACCACCTTTCCACAAAAATCCACTTGAAATCATCCTCCCGTAGCCTGACACGACCACCCGTGTCCTGGGACACGGCCTGTGTCAGGGGGCCTGTACCAAGAAATTCAATTTTTCACAAAAAACTCCATTTTTCTTCTTCTTTACACCAACACAAATCTAATTCTTTTTATTTCACTTTTTACCTCCTAAATAGTCCAATTAACTCACTTACTACCAATTTATACCTATAACATCAATTAATCATCTAATCTAATTTTTACACATTAAATAGGGAAATTATAAGTTCTCTTCATCTTCTCCAATCATCCAATATCATTCACCTTCATAATCCCAATTCACATAATACACACATACCCAAGCAATTCAACATTAAAACCCCAAACATATACAAACAATCATCACACTATTTACAATTATATCATGGATTCATCAAATTCACTCATAATTCAACATCAAGATTCATACACACATAATCCTTCATCATAATATTCATCCAACATCACAAATTCATCCAAATCAATTATAATTCATAAACCCTAAGGGAGTAATGATCTCCCAATTATCCTTCTATGTTAGATCACCAATATAAAACCCTTTCTCCCCCTTACCTCTAAATTGAACGAAGCTTTTCCAAACTCTTGACCTTGAACTCTACGATTCTTGATTTTCCCCTTCTTCTCCCTTTTCTCCAGAGCTCTCTGTTCTTCGTCAAAATGCATGATAATGAGAAATTTATCTTGTTCTCCCTTTTCATAACAAAATCAATTTACATCTTTGCTCCTTAGACCTCCAACTTATTATTTTATTATTTAAATAACAATATTATAATAATATTCCACCTCATTATCATATTATTATTTAAAAACAAAATAATTCTTTAATTATTATCCCAATTATACTCCAAAATTCCCCATATTATTTTATAAAAATAATTTATAAAAATTCAGGCCTTACATAATACATGTTAAAAGGTTTAATCATGTGTATGTATTCTGATCATGACGTTGTATATGAATTAATCGTTTATTTGATATGGATGTTATCCTTGTTTACTTATTTACACATTGATTTGAACCGCTATAGACATATACTCTTCAGATCTGGATCTAGGATAAATATCTATTAGGTTATAAACTCTAGACATAGATTTAGATTTAACATTCGCGTGAGTATTAATTCTTAATGCTCTGTATTTTTGAGTTGTGTGAGACATCGCCGATAAAAATACGGTTGTTCTCTCGACTTTGCGTTATACACAACCTCTGTTGTGGGTGATACATGATAATATTAGACGGACAATTAATTTGTGTATAACTAGTCAGAAGAATGCATATGTTATCGATTAATGAAATCTCAATCCCAACAAGGATCCATTTATTTTAAGTCTTTACTTTATATTTTTCTTCTTTATATTTTCCGTTTTATCTATTGTACCTTTAATCTTTCAACCAATTTATCACAACAAGCTTAGAAGCGTAGAGATTGTTAAACGACATTCTTTCCTTCACACTGATCCTTGTGGAAACGATATAAGGGGTTGACTTTGATGGCATCTGTGTCGAAAAAGGTGATGTTAACCTTTATTTCTCCTGGTTCTCCCTTGGGAAAACCAGGAGATATCATATTTGCAGCAAGCACCGGCCTTTCATATTTTTTTTGGGAGGAGATGAAACTTCATCCACTAGCAAAACCCCTGACTATGGTGTTTGTATTATAGCGTAGAAATGTGTTGACCATTGTAACACGGTGGGAGAACTGACTTTAAGTAATGTTGCGGATAGCAAGAGTCGCCACCGACTTTTATTTTATCCATAAGGAAAGGTTATAAAAGAACAGGAAAGACCTTAGAGAATATTTTGGGTCCGGGGGGTAGGTTATGAAAAGGGAAGGTATTAGCATCCTTTTCATCCATGGTTATCCATGGGCTCTTAGGTACTTAAGCTCACTTTAAATGGTTTTGAAAGTGTAGTGTGTGAATAGAAAATTTTCAGAATAGTTAATAAATAATCCATGTAAGGATGTGTTAAAAAACTTGTTTGAAAATTTGTTGAAAATTGGTTTAAGTGTGAAAAAGTTTTGAAATGAGCAAGTACCTAGGAGTAACCTACCCTAATGTTTAAGGTCTTTCTTATTCTTTATCCTTTTCTTAGTAAGACTATCCCTACTATTAAGAAGTAGGTAGTCCTTACTTTGGATATTAAGGGACATGCGAGGGACAATTTGATTTTGAAGGCAATGGTGGGGTGTAATAAGCACAAAGGAGGGACTATCATCATTTATTCCGAAGGGACTCGATTCGTAAAGGCAACCATAAGGGACTTTGATGATTTTTCTATTTGAGGGACTTGCTTTATACACCCCACTTAACCAATATTCGTAGGCAACTTGAGGGATAACCTTAGAAAGTGAGACGGCGATTAAAATCGACTTACGTGTGTGAAGTGTTTAATTTAATTATCTTACATTAAAAATTATCTAAATTTATTTTAAATAACAAACATATTTTCATGCCCTAATTACTAACCATAACAATAATAATTAAAATAATTACAAAATTACAACCGGGAAACAATTACAAAATTATAGTAATAATAAATAAAATAGCAAATTAAATAATAAGCAATAAAATATAAATAATAAAGGGGTTAGTGATAATAATAAATAAAAATAATAATAGTAAACATAATTAAATTATACATGGGTTAGTGATAAAAATAACTAAGGTTAGTAATAATAATAATTAAAGTTAAATAATGGTTAGTCATAAACATGATTAATAATAATAATAAACAAAAGATTATAATAAACAAAATTTTAATGGTTAATAGAAAAATTGAACAATTATGTTAATTAATTATGAAATTTAAAACTATAAACAAACTAAATAAATTATGAACATATTATGAAAAGTAAATTATAATTAAAAATTAAGTTAGCAATTTTTAAACATAAATACAAATTATTTACATATATATTTAATCATAAACAATAATAGGACATTTACACGTTATAAAGAAAAAGAATTAAGAATTTTAATTTTTATGTACAAATAATTTACATTATAAACAATTTATATGTTTAATTAAAAATTGAGTTAGAAATTTTAAATATATTAAATATAATATTAAAGAATTAGGGTTTATAAAATAAATTAGGTTTATAGTAAATATTAATTCAATTTATTTATATTACTAATTTATAAAGAATAAAGTATTAATATAAAATATATAATTTATTTTATGAAAAGTATAATAATTAAAAAAAAAAGAATGAGAAAAAGGAAAATACAAAGAAATTGATTTTCAAAAAAATTGGGAGGCCTGGATTTGAACCCAGGACCTCCCTAGAACCTGAATGAAGACTTTCCACTGGGCCAGCCTGTGCGCAGGTGAAGAAGAGATGAGTCCAATTGGTTTTGTGTTTTGCCTTGCAAAAATCCAGAAAAAATAAGAAAACAAAAGGCCTGGGGTAGGAGTTGAACCCAGGACCTTAGGGATATTCATGCGCATGCTTAACCGCCTGGCTGGGAGAGCCCTTCTGATCATGGAACAGCAATAACGTATTATATATTATGTTGCCTTTTATTCCTGCAAAAAAAACAAAACAATGCCATGGCCAAGAATCGAACCAAGGCCTTTTCAACATACACAAGCTGCGCTTACCACCAGGACACACGCGTGTGTGTGCTAATGAAACAACCAAATAACATAAAATATATTAATCAAATTTGAATTTTGAAACTGGCGCGCAGGGCCTTCGTCTTCCTCCCATTACCTGCGAAATCTCATGCAATTTTACCTGCGAAATCTCCTGCGTGTTCTTCCTTGTTGCAAACCAAACTCCAACAAAACAGTGTCGATTCATGAAATTAATTAATGCTTTATGATCCACACAGTCCATACAACATCTCTATGTTCTCCAAATTCATTTATATTTAGTGAATTGATGAACCCTAATTTGGAGGTTCAAACCCTAACCATGGCCGTTTATGTTTTAGACTCTCATCCTTCAATCCAACTATCCAGAATCGTTCTAGGGATCAAAATAAACACAAATCAATCATCAAAAACAATTCATAATACATATATTGATGGATTCGAAAAAATTAAGCTCAAGGCAAAGATGAGTTCGGGTAGAGCCATAGGGTGCACATGAGATGCATATGATTAATGGTTCATGATCAGAGAAGTCCCAGGAAGCTTGCTATGTGCTTGTTTTACCTTGTAGAGCCTTGGATAAGAGAATCCGAATTGCACTTTTCTTATGAATTTTTGAACTTTGAACTTACCTATGAGCTGCTTGATTTCGTGAATGAGTATTAGGTTTGTGATCAGTATATATGTGGGAGTGATTTAGGTCAAAAACATGGATGGGTTGTGTGAAGATTTGGTCCAAAAAATATTGAAAAAGATCAAGTGTTAAAAGTCAAATATTTGATCATGAGTGCTTGCTATTTTGGGAGAGATCATATGATTTCCTTCTCATTCTAATTCAATCAATAATTATGAATTTCTAGAAACAAAATCTTCACCCAAAAATAGATTTTCATATTTTTTATTTATTTAAAATGATTTTTATGAATTAAATCAATAATAAATAAATAAAAAATAATGAAAATGATGAACTTTGGTCAATTGGGTCGTGCACCATGTTATGAGATGGATTGGGTCATAAATTAGGCAGCCCATTTGGAAAGAAATACTTCTAAGCCTCCATTTTCAACATAAACCATCACAAAATTGCCCAACTTTGCAAGGGCACATCTCCCTCAATTTTAAGAGTATGAGGGTGTTCTTGGACTTTTTGGAAAGCTTGAAGAGTCCTCTAAACAACCCCATTGGTTTCAGGTCCATATCATTTACCAATCTTAAGTTATGCCCTTTTGAAGCTGTTGACTTTTTGTTGACTTTTGAAATGACCTATAATGTCTTAGATCATATCTTTCAAATGAAGCATTTTTGGGCTTAACCTTCAACATCAAAGTTGTAGAGAATTCAATTTCCTTCAAAATGAGCTTTGGATGGAGACTTGGTGATGAAGTATGTGAAAGTTATGCCTGGTCAAAGTTCAGTTGACTTTTACTGAGAAAACCCTAATTTAGAAACTCCTGATTATTGATGATCTGGAATCTCCTTAATGAATCATGATCAATCCTTGATCAGATGATGAATTTTACTTCATATACTTGATGTTGGCAAAAAATCATGAATTTTGACTTTGGTTTGACCACAGTTGACCTCAGTTTGACTTTTTAACTGCATTGACTGATTTTGACTTATCTGATCATCTGACTGAGCAAACTTTTGAGAAAAGTCTTGAAACTTGACATGGGGGTTCTTACACACATATAAGATGTTATGAAACTCACTTGAGGTCTTGGAAATCCATTTAGCCTGATTAAAGTCAAAACCCTAGTTTTGGATGCACTGCTTAGGAGGTGCATTGTCTGAGAGAATTGTCAACTCTTCTGACCAATTGTGAACTTTGTGAACCTTGTGAATCTTCATAAAATGTCTTGTGATACTCATGAGAGGTATTGTGAAGCTTGTGAACCTTGTGAACCTCATGAAGTGGCTTTGTAGACCTCATGATCCTCAGGAGAGCTTTGTAATCATTGTGAATCTTGTGAACCTTGTGAACCTTCAAGAAGCAACTTGTGGACTTAATGAACCTCATGAAAGGTATTGTAAATGTTGAGAAGCTTGTGAACCTTGTGAACCTTCTTAGCACACAAAGTCTTGTATTGTGAGGGCAAATTTTGGGGTGCAACAGCTGCCCCTGTTCAATTTTCTGAAACCTGAGGGGTTAGATTGGTATATTTGCCAGTCGTAACCTGGAAGGTTGAAGGGGATTGAACACAACAGCCCAAAAATTTGCACTCACCAGTGCATAGAGTGATATTGATGGTTGGTTGAATATGATTGAGTGGGCTTAAAGATGCCACTAGGGGAAAGTTCTTCAGATATATTTCTTGGAAGATAAAGCAGTCCAAAATATGGAGGTATAATGAAAGCTGTCAGGAGTCTGGAGCAGTTCTGAGGTATTGGTGATATGTTTTCAGGATATTGGAGTAATCCTGATGTAACAGCATGTCTTCATGAGGATAGAGCAATCAATAATGATAACCCTAAAGCAGTCTTGAAGTAATGATTTCAGGAGGATAGAGCAATCAATAATGATAACTCTAAAGCAGTCTTGAAGTAATGATTTCAGGAGGATAGAGCAATCAATAATGATAACTCCAAAGCAGTCTTGAAATAATAATGTGATAGGTCTTCAGGAGGATAGAGCAATGGATAGCTCTAAAGCAGTCTTGAAGTAATAATGTGACTCCAGGAGGATAGAGCAATGGGTAGCTCTAAAGCAGTCTTGAAGTAATGATATGACCTCAGGAGGATAGAGCAATCAATAGCTCTAAAGCAGTCTTGAAGCAATGATTTCAGGAGGATAGAGCAATGAATAGCTCTAAAGCAGTCTTGAAATAATAATGTGATATGTCTTCAGGAGGATAGAGTAATCAATAGCTCTAAAGCAGTCTTGAAGCAATGAGATGCCATCAGGAGGATAAAGTAACCTTGAGGTGACAATAAAGCAGTCCCAAAGAAGAAGAAGCTCATCAGGAGGATAAAGTAACCTTGAGGTGACAATAAAGCAGTCCCAAAGAAGAAGAAGCTCATCAGGAGGATAAAGTAACCCTGGGGTTACAATAAAGCAGTCCCAAAGAAGAAGAAGCTCATCAGGAGGATAAAGTAACCCTGAGGTTACAATAAAGCAGTCCTGGAGATCATGAGTTTGTTTGTTGGATAATTAACCTGAAACAAGGTATCATTTTGTATAATAATATTAGTTTATGCTTTATGTATGCATGTATGATATGATGCACCTAAGTAATGTACTATATGTCTATGGATATATATGCTATGGTATGATGTAAATGATGTATGTATGATATGATATTGCCGGAAGCGTCTGGATATCTTCGTATAACAACTGCCGGCCAGGGAAAATAGATCCCGATTCGTTGCTGAAGAATATAAAACCCTCCATCTGCTGAGGATAACAAGGTATAGACAGCCTCCCGTATGCTGGGGATAGTAAGGTATGTATAACCTCCCGTCTTCGTTTGGTAGTAGGATAAGTATAACATTCCGTCTTCGTTCGTCGTACCCTTATTGGAAAGTAATTTCCCGAATATCCGTATGAGGATAAAAGAGATGGATATAAATTCCAGGGGAGATGAGACTTTATGAAGATGGATTAGTCCTACTGAGGATTTGTAACTGTCTTGAACCGGCGAAGCTTCGTTGAAATCCTTCTCTCGTTTGTCCTTAGTAAATACTATTACTGCATTTTCATGCATTTCTGGTAAACATTAATCATATTAAAAGCATACATGCATTTCTGGTAAACATCAATCATATTCAAAAGCATACATACATTCAAACACAACCAATGGACGTTTCGCTTATGTAAATAGGGTAAAAGTAAATATGAATTCAAAAGATGGAATTTATTTATATCAAAAAGTGACCCATACATGGGTAAGTTTGTACAAGGAGACATAAACCCTAGTAAGAGGATTTTGTCGTAAAATTTTTACAAAAGGAAATCAGCTATGTGGGAAACAATCCTATTGAGTTTCAATTCTACTATTGCCACTCAAGTATCTCATCTTCTTGCTGTTGAGACGGAAACGATTGAATTGAGCTTTATCTGTTTGAGCTTGACTAAGTAGTACAACTGGTTGCAGTTTCATGAGTGATCCAAACGGGACATAGTCATACGCTTTAATCCCTAACTTTTGCCTGGATTGCCCTTTCAGGTTTTCAATCCACCGGGATACCCTTTTTTGCCCAAGCCGCCTTTTCAGGTTTTCGACTTGCCGGGTGTACATCTTTTTATATATATCCCTAATTTTTGCCCAAACCCTTTTGGTTTGCCGGGATGCCCTTATTTTTGCCTAGGCCTGTCAACCTAGCGGGTCTCTTTTTATGCGTAGTATTTTTTAACTATGTCTGCGTTTACAGGCTGTGGAAAGTCTTCACCATCCATTGTAGTCAGTATCATGGCACCTCCTGAGAATACTGTCTTGACTACAAATGGTCCTTCATATGTTGGAGTCCACTTGCCCCTAGGATCACCTTGTGGTAATATGATACGCTTGATTACCAAGTCCCCAGCCTGATATACCTTTGGCTTAACCTTCTTGTTAAAAGCTCTGATCATTCGCTTTTGGTACATCTGGCCATGACAAACTGCTGCTAACCTCTTCTCATCAATCAAATTTATCTGGTCAAGTTGGGTCTGAATCCACTCATCTTCATCCAAGCCTGCATCCTTCATAATTCTCAAGGAGGGGATCTGAACTTCAATGGGTAGAACTGCTTCCATACCATAGACTAAGGAGAATGGGGTTGCCCCTGTTGAAGTACGTATTGTAGTACGATAACCATGAAGAGCAAATGGTAACATCTCATGCCAATCCTTGTAAGTAACAATCATCTTCTGTACAATCTTCTTAATGTTCTTATTAGCAGCTTCAACTGCCCCATTCATCTTTGGACGATACGGAGAAGAGTTGTGATGTTTAATCTTGAACTGCGTGCAGAGATCAGTAATCATAGTATTGTTCAGATTAGAGCCATTGTCAGTGATAATCCTCTCAGGGATACCATACCTACATACGAGATTATTCTTAATGAACCGAGCCACAACATTCTTAGTCACAGATGCATATGAAGCTGCCTCTACCCACTTCGTGAAATAATCAATAGCAACCAGGATGAAACGATGCCCATTAGAAGCAGTAGGCTTGATCTCACCAATCATATCAATGCCCCACATGGCAAAGGGCCAAGGAGCAGTCAACACATTCAAGGGTGATGGAGGTACATGGACTTTATCAGCATAAATTTGACATTTGTGACACGTTCTGGAGTGCTGATAGCAATCAGCTTCCATGGTAGACCAATAGTAACCTGCTCTCAAAATCTTCTTTGCCATGGTATGACCACTAGAATGAGTGCCAAAGGTCCCATCGTGCATCTCTTCCATAATCTCAGTCGCTTCTTTCTTATCCACACAACGAAGCATAGTTGAATCATGATTGCGCTTGTACAGAATCCCATTACTCAAAAAGAACTTGGCAGAAAACCTCCTCAGAAACTTCCTATCTTTGACAGATGCCTCTTCCGGAAACTCCTGAGCTTCAAGATATCTTTTTACTTCATAGAACCAAGGCTTCTCATCTGCCCCTTCTGTATCAATCTCATTGCAGTATGCAGGCTTCTCAAATCTATCAATAGTAATCTTGGGAGCTTCATCATCCCAGCTGATCTCAAACATAGATGCCATGGTGGCCAATGCATCTGCCAACTGATTCTCTCTTCGTGGAATATGTCCAAAGGTAATCTCTTTGAAATGTGGGATCAAAGACAACACATGTTCTCTGTAAGGAATGAGATTATCATGCTTGGTATCCCAATCTCCTTTAATCTGACTCACTACCAGGGCTGAATCTCCATACACATCAAGGAACTGAATCTTCATATCAATAGCAGCTTTAATACCCAGGATACATGCCTCATACTCAGCCATGTTATTGGTACAATGGAAACAAAGTCTAGCAGTAATCGGGGTATGACAACCTTCAGGGGAACTAATCACAACACCAACACCATTACCAAGTGTATTAGAGGCACCGTCAAAAACCATAGTCCATCGGGATCCTTGTTCAGGTCCGTCATATTGTCCAGGTTCTTTGGTAATAATCATAATGTCTTCATCAGGGAACTCAAAATTCATTGACTGGTAATCATCTACTGCTTGATGAGCCAAATGATCAGCAACAACACTTCCCTTAATGGCCTTCTGAGTAGTATACTGTATGTCATATTCTGTCAAGATCATTTGCCATCTTGCAATTCTTCCGGAGAGAGCAGGTTTCTCAAATATGTACTTGATTGGATCCATCTTTGAAATCAACAAGGTAGTATGGGTCAACATATACTGTCTTAGTCGGCGAGCAGCCCATGCCAAAGCGCAGCAAGTTTTCTCGAGCAGTGAGTATCTTGTTTCACAGTCGGTAAACTTTTTGCTAAGGTAGTATATTGCCTGCTCTTTTCGACCAGACTCGTCATGTTGCCCCAACACACACCCCATTGAGTTGTCTAGCACTGTTAAGTACATAATCAAGGGTCTTCCATCAACTGGTGGCATCAAAATTGGTGGCTCAAGCAGATATCTCTTGATTTCATCAAAGGCAGTCTGGCACTCATCATTCCATTCCATCACCTGATCTTTCTTCAACAACTTGAAGATTGGCTCACAGATGGTAGTTAACTGGGAAATAAATCTTGCAATGTAATTCAATCGTCCCAAGAAACCTCTAACCTCCTTCTCAGTACGGGGAGCTGGCATCTCTCGTATAGCTTTCACTTTTGCAGGATCCACTTCAATACCTTTTCCACTGACAATGAAACCCAGGAGCTTACCAGATCTAACTCCAAAAGTACACTTGTTTGGGTTCAATCTCAACTTGTATTTCTTCAACCTCTCAAACAACTTGTGTAGATGGTCAAGATGTTGCTCTTCATTCTGAGATCTGGCTATCATATCATCCACATATACCTCTATCTCATGATGAATCATATCATGAAACAAAGCCACCATAGCACGCTGATATGTTGCCCCTGCATTCTTCAAACCAAATGGCATCACCTTATAGCAAAAAGTGCCCCACTGTGTCACAAATGTTGTCTTCTCCATATCTTCAGGTGCCATCTTGATCTGATTGTAACCAGAGAAACCATCCATAAAAGAGAATACCTTATGCTGAGCAGTGTTGTCTACCAGAATGTCAATATGAGGAAGTGGAAAGTCATCTTTGGGGCTAGCCTTGTTCAAATCTCTATAGTCTACACACATACGTACCTTACCATCTTTCTTAGGAACTGGTACCACATTTGCAACCCACTGAGGATAAGAAGTTACTGCTAAGAACCCTGCATTGAACTGTTTCATTACCTCTGCCTTGATCTTTTCTGACATTTCAGGACGCATACGACGAACCTTCTGCTTCTTTGGACGACAATCTTCTTTCACTGGTAACCGGTGAACCACAATGTCTGTATCCAACCCTGACATATCTTCATAAGACCAAGCAAAGATCTCCACATAGTCACGCAACATCTGGATCAACCTGCTCTTGACACTGTCCTCTAAATCAGCCCCTATCTTGACCTCTTTTCTGTTTTCTTCAGTTCCCAAATTCACAACTTCGACTGGCTCTTCATGTGGCTGTATAGCTTTCTCTTCTTGTTGTAACAACCTAGCAAGCTCTACAGGTATTTCACAATCGTCCTCATTTCCGTCTTCAGTTTGATAGATCGGATTCTCGAAATTGTAATTGGCAATAGTAGAACTGTTATCAACAGGATCCAGAGTGGATGAGGATCTGCATTTTAGTGATGTGGGTGTGTGTAAGAACACATAGCTGATAAAGCAAAAATAAAGAAAAGAAAGACAAGGAACACAATATTTACTAAAACGAAACGTCCACTGATTTTATTGAATGAAGTATGCAAATGAAATGACAACCCATAACAAGCACACCATTGTGCCCCGGGTAAGGCACATGGCTTGAAAGTTTTATTGTTCAAGAAATTACAAACTTAAAAAGCAATAACATAGTAACAGTATTTACTCCTGACTAAAGGAGATAGGGATAACATCTTCAGCTTTCCAATTATTGAGTCCAACACCCACAGTAGGAAAAATCCATGCATCCAAGTTGTAGTCTTCATCTTGATCTCCCACAGCATTAATCACCCCTTGATTGGTGATACGAGCAGCACGAGCACGACGAACAGCCTTCTGGGACTCTGCAGTGAAACCCAAACCAAACTTGTCAGACTTGTATGGAATATCAGGAAGCTGACCCCAAATAGTACAACCACCTTCATCCACCACAGCTCTAGCATCATTGAGGGAGGCCATTGCCATTGTTGGAGATTTCCTGATGACCACAGGAACTTTCTTCACAGCAGGAGGAGCCACACAATCATTACCAACCCAGGGAACCACTTCAAATGACTGACATGGAGTCTCAATGTATTCACCTTCTACTTCCAGATACTTGAAAGTGTTTACATGGCTGACAAAGTATTCTTCCTTTCCAAAGACAGTAACAACCTTTCCATTCACCGGATATCTCAACTTTTGGTGTAATGTAGAGGTCACAGCACCTGCCCCATGGATCCAAGGACGACCAAGCAGACAAGAGTATGAATGACGAATATCCATCACATAGAATGTAGCAGTAAACACCTGAGAGCCAACCTTGATTGGAAGGTCAATTTCCCCATGCACTACTCTTCTAGAACCATCAAAAGCCTTTACCACAATATTACTGGGCTTCAACACAGTATCTTCAGGACTCAGCTTATTCAGGACTTCTTTGGGCAACACATTCAGAGAGGAACCATTGTCTATTAGCACATGTGACAGGGTGGTGCCCCTGCATTCAATTGAAATATGCAAGGCCCTGTTATGATCCCTCTTGGCAGGGGTCAAATCAGCATCAGAGAATCCTAACCCGTTATCATAGGTCAGGTGGGCAACACAGTTCTCAAATTGATCAACAGAAATTGCACTGGGCACATGAGCAGACTTCAGAAACTTGATCAAGGACTTGGCATGAGCCTCAGAACACAACAACAAGGACAACATAGAAATCTTTGAGGGAGTATGCCCCAATTGATCAACAATGTCATAATCACTCTTGCGAATGATTTTCAATACTTCTTCCATCTGCTTAGAGAGATCATCAGCAGCTGGCACATCAGGAGATACCGGCTCAATAACAGGACCTTTGCCCCGAGCATCAGTGGTGGAAGTAGCAGCAGGAGTAACTGCACTCTTAGAAGCAACTGGAGGAGAGAAGACTCTTCCACTACGAGTGATCTTGCTAGATCCAGCAATATTATCAATGTCAGCAGGCATATCAGGTAAAGGCTCCTGCTTGACACCATGGATGTAAACATCAGACCCATAGTGCCAAGGCACAGCTTTATCAGATGTATAAGGAATAGGACCAGGAGTGGTAATGATCAAAGGAGCTACTCTGGCTTCAGCAACAACTTTCACAGGACCTTCAGCAGTAATCTTGATTGGACCCTGATGAGAGATTTTGATGGGCTTCTTTGAAGTGATTCTTACCGGTACTTTGTCAACCATATCAACCTCTTCAATCTTCTTACCCTGAGTCAGACGATCCATCATATCTTCTACAGATGCTGGTCTTCTTTCAAACACTATAGTATACTTATCCATGAGACGTTGAATTCCATCTCTCAGAATGAAGCAACTATCTGGTTTATAGGTACAATACAGACAATCTTCACGACAACCTGGAAAGATCCCAGCTTGTACTAACCTCTTTTTGATAACGGACAATGGTGTGGTCAACTCCATAACTGAATAGACATGCAGGTCTTCATCAATGTCTTCATCAATGGCATTGACAGTCTTCTCATGATTTGGCAGTGGTGCTGTAATCACATTTGGTGGATCAAACTCAATTTCTCCAGCATCAATCATATCTTGAATTTTGTTCTTCAAGACCCAACAATTATTAGTATCATGTCCTGGACAGTTTGAATGATATGCACATCGTGCATTGGGATTGTACTTGGGAGAGGTAACATTGGGATTCTGAGGAGCCTCCCTCAGGGTAATAAGTTCAGCCTTCAACAAGTGTTGCAATGCCTGAGCCATTGACATGTTGATCTTCGTGAACTGTCTTCTAGCCCTCTGTTGGTTGCCTTGAGGCTGCTCTGTTGTTGCAGGAGTTGGATTTGAAATATGAACCGCACTAACAGACTGATGCCTTCTGTTACGATCAGGTTGACTATAAACAGCATTGGATTCTTTCTTCCCAGTGGGAGGCTTCTTTGCAGCACCTGATGAAGAAGCTCCCACTTGGATCTTACCATTCTTGATACCATTCTCTACCCGTTCTCCTGTCATGATCAACTCAGTGAAGCCAGATGATGAGCTTCCAATGAGATGACTGTAGAACGGACCATTCAACGTACACATGAACATGTCAACCAATTCCCTATCAGTCAAATGGGGTTGAACTCTTCCAGCTAAATCTCTCCATTTCTGAGCATACTCCTTAAAACTTTCTTTGGCACCCATAGACATGCTCTGAAGCTGCATGCGAGTGGGGGCTAAGTCAGCATTGTATTGGTACTGCTTATAGAAAGCTTCAGCAAGATCATTCCAATCTCTGATGTTAACACTCTCCAACTGATAATACCACTCCAATTGAGCTCCAGATAAGCTCTCTTGAAAGAAATGGATCCACAATTTCTTGTCAGCAGTGTGAGGTTGAATCCTTCTGACATAAGACCTTAAGTGCAGCTTGGGACAAGAGACCCCATCATAAACAACAAAGGTAGGAACTTTGAAACCAATGGGTATCACAACCCCAGATATCAGACTCAAATCTTCAAAATCCAGCCCAGATGATTTCTGCAATTCCATAGCATCCATCCTATCCACCAGCATCTTGAATTTGTCTTTATTAGGCTCATGGTAGTAATTAGCCTCAGAATCAGAGTCCCCTATAGTGTTGTGGAGACTGCCTCTCTCTTTCTCAGATTCCTCAGATTCATAGTCTTCAACCTGTTCTTTGGTCTTGACAGGACCCTTGAACCTTCTTCCCATATTGAGCAACCCAGCAGACCTTCTAGTCTTCTTAGTCTTCTTGGCCAGCAGTGCCTTCAAATCATCTTGCCCCTTGGACAGGTTCAAGATCAGCTCTTGGAACTGTGCATTTTGTGCCTGAAGATCCTTAACTGATTGTTCAAGAGCCATTGCTGAAATAAACAGCGAGAAGATGAGAAACCTGTGCACAATTATAAACCTGTGATGCAATGAAATGATATGGGAATGCATATGCAATGTTTTCAAGGACCGCAGGATTTAAATTTGCTTAAACAAACAAGAAAGTAACTTTTTATTAGTAATAACTTGTTTTGCCTTTTAGGCTTACAAAAATGGAAATGAAATAAGTACAAAAAATGGGGTTTTAAGTCTCCCATGGACGTTTCCTCTTTGTGTTGAGGTATGAGTTGAGGTTTCGTTCCTCGTGAAGTTGCTTTGTGAGCTCTAGGATTCTTGCTTGGCTTGCTTTGTAATGAGCCTCGAAAGTATCCATTTGCTCCTTCAGTTGGATCCATGATCTCTGCAAGTCTTCCATATCAGTAGGCATGTCTGGGTGAAGGATGGTATAAGCAGTGTCTCCTTCAGCAACAGGTTCCATGGTAACTGGTAGGACGGCAGGATATGGCATCATGAGTGTCTGAGCACGAGATCGTACCCATCTGAGATAAGCCTCCATAGGAATAGTGTACTTAGGCTCCAGTGTCTTGCTGTCAATCCTGTTTACCTTTCCCCAGGCTCGTATGAATCTCTGACGGTAACCCTGAAGATCGTTGTCGTAATCAAACACAATGCCCTGAATCAACATGTCATGTGGACCATCACTTCGGGCGTAACCAAACTGTCGTAAAGCTAGAGATGGGTTGTAGGTGATGCCTCCTCTTATGCCTAGAAGTGGCACATTAGGAAACTCCCCACAACGGTCAATGATGGTGACATTCTCCATAGATCTGGAGCACCAATGGATGTCTGAGTGAGAAAGTGACATGATCCTCTTGGACCATCTGAACCCTTGCTCATTCTTCATTACTGAGCGAGGAAGGTGAGAAATAAACCACCTGGATAGTAAAGGTATGCAGCACATCAAAGTTCCCCTTGCCCTTGTAGTACGGGTGTGAAGAGAATGCAGGATGTCTCCAAGCAATGTAGGCACTGGATTGTGACTCAGGAAAATGTTGATGGCATGAACATCTATGAACTGATCTGGATTGGGGAATAATACTAAACCATATATCAGCAAGGCTAAGATCTCCTCAAAAGCATCATAGCTCATGGCCTTCAAGAACATTTGAGCCTTATCCATTAGCACCTTAGCAAGAATACCCTTGACTCCACTTCTCGTTTCTAGAACAATGTCAGACTTCTTCAGATGTAGGGCTGCAGCAATAACCTCTGGTTTAGGCTCCTTCTCCAAGCCTGTGAAGGGTCTTTGATCAAGAACAGGTATACCCAGAAGCTTAGAGAACTCCTCCATGGTTGGAACCAGCTGATAGTCAGGGAATGTAAAGCAATGATGCTTAGGATCAAAGAACTGAAATAGGACACTCATCATGTCCTCATTGAACCCTGAAGTAACTAGATCCAATAGGTGACCATGTCTCTTGTTGAACCGGGAGTGATCAGACACTTGAGAAACCAACTCTTTAAGTTTGGGAGGTATGCCCACAAAGTTGATCCTGATGGTGTTTCTACGAGCAGAAGCCATGACCTGCAACAAAGAACAAAGATAAATCCTTTGGTCCTTGAAATGGTTAGTGAAAATGCTATGCTTATGATGCATGATGATGTCATGATGTTATGTTCAATCACAAACATGTGGCACACACAAACAAGTCACACCATAGCCCTAGGTTTAAAGGCTTGCATGAGGTTCAACGGTAAGTACCCTCCCCTGAAGTTAGTTGGTTCATCCTGTCCTATGAAAGTAACCAGGTTCTAAGGGATCTCAATATCATTGATCCTTCACAAGGGTGGTTGTTCAGAAGGCAACTTACTTGCCAACCAAAACCCTCCAAGTTTAAGATCTCAATGAGCGTAGTATCGAGTGTCAACCAACTTCAGTCTGCACCAAAGCCGGTTACCTCACTACCTTCTAAAGGCCAAGATGAGTTAACTAGGGTTCTAAAAGTTAGTTAGTGCATTGACAACATATGGCAGCCTCAATATTATCCTCAACTTGACTTAAGGAATATAAGCACCAACCAAGAAGTCGCACTAACTATGGCCACCAGATCAACCGTATCGATATACGTCGTACAGTTTCCTTGGTCTATTGCCATTTACCTAAGGTACACTAGATCCGGGTTAGGACCTTTCACACATAAGAGCACCCCAACAAGTAATATAAAACAAACAAGGCAAACAATTCAAAGTGATCTTAATTCCTAAGGGTACCCCTCTTTAATTTAGCTTCCCCAGCAGAGTCGCCAGTTCTGTAACACGGTGGGAGAACTGACTTTAAGTAATGTTGCGGATAGCAAGAGTCGCCACCGACTTTTATTTTATCCATAAGGAAAGGTTATAAAAGAACAGGAAAGACCTTAGAGAATATTTTGGGTCCGGGGGGTAGGTTATGAAAAGGGAAGGTATTAGCATCCTTTTCATCCATGGTTATCCATGGGCTCTTAGGTACTTAAGCTCACTTTAAATGGTTTTGAAAGTGTAGTGTGTGAATAGAAAATTTTCAGAATAGTTAATAAATAATCCATGTAAGGATGTGTTAAAAAACTTGTTTGAAAATTTGTTGAAAATTGGTTTAAGTGTGAAAAAGTTTTGAAATGAGCAAGTACCTAGGAGTAACCTACCCTAATGTTTAAGGTCTTTCTTATTCTTTATCCTTTTCTTAGTAAGACTATCCCTACTATTAAGAAGTAGGTAGTCCTTACTTTGGATATTAAGGGACATGCGAGGGACAATTTGATTTTGAAGGCAATGGTGGGGTGTAATAAGCACAAAGGAGGGACTATCATCATTTATTCCGAAGGGACTCGATTCGTAAAGGCAACCATAAGGGACTTTGATGATTTTTCTATTTGAGGGACTTGCTTTATACACCCCACTTAACCAATATTCGTAGGCAACTTGAGGGATAACCTTAGAAAGTGAGACGGCGATTAAAATCGACTTACGTGTGTGAAGTGTTTAATTTAATTATCTTACATTAAAAATTATCTAAATTTATTTTAAATAACAAACATATTTTCACGCCCTAATTACTAACCATAACAATAATAATTAAAATAATTACAAAATTACAACCGGGAAACAATTACAAAATTATAGTAATAATAAATAAAATAGCAAATTAAATAATAAGCAATAAAATATAAATAATAAAGGGGTTAGTGATAATAATAAATAAAAATAATAATAGTAAACATAATTAAATTATACATGGGTTAGTGATAAAAATAACTAAGGTTAGTAATAATAATAATTAAAGTTAAATAATGGTTAGTCATAAACATGATTAATAATAATAATAAACAAAAGATTATAATAAACAAAATTTTAATGGTTAATAGAAAAATTGAACAATTATGTTAATTAATTATGAAATTTAAAACTATAAACAAACTAAATAAATTATGAACATATTATGAAAAGTAAATTATAATTAAAAATTAAGTTAGCAATTTTTAAACATAAATACAAATTATTTACATATATATTTAATCATAAACAATAATAGGACATTTACACGTTATAAAGAAAAAGAATTAAGAATTTTAATTTTTATGTACAAATAATTTACATTATAAACAATTTATATGTTTAATTAAAAATTGAGTTAGAAATTTTAAATATATTAAATATAATATTAAAGAATTAGGGTTTATAAAATAAATTAGGTTTATAGTAAATATTAATTCAATTTATTTATATTACTAATTTATAAAGAATAAAGTATTAATATAAAATATATAATTTATTTTATGAAAAGTATAATAATTAAAAAAAAAAGAATGAGAAAAAGGAAAATACAAAGAAATTGATTTTCAAAAAAATTGGGAGGCCTGGATTTGAACCCAGGACCTCCCTAGAACCTGAATGAAGACTTTCCACTGGGCCAGCCTGTGCGCAGGTGAAGAAGAGATGAGTCCAATTGGTTTTGTGTTTTGCCTTGCAAAAATCCAGAAAAAATAAGAAAACAAAAGGCCTGGGGTAGGAGTTGAACCCAGGACCTTAGGGATATTCATGCGCATGCTTAACCGCCTGGCTGGGAGAGCCCTTCTGATCATGGAACAGCAATAACGTATTATATATTATGTTGCCTTTTATTCCTGCAAAAAAAACAAAACAATGCCATGGCCAAGAATCGAACCAAGGCCTTTTCAACATACACAAGCTGCGCTTACCACCAGGACACACGCGTGTGTGTGCTAATGAAACAACCAAATAACATAAAATATATTAATCAAATTTGAATTTTGAAACTGGCGCGCAGGGCCTTCGTCTTCCTCCCATTACCTGCGAAATCTCATGCAATTTTACCTGCGAAATCTCCTGCGTGTTCTTCCTTGTTGCAAACCAAACTCCAACAAAACAGTGTCGATTCATGAAATTAATTAATGCTTTATGATCCACACAGTCCATACAACATCTCTATGTTCTCCAAATTCATTTATATTTAGTGAATTGATGAACCCTAATTTGGAGGTTCAAACCCTAACCATGGCCGTTTATGTTTTAGACTCTCATCCTTCAATCCAACTATCCAGAATCGTTCTAGGGATCAAAATAAACACAAATCAATCATCAAAAACAATTCATAATACATATATTGATGGATTCGAAAAAATTAAGCTCAAGGCAAAGATGAGTTCGGGTAGAGCCATAGGGTGCACATGAGATGCATATGATTAATGGTTCATGATCAGAGAAGTCCCAGGAAGCTTGCTATGTGCTTGTTTTACCTTGTAGAGCCTTGGATAAGAGAATCCGAATTGCACTTTTCTTATGAATTTTTGAACTTTGAACTTACCTATGAGCTGCTTGATTTCGTGAATGAGTATTAGGTTTGTGATCAGTATATATGTGGGAGTGATTTAGGTCAAAAACATGGATGGGTTGTGTGAAGATTTGGTCCAAAAAATATTGAAAAAGATCAAGTGTTAAAAGTCAAATATTTGATCATGAGTGCTTGCTATTTTGGGAGAGATCATATGATTTCCTTCTCATTCTAATTCAATCAATAATTATGAATTTCTAGAAACAAAATCTTCACCCAAAAATAGATTTTCATATTTTTTATTTATTTAAAATGATTTTTATGAATTAAATCAATAATAAATAAATAAAAAATAATGAAAATGATGAACTTTGGTCAATTGGGTCGTGCACCATGTTATGAGATGGATTGGGTCATAAATTAGGCAGCCCATTTGGAAAGAAATACTTCTAAGCCTCCATTTTCAACATAAACCATCACAAAATTGCCCAACTTTGCAAGGGCACATCTCCCTCAATTTTAAGAGTATGAGGGTGTTCTTGGACTTTTTGGAAAGCTTGAAGAGTCCTCTAAACAACCCCATTGGTTTCAGGTCCATATCATTTACCAATCTTAAGTTATGCCCTTTTGAAGCTGTTGACTTTTTGTTGACTTTTGAAATGACCTATAATGTCTTAGATCATATCTTTCAAATGAAGCATTTTTGGGCTTAACCTTCAACATCAAAGTTGTAGAGAATTCAATTTCCTTCAAAATGAGCTTTGGATGGAGACTTGGTGATGAAGTATGTGAAAGTTATGCCTGGTCAAAGTTCAGTTGACTTTTACTGAGAAAACCCTAATTTAGAAACTCCTGATTATTGATGATCTGGAATCTCCTTAATGAATCATGATCAATCCTTGATCAGATGATGAATTTTACTTCATATACTTGATGTTGGCAAAAAATCATGAAGTTTGACTTTGGTTTGACCACAGTTGACCTCAGTTTGACTTTTTAACTGCATTGACTGATTTTGACTTATCTGATCATCTGACTGAGCAAACTTTTGAGAAAAGTCTTGAAACTTGACATGGGGGTTCTTACACACATATAAGATGTTATGAAACTCACTTGAGGTCTTGGAAATCCATTTAGCCTGATTAAAGTCAAAACCCTAGTTTTGGATGCACTGCTTAGGAGGTGCATTGTCTGAGAGAATTGTCAACTCTTCTGACCAATTGTGAACTTTGTGAACCTTGTGAATCTTCATAAAATGTCTTGTGATACTCATGAGAGGTATTGTGAAGCTTGTGAACCTTGTGAACCTCATGAAGTGGCTTTGTAGACCTCATGATCCTCAGGAGAGCTTTGTAATCATTGTGAATCTTGTGAACCTTGTGAACCTTCAAGAAGCAACTTGTGGACTTAATGAACCTCATGAAAGGTATTGTAAATGTTGAGAAGCTTGTGAACCTTGTGAACCTTCTTAGCACACAAAGTCTTGTATTGTGAGGGCAAATTTTGGGGTGCAACAACCATCCCCGAAAGAAAGATGGAAGGAATGAGAATGAAATAGGTGTGACCCAGGTTAGTTTTACTAGAGTCCCACGGTAGGCACCACTATATTGGTATAAAGTACAAGTGTGCATGATATCCTTTCAAGAGTAAAGGATACTCAGAGGCCTTAATAGGTTTATAACGGTTAATGATTTCTTGCGGCGGTAAGATGATATGCATGGTGGTGTTACAATGTTCACCATTTTTTGGAGGTCCAACTTATGTGATGTGAGAGGCTCTGTATGTAAGCGTTGTGCTTATGGTATGAATGATCTCCCATTTTTTCCAATAGGGTAGAAGTATTTATAGAGGCTTTCGGGCCAATGGTTTCTTTTGGAAGGATCATCGCCCATTCAGTCAATGGTGGACAGTTGAATATGTATTTCCTTAAGCGACATGGATCAGCTACTGACTCTGATTTCTCTCTTACCTAAAAACTTCCTTTCATATATTTCCCATAATTGGGCGAGTGGAAAGCACTTGGGACGAGGTGATATTTCATGAAGGGTGACATATGATCGTCACCCATCTTAGGGACTGCAAAGCTTATATCCTTGTCAGGTTCATTATAAATATACACTACATTAACTAACTAACAATGACATATAACTAACTATAATAGCTAACATAACTAAATATAACACCATTTTCAATTTATAATATGGATTAACATTTCTAACTTGAAAAGAGCAATACAATCCAAGGAAAAGAAAATACAATATAACATGTGAAAGAAAATTAAAACAAATAAATATAAAAGTCGGGATCACATCAGCTAAAAAAGAAAAAGTGATGTTGACAGCGGTAGTGACATGAGTGTCTTTGAAATACTTTAATCTCTTTGAAAATCTTCTAGTGTCTCTTCAGCTCTGACGTTAATAGAATCAATTAATTCAATCTTGAGTATTCAAATGTCAAATTTTGGCTAACAAAGTTTAACCACCATATGATGGAAGTTCAAAGAGAATATAAAATGTTAATTACTATAGTATATAGCATATAGAGAAGGAAAATCGCTAAACTAGAGAAGGAAAATTGCTAAACTACTATAAGGTAGAAGCACAAAAAGATTAAAAGATGTTTAACTACTATATGTAGAAGCATATAGAGAAGAAAAATGTCAGCTACCATTGGATAGAAAACAAAAATCCATGAATGACTAAACGAGAATTATAGAATCATACCATCAAATTTATTGAGGTGTATGAATTTTTTTAACAAATATATAATATCACAAATAATTGTTATGGAAATATGTAAATGTTTGATGATCAAAAGGAAAGAATATTAGTAAAATGAGAGAAAAAATGGAAAGTAAAAGAAGGGGATTGGAGATTATCTCTAATGATAATATTAGTAAAATGAGAGAAAAAATGAAAAGTAAAAAAGGGGATTGAAGATTATAATGATAAGTAGAATTTTCTCTTCTTCTCTGATACCATATTTAAAAACATGGTTAAGCCCAACAAATTAGAGAAAAATAAATGAAAAGATTAATGAGTTGTGTAGTATTGATTAAAATGATATCAAAGTTGTTACAACAAATACATAATACACTTTATGTTGTGATCATAATCAACTAACAAATCTTAACTAATTTATAACAAACTTAACTAACTAATAACTACATATAATTAACTATAACAACCAAACACGACTAATAATAGTGATCGTAAGAGCATATTCTCCTTAATAATAATAATTTTGACTAATCCAAAAAATCTAACACAACGAACAAATAGTTATCATGCTCGTATGTATGTATTTGTGATTATTAATCACATTATCTATTAAAATAAAAAATTATAAATTAAATTTTTTATTAATTTAATTGATAATTGTATATATACTAGAAAGAGGATTCAAATCTGTAATATTCTATTCCATTTAAAATAAATAAATCGCAACCACTAAAATACTTAAAAAAATACATACCAAAAAGTGTAGAGATTATGAATGAGAAAACATGTCAACTTTTAGTATGTTAAATTTTCAACTCCCCACTAAAGATATTTGCATCATGGTAGGGAAGCATTTGATACCTCTTGTACTTTGCATTATCACTATCATAATTATAAGTAGCCTAATAAACCTAACACAGTTTTTGAATCGATATCATTTCAACTAAATAAAGTTTTAAGTAAATGTTATATTCCTACAACTAATTAAGTGGGCAACTAATATTGTCGAAAGTATATAAATTGACATTTACCTCAGTCAAAGTCCATTTTTATTCATATACCAACACTGAAGAATATTAGCATATGAATGTGAGAATATGCTTAGAGTTAGACCAAGTAAATGCGTGATTTGGGGGCCAAACTATTGCATAACCACAAATTGACATAATTATAAATACTCAATAAAGAAAGAACAAACTTCTCTTTAAATGTAAAATCTTTTTTAAAAGAAATTAATATTTTGATATTTGGCTCAAAAGTCAAAAATCACTATTCTAAAAGATCAATTTCATAGTTTACTATAAAGTGCTCAATTGAATTCAAATCAAAATTTTGTAAGAATTTATACGTGCATAAAAGTATATTCTTAGACCTCAAATTTCTACTTGAGCTCAAATTTTAATATTTTATGCATCTCTTCACCCACAAATGTTTGAATAATTGGTGTTTACAAAGATGTATTTTTAGATGTATTTTTATACATACAGAGATATATTTTCGGATTAAATTTTAATAAAGAAGTATCTCTTCAATTGGGTATGAGAATTGACTTGGGATTCCATAGCTCCTCTCAAGGTTAAAGTTTTTGCTTGTAGATTATTCCCCAATGGGCTTCCGTCTCGTGGTACCCTTTTTAGTAGGAGGATTATTGTCAATGAGCATGAAACGGTGTGTGCATTTTGTTTTCAGTCGGTTGAGCATTATGTTCATTTATTTTTCACATGTCGTAAGGTTTCCGTTATTTGGGAGAAGTTGGCGTTATGGTTGAGCATTTCGCCAGTTAGTGTAAATATTTTTTATTTCCACTTCCGGGATTGGCTTGCTTCGTTTAGTAGTAAAGGCCATAAGAAGGGCGTGATCTTAATTTAGTAAATAATTTCTTGGTGTATTTGGTGGCATAGAAACCAAATTATGTTTAACGACACAATTTTTTAGTCAAATATCATTTTTTATAGGATTGTTTTATTTTCTTGGTTATGGCTACCAAAGAGGTGTAAACAAATTCCAAGATGTTCTTTTTTCGATTGGATCAATCATCCTACTGATTTTTTGTAGTTATGTTTGTATAGTTTCAGTAGGGATTATTCTGCTTGGTTATTGTTTTGATTATAAGAAAAAAAAGCGTCGCAAGATGTATTTCCGAACATTAGTATGAACTTGTCATACATCTAAACCCCACAAATTTTCACAATTCAAACAGTTACATAATTGTAAAAATTATTCCACGGATGTCACATCTTCATACAAATAACATATAATAAAGGACCCTGCTTCGTAACATAGGTTGCAACATCATTATAATCATACATGGTAATTAACATCATAACCAAGCCATTTAGAAACTTCGCAGCTGATACTTCAAGTCTTAAAATGCGTCCAAAAAATGCTATGAATGCATGATGCGTAACAACTCATAAATACGACCACGGCTAGTCAATACGCATCATCATCCATCAAATTCATCATGTTCTATTCACATATAACATACATACATAGTGTCGCTCCCTGGATTTTCATCCTAGTACAAACACGAAAGTGGCGCGGAAAAGGTAGAGTCGCCAGCCAGTCATTTTTATCCCAAAGGAACGGGAAATGTAATGCTGCCCAAACCCGGGAGAGAAGGAAAGGACGAGGTCCTGCGAACCAAATATCTGGGTCCGGAAGTCGGTTACGACCTGGGAAGGTATTAGCACCCCAGATCATCCGTCGTACCCGACGAGATCCACACTTGTTTGTCTGTTTCAAAGGGTGAGAAATAAGATGTTGTTGAACGAAAGAATTGCTAACTGGAACTGGAACTGAAATGAGGAAGGGAATTGGAAAAGAAAATGGAAAAGAAGGGGGGAAATATAGGGAAAATAAAGAATGTGCTCGAACGGGCCCTACCCCGATGCCTACGTACCTCATCGGGAAAATGAGTATCAGAGTCGACGTAGTTCGCCTAACTAAGGCGGGAACTTTGTTTTTTAAATGATGTTGTCATAGTTCTAACTCAGGTGTTATCGGCTCTGACGCGAGGGTGTTTACCGTATTGTTGTTTGAACTGTCGAGGCAAGTCGTGATCGTCCGCAAAGAATGGGAGATGAGAAGAGAAGACGTGGTGTCTTTGTTTATTTGTCTTTTAAAAGAAGTGTTTTGACTTTATGTTTATCGCATGTACACCACTAAAGACTATGATACAAGAGAGAATACTTTCCAAGGTCGCCCCAATGGGACGTTTGTAAAGTATCCTAGAAGAGTGAAGGAGACCTCCATTAATCATTTCCTATATGGCTTAAGGCTTGTGGCATATTGTACACACTTTCCTTATTAAATGTTTTGATTTTTCTTTGAAGGTGAGAAGTGAGACTCAAGTTACAAAAGGAAAAATCTAAGGGAACTAGACTTACCCTAAATGATTATGTTCAATGGTGAATCCTATGGTTAGTGGAGTTTGAACGGAAAACTACTTAAGCGGATACTAAGCCTAAAAATGCGAGTACAAAAAGTAATGATGAATACGGCCCTCCTATGTCATGGTGGGTAAGAACGTATGACGAATCGTGAAAGGAAATGGAATGATGGATCAGGTGGTTCGATTGCGCGGTGCTGAGACACACGACTTATGGTTCGTAACATACAAGGTTTGTGTTTTGGTTTATTGGAGTGAATCGAAGTGTAATCGTGGAAACCCTAATGTCACATGAAGCTCTATTAATTTATTTTTCTTTTGAAATTATTTGACATTGGATCGAATATTTCTATTTTTTTTCTTCTCATTTTTTAAATTTGGTTATCTAACGCTTCATTTTATCTTTTTCTATCCTAATTATAGGCATCAAGCATAAAAAGAATTCTAACTATTACATCACAAAGCATAAACCACAAAAATATAATCAAGCACAACGTAAAATAATCTGATTCCGTAAGCATAGTCCTCGAAAAATACCTTGCATAACAAAAAAATTGTTAGTAAATGAAATGAAGATGAGGATGCAAAAATATAGTCGAATGAACTAATGGGTAAAATCACAAGAAGTATTAAAAGCACATAAAGCATAAAATTGGAATAAAATGCCAAAATAATCGGAGAAGGAATTAAAAAAAAATCTATTTTTTATTGACTAAAAAAATTATTTATAAATTTTCTGGAATTTTTTAGTAAGAAAAAAACTATTTTTATATTGATTTTTTAAAGAAATTTTGAAAGAAAAAAAGAAAAAGAAAAGAAATTCAGGGGGGGTGCAAGATTAGTAAAATTGCAGTTGAAAAAGGATATGGGCTGCAAATGGGGGCGCAAATAACAGCTCTATGATAAGCCCAATACGCCAGGGGCCTGATGTCCATGGTATGAATCTTAGTCAACCATCTTGACTAATCTGGACCATACGATCGCAAGGCTTAATGATGATGACATGCTGGAGGCCAGTGATGCGTGTGTGCATGGTGATTACTGTGAGGTTGCGCGTGTGGGAACCTATCTGGTGGAATCTAGTGGTCCTACCGGAAAGTGACAAGTGTCACCACCGGAGTGGACCACTCAACCCCATCCTTATCCTCTTATCTAGATATTTACGATGAATTAAAGATTTTTCACAAGTTTCCATTTTCATCATAAATTAAACTCATAAAATCTACTTCTCTCTCCCTAATAACACGTTCGCTTCCTGAACAGCCAAACGTTATAACCCTAATAAGCCTCCTCCTTCTAACGACGTCCCTCTCCATCACCTACCCTCGCTGGAAAATGACCTCCACGCACCGGAAAAACAAGCAACTCTTACCCTTCCGATCACCTATATCAAACCATCTATAATCAACAAAATCACAATCATCTTATGAAACCCTAAACCTAAATCAAACTTCACCCAGATTATTGAAAGAGCTATGAGTCTCACCTGCAAAAATCGTTGAATCCGTACGATGAAGACGATGATAACGATCTTAGTTATGCAAGGAAGGTAACTGATTTGATGAAGATTCGTCGTTTATGATTCTCAAGTGTTAAAGGTACTAGTGACTCCGGCGCAGAAGATTGATGATGAAGCTCCTTGTTCTCGCGTTGGAGATTGAAGAACAACGACAAATTTCGATTTTTCTCCGAAGCAATTCTGAAGGTGAAGTTTGAAGGTGTCAGCGAACTCAGGTACTTTTGAACCTGCGTCGTATTTCGTTCTTCAATCCTTCGTATTCTTCTTCCTTTCTCGCGTTCTGATTGTGATTGTAATTATGATTTGCAGATTCTCTTTGATGATGCGGTGATGGTACGATGAAGATGAGTGATTTGAGGAAGATTCATTGATGATGATGATGAGATTGACCAGGTAGACTTTGACGTTTCTTGCAGAGTTCTTGTTGAATCACTGTTTGAATCCACTTCCGAAGTTCCGTTGAATTCACCTCGAACTACTGTATGTATATATTCTGAGTTTTTTCTCTTGCAGTGATGATACCGATGATTGGTGAAGAGAATTTGGAATGAAGAGTTATTGTAGGTTTTGGTTATAGTGATTGAAGAAGAATTGGGTAATTGGGTTCTGTTTTGTGGTCATCGATTCAAATTGATGGAGTTTTGAAGAAGAGTTGAAGGATATGGTGGAGGAATTGAAGAAGGATGAAGAATGAGGTTGAATGAAGAAGCTGATGCAGAATGGTGAAGTTGTTGATTGATGCAGAAAACTCAGTTCTGATGAAAATGATGTGAATATTGGAGAGGAAGAATGTATGAAGAAGAGAGAGTGTGAAGAATACGAGTGTGTGAGAAAGATGAATGAAAGAGGTTTGAAGATGCAAAAACCTCTTCTTATAGATGAAGATTCAAGGATTGTTTGATAAATTCTCCATGAATTCAATTAGAGTAGTTAGTTAGAATTTTGTTTGAAGTTATAGGGATTTTGTAACTGAAATTGTGTATGAATCTCTTCTTCTCTATTGAATTTTCTTCTGATAAACTTATGTTATGTGAATTCCTCTGCTGAACTTTTATGGTGTAACTCTTTTATAAATATCAGTTGAAAATTTTTCCGTGAGTTTTTCGTTATATATTCTGTGTTTTTTCACTTTGTCATGGAGAGCTTTTTTTTACTTCTTTTAAGTTTGTGTATTCCTCCCAACAACAACATTTCTTTTTCAACCTTTTGACATCAATAATCTCAAAAATTCTCATATCGCGGGCTTCATATACATGACCGCAAGAACCATGTCCAAGCTCTTTCAAAACTTTATACTTTTCCATTTTCAGAATTTATAAAAAGCCAATAACACTTCAAAGTGACTGGAATATTTTCCAAGAAGAGACATCATCTAACTGTCAACATTGTGTTGTAACTTGGTTTAAATATGTAGTTTAGATTTGAAATGTAGCGCGAAGCATTTAATATCTCCAATAATCCATTTTTCATGGTAGAAGTGGTCCACAAACAACAAGCAGTATGTCAATGTACTCCTTTAGAACTCCTGCCGACTTGGTGATATCGTTTGTATACTACAAAGTTGATATATCATGATTACATCAACTTCAAATTGAATCGGTGTATCGGAAAACAGGTGATAAGCGTGTGGGATAAGAATCAGATCAGAATCGAGAACATGAATCAATAATGAGAATGACGAGACAAGGAAGAGAATCAGTAGAAAATGGTTATCGGTGGGAAAAGGAGAGAAAATATGGAGAAGCTTAGGGAGAGAGAGAGAGAATTGGGATATGTGAAAAATGTGAATGGACTTATCAACATAATGTTTGGAACTTACAAATAGACTTGAGCAATTGGTGCTAACAATACATATTAACAAGTTTAGAGATTAGTATGAAAAAAATGACTATGGCTAGCTTGTGATTTCAAAGAGAAGAGAGAAAAAATGGAATTAAAAAAATGAGATTAACTCGGACTAAAACGGATAATGGACATAAAAGTCAGATTTGTGTTTAATGGACGGAATAGAATTGATACGGTTCATGGAATGTGATTTGGGTGTTGAATCTTGACACAAACTTAAATTACATTTGAAGGACTACGTTTGAAATGAGTCTTGATTCCTTTTGACCCTCAAGCCATGAGAATTCCCTTATCTCATCCATGTTTTAATTTTAAGCAACGATTGAAGCTATGGGATTTGTCTAATGAACGACCCCATATGAATTTCCTCCCGAAGTCCACCAATAGCCTCCTGATCCAATGCTTTTGAATAATTCTACGAATAAGGAAATCCTTATAATTTGATGGTCCTTTGAGTAGGAGTAGGCTCCTGATGATGTAAGCTCGACCTTTATATCAGTGATGATCGTAATGATCAAATAAATCACCTCTTAATAGGAAAATTCCAATCACAAGAAAATAGCTGATCCCATGTCTTAGGAGATCAATGCAAATGCGTGATTGCGAATATTATGACCTAGCGAAAATATAGATGAATGTGAAGCGTAAGCCAACTGAGGTTAATAAATAAGAGGACAAATTTTGGGGTGTTACACATAGCATACATAATTAGGGTTGTTCAAAAAATCTAAAGAACTGAACCGAATCACTGAACCAAATGGAACCGTTGAAAAATAACTGAATTGTTCTCTTTTGTTTATGAATTGAACCACAATTTATCAAATAGTTCAATAACCGAAATGAACTATAATTAACCAAACCAAATTATAGTTAACCGAACCAAACCACATTTAAATAATCAAATATTTAGTATTGTATTATTTGGTTACGTTGAAATTTAATTAAGTGTTATTTTCTTCAAATTGATATTTTAACATTAAAGTTTGTTTTAAATATGAAAAAAAAATTATTGAAAAATCATTTTTTTTCTAAACGGTGCAGTATTGGTAATGATTTTACAAATTAAGTGATAAATTTAATTCGTAATGATTTTTTAATAAATTTTGTAAACGGTACTAATAAAATTTGTTTTAAACCGAAATATGTAAAGTTTATAACTTTTTTTAAATATGTAAAGTTTGTTTTAAATTGAAATGATTTTATTGAAAAGTCAATTTTTTTTACGGTCGGTACTAATAAAATGTAATTTTGTATGTGGGTAATAAATGTGATAAATAATGTACTAAAGATTCAATTAAGTGGATATTTAAAGTATTGATAATGATTCAAAGTATTGGTAATGTGTTAGTGATTTAAAATAAAATCTACCTTCTGATATATCTTATATCTATCATTTTTATGATATATTTACGACCTTCTGATATATCTTATAACTATTATTTTTATTATATATTTACTACCTTTCATTTTTATGATATATTTACAATCTTCCGATATATCTTATAACTATCATTTTTATGATATATTTACTACCTATAATTTTGATGATATATTTATTACCTTCCGATATATTTTATAATTATCATTTTTATGATACATTTACTACCTATAATTTTGATGATATATTTATTACCTTCCGATATATCTTATAACTATCATTTTCAGAACTTAGTGTCTAAAAGAGAAGAAGCAAATAAAAAGGTTTGGAGGCATCTCCATATCAAAGACAATCTGTTGATACAGAAGGCCAGTGTAAAATGGATTAAGGAGGGGGATTCAAATTCTTGGTTGTTTCATAATATGGTAAAAGGTAGATATCGAAGAAACTTTATTGGGGAGGTGAAAACTCCGTAAGGGATGATATATGAGGTAGAGGATGTTAAAAAGGAAGTGAGAAGGTTCTTTTTAGAGAAGTATGAGGAACCAATAACAGAGAGGCCTATGATGGAAAACATTTTTTTCTAACAAACTTTCTATTTTGCAGGCTCAGTATTTAGAGGCTCCTTTTACGGAAGATGAAATTCGTCAAGTGGTATGGAATTGTGATGGATCCAAGAGCCCGAGTCCAGACGACTTTAATTTTATTTTCATTAGGAGATGCTGGAGCATTATGAAGTCAGACATTTGTGCTTTTATTTTGGATTTCCATCGTCACAGTTTCCTCCCAAAGGCTATGAACTCCTCCTTTTTGGTCCTGATTCCTAAGGCCCTCCATCCTCTTGACCTTAGCGATTATAGACCAATTTGTCTGGTGGTAAGCATGTATAAGATTCTTGCAAAGGTTTTGGCGGAAAGAATCAAGAAAGTTTTAGGTGGCTTGATTTCTCCTAATCAATCCGCGTTTGTTCCGAGAAGGCATTTGTTAGATGGAGTGATGATAGCAAATGAGGTTCTCGATCTTGCATCAAAGTCTAATAAGGAGTGTACGCTTTTCAAAGTCGATTTCGAAGAAGCGTATGACTGCGTCAATTGGGATTTTTTTAGGGATGTTATGGTGAAAATGGGGTTTGGTAGCAAGTGGTTACGTTGGATGGAGTCGTGCATTTTAAAAGGATTTATTTTGGTGCTTGTTAACGGTAGCCCTACAAAGGATTTCGAAATCAAAAGAGGTCTAATGAAAGGCAAGCCTCTATCTTTATTTCTATTTGTTTTAGTGACATAGGAGCTGACGAGATTGATTAAGAAGGCAGTGGAGTTAAGAGAATTCAAAGGCTTTTAGGTTGGTGAAGATATTTCGGTGGAGGTCATTCAATTCAGAAATGATACTCTAATAGTTAGAGGAGGAGGGTGGAGGAATGTTTGGTGTTTGAAAGCGATCTTGCGAGGGTTCGAGCTAGTATTTGGTGGAGGTCATTCAATTCGCGGATGATACTCTAATAGTTAGAGGAGGAGGGTGGAGGAATGTATGGTGTTTGAAAGCGATCTTGCGCGTTTTCGAGCTAGTTTCGGAGCTTCAAATAAATTATGGGAAGAGTAGAATTATAGGAATTAACTCTTCTCCTCATTTTCTGAATGCGGCTGCAACTTTTATAGGGTGCAGAATTGAGAATCCAATTTTTTCCTTTTTAGGCATTCCTCTAGGCATTTAATAAAGAAAGATATCATCCTGGAAGTTTTTGCTGGATAAATTCAAGAAGAAATTGGAGGGATGGGTAGGAGGTAGGTATCTGAATACGACAAGTAAGGTGGTTCTGATCAATTCAATTCTGTCAAGTCTGCCTATTTTTGTTCTTTCTTTTTACAAGGCTCCGGCGGCGGTTTGGGAGGAATTAGATAAAATTTGATGAAACTTTTTATGGGGATCTAAATTTGACAAGAAGATCTGTTGGGTAAATTGGAGTACAATGTGTAGAAGTAAAGACAAATGCGATCTCGGTATTATTAGAAGCATGAAAGAGTTCAATTTGGCTTTGATGCCAAAATGGAAATGGCGGATTTTAGAGACAACCATAGCTTTTTGGAAGAGGTTGCTTGAGTCGTGTTATAGAGGGATTAGAGGTCGTGTTTCGAGTGATGAAGCTTCGTATGACAGGGACGCATCTATGTGGTGGAATGATATTTTAAAGCTGGGTAATTTGACAAATTCTAAAAGTTTCAATTTTAACAAGATTGTAACTTATAAGGTGGGTGATGGATCGCAAGTTCCTTTTTGGAATGCCAACTGGTTGGGTTATGGAACTTTAGCAAACAAATTCCATAGGCTTTATCATCAATGCAAAAAACAATTCGGTGTTATTGGTGATTTGGGAAGTTGGATTAACGATGTTTGGCTGTGGAATTTAGAAGAAGCGGTTGAGCCAAGTCTGTTACAGCAAACCGAACATGGCTTCTATTTTTAGTTAGCAGTGCAAGAGCAGAGTCTTAATGCATAAACAAGTGACGAGTTCGGTTGGGAGCTTCAAGGGACAAAATCGTTATCGGTTAAGGATTTATACAACAAGTTGATGGAGGAAGATAGCGCCGATTCATTAAATGTCAATATGAGAGAGGCATTATGCAGTCTTTAGAACTCTAAAATACCTCCCAAAATTAAATTTTTTTGCTGGAAAGTGTTTTGGAATAGAATCCTAACTGTCGTAGACTTGAGAATTAGAGGTATGGAGATTACCGGCTTATGTGGTTTGTGTAATTATTCGGAAGAAGATATGCAACATCTGTTATTTTCTTGTGATTTTGCTTCCAAAGTTTGGCGTTCTATTGCGACTTGGTGTGGGGCGAAGTTGGTTTTGTCAGGCGATGTCACAAACTCATTCAGGTACTGGAAAGGAAGAGGTTTAAATAGTTCTTTTAGGGAAACGATTTGGTTGGCTTGTATATGTAGGTTATGGAAGGAGAGAAACAACTTTGTATTTAAATCAGTTAGGAGTAGCGTAGATAACGTTTGTTGGAATGTAAAGATATTATCATGGAAGTGGAACTGTTTTAAAAAAAATTCTCACTCCAATCCTTCTTTCCTAGATTTTTGCATGAATCCCTGCTAGGATGTAGGGAGGTTTCGTAGAAATTTTTCTCCATTCTCTTTGTAAGGGTTGGATACCCCTTGTATTCAATTTAATTCACTTTCCTTTAAAAAAATACTAATAATCAATAATATTGTTTTGAAAAAAATGTATAAATGAAATGGAATTAACTGGTTTTGAAAAGTATTATTAAAATAGAACTTCATTGATGTTATATAGGAAACTTTAGAAAACGATTACATTTATATCATGTATAATTTTTATATATTGTGTCGTTGAAAAATGATTAAATAGAATATCATTATTATACATTACTAGCGTCTTGTGCCTATTTGTTCATTTTTTAAGGCACACCGCGTAAAAATATTAATGGTATCAATTTTTATAAGTTTGACTTTAACGTTAACTATTTAAATGACGAGGCTAATGATATTAATTCATAAATTTTTTAAATAAATATTTGTACTATGTAATTAGCAAAATTACTATATTCAAGTATTGTTAAATATATATCGTTGGAACATGTATTTGGTAATAACATATTTTTACAATAGTGTGAAATTAGAACTTGTGGGGGTATGTCGAACTCCTCGTCACCTTCGGAGAGCAAGAAACAGCTAGAGAAGTCAAAGTCCAATTCCTGGTGATAGAGTGCCCCTCCCTTTACAACTGCATTCTCGGTCGCACAATGTCGCTCCCACCAAATGAGGCTAAGTCAAATAGGGTACAGACGCGAACGGTCGGCGAAAAGGAGAGAACACACAAGGGTGAACTGAAAAGAAAAGAGTCGCCAGCTAGGCATTTTTATCCCGAAGGAAAGGTAATGCTGCATAAACCTAAGAAGAGATGGATAAGACGGTTGCGAACCAGAGAAACTGAGAAAGGGGGTTAGTTACAACCTAGGAAGGTATTAGCACCCAGATTGTCCGTCGTACTCGACGGGATCCACGCTTAAAAGATTTGTGTTTAAAGGGGTAGTATCAGTGCTATCTGTGTATCAAAACTGGAAAAGAATGCAAGTGTCAGTGCAAAAGAAAGTGAAGTGAAATATGTGAAGTGTCAGTGCTGGGACAGGAGTGCAAAGCTCAAGAACATGAGGCTAAAAGAATAATACTGGAAGGGGGGAAATATACAAAGACTTTTGTTCGATAACTGTTAAATTATGCCTACGTATCCTCTCGTGCAATGAGGAAGTTAGAACACCGTAGTTCGACTCAAAGAGACTGAAAGATAAATTGACTTGATGAACTGCTTGCTTGTCTATGATCAAGTGTATGACCTGTCTGGCTCAGGTGAAAACTGTCTTGCATTAGACGGAAGAAGCGAGTTCTCGTTTGTGAGCGAATGAGGTGAGAAAAGAATCCCGGAGGAGACGATTATTGTTTGTTTTTGAGTTTTCAGTATTTTATTGCTTTTGGATTTTGTCATAAGAAAATGAGCTTAAGCCTAAACCAAGGGTTAGTAAACTCATCACATCTCCCTTTGATTAGGGGTAATGAGAATACTTTAAATATGAAGTAAGCACCTCACACTTAATCACCATGATGTAGGATTAAGATCATTAACCTATTTGTGATTATTTAGGTGTTTTTGGAGTTTTTTTGTTTAGTGTTGAGTAATAAGTTTAAGCCATAATCAAGGATTTAATGGACCCATTACACCATCCTAATAGAAGGATAATAGATGAGAACATTTAAGCTGAGGAAGGCTCCTCAACTTAATCCATGATTAGGGATTAACCTCATGACAAAACAAAGCCTTTATTAAAATGGATTTTAGTTAATGGTAAGATTAAGAAGTGAATTTTATGGTTTGTAAGACAACTTGAGGAGGACTTGTCCATCAACACTAGGGTTAGTCCTTCTTAACCAATTAAGGAAGAATTAGAACCCTAATGCAAGGCCCAAGTTACAAGCTTGATGTCTTAGTGATTATTAGGTGGATTGATTAAAGGATTTAAACACATTAAGGGTTTAACACTTAGGATTAAAGTTATACACTCCATCCTAATAGAAGGATACATGCATAACCCTAATCACAAAGCCTTAAAGCCTTAAGGGTTTAGTCCCTGATTAAGAGGTGAGAAGAGAAGACTCCAAGATGACACAAAGGTAAAACTAATGGGGGGACTAATCAAACCCTAATTGTGATCATGCTTGGTTGTTCCTAGGGTTTATAAGGCTTGCAAGAAGATCTTCAAGATAAGCCACCAAGGAAGAAGCAAAGATGGAAAGAGGAGAAGCAGAAAGAAGCAAGTCAACTTACTTCACTTAAGAAGATAAGTTGCTTGAAGAAGGAAAATGAGGAGGAGACATGAACGAGCAAGCTCAATCTAATACAAATACAAAATGCAACAAGGATGCATAAAAGAGATGAGAAGATATTATGAGAAGTGAAGGCAAATTCACTTCTCACAGTAACTTACCACCTGAAATGGTTAGTATAAAGAAAAGAATGAGATGGAAATGAGATGTGTGCAAAGATGTAAACCAAAACCAGAAGCACAATCATGATGCAAGAGATGCTATGGGATGGTATAAAAGCATGTCATGTGATGTGTATGTTCATACAAGAGATGAGAATGCAAAATGAGATAAGTAAGAAGCATGAAAGTACATGAATGCATATGGCATTAAATGAAAGCAAAAGCATGGAAAATGAATGATACAATGATCAAACATGATTCTAATATGTCCTAAGATGTCTTATATGTCATGTGGATGCACAAAATGTTATGGCAAGTGCATGTATGCAAGCATATGAAGGATGAATGCAAATGAAGGCAAAAATTAGGGTTTATGCACAAAATACAAAGTAAAATTCAAAACCAGAAGCAAATGACAAGATAAAAAATTGAAAATGGGATCAAAGGTACCCTAAACCTATACAAGTTCACTGTCCAAAGGGGAAGACCTAAATCTTAACCTAATGGAAGTTATGATTTTCTCAAGTTTGCTAGGGTTTTAAGATACCTCTCAAAGATAAATGCAAAACGAATTGAAAATTAAGAATAAATTCAAACCAATTTTATCCTAGGAATTACATGACATGAGGGATGCAATGCAAAAAGAACCATCATCAAACCCTTCTTGGTTAGGCAGAAAGGATTTTTCTAAGTTAGGGCAAAAATATTGACTTTTAAAGACCCTAAATCCAAAGAAAAATGTCAAAATAGGTCAAGAACCAAAAAGAAATTTGTGTAAAGGGTTTGGTAATGTCTCTAAATGTATCAAGATGCAATATGATTTTTTTGGTGATTTTTAGAAACTTAAATGGTATTTTAATTAATTAATTCTCATTAATTAATTAAAATAAACATTTAAATATTTTAAAAATACGAAATTTATGCAAAAATTAAAATAAAAATTATTTTCAGAATGAGAAAAATATTTGAAAGGGAAATGCAAAATATAAATTTTTTTTAAGGGGTTTTGCTATTTTTAATAAAATGTACAAAGAAATACAATTAAAATGAAATTAAAATGAATTTAAATGGAAGTATGCTGATCCAGTGGCCCAGATTCAAATGGAAAAGGGAGGGAATTGACTTCGCGCGCTATCCAAGGGCCAGAATTCAAACTACGTTAATTACACAATTAAGCCCTAATCTGAACCCTAATCACTTTCAGGTGACCAGAACAGTGTTCCGGTCATCTTCTCCGGCTATCCACTTTTGCTATCTCACTCAATACGCAACCCCAAGCTCTAAAACTCTCTAGAAATGATCCTCACACCAACCCCAACAAGAATCACACAACAAAATTCATTTATTCATCATCAAGAACATGAATCGAAGCAAAACGGAAAACATATCAGAAATTTCAGAAGCTTATGAAATGCTAATTTCTCAACTATTTTCGAAACCAAACATATCATGGCAATCAGGGGAACACATAGAATCATTCTATAACATAAAATGAAGGTTCTGGAAAAATAAATGCCATGGCTACCTGTCGCTCCCACCAGATGAAGCCGGGTCAAATGGGGTGCAGACGCGAACGGTCGGCGAAAGGAGGATGCGAGAACACACATCAGTGAACTCACAGGGAATGAAAAGAGTCGCCAGCTAGGCATTTTTATCCCGGAGGAAAGGTAATGCTGCATAAACCTAGAAAAAGGTGGATAAGACGGTTGCGAACCAGAGAGACTGAGAAAGGGGGTTGGTTACAACCTGGGAAGGTATTAGCACCCAGATTGTCCGTTGTACTCGACGGGATCCACGCTTAAAAGATTTGTGAGGCTTAAAGATCATGAGGCTTAAAGAATAAAGCTGGAAAGAGGGGGAATATACAGAGACTTTTGTTCGATAACTGTTAAGTTATGCCTACGTATCCTCTCGTGCAATGAGGAAGTCAGAACACCGTAGTTCGACCCAAAGAGACTGAAAGATGAATTGACTTGTGAACTGCTTGCTTGTCTATGCTCAAGTGTATGACCTGTCTGGCTCAGGTGCAAACTGTCTTGCATTGGACGGAAGAAGCAAGTTCTCGTTTGTGAGTGAATGAGATGAGAAAAGAATCCCGAGGGAGACGATTATTGTTTGTTTTTGATGTTTTCAGTCTTTTATTGCTTTTGAAAGTTTGTCATAAGTTAATGAGCTTAAGCCTAAACCAATGGATTTAGTAAACTCATCATATCTTCCCTCTGATTAGGGGTAATGAGAATACCTTAAGTGTGAAGTCAGCTTCTCACACTTAACCACCATGGTGTAGGATTAAGATCATTAACCTACTTGTGGTTATTTAGATGTTTTTGTTGTTTTTGTTTAGTGTTGAGTAATGAGGTTAAGCCATAATCAGGGATTAAACAGATTCATTACACCATCCTAATAGAAGGATAATAGATGAGAATGTTTAAGCTGAGGAAAGCTCCTCAACTTAATCCATGATTAGGGATTAAACTCATGACAAAACAAGACCTTTATTAGATGGATTTTAGTTAATGATAAGATGATGAAGTGATTTTTAGGGTTTGTAAGACAACTTGAGGGGGACTTGTCCATTAACACTAGGGTTAGTCCTTCTTAACCAATTAAGGAAGAATTAGAACCCTAATGTAAGGCCCAAGTTACAAGTTTGATGTCTTGATGATTATTAAGTGAATTTGATTAAAGGATTTAAACACATTAAGGGTTTAACACTTAGGATTAAAGTTATACACTCCATCCTAATAGAAGGATGCAGGCATAAGCTTAATCACAAAGCCTTAAAGCCTTTAGGGTTTAGTCCCTGATTATGAGATGAGAAGAGAAGACTCAAAGAGACACAAAGGTAAAAATAAGTGGGGAGACTAATCAAAACCCTAATCATTGTCATGCTTGGTTGTTCCTAAGGTTTGTGAGGTTAACAAGAGAAATCTTCAATGGAACCACCAGGAAGCAGATGAAAGGATCAGGAGAAGCAAAGTAACTTGCTTCATTTAAGAAGACAAGTCACTTGAAGAAAGAAAGTGAGAAGAAGAAGAATGAGCAAGCTCAAACTCAAACACATAACAAAATGCAGCAAGGGTGCATAAAAGAGATGAAAAGAAATTGTGAGAAGTGAAGGCAAATTCACTTCTCAAAGTAACTTACCACCTGAAAAGTTAGTGAAAGGAATGCAATGCAATGCAAAATGGAATGAAATGGCATGATGCAAATCAAAACCAGAAGCATATATGAGATGATAATGATGCTATAAGATGATGCAAACATGAATCAAGACATGGGGATGATCACATGAACAAATGGATGCAAATGGAGCAAGTTTAGAACCATGAACACACATGAAAAGTTATGAGATGCAAATGACATACAACATGGCAAATACAAGATGCAATGATCAAACATGCTTTCAATATGTCTTAAGATGTTAAATGGATCAAATGAATGCACAAAATGCTATGGCAAGTCAAGGTATGCAAGCAAATGCAAGATGGATGCAAAAGGAAGCTCAAATTAGGGTTTATGATCAATGCATCAAACAAAAACCAAAATCAGAAGCAAACATCAAGATGAAAAATTGAAAATGCACTCAAAGGAACCCTAATCCTATACAAACTCACTGCCCAAAGGAGGGGTTCTAACTCTTAACCTAATTAGGGTTATGAATTTCCTAAGTTTTCTAGGGTTTTAGGATACCTTAACAAGAAAAATGCCAATCAAATGGAAAATGAAAGATCAAATCATGCCAATTTAATCCCACAAACTACATGCTAAACACAATGCAATGCAAGAAGAATCAAAGTCCAACTTTCAAAGGTTAGGCAGAAATGATTTTTTGAAGTTTGGATCAAAATAATGCTTTGAAATGATTTTAATTCCATGAAAAATTCTCAAAAGACATCAAGATCAAAAAAGAAATTTGGTTTGAGGGTTGGACAATGTTTCTAAATGATTATGAAGGCTTCCTGAATTTTTTGGTGATTTTTAAATACCTAAAAGTATTTTTAATTAATTAATTCTCATTAATTAATTGAAAATAAACTTTTAAATGATTTAAAAATATTTTTTAATGCAAAAAATAAAAATAAAAATGTTTTTGGTTTCTGAAAATTAATAAAAGTTTATATAAAAATTTTCAGAATTTTTGAAAATGTTTTACTATTTTTTATAAAATGTACAAATTAAATGAAATAAAATGAAAAATAAAATGAAATAAATGGAAGTATGCTGAATGAGAGGCCTGGATTGAATCTGGAAAGGAGGCTGTTGACTTGGCGCGTGATCCAATGGTCACAATTCAAATCTGGTTAATTAAATTATTAAACCTAATTAATTAAGTTAAGTGGAAATTAAAGATTAATGATGCAATCTGAGCCTTTGGTCCACACGCGGGAAACATGATCCTATGGTCTAGATTTAAAACACACTAATGACTCAGCTAAACCCTAATTAGGGCACACTAATCTCAGACGGCCGGAACAGTGGTTCCGGTCGTCTTCTCCGGCGGGCTAAAAACCCTAGAAAACGCCACAGGCCACCATTCATCAAATTGAAGCTAGGGAAATGATCCTCTACCCAAACCCCATTCAAACCACCCTTCAAACAATATTTATCATTCACAGTCAGAGAGAATCGAAGCCAACAAGATTCACGGGTGAAATTTCAGAGTGCAACAAAATACTCATTTCTTCACTATTTTTGATTCTAAAGGTACCATCATGATCAGCAAGACATGCACTATCAATTTGTAACATAAAATGCAAGCTCTGAAAAGTTGGAGATTCGAAGCTACCTGAAGTGATGAACTATGGATATGAGCTCTCCAGACCTTGCTTTGATGCAGAATGCCTCCTCTGACCCCCCTGAAGCCAATGGAATGCTCACAATCCTTTGTTGGTGGCTAATTTGAGAGCTTGAGTTCTGACATGGCAGGTTTCACAATTGTGATTTGTAGGGTTTCAGGCTGCTTCAATGGTGGATTCTGGTTCTCTTGAGTGTGTATGATTTGTTAGTGAAGAGAAAGTGAGTGTTTGATGGCTGTAGAGAGAGATTCGAAGAAGAGGAGTTTTTGACAGATTTTTGTGGAGGCTGTGTTGTCTCTTGTTTCAATGGCCAATGCATTGCTATAACACTCCCAAGATGTGTGAGTAGCCTGTGGAGCAGGTCAGTAGAGGTGGCTGCTCACTGTTCCAAGAGTATGGGGGTTTTGGCCAAAAAGTCAAGTTGATTTGTACTTGCAGCATGGGCTATGGCAGCAGCAGTCTAAGGGCTTGTCTTGCTTCAGCTTGAGTCAAGGATGACCCTTGGATTGCTTGTGAATGTCTGCAGCATGTGGATCATGAGTTGTGATAGATTTTGCAACTTGCCCACTTGTGTTTTCTCATGATTTTTGGTTATGCACATGCGATACTTCTTGCTGAATTTTGGTGTATGATACTTCATTTGATCATGGCAATGCATAAAAACCAATTAGTGATCACACAACTCATGGGAGAATGATTTTGCCAAAAATCCCTCTTTGCATTTCCATGTAAAATGACTTATGAAAATGTGAAAATCAAGGCAAATGAATGAGAAATCTCTTGGGCCAATTCTGATTTTAGGTCATATGTAGCAAGGGTATGATGATTAGAGATTATTTTGAAGTCACATAAAGGCTTGTCATGAGAAATTGCAAGTTTTCCATTTGGTGCATAACTTGAAATTTAGTGATTTTTGCCAACTTTGATGAGCTATAACTTTTGATCCAAAATGAATTAGGTCATGTTCTTGTACTTTTTGAAAAGGGAAAGATCTATTCTACAACTTTCATGACCAAAGTTTTTCCATTTGAAGCCTTTTTGACTCAAAAAGTAAAGGTTGAAAAAGTTGCCTAAAATGACAATTTCATTAAAAGTCAAACTTGCCCAAAAAGTCAACCTTGCAAAAGACTTGAAATTCTTCAATTTTGTGAACTTCCAACATCTTACATGATCAAATAAAGATCATATACAATCAAAATGATGAAGAATGCCCTTTGGTTGGGTCATTGAGGGCCTCAGATGCCCTGATTTTGCACTGACTTGCTTGAAAAGTCAACTCTTGATCAGATGACTTCCCCATGGAATTTCTTCATGAAAATTGATATGCATACTCCCTATACCATATAGAGACCAATAGAAACAAGAATGACCAAAAAATTTGAAGTTATGGCCTCTGAAACCAAAACCCTAATTCTAGGTCATCTGTGCAGTTAAACCTGGCTCTGCCTCTACACCATTCTCAGTTCTTGTGATTCTTTGACATTATTGACTTTGAGAGGATATAATATGATGCTTGAACACACATAGACCCCTTTGAAGTGATTTATGACCTTTGGAGTGGCTCAAGAAGCTCTTGGATTGCTCAGATCACAAACCCTAGATGCAGATGACTTTGAACCAATGCAGTGAATCAAAAATGTGATATGAGATGCTATGATTGGATTTATGCATATGAAATGATCACAAGCCATGATGTGAATGGGTGAGGGCAAATTTGGGGTGTTTACACTACCTGAAGTGGAGCTTTCAACCCAGGAGCTTTCTGACCAGTTCTTTGCCTCAAATCCACTCCAATGACTCCCCTCAAGAGCTTGTGATGCTTGGTTGGAGTTTAAATGGCCTCAAAACGAAGTTGGCAAAAGTTCAGTTCAAGCAATGTCAAAATCGTGTTTTTGATTCAGGGTGTTTTAGGGGAAGATGAAGGGTGGGAAATGATCAGCAATGGATATGGAGTTGAATGGTGGAATTTGTTTTGAGGTTTGATGGCTGAGCTATGAATTTCGAAGGCTTTTGCATAAGAGGGAGTTTTTTGGATTGCTGAGTTCTTGGAGGTTTCAGCTTGTGTTATGTTATGGAATGGCTTGCTTTTGGTACACATATCATGCTGGGATAGGTCAGAGGGTGGGTGGTGGCCTATGTTGATTGGTATGGGCAAGTTGGAAAAATGTCAACATGACTTGTACTTGAGGTATGGGCAAGAACACAACTGGCCCTTGGGCATGTCCATGCGCAGCTGACTTCATGGAGGTCCACAAATCCACTCTTGAGGCAATTCAGCAAGAGAGAAGGAAGTTATGGGGTGTTTTGCAATTATGTGATGTTTTGGCCCCTTTAGGAAATCTTGATGTTCAAGGCATGAAACTTGGGATTTCTTTGTGCAATTCTGAATTTTAGGTCATGTGTGATGTTTGTGCAATGCTTAGAAGTCAATTAGAAGTCACATTTGGCTTTGGCAAGTGTTTTTGCAAACTTCCCTCTTTGGCACATAAGTGAAATTTTGTGATTTTTCCCAACTTTGCAAGGCCATAACTTGAGTTCTATGATGAATTAGATCAAGTTCTTGTACTTTTTGAAAAGGGAATGATCCAATCTACAACTTTCATGACCAAGAATTTTTCATTTGAAGCATTTTTGAATCAAAAAGAGGAGTTTGAAAAACTTTCCCAAAATGGCAAGTTTTCATTACAAGTCACTTTCCCAAAATGGCAACTTTGCAAATGGCTTGAAATTATTCAATTTTGTGAACTTCTAACTTCTTCTAAGATCAAATAAAGATCATATACACCCAAAATTATGGAGAAGACCCTTTGGTTGGATGATTGGGGGCCTCAGATGCCCTGATTTTGCACTGACTTGTTCAAGAAGTCATCTATTGATCAGATGCCTTCCCCATTAAATTTCTTCATGAAAATTGGTATGCATGATCCTCATATCATATAGAGACCAATAGAAACAAGAATGACCAAAAAATTTGGAGTTATGGCCTCTGAAACCAAAACCCTAATTTTAGGTCATCTGTGCAGTTAAGCTTGGCTCTGCTTCTATGCCTTTCTCAGTTCTTGTGATTCTTCAACTTCCTTGATCTTGGAAGGATATAATATGATGCTTGAACATACATGGAACCTCTTGAGATGACTGAAGACCTTGGAGTGGCTCAGATGGCTCTGGGATTGCTCAGATCACAAACCCTAGATGCAGATGACTTTGAACCAATGCAGTGAAGCAAAAATGCAATGTGAGATGATATGATTGAACTTATGCAAATGAAAAGGTTACAAGCCATGGGGAAATGAGTGAGGGCAAATTTGGGGTGTTTACACCCAACTCTGGCCGAACTAACAGCGGTCCCCTCCACCGTCCATCTGAAAATGAATTACTACACCAAGCTAGGCCGCGTAGTTACGATCAACGGTTACATCGAGGCTGCACAGAGATGCTATGATGTCGCGGTAAAAGGACATACCATAATTAACACCAAGAATAACAAGAAGCATAGGGTCGAAGAGCAGCCCCCCCTTAGGGAATCAACACCATCGACCTCGATAGCCGTATCGACGAGGATGAGACTGAAACACGAAACCCCATCCGCGGGCAAGCCCTGACTCATCCATTTCGTCCGGTCCCCGACGGAGAGTTCGAGCTTGTTCCCCTGGGCGACAACCCCGACAGAGTTGTGAAGATATGCATTGGACTGTCCACGGGGACATGGGAGCAACTCACAATCTGCCTCAGGGAGAACGCGGACCTCTTCACATGGAACGCTATAGAGATTCCCAGGCTCGACCCCGAGATCTCCTGTCATCAATTAGCTTTAGATCAGGCCATTAGGCCCATAGCACAGTGTAGGCGCAAACAGTCTTCCGAGAAAGCGGAGGCTGTTGAGCGAGCTGTAAAAGACCTCTTAGAGGCAAATTTTATTTCTGAAGCCCAGTACACAACCTGGCTCTCTAATGTAGTCCTTGTTAAGAAAAATAATGGAAAATGACGTATGTGTGTTGACTATACTGATCTCAATAGGGCTTGTCCCAATGATGCTTTTCCTCTGCCTAACATAGATAAACTGGTCGACAACTTTGTAGGTTTCAAACTCTTGCCTTTTATGGACGCATATAATGGATACAATCAAATCCCTATGTCGGGCACAAACAAGAGGCACACGACTTTCATGACCCCGACGGGCAATTACTATTACAACATAATGCCCTTCGGACTAAAGAACGTCGGGCCACATACCAACGGATGATGAACAAGGTCTTACGGGGAGAGATTGGGGACATGATTGAAGTATACATGGACGACATGATCGTGAAGTCACACGAAAAAGTCGACCATGCACAACAGCAGGCGAGATAGTGCAAGATGAGGTTTAATCCTGAAAAATGCACCTTCGGTGTCCGGGCGGGTAAATCCCTCAGCTTCTATCTCACTGAGCATGGCATTAAGGCCAACCCCGACAAATGTCGGGCATTTTCAGAGTTCCCAACTCCAAGATCAAAGAAATCCATTCAGTCCCTCAACGGTATGCTCACCTCCTTATCTCGCTTCGTCGCCAAGTCCGCCCAACACGCGTTGCCTTTCTTCAAATTACTACAAAAAAAGGCCACCTTCGAGTGGACCGAAGAATATGAGCAAGCACCGGTCCATCTAAAAACGGAACTCTCTGAACCACCGGGCCTGTCCCAGCCACTACAAAAAGAAACTCTGTATCTGTATCTGTCCGTAGCAATTGAGGCCGTCAGCACCGTCCTCATCCGAGAAACCATCGATGGACAAAAACCTATTTATTTCACGAGCAAGGCTCTCCAAGGCCCCGAGCTTAGGTATCAACAGATTGAGAAAGTTACATTAGCCTTGATAGCCGCAAGGAGACTACAACATTACTTCCTTTCCCATACGATTAAAGTTCAAAACGACCAACCTGTCGCTCCCCGGATTTCCATCCTGGTACAAACGCGAAAGTGGCGCGGAAAGAGGTAGAGTCGCCAACCAGACATTTTTATCCCGAAGGAACGAGAATGGTAATGCTGCACAAACCAGAAGAAAAGAAAAGGAAGGACGAAGGTCCTACGAACCAAAGAATCTGAGATCGGGAGTCGGATACAACCTGGGAAGGTATTAGCACCCCAGATCGTCCGCCGTACCCGACGAGATCCACACTTGCAAAGAAAATGTTTCAAAGGATGAAGAAATGAAAGCTGCTGCAAAAAGAAAGACTGGAACTGGAGAAAAGAAAAGAAAAGAGGAAAATGTAGGGAAAATAAAAGAGTGTGCTCGAACGGGCCCTACCCCGCTGCCTACGTACCTCATCTGGATATGAGAATTAGAGACGCCGTAGTTCCCCTAACTAGTAAACACAACACAACACAACTTTATGATTGAATATTCATTCATTGGATGGCCTCTGAATAGGCAAAGCTTTACATCAGGAAGCAACTACCTGGAAAGAGGTAGCTACTGTAAAATTCAGAAAAGAAACTATCCTAATGGCAATGTACATGGCATTCCAATGAGTTTCCTTCTTGCTATGACCAGTTTGTCTTCAAGACTTTCTATTCTTTCCCTTGGTTTCTAAAGAAGGTGAGGGGACTGATTCCTATCCTTCTGATATTGACAGACTGCACGAAACAGTGATTTGGTTCAGATTACCCGGATTGCAATTGTTCGCTTATTTCCTTGTTTTGCGTGGATCGCCCTTTCGGGTTTTCAATCCACCGGGATACCCTTTTTTGCCTGAGCTGTCCGATGTGGCTTTTCAACTCAGCGGGTATATATCTTTTCATTTATTTCCCTAATTTTTGCCCGAGCTTTTTATTATGTTTTTAGCTCGCCGGGATGCCCTTTTCTTGCATGGACTTTAATTCTGTTTTTGTGTCTAGAGGGTTTGTTTATGCGAAGTATTTTTAACTGCGTCCCAACCCATCAAGCAACTCCTCGGCTGACCAGACATGGTCGGTCGAATGATGAAATGGTCGATGGAGCTATCGGAGTTCGACATCCAATATGAAAGCAAGAAAGCTCTGAAAGCTCAGGTCCTAGCTGATTTCATTTCAGAGATGACGCATTACCCGGTCCCAACTAGCGGCACCCACAAGTGGACGATCTTCGTCGACAGTGCCTCCATCTCAACAGGCAGTTGCGCAGGGATCATCCTCAAAAACAACGATGGTATTCTGATCGAGGTCTCATTGGAATTGGCATTCCCGACCTCTAATAACCAGGCCGAGTATGAAGCATTCCTCGTGGGTTTAAGATTAGCTGACGACTTAGGGGCAAAGGAGGTAAAGATATCAACTGACTCTCAACTCGTGGCATCACGGGTACGAGGAGAATATCAGGCTAAGAATGAAAATCTCATCGAATACTTAGCCTTAGTAAAAGATAAACTCGAAAAAAATTTGATGTATGGGAGGTCCAACACGTTCCCCGTGAGCAGACGTTCTATCTAAACTGGCAAGTACGAGGAAGAAGGGAGGAAATAAATCCGCCATCCAGGAAATTCTTCCCCGACCAAGCATCAAACAGTCATCTCCCCCGCTCGAAGTGAACGCAATTGGCGACGCCCATTGCTAGATGACACCCATTCACAACTACCTCACGAGAGACGAACTCCCTACGGAACCTAAAGAGGCAGCCACGACCAAGAGAAGGGCGTGCTCATACGTTCTCCTCTAGGGAAAACTCTATCGAAGGGGATTCTCCATTCCGTTACTCAAATGCGTCGAAGAAGAAAGGGTCCCCGACATACTGGGAGAAATACACAAGGGGATCAATGCTCAGCATCTCGATGGGAAATCATTGGCGCATAAAGCCTTGCGAGCAGGCTATTACTGGCCGACAATGCAACACGACTCTAAGGAACATGTAAAAAAACGTGACAAGTGCCAAAGACACGCCGACATGCATCTCGCGCCTTCCAACGAGCTAAAGACACTCTCCTCTCCGTGGCCCTTCACTTGGTGGGGGATGGACATCCTCGGCCCCTTTGTGACCGGCTCATACCAAAACAAATATCTCATCATAGGGGTAGACTACTTTACAAAGTGGGTCGAAGCGGAAGCCCTGGCCAAAATAACGACACAAAACATTCTCCGATTCTTCAAAATAAATATCCTCGCATGCTTTGGCATACCCCAAGTCCTTATCACCGACAACGAGACACAGTTCACGGACGACAGATTTCAAGACTTCGTCGCTGGCTTAGGCACAAAGCAACACTTCACGTCCGTCGAGCACCCCCAAACTAACGTCCAAGCCGAGGTAGCCAACAAGGTATTCCTACGGGGACTGAAACTTAGACTCGGCGAGGCGAAAATGGCATGGGTCGAGGAACTACATAACGTCCTTTGAGCATATCGCACAACGCCACATTCCACAACCAGGGAGACCCCGTTCAGGTTGACATACGGTACGGAAGCGGTCATCCCGATAGAAACCTGAGAGCTGACAAGGCACACAGAAGTACCCCTTGACGAGGAGTTAAACGACGAAGCGTTGTGAGTCGAACTAGACCTCTTCGAGGAAATCCGCTCCGAGGCAGCCGTAAGGGAAACTTCCCTTAAACAGAAAATAGCTTTACACCACGATGTGAAAGTCATAAGAAGAGAATTCTAAGTGGACAACCTGGTCCTCAGACGGAACTAGAAAAACCCACGGGAAGGCAAGCTAGCTGCCAACTGGGAAGGCCCGTACCGTGTCTAAGATAAGACGGGCAACATGGCCTACTACCTTGAAAACCTACAAGATGAAGAACTTGCTCGACCATGGAACGCAGAAAAACTTAAGAAATACTACAGCTAAAAACAATTTAGGAAGGCATGGGAGGTACGACCACGACCTTCGTCACCAATCAAAAGGGAGGATAACGCCTACATAAGGCAAGCACAACCCTCCCTGATGTCGGACATCTCAAACGAGCTCCAACATCGCAGTACCACGTCGACAGGGAACCCAGATCATGGTGGGAAGACCCAAGCCCGATATTAGGGTGTCCAACCGCGACCCTAATCCCGATTCACGGCGGACGCAAAACCCTCCACCTTACCGGTTCCCTAAACCAACGAGTCCAACTAGTCGAGCACAAAAAAGTTCAAAATAAATAGCAGTTCCAAATAGTCGAACACAATAAAATAACGAACAAAATATTATATTTAATCCGGCCAAAACCCGGTCATTCAAGTACATACAAGAGGCGTGCATGTCGTAACAACAAAATCAAATGAGGCGCGCATGCCATTACAACAAACAGGCACGCAGGCCAGAAATTCAAAGTAAACTAAGGGTCTTTGCCCGGACCTACACATCTTCATTGTTATCATCCTCCTCTTCTCCCAACTCTTTCTCAGCAACAAAGGGGTAGACAATCCCCCCATCGGTCACACAGTAGTTATGAGTCGTTCCCTCGGTTACAAGCGCAGGATTCACAACCTTGAGTTGATCGGTGTCGTTATCAAATCCTTCTTTAAAGACGACCACCAGATCTTGGTAAAGCTCGCGGATCTTACCGACCAACTCACTCCGAGTACAGAGGGCCAACTCTTCTTTGTTCTCGTCATAAAGAGGGCGGACCGCACCTTCCAGCAACGCCAGTCGTGCCCAAAGGTTCATATTCTCCTCAACCGCCTTATTGAGCTCGATTGCCTGCTCCTTCAAACTCTTATTCTCCTCCTTTAAGGTGTCCCACTCACGCTTATCCTTCTCCTGCTCTGAGCTCAACCCTTCTTGGAGTTTATGCTCCTCCTTATAGTCGAACAGATCTTTGGAGAGCTTATCCTTCTCGGCCCTTGTGGCCTCGAGCGCTTCCCCCAAAACAACAGTGGAGACAACAATATCAGACATCACCAAAGCCTTCTCCATGACCCAGATAACGACAACGATATCTCCGGCTAGATCTTCCCACCTAGCAGTAGCATCTTGGTCAAGAAAAGCCTTTTCCTCAGGCGCCCTCACCACAATAGATCCCTCGGACTGGAAGAAATCCCTCTCTAGATAACAAGAGGAAGCAGGTAACTTCCCTGTTTGCCCGACTACATACCGCCCACGACCCCTGAGCGGGCAAGAGACCCATCAGTCCGCTGACGTTTCAAACAAGGGGAGTTGATGAAAGGTGGAGGGCTATCCTGTATTATTATCGCGGAGCTTGGTCGAGCGACAGCTTGGGGAGAATCGATGGTCAAGCTAGGAGTACCAGAGCTACCGACCCCATGCTCAGACGTTACCTCTTGGACGCGACTAGTCACTATCTTTTTCTTCTTTGTTGGAACCCTGCCCGACCCCCCTGCCTGGTTGACCAACTTCAATGCTCGTTCCTTGGCTGAGGGCATGTTTCCTGCAAAACAAAATCAAGAGAATTAGCAAACAAATATAACATCGGAGGAGAGGGAAAGGCCGAATGAACCTACGTAATAACCAAATAGCCTCCTCGTCCTTATCACACTCGAGCAAGGCCTTGGTATTAATCAGGGGAGTTTCTAGGACGGGCATCCTGTCGTCATCTAGGTAAGGCTTGTCCATTCGGTCCATGCAGACCGCCAAGTTGAAGCTTTGGACATAATCCACCAACTTTTGATAAGCCAGCCAATCCTCGGCCCCCAGACTTGCATGTTGGACTTGATAGTGACTGGTCGACAGATCAAAATGGTCCGGTTTCCAACTTAGGTGGATCTTCGACATCAACTTTCCTCGCCATTTGCATCCCATTTAAGAAAGTAGAGGCTATCGAGAGCGTACTAGGTGATCGGTTTCACCGAGTACAATCTACCTTTAAAATGGTGGGATGAATCAACGTACGTCTTGAACAACCTCTAAGGTTGCTTGAAAGACACCCAACTATGACGCACTCCTGCACCCGACTGTTGCAGGTGGAAGACACGAAAGAAAAGGGGTAGCATGCAGTCGATCCCAAGGTACTGGAAGACCAGTACGAATGCCCAGATAAAGGAGATGGCATTGGGATGTAGTTGTTAAGGCGCCAGCCTGAGCCACCTGAAGACCCCCATCTGAAAGTCGTTAAAAGGGAGCCTCATCCTCGCCTCTCGGAAGGCGAACTCATACATCGCGAACTGTTTCCCCAGAAAACGCGAGCATATCCGATCGTCTTCTCCAGGAGCGTAGCATTGCCAGTTGGGTTTATCCTCGGGACCTATATCCTCGACTACCGCGTATGTAGTGACACTTTCATCCGCGAAGTGAGATTCCTCCTCCAAAGCAAAAGGAGAAAGTGAATTCGACATCGCATCAAATTCACCATTCCACTGCAGTTCAAGTGAAAGGGCGAAGAGCTGAATGCTCCAAGTTCTCTAACGTTGCCCTAATCAACAAAGGGACGGGTGATGGTTCCTCTCGAGCGCTCACGAAACACCTAAAGTCCCTAAGAAAGCTAAGGAATTCTTGCCCGGCGAATGCATGGGGCGCTCGTGACCTTCATAAAAAATATGATGATTCTGGCCGACTTATTCACACAGATATGCATAATTCTCCCGACGCATGTAAATTGCGCCCGGGACGATCATATCTAAAACCTAAAAACTAGCCGAAAATAGTGATTTACTTACTCTAAACAAAAAAATTAGTGTTTTCACTACCTACCGAGCGAAAAATTATCAGAAAGAGAAGATTTGAAAGGTTACCTGACATGATGATGACGGGGAGAGAACGGTGGCGCACGGGGAGTTGATGGTGGTAAGCGGCGACGACGATTGAGAAGAGCTCTTGAACTGTTAGTCCAATTAAATGTATGAGCGAAAAGTGAAGTGAAGAGGATTCTCCACTTTATATACAAGGGAAGCGCGTGGGAGACGCGCCTAGGTAATCATTACCTAGGCTCCCTAGGTCGGCCCTAGCGCGGGAAACGAAGCGACACGCTTTAAATTCCTCGGATGTGGCGCTTAGAAAATACTGAACGACGTCGAGCACCTCTAGGTCTTCCCGACCCAACTAAAACTTCCTCGGCTATTAAAGACGCCACACCTTGGTCTATTCAACATACGTCCTCTTCGGTTTACCGAATGATTCATGTTAACCACTATGGCGCGGCGATCCCGACGACCCATTCCACGGTCTATGTCCTACCTCGACATGGTTGTTGTGCCCGACTCTATTTTTTCTTAACTCATCACTCCAGCTTGGAGACTCGACTTGGGGGGCTCATGTTCTGGACTAGGCCTCAAGGACATCGCTGGCCCATAGCTCGATATGTCGGGAAGAAGCCCATCCAGTCAGCCACATCTTCTGTATCGTCGGGCAGATCTGTAACTTCCTGAGCAGGCGCTTGGTGCGTCGAGCATGCACCTTATCTATTGAACTAATAACGAGGAGACCACGTCTCCCCCTCACCTGCCACATCACCCGACTGTCCACCATTATCTCCTGAAAGATAGGGGCAGTTGGACCAAGGGCAATACCACGTTCTAGGTCTCACACGCTCATACGCGTACCTTGGCAGTTCTTCGTTGGGCCTAACTGATCCAACCCACAGGAGAACCTTGGCCCAGCGCTGGGGGCTCACTATAAATACCCTTTCTCACTAAAGGGTCAGGTATTCTGGAACATTTTCTCTCTTACCACTTTCTGTACCGCATACTTACTTTGGCATCGGAGTACCTTGCAGGTACACCCCCTTCCTCGATTACCAACCACTTTACTGTTCGTGCTTGACCTCTGGAGGGCCCTTCTGATCAGGTAAGATCAGTAAGTCATTGATCTAGTTATAAGATATACCTAGGAACAACGACTTAGGATATATATGGTGTACTGAGCTTTTTTTATATCACAAACTTGGGGAGAAAATAGATTTTTTTATATTTATAAGAGAGAAGGAAATTGAATCAAGTTATGGTCTACTTTCGCTTCAAATTTAATATTTAAACATATGTATAATTTATCAAATAACACTAATAGTAAATAGATGATATACACTTTTATATATTTAATATTCTACACCATTATGTATAATTTGTCAAACAACACTAATATCATCTATTTACATACTTAGTTACATATCTTATTTAATATGATAGTCTTACTAAAAATACAAAGTACTTACATGCAAATATGAAAAACAGAAACGACAAAGATAAGATTGAAAAACAGAAACGAAAAAGTTAATGTATGAGAACTTGGTAATCTCGCAATAAAATTTGAAGTGCATATGCACTTCTTTTATCTTGAAAAGAGTAATGATTACAAATCTAATAAATTACCATTTTTTTTAAGACTCTTAAATTATCAATAAATTACAATAATTCTGGCATGTATTAAAAAAATTTATGAACAAATCTAATAAGTTATCAATTTATTTACCTGAATCCACAAAATTATTATATTAAAATCTAATAAATTATACATTTTTTTATCCTAAAAATTTGATGCATTTGACAGTGAGAACGAACCTTGCAAAATTTTAGAGGATTGCTTTTTCTTTTGTAGATGAAGAATCGTTAGTAAAAGGTGATTATAATTATTTGCAAAGGATGGTAAAAATAAATTGCATTGTATTTTTGAAATTGGAAACCAAATATCAAACATGACTATGAGTAGTTATAAGTAGGATGAAATAAAAGCGATTACTATTTGTTTTGGAGAAACATTACCTAATGTTAATTGGAAATTATTTGAAACTAAGTATGCCAAGTGTATGGCAGAATCCAAACATGGTGTGCTTGTGATAAATCGAGTTTACAGCAGTTACCATTTGTTTTGTAAGTGAGTTAAAACTGCTATATATGTATGTGAGATGAAAGCAGTTACCATTTGTTTCATTTTTTTTCCTTCAAAAACCATACAAAAATACATTAAAGTCAGTTTTTTCTAACCATAAAAATAATTAATTATGTATCTTTCAAATAGGAAAGGGCTTTCAATTTATATATCCACCCGTTGCACTTCCATGTTCTCCAAATTAAATCACCATGTAAAAAAACTTGAGCATAAATGTTATTACTTGATCTTTGATTTTTCAAATAAATAATAATTAAAACTTGAGAAAGAGAGAAAATACCTCTTTTTTATGTTACCGTGTGTCTCTCTCCAAACGTCTTTTGTACATGGAAACACTGGTTAAAAAGAAAAACAAAATTACCCATATTCATATGAAAAGAATAACCTACCTGATTTAGTCTTAATATTTTCTCAAATCTTCTTGTCACCAAATAATTGTGAGAGAGTCTAAGTGGTGAACAATGAAATTTAATTTTGTGAGATTAATGATTGAAAGTGATTTTGTTTTGAGGGATTGTGCAAGATAAGGAGCCGTTGAAATTATGCATGCAATCATGAAGTTTTTACATTGTCTAATTCATGTTAAATTAAAAAAGCTTTCACCAAAATATAAACAAATTTGACTGCAAACTGAATTTTTATTGTGTTTTAATTGGGTGAGAAATTAGGAAGCAGTTACTAAAATAAAAGAGGAAGTTAGAGGGTAAATTAGTCTAAAAAATAAGTCACTCCAAAAACATCTATCATCTTTATATATAGGTATATAATAGACTAAACAAAACACAATAATTGAATTTTGAAAAAGGATCTATATACATTAAACATAACACAATAATATAAAATATATATGAAAAGTTTAAAACAATAAAAAAAAGAAGAGAGGAAGAAGTTGGGTATATGTGATGTTACTGTAAAGGTTGATTTGCTTCATTTTTTTTTCTTCCGTATAAATAAAATATATACTTTTATTTCACAAATCAATGATAGAAGGATATTATATCCTAAATTGATACATAAATTGAGAGGTGAATATTAATTTGACAATATTAAATGGAGATTTTACAATCATAAACAATTGTCTCGCTGCAAAAAAAGAAAGAAAGAGAAAACAATGAAAATGTAAGAGAAACGCAAAGAAAAAAACACAATTATAGGAGTAGTTGTTTTGAAGGAGGCCGGAACAAATAATTGTTTTGTTGATAACTGCTCAACTTCTAGTCTATCAACGTGTGTGAATTGCTTTTAATTTTTTTTAAGAATTAAGAAATATAAAAATAGGATAAAATGAATAATTATATAAGGGTGGTATTGGAACAAAAATAAGACAACACAAATCATTGTATCCTCTTTATATATAGTAATAGATTCATTTATTAATATAATTTTATGTATTTATTAAATTTTGGTTTTAAAAGATTAATCTAAAATTTGATACAAGTAAATGATGTCTAATAATATAAATTTATATAATTTTAAATTTTTTAATAGGTTAGTGATTTTAATTTAAACCAGTTTAAATTTAAATATTTTCACATTAGATAATAAAAAATACTAATAAAAGTAATTTTGAAAAATAAAAAATGATTTTTTATGAAAATAAATAAATAAAATAATGGTTTGGTTCATTAACAAACAGTTACCAATAGTTTAGTATAGTTCATAATTAAGAACCGGTATACCGAACCCATTTATTTGGTTCAGTTTGATTCTGAATAAATCTAAACGGTTCAGTTTGATTCTTATAAATATTTAATATGGTTTGGTTCGGTATAGTTTGGTTTTCTAAAAGAATTATACCATGAACACACATATATATAATCACAGAACACAATAGTAGTTTATTATGACAGTCATAAATTATTCACTTCAGAACATGTTCATACTCTTTAACACATTAGGCACACATATCCTAATTTTGACACAAAAGTTCACCATAAAATCCTGCAAAATAGTCACTGGATGTCTACATTCTATACTGCACAATATTTTGCTGAGGTATAAATTATTGAATTATCTCATCAATGTTTTAAACTGTATTGAAAACAGACTCATGATTTTTGGTTTTATAGTAATAAAAAAAAGAAGAAAATATAACATAATTTAAGGGATACATGGGTGGCACTCGCCGCCTACCCCAAAGTGGCACCCGCCACCTGTATTCAAAGTGGAACTTGCCACATATAATCCTCAATATGGTGCTGGCCACCTTTTAGAAGTGGCAGCTGCCACCCCACTTCCTAGTGGCGCAAGCCACATTCACCCCATGTAGCGCAAGCCACCTTTCTTTAAGGATGACACTCACCACCTCTTTTCTAGGTTCTCCTCACTCAATCTTTTGTATCACTATTATATGTTCCACAATTTTAACAGTAATCACCAATATATTCACGATTAATCTCCCCAATTTCCTACCTATCCACATTAGTCTCTTCTAATATTCATCATTTATTCAAACCCCAAACAACCTACAATAATGTATTACATAAATCAATTATGATAATAACAATTACAAACCCCTTAACTCTTGATTATTGCCTATAAATTGTTTCTCTATGCTTTCTCTCGAAAACCTCTGTTTATCCTCAAAGCCCTAGCTCTTGGTCTATTTCTCTCTGTCTCTTCCGCTATACGAAAATCACAGAATGAAAATTCCCAATTTCCTCATTACTCGTATACTCTTATAACTCTCATGTAGTTTTCCAAATATGCCCCACTTACTTCTCACACTTTACCACAATACCCTTATGTTCATATTTATCCTCTTTTATTCAATTTTCTTTACTTAATAATATTCTAAATAATTTTCTAATTCTCTAAAATACCCGATAATTCCTCAAAACCATCATTCGTCACATAAATGAATTCAACACATCACCGACTCAATCGTTGATATCAGGGTGTTACAGGTATGCCTCTTGAGATAAGTATAATTTCAATTGCTTTCTATCTCTTCGGATGTCAATCCCAAGAATCCTAGACGCAACTCCTAAATCCTTCATATCGAACTCCTTATTGAGTTCATCCTTCACCCTCATTGCATCTTCAACATTGTTGTTTGCTATTAGAATATCATCCATATAAATCAACAAAATAACAAATTAATTACTAGGTCAATATCTGAAGTAAACACAATGGTCGAACCGACTTCTGATGAAACTTATGCGTCCCATGAACTTGTCGAATCTCCTATTCCACTGTCAAGGAAATTTTTTTAGCCCGTATAAATATCTCTTTAGCTTACGCAAATAATCTTCCTTCCCCTTTTCTACATACCCTTCAGGTTGCCTTATGAGAATTGTTTGATCAAGATCACCATACACGAAAATAGTCTTCGCATCCATTTGTTCCAATTCAAGGTCAGATTGTGCCACCATGGCAAGCAACATTCGAAATGATATGTGCTTTACAACAGGGGAGAACACATCATTGAAGTCGAAACCTTCTTTCTTAGTGAAACCCCTAGCGACCAATCTTGCCTTGTATCTCTTCAATGTCCCTCCTTCGATTCCTTCCTTAACTTTGAAAATCCATTTAAAACTGACTAACCTAGCTCCAACAGGTTTCTTGACCAGCTGTTGCACCCCAAACTTTTCCCTCACCTAGACAAGACATTGTGTCCTAAGGTGTCCCAAGAGGTTCATAAGGTTCACAAGGTTCACAAGGTGTCCCAAGAGGTTCATAAGGTTCACAAGGTTCACAATTAGTCAGAAAGTTTGACAATTCCCTCAGACAAAGCATCCTCCTAAGCAATGCATCCTAAACTAGGGTTTTAAGTTTCATCAGGCTAAATGAACTTCCAAGGCCTCAAGTGAGATTCATAACATCCTACATGTCTTCAATAATCCCTATGTCAAGTTTCAAGGCTTTCCCAAAATGTTTGCTCAGTCAAATGATCAGATAGGCTAAAATCAGTCAAAAAGTCAAACTAAGGTCAACTGTGGTCAAACCAAAGTCAAACTTCATGATTTTTTTGCCAACATCAAGTTTATGAATTAAAATTCATCATTTTATCAAGGTTTGATCATGATTCATCAAAGAGATTTCAGATCATCAAGAATCAGGAGTTTCTAAGTTAGGGTTTTCACAAGAAAAGTCAACTGAACTTTGACCAGCCATAACTTTCACATGCTTCATAATTTTTTTTCCATCCAAAGCTCATTTTGAAGGAAATTGAATTCTCTACAACTTTGCGTCTCACAAGCCAAGCCTAAAAATGCTTTATTTGGAAGGTATGAGCTAAGACATTATAGGTCATTTCAAAAGTCAACAAAAAAGTCAACATCTTCCAAAGGGCATAACTTGAAAATGGTAAAAGATATGGATATGAGACCAATGAGGTTGGTTAGATGACTCTATAAGCTTTCCAAAAATGTCTAAGAAAACCCTAATAGCCTTAAAATTGAGGGAGATATGCCTTTGCAAAGTTGGGAAATTCTTAGGAGGTTTATGAAGCAAATGGGGCCTTAAAACCAAATTTCTCCAAATGGGCTTGCAATGTTGTGATCCAATCCATACAAAGACCACAAGCACGACGCAAAGCAACAAAATCCTGATTTTCATTATTTATTTTGATTTTATTCATTAAAATACAATTTAAATATAAAATAAATATGAAAAATCAAATATTTGACAAGATATGTGATTGGAAATTATGTAAATCATATTTAGAATGATTGGGAATGAGTTAAAATCAGATTGATCAAAATTAGAAAGGTTTGATAAGATATTTTTCAATATTTGAAAAGATGAATCTTCATGATCAAGTAACTACTACAAAGCCCAAACATCCATGATATTTTGACCTAATTCTCTTCCATACATATACACAAACTCAAGACAATAACAAGGACACTAAATCCTGCCTCCAAGAACAAGAACAAAACTTCAAATTTCAAAAAAAAATCTCACAATCGGATTCTTATTTCCAAGCCATCTCCAAAGCTTTTGAAGGCTTCATTGAAACATGCTAACCGAATCGATTTTGTTCTTCAATATATTGTTTTTCGATTTCACATATCTAGCTAATATAAACTGATTTTGTTGTTTGATTTGTGTTAGTTATGATCTAGAGATGCTTCCTGGACAGTTTCTTGAAGAACCATAACCTAAAACACGAACTGCCATTGTTAGGGTTTTATGTTTCAAATTAGGGTTTCCTGATTTAGCAAATATAAATGAATTATAAGTGCATAATTGAACTGGACTGGTTGTGGGGAGTACAATGGTACTCCCAATTTGTTAAAATTTTACATGTTTGATGATCTTTGAACAAAGCTAGGAAATCCTACGAAACCAGGTTCGTAGGTAAATTCGCAGGAAGCATCATAGGAAATTTCGCAGGAAATTTGAATGAAGAAGATGAAGTTTTGGCGCGGAAATTCAACTCTGAGATTTGTTTTATTTTATAATGATTTATTGATGGTTATTTGTTGAACGCGCCCCATGTGGCTCAGCTGGTTGGAGTGTTTGTGTGTTATTGCAATGGTCCTGGGTTCGAATCTGGCCGCAGGCCATTTTGTTTTGGATTTTATTTGTTTTTGCAGGTTCAATATAAAACAATCAATGCTCACCTCATGCTCACCAGGAGCAACTGGCCTAGTGGTGGTGATGCTGGACCAAGGGTGGAAAGCCTAGGGCGTGGGTTCGAATCCCAGTCCTAGGTATTTTGCGTTTTTTCTTCAATTTATTTGTATTTATTTGTTTTAATATTATTCAATTTATTTATATTCTTATAAAAAATAATTTCTAAATAATAATTCATAATATTTTCCTATAAAACTTTATATTTTCAAAAATCATAATTTATTTTCTTAAATTTAAATTGTTTCTATTTATTTTATAATATGTTTATATGTATAATTATTATGTATTTTTGTAAATAGATTAATAATATATTTTAATTATAATCAAAACCCTAATTTTCTTAAACATTAACCCTAATTTTTTGTCAAAACCTAATTTTTATCTTAACCTTAATATTTAACCTATTTTTTTATAAACCCTAATTAAATCATTAATCATTATTTTTTAATATGTAAATAGTTTTTTATTTGTTTATTATTATTAATCTTATTTTTCTAATTAATTCTTAAAAACTTTTCTAATATTAATTTTTTTTCTTGCTAAATTCTTATTTCTTTTATTCTATTATTCTAACCCTTATTCTTATTTTTATTATTATTAATATTTAATTATTGCTTATTTATTATTATTATTCTATTTATCATTATTATTATTTCTCGATTATATTGTAATTATCCCAAAGCCTTGTAATATTTGTAGGTTTGTTTTCTCGTATTTATTTTCATTGTAAATATCTTTATTGTGTGATTAGTAATTTAGGGTGTGTATAACATGTTTGTAATTAAAATTAACTTAGAAAATTAATTTAACAAGATAAATATTTGAAAAGAAACACGCACACACGTAAGTCGATCTAAGATCGCCATCTTGCACTTCCTAGGGTTGCCTCTCAGTTGCCTAATTCAAAAGGTCAAGTAGGGTGTCTTAAGCAAAGTCCCTTCATAAATATCATCAAGTCCCTATAGTTTTAAAGATCAAGTCCCTTCGAGGTTGCCTACGATAAATGATCTTGTCCCTTCGAATAAAAGATGATAAGTCCCTACGAATTGCTAAAGACACCCTATAATTGCCTATATCCAGATGACCCTACACATGTCCCTTAATACACAATGACTACCTATTCCTTAATAATAGGGATAGTCTTACCATTTGAAAGAACATAAGAACATGAAAGACTTAATCTAGGGTAGGTTTCTCTTAAGCTGCTTACTCACTTTTCAAAAACACTCTTTACACCCCACTTTTCAAACAATTTTCAAAAACAAGGCTTTGTATACATCCATACGAGGATCATTACAAAGTACTTAGAAAGTTTCTAATCACACACTACACCTTTTCAAAACAATTTAAAGTGAGCTAAGTAACTAAGAGCCCATGGATAACCATGGATATAAAGGGTGCTAACACCTTCCCTTTATATAACCTACCCCCCGAACCTAAGTCTTTTAAAATAGGTCTTTCCTGTTCTTTTATGTCCTTTCCTTTTGGATAAAATAAAAGTCGGTGGCGACTCTTGCTATCCGCAACATGACTAAAAGTCAGTTCTCCCACCGTGTTACACCAGTTCCCAAGTATTCTTATCATGAAGATATTTCATCTTATCATTTATGGCCTTCAGCCATTCCGTCTTATTTCGACTCCTCATTAATTCCTTATAGTCTCTAGGTTCTTCGTCTAGAACCTCACTTGTAGAGATTAAGGAATAAGTTATAAGACCTGCATAACCAAGTTTCTGAGGTGGCTTAATGACTCTTCTCGATCTGTCTCTTGCCAGCAGATAGTTATTATCAGCCTCCTTATCTTCTTCAACATCTGGCTCTTCTCCTTCGACTTCATCTGGGTTATACACTTCATCATCACTATTCTTCACCTCAACATGAATCTCTCCATGTTCCAGCTCTTTGTCAACATCATCAATTCTCTTGAAAGCCGTTATTTTCATTTAAAACTATATTTCGACTGGTGATACACCTCCTATGACCTGGCTCTAGGCACCATAGCCTATAAGCTTTGATTCCTTCAAGGTATCCCATGAACATGCATTTCAGAGCTCTAAGTTCAACCTTGTCTTGTCTAATGTGAGCATAGGCGACACAACCAAAATATCCCAGTTTGTCAAGATCTGATGGATGTCTCAACCAAACTTCTTCAAGTGTTTTCATATCTAACACAGTTGAAAGACATCTATTTTATCAGATATGTTATTGTCAAAACAGCCTCAACCCAAAACACCTTCTTCAATCCAACACTAACTAACATGCATCTGACCCTTTCGAGGATTGTTCTATTGAATATCTTAGTTAGACCATTTTGTTGAGGAGTACCTGCTATAGTATTATACCTTGCAATCCCAGAATCGACACAATAACTGTCAAAAGCTTCATTGCAGAATTCAAGGCCATTATTAGCTCTCAACCTCTTGACCTTTCTGCCAGTTTGAGTTTTGACCAAAACCTTCCAACTCTTAAATTCTCAAAAGTTTCATCCTTAGTTTTATGAATGAATACCCATAACTTTCTAGAATAATCATCAATTATGGATAGAAAATACCTTGCACCTGAATATGAAGGATTCCTTGCAGGCCCCCAAAGATTAGCATGGATATAATCAAGGGATACATGTGTTCTTTGTTTACATTTTTTAAACTTCACCCTATAGCATTTACCAAATACATAAGGTTGACAAAACTCCAACTACTTGACTTTGTTACCACCTAGCAGGTTTTGTTTCCCTAGTTCGACCAGGCCTTTTTCGCTGACATGGCCCAATCTCATGTATCATATTTCTGTCTTCGACAAAGGTTTCGTGGATGCAACATTTGTTGAACCACTTACAACTTCAGCCTCAAGGGTATACAAGTCTTGTTTTCTCACGCCTATCAATACTTCCTTCGACCCCTTCATGACTCTTATGATATTTTTCTCTCCTTGAAAAAATTATCCTTTCTTGTCAAATTCACCAAGAGAAATCAAATTTCTCTTCAAATCAGGTACATACCTAACTTCAGTCAATAGCTTTATCAACTCATTATGGAGCTTGAATCCCACAAATCCAATACCTACAATTTTTCAAGCTTTGTTGTTTCCCAACATCACTGATCCGCCATCTTGATCACATAATTCCTCGAACAAATCTTTGTTTGGAGTCATGTGTCAAATGCCACCTGAATAAAAAATCCACTCTTTTCTTGAGTCGCCACTTGAAACCACAAGAACATCAGATGATTCAAAATCATATTGAACAATGGTTATGTTGCCATTATCCTTACCTCTATGATCTTTCAGGCGTTCAGGACAAACCTTTCGAATGTGAACCTCCTTCTTACAATGATAGCATCGAACACCAGATGTTTCACCATCATAAGACTTCTATTGACTCTTACCCTTCTTCTTGTCGAACTTGTAATCCTTTCGTAATAATTTTGCCTTAACGGTCAAACCTTCACCAACCGTCGAAGATTTGTACTCTTTTCGTTCGTTCAAGTCCTTATAGTACAAGGCATATTGAACATCTTCAAAGGTCAGAGACTCTCTTCCATACAAGAGGGTTTCTTTGAAGTGAGCATGTGTTATGGGCAAAGAGCATAACATCAACAATGTTTGATCTTCATCATCGATCTTCACATCAATATATTCAAGATCAAGAATCAGCTTGTTGAACATATCCAACTGCTCAGCCAACACTTTGTCTCCACTCATCTTGAATGAATACAAAGCTTGCTTCAGGTAGAGTCATATTAACCAACAATCTGGTCATGTACAAACCTTCAAGTTTCAATCATAACCCTGACATCGTCGTCTCCTTTGATACCTTTCGAAGAACCTTATCACCAATGCTCAACAAATATTGCTCTGTGTGCTTTCTCAATCATGGTCGTCTTTTCAGTTATCGTTAACACATCGTTCATGGTTGTTTCTCCCTTCAACGCTTCCTAACAACCCTGCTGAACAAGTAGGACTTTCATCTTCAAGCGCCACAGACCGAAGTCGTTCACTTCGGTGTACTTTTATATCTCATACTTTATTGAAGACGTCTTCTCCACACTCATCGCACTAGATTGTCGTGAATCGATGTCGTCAATAGCAGAACAAAGTTATGAGAAAATGATTGAGTTTCTTGAACAAACACAAAAATTCCATTAGATTTTACAAAAGATATAGAAAAAAGGGGAAGAAGAATAAATAATTGGTTAAATCTGTTTTACTATTCACTTTCTCAATAAGATTAAAATTTACAAATGAATACCAACAATTAACCTCTCTCAAATTAATAAGGATTTGTCACACCTTATGATAAAAGACTAGTATGTTATTTATAATAAACCTAACATATTAAACTAATGAGTTTTTTTAACAATTACTCATTACAAGCTAACTTAGGGTAAAAACTAACTTAAACAATTGAATCCATAACACAAAACCCAATTTTACAACCGCATGCGAGCGGACTTCGACGACATACTAAACCTAAAGTTCGTTCCAATATCTCGCATATATAAATTAGATTATGGTACAATTAACAATTTTCATTTGTTCTCCTCCGATTTGAGGGATTATATTTTTTTACATTTGTATATAGATGGTATCTTATTTTATCGAGAAAAATAAAAAACTAATAATTTACTATATATTTTGAAAGCTAAAAATTTACATATTTTTTTGTTGTCAAATTAACATACAATTGTGAGGTTATTAATTTGAATTTCTTTAATCCCATAGGAGAGACTTTGTTCGTCGTTCCTTGAGGAAAAAGTTCCATCTTTAGAAATCTAAATAGGACAGTCTCCGTGGAAATCTCCATTGACATTCCTACACTAAAAAATAGGAACATTTGAGGCACAGTTCATGCATGGTTGTTTAAATAGAATCATCAATAGGAACGTCACATGTTCCAATTTGATTTGATCTCTTTTAATTTAATTAATCAGTTGACTTATCTGCACTAGAGATTCCATAATCCACTTTGTCTGGGATTTCTTCTATCCATTTGCACCTTATTCTTTGGTTTATTTATTGACTTAAAACAGTTATACAGTGTTGCAAAATCATGTGACCTCACTGCACCAGTCTACTCCATTATAATAGTATAAAATTTGTCCTTTGGATGAACTTAAATCCCTTCTGACCTTATATGAGTCCAAGGAGTGGGATACATTAGAAAACATTTCATATACTGTTCTGCATAGTAGTTGATAATTGCTTGTCGTTTATGACCATTGAGAGACAATGAATAATAGCTGAGAATCATGTGATATTAGACTCCAATACAAATCTCATGTTGGACTTGACAAAATAAATCATGTTGGCTTACTGGATACTCGTTTGAAACGCGTACTGCGTTTAAAAGTTAAATTATATAATTATTATAAAACATTTCAGAAAAATTAATTGAATTAAAAATTTAAATCTAGTAGTAGTGTAATTATATTGTGAATCAAGTATTGATAAAATAAACATAAGATATCCAATTTAAATGATATAATAAATTAGTGTCTTTAATTTATTTAATATTTAAAAATATTTGAATCATCAATGATATTTTTCTCGTATATATAAATTAATTAACCAACAACGAATTTGATCTCGTATATAAATATTAAATTTGTTTTGACATTACTTATATATTGGAATCTATATAAAAGAAAATTGAATCAACAATCTATTTTTGCTCGTAATTAAATATTAAATTGTTCAATGACGTACACTTTTATTTTTATTTTTATTTTATATTTTATTTTAATTAATAATTTAAGATTTATTTAAACTAAAAAAATTATTTGGTTATGTTACAGTTACATATTAAAAATAGACGTTCCACTTTTTTATTTACCCGTAATTTCATTAGGATTTATAATGACCAAATCACAATTTAATATGATTTTCATGAAACATTAAACAAAAAAAAATTATATCTTAAAAATTAAACTAATATAATTATTAAATATAAGATATTTAAATAAAATATATAAAATTACTCGTGCGGATCCAAAAAAATTGGTTTTTATACCCGCATTTGTATACAAATTAAGGAAATAATAAAATAAAAATAATTTTGTTTAAAAAATTACTATCATCTATAATAATATTTGAAATAATCATATATTATTTTTCTGTAATTTATAATTATTTATTTAAAAATAATCCCGTTTGGTTATGATTTATTTTGTGTTCCTCCATGGTTTATTTTCATTTGTAATTTAATTTCTTTAAGGTTAAAAGAAAATTTTATTAAAGGAAGGCATAGGCAATACCTAAAAACAAATTAATCAACTATGTAATTTTTCACTTATATAAATAGAAATTTTGGAATCACATTACTTATATATTTGAATCAATATAAAAATAACTGAATCAATAATATATTTTCCCATAAATAAATATTATTTAGTTCAAATAAAAATACAAAATTAATAAGAAAAAATAAAACTTTATAATAGAATAAATATTACTTTTTCTTTGTATATAAAAATAATTGTTTATAAAAAATAAAATATATTATAAAAGTATTTGAATTTCTCCTATATGTTGGTTTTTTTTCCGTAAAAATTATTTATCTCATATATTTTATTTTTTAATACTTGACAAAAAAAAGATTAAAAATAAAGAGATATAGTATTAGTGAAATCATAAATTTGAAATATATAAATATCAATGCTTAGGAGCTCTGATGACGAAGAGGGGACGATGGCAGCCGCGTTCTATGGTGCCTCCGTCACCATCGACTCCCCCTCCACCAGATGCCATTCTCGTGGGAGGCAATGTGTCAGCTACTACTGCAGTCACTCTGAAACCAAATGATGACCTAGAAGGAAATGCACAAAGCAAGAAAAATCTAACAGAAACCCTTGATGCATCTGAAGCGATTGATGAGAGTAATCCTATTCCTGAACCACGCAAGCTATGGGTGGACATTTTGAGTCAAAATCGGAATCCCGCAAAAGGTCTAACTATGGAGTATGTGCCGCCCAAACTCGTGAATGGAGCTATTGAAGTAGAAATTGAGGCTGAGGATGTTGAATCAGAACTGCTATTTTGGGACAACGCTTTAATCCTATATGTTGTTGGGGGAAGATTTAGGAATGCACACTGTGAAGAATTTTATCACAAAGACATGGAACTATGTGAAGTTACCTGATTTATACTTCCATGATGAGGGTTATTTCCTAATTAGGTTCCAATCTCATGAAGAAAGGGAATCAATGATGATGAAGGGGCCTTACTCCATCAGGAATATGCCGATGATTCTCAAGGAGTGGAGGCCAGGTTTCAATTTAAAGAAGGATCTTCTATGAAACCTCCCTATTTGGATCAAATTGCCACAACTTCCTTTGGATCTTTGGGGAGTTAGGAGCTTGAACAAAATTGGCAGTACCATAGGTACACCTCTTGTCACTAACGAATATACGACCCAAAATCATCGGGTTTCATATGCCAGAATCTTAGTTGAAGTGGATGTAACGCATGACCTTGTAAAGGAAATTCCTATAAAGAGATTTGATGGCCAGATTATGCAGCAACCTGTGGAGTATGAGTGGCGTCCAAAATTCTGCCAAAAATGTCAAATAATTGGGCATGATTGTGGTGAAATAAAGAAAGTTCAGAAATGGGTCCCTAAGTTCAAACCTCCAGATGACACAAAGAAGGATACTATGTGCACAAAAAAGGATACTATGAGCAAGAGTAGTGTAGAGGGAAGCCATAATGATGCATCACAAGAAGCTCCATGGTCTACAATCCTTACTCCCATTAGAGACAAGGGCAAAGGTATAACTCAAACCTCCAATAATGGTTTTGTGTGTGATAATGGCTTCAAGGTACTTGAGGTATTGAATGACCTCAATGTACCTTCCAGTAGTGAACTATGATGACTTCTTGGAATATCAGGGGGCTAAATAATGGTGGTAAGCTTAGGGAAATCAGCTCCATTCTCTTGAAGCTTAGGCCAGAAATTGTTATTTTGGTTGAAACTAAGGTTAAAGAGAATAAAGCTCCCCAAGTCAGAAGTAAACTCTTTGGTTATAGGCAATTCATTGATAATTATAAGGACCATGTAAATGGTAGAATTTGGATTTGCTGGGATGATAGTAGGATTGATGTGAGGAGAATTCATAGTACCAGCCAATCCGTCCACTGTGGTCTGTATGATATCAAAGGGGATTTCAAGTATTGGCTTACAGTTGTCTATGCTCATTATCAGCTGGATAAAAGAAGGATTCTTTGGAAGGATACTGAGCATTTGTCTTTTAACCTCCAAGGCCCTTGGTGTGTTATTGGTGATTTTAATAATGTCCTTAAAGCCCAGGATCGTATAAGGGGAATTTGGTGACTAAAAGGGAATTTGAAGATCTTCAGAACATGATGCTAGCTACTGGTCTCAATGAGATGGACAACCATGGAGATTACTTCACTTGGTCTAATAAACATGTTGAGGGCACCATTTATTCTAGAATAGACAGAATCATTGCTAATGTTGATTGGTTCCATCAGTTTTTGGATCACACACTCAAAATTTTGCCTCCTAATGTATCAGACAACTCTCTTCTTTTGATTGAGAACAAAATTCCTACTAGACAAGTTCAGAAGCAATTCAGATTCCTTAATTGCATTATAGACATGCCTTGTTTTTTTGGATATGGTAGAGAAGAATTGGAGCCAACCTTATTGAGGCAGGCCTATGATTGTTTTATGGAAGAAGTTGATGAGACTGAAAAAAAGATATCAGAATATTTAGTAAACCCATTTCTAACATAAAACACCAGATTGAGGAGACTAGAGGAAATCTGAATGAGGCTCAGACTGCTCTTAGGGCTAATCCTGTGGAGAGGCATTTGATTGTGAAGGTAAAGTCTCTTACTGAGAAGCTTATTCAACTGCATGAGGTAGAGATTAAAATTCTTATGCAGAGGTCTAAAATTGAGTTGATCCGCAAAGGTGATGGAAATAACTCTTATTTCCATGCTATCCTGAAATCCAAGGCTAATTCCCATAGAATGAATTATCTAACTAGAGAGGATGGTACTATCATTGATAATGCAATGGGTATTTAGCAAGAGGTTTTTGATTTCTATAACCATCACATGCGAGAAGACAATCAACATCTCAAGCACATTGACCTGAAGGCTATGAGAATGGGTCCTCAGATTAGTTTGAGCCAAAGGGCAAATCTGATTTGTGACATTTCAGAGCAGGAGATCTGGAAGGCTGTTAGTGGAATTGGAAACTTTAAAAGTCCTGGCATGGATGGTTATGGTGCAGGCTTTTACAAGGCTTGTTGGCCTGTCATAAAGAGTGATGTTATCAATGTTGTCCAGGATTTTTTTGCAACAAGTGAACTCTATAAACCGTTCAACATCACACTTGTTACTTTAGTTCCTAAATGCAATTCTGCAAAAAGTGTTAAAGATTATAGACCATTAGATGGATGCACCACTTTTTATAAGATTGTGTCAAAAATTCAAACTGATAGACTAGGAGTTGGCATGCCTTCCATCATAAGTTAGACTCAAGCAGCTTTTGTAAAAGGCCAACAAATTCACAATCATATCCTTATGGCATATAAGCTTCTCAAGGGTTATAAGAGAAGAAAAGGTACTCCAAGAGTTATGATTCAACTTGATCTTCATAAAGCTTATGATATGTTGAATTGGAATGCTTTAAAAGTTATTTTATATGAAATTGGTATCCCACATCAGTTTGTAACCTGGATCATGGCTGGTACGTGTACTGTGTCCTACAAATTCAATGATGAAGGGGCCTTACTCCATCAGGAATATGCTGTTGATTCTCAAGGAGTGGAGGCCATGTTTCAATTTAAAGAAGGATCTTCTATGAACCCTCCCTATTTGGATCAAATTGCCACAACTTCCTTTGGATCTTTGGGGAGTTAGGAGCTTGAACAAAATTGGCAGTACCATAGGTACACCTCTTGTCACTAACGAATATACGACCCAAAAGCATCGGGTTTAAAATGCCAGAATCTTAGTTGAAGTGGATGTAACGCATGACCTTGTAAAGGAAATTCCTATAAAGAGATTTGATGGCCAGATTATGCAGCAACCTATGGAGTATGAGTGGCGTCCAAAATTCTGCCAGAAATGTCAAAGAATTGGGCATGATTGTGGTGAAATAAAGAAAGTTCAGAAATGGGTCCCTAAGTTCAAACCTCCAGATGACACAAAGAAGGATACTATGTGCACAAAAAGGATACTATGAGCAAATATAGTGTAGAGGGAAGCCATAATGATGCATCACAAGCAGCTCCATGGTCTACAATCCTTACTCCCATTAGAGACAAGGGCAAAGGTATAACTCAAACCTCCAATAATGGTTTTGTGTGTGATAATGGCTTCAAGGTGCTTGAGGTATTGAATGACCTCAATGTACCTTCCAGCAGTGAACTATGATGACTTCTTGGAATATCAGGGGGCTAAATAATGGTGGTAAGCTTAGGGAAATCAGCTCCATTCTCTTGAAGCTTAGGCCAGAAATTGCTTTGGTTGAAACTAGGGTTAAAGAGAATAAAGCTCCCTAAGTCAGAAGTAAACTCTTTGGTTATAGGCAATTCATTGATAATTATAAGGACCGTGTAAATGGTAGAATTTGGATTTGTTGGGATGATAGTAGGATTGATGTGAGGAGAATTCATAGTACCAGCCAATCCGTCCACTGTGGTCTATATGATATCAAAGGGGATTTCAAGTATTGGCTTACAGTTGTCTATGCTCATTATCAGCTGGATAAAAGAAGGATTCTTTGGAAGGATACTGAGCATTTGTCTGTTAACCTCCATGGCCCTTGGTGTGTTATTGGTGATTTTAATAATGTCCTTAAAGCCCAGGATCGTATAAGGGGAATTTGGTGACTAAAAGGGAATTTGAAGATCTTCAGAATATGATGCTAGCTACTGGTCTCAATGAGATGGACAACCATGGAGATTACTTCACTTGGTCTAATAAACATGTTGAGGGAACCATTTATTCTAGAATAGACAGAATCATTGCTAATGTTGATTGGTTCCATCAGTTTTTGGATCACACACTCCAAATTTTGCCTCCTAATGTATCAGACCACTCTCTTCTTTTGATTGAGAACAAAATTCCTACTAGACAAGTTCAGAAGCAATTCAGATTCCTTAATTGCATTGTAGACATGCCTGGTTTTTTGGATATGGTAGAGAAGAATTGGAGCCAACCTTATTGAGGCAGGCCTATGATTGTTTTATTGGAGAAGTTGATGAGACTGAAAAAAAGATATCAGAATATTTAGTAAACCTATTTCTAACATAAAACACCAGATTGAGGAGACTAGAGGAAATCTGAATGAGGCTCAGACTGCTCTTAGGGCTAATCCTATGGAGAGGCATTTGATTGTGAAGGTAAAGACTCTTACTGAGAAGCTTATTCAACTGCATGAGGTAGAGATTAAAATTCTTATGCAGAGGTCTAAAATTGAGTGGATCCGCAAAGGTGATGGAAATAACTCCTATTTCCATGCTATCCTTAAATCCAAGGCTAATTCCCATAGAATGAATTATCTAACTAGAGAGGATGGTACTATCATTGATGATGCAACAGGTATTGAGCAAGAGGTTTTTGATTTCTATAACCATCTCATGGGAGAAGACAATCAACATATCAAGCACATTGACCTGAAGGCTATGAGAATGGGTCCTCAGATTAGTTTGAGCCAAAGGGAAAATCTGATTTGTGACATTTCAGAGCAGGAGATTTGGAAGGCTGATAGTGGAATTGGAAACTTTAAAAGTCATGGCATTGATGGTTATGGTGCAGGCTTTTACAAGGCTTGTTGTCCTGTCATAAAGAGTGATGTTATCAATGTTGTCCAGGATTTTTTTGCAACAAGTGAACTCTATAAACCATTCAACATCACACTTGTGACTTTAGTTCCTTTATGCAATTCTGCAAAAAGTGTTAAAGATTATAGACCAATAGATGGATCCACCACTTTTTATAAGATTGTGTCAAAAATTCAAACTGATAGACTAGGAGTTGGCATGCCTTCCATCATAAGTTAGACTCAAGCAGCTTTTGTAAAAGGCCAACAAATTCACAATCATATCCTTATGGCATATAAGCTTCTCAAGGGTTATGAGAGAAGAAAAGGTACTCCAAGAGTTATGATTCAACTTGATCTTCATAAAGCTTATGATATGTTGAATTGGAATGCTTTAAAAGTTATTTTATATGAAATTGGTATCCCACATGTGTTTGTAACCTGGATCATGGCTGGTATGTGTACTGTGTCCTACAAATTCAATGATGAAGGGGCCTTACTCCATCAGGAATATGCCGTTGATTCTCAAGGAGTGAAGGCCATGTTTCAATTTAAAGAAGGATCTTCTATGAACCCTCCCTATTTGGATCAAATTGCCACAACTTCCTTTGGATATTTGGGGAGTTAGGAGCTTGAACAAAATTGGCAGTGCCATAATTAGACCTCTTGTCACTAACGAATATACGACCCAAAAGCATCGGGTTTCATATGCCAGAATCTTAGTTGAAGTGGATGTAACGCATGACCTTGTAAAGGAAATTCCTATAAAGAGATTTGATGGCCAGATTATGCAGCAACCTGTGGAGTATGAGTGGCGTCCAAAATTCTGCCAGAATTGTCAAAGAATTGGGATTGATTGTGGTGAAATAAAGAAAGTTCAGAAATGGGTCCCTAAGTTCAAACCTCCAGATGACACAAAGAAGGATACTATGTGCACAAAAAAGGATACTATGAGCAAGAGTAGTGTAGAGGGGACCATCATGACGCATCACAGGAAGCTCCATGGTCTACAATCCTTACTCCCATTAGAGACAAGGGCAAAGGTATAACTCAAACCTCCAATAATGGTTTTGTGTGTGATAATGGCTTCAAGGTGCTTGAGGTATTGAATGACCTCAATGTACCTTCCAGCAGTGAACTATGATGACTTCTTGGAATATCATGGGGCTAAATAATGGTGGTAAGCTTAGGGAAATCAGCTCCATTCTCTTGAAGCTTAGGCCAGAAATTGCTATTTTGGTTGAAACTAGGGTTAAAGAGAATAAAGCTCCCCAAGTTAGAAGTAAACTCTTTGGTTATAGGCAATTCATTGATAATTATAAGGACCATGTAAATGGTAGAATTTGGATTTGTTGGGATGATAGTAGGATTGATGTGAGGAGAATTCATAGTACCAGCCAATCCGTCCACTGTGGTCTATATGATATCAAAGGGGATTTTAAGTATTGGCTTACAGTTGTCTATGCTCATTATCAGCTGGATAAAAGAAGGATTCTTTAGAAGGATACTGAGCATTTGTCTGTTAACCTCCATGGCCCTTGGTGTGTTATTGGTGATTTTAATAATGTCCTTAAAGCCCAGGATCGTATAAGGGGAATTTGGTGACTAAAAGGGAATTTGAAGATCTTCAGAACATGATGCTAGCTACTGGTCTCAATGAGATGGACAACCATGGAGATTACTTCACTTGGTCTAATAAACATGTTGAGGGCACCATTTATTCTAGAATAGACAGAATCATTGCTAATGTTGATTGGTTCCATCAGTTTTTGGATCACACACTCCAAATTTTGCCTCCTAATGTATCAGACCACTCTCTTCTTTTGATTGAAAACAAAATTCCTACTAGACAAGTTCAGAAGCAATTCAGATTCCTTAATTGCATTGTAGACATGCCTGTTTTTTTTTTGGATATGGTAGAGAAGAATTGGAGCCAACCTTATTGAGGCAGGCCTATGATTGTTTTATGGAAGAAGTTGATGAGACTGAAAAAAAGATATCAGAATATTTAGTAAACCTATTTCTAACATAAAACACCAGATTGAGGAGACTAGAGGAAATCTGAATGAGGCTCAGACTGCTCTTAGGGCTAATCCTATGGAGAGGCATTTGATTGTGAAGGTAAAGACTCTTACTGAGAAGCTTATTCAACTGCATGAGGTAGAGATTAAAATTCTTATGCAGAGGTCTAAAATTGAGTGGATCCGCAAAGGTGATGGAAATAACTCCTATTTCCATGCTATCCTTAAATCCAAGGCTAATTCCCATAGAATGAATTATCTAACTAGAGAGGATGGTACTATCATTGATGATGCAACAGGTATTGAGCAAGAGGTTTTTGATTTCTATAACCATCTCATGGTAGAAGACAATCAACATCTCAAGCACATTGACCTGAAGGCTATGAGAATGGGTCCTCAGATTAGTTTGAGCCAAAGGGAAAATCTGATTTGTGACATTTCAGAGCAGGAGATCTGGAAGGCTGTTAGTGGAATTGGAAACTTTAAAAGTCATGGCATGGATGGTTATGGTGCAGGCTTTTACAAGGCTTGTTGTCCTGTCATAAAGAGTGATGTTATCAATGTTGTCCAGGAATTTTTTGCAACAAGTGAACTCTATAAACCATTCAACATCACACTTGTGACTTTAGTTCCTAAATGCAATTCTGCAAAAAGTGTTAAAGATTATAGACCAATAGATGGATGCACCACTTTTTATAAGATTGTGTCAAAAATTCAAACTGATAGACTAGGAGTTGGCATGCCTTCCATCATAAGTTAGATTCAAGTAGCTTTTGTAAAAGGCCAACAAATTCACAATCATATCCTTATGGCATATAAGCTTCTCAAGGGTTATGAGAGAAGAAAAGGTACTCCAAGAGTTATGATTCAACTTGATCTTCATAAAGCTTATGATATGTTGAATTGGAATGCTTTAAAAGTTATTTTATATGAAATTGGTATCCCACATCAGTTTGTAACCTGGATCATGGTTGGTACGTGTACTGTGTCCTACAAATTCAATGATGAAGGGGCCTTACTCCATCAGGAATATGCCGTTGATTCTCAAGGAGTGGAGGCCATGTTTCAATTTAAAGAAGGATCTTCTATGAACCCTCCCTATTTGGATCAAATTGCCACAACTTCCTTTGGATCTTTGGGGAGTTAGGAGCTTGAACAAAATTGGCAGTGCCATAGGTACACCTCTTGTCACTAACGAATATACGACCCAAAAGCATCGGGTTTCATATGCCAGAATCTTAGTTGAAGTGGATGTAACGCATGACCTTGTATAGGAAATTCCTATAAAGAGATTTGATGGCCAGATTATGCAGCAACCTGTGGAGTATGAGTGGCGTCCAAAATTCTGCCAGACATGTCAAAGAATTGGGCATGATTATGGTGAAATAAAGAAAGTTCAGAAATGGGTCCCTAAGTTCAAACCTCCAGATGACACAAAGAAGGATACTATGTGCACAAAAAAGGATACTATGAGCAAGAGTAGTGTAGAGGGAAGCCATAACGATGCATCACAGGAAGCTCCATGGTCTACAATCCTTACTCCCATTAGAGACAAGGGCAAAGGTATAACTCAAACCTCCAATAATGGTTTTGTGTGTGATAATGGCTTCAAGGTGCTTGAGGTATTGAATGACCTCAATATACCTTCCAGCAGTGAACTATAATGACTTCTTGGAATATCAGGGGGCTAAATAATGGTGGTAAGCTTAGGGAAATCAACTCCATTCTCTTGAAGCTTAGGCCAAAAATTGCTATTTTGGTTGAAACTAGGGTTAAAGAGAATAAAGCTCCCCAAGTCAGAAGTAAACTCTTTGGTTATAGGCAATTCATTGATAATTATAATGACCATGTAAATGGTAGAATTTGGATTTGTTGGGATGATAATAGGATTGATGTGAGGAGAATTCATAGTACCAGCCAATCCGTCCACTGTGGTCTATATGATATCAAAGGGGATTTTAAGTATTGGCTTACAGTTGTCTATGCTCATTATCAGGTGGATAAAAGAAGGATTCTTTGGAAGGATACTAAGCATTTTTCTGTTAACCTCCATGGCCCTTGGTGTGTTATTGGTGATTTTAATAATGTCCTTAAAGCCCAGGATCGTATAAGGGGAATTTGGTGACTAAAAGGGAATTTGAAGATCTTCAGAACATGATGCTAGCTACTGGTCTCAATGAGATGGACAACCATGGAGATTACTTCACTTGGTCTAATAAACATGTTGAGGGCACCATTTATTCTAGAATAGACAGAATCATTGCTAATGTTGATTTGTTCCATCAGTTTTTGGATCACACACTCCAAATTTTGCCTCTTAATGTATCAGACCACTCTCTTCTTTTGATTGAAAACAAAATTCCTACTAGACAAGTTCAGAAGCAATTCAGATTCCTTAATTGCATTGTAGACATGCCTGATTTTTTTGGATATGGTAGAGAAGAATTGGAGCCAACCTTATTGAGGCAGACCTATGATTGTTTTATGGAAGAAGTTGATGAGACTGAAAAAAAGATATCAGAATATTTAGTAAACCTATTTCTAACATAAAACACCAGATTGAGGAGACTAGAGGAAATCTGAATGAGGCTCAGACTGCTCTTAGGGCTAATCCTATGGAGAGGCATTTGATTGTGAAGGTAAAGACTCTTACTGAGAAGCTTATTCAACTGCATGAGGTAGAGATTAAAATTCTTATGCAGAGGTCTAAAATTGAGTGGATCCGCAAAGGTGATGGAAATAACTCCTATTTCCATGCTATCCTTAAATCCAAGGCTAATTCCCATAGAATGAATTATCTAACTAGAGAGGATGGTACTATCATTGATGATGCAACAGGTATTGAGCAAGAGGTTTTTGATTTCTATAACCATCTCATGGGAGAAGACAATCAACATCTCAAGCACATTGACCTGAAGGCTATGAGAATGGGTCCTCAGATTAGTTTGAGCCAAAGGGAAAATCTGATTTGTGACATTTCAGAGCAGGAGATCTGGAAGGCTGTTAGTGGAATTGGAAACTTTAAAAGTCATGGCATGGATGGTTATGGTGCAGGCTTTTACAAGGCTTGTTGGCCTGTCATAAAGAGTGATGTTATCAATGTTGTCCAGGATTTTTTTGCAACAAGTGAACTCTATAAACCATTCAACATCACACTTGTGACTTTAGTTCCTAAATGCAATTCTGCAAAAAGTGTTAAAGATTATAGACCAATAGATGGATGCACCACTTTTTATAAGATTGTGTCAAAAATTCAAACTGATAGACTAGGAGTTGGCATGCCTTCCATCATAAGTTAGACTCAAGCAGCTTTTGTAAAAGGCCAACAAATTCACAATCATATCCTTATGGCATATAAGCTTCTCAAGGGTTATGAGAGAAGAAAAGGTACTCCAAGAGTTATGATTCAACTTGATCTTCATAAAGCTTATGATATGTTGAATTGGAATGCTTTAAAAGTTATTTTATATGAAATTGTTATCCCACATCAGTTTGTAACCTGGATCATGGCTGGTACATGTACTGTGTCCTACAAATTCAATGATGAAGGGGCCTTACTCCATCAGGAATATGCCGTTGATTCTCAAGGAGTGGAGGCCATGTTTCAATTTAAAGAAGGATCTTCTATGAACCCTCCCTATTTGGATCAAATTGCCACAACTTCCTTTGGATCTTTGGGGAGTTAGGAGCTTGAACAAAATTGGCAGTGCCATAGGTACACCTCTTGTCACTAACGAATATACGACCCAAAAGCAACGGGTTTCATATGCCAGAATCTTAGTTGAAGTGGATGTAACGCATGACCTTGTATAGGAAATTCCTATAAAGAGATTTGATGGCCAGATTATGCAGCAACCTGTGGAGTATGAGTGGCGTCCAAAATTCTGCCAGACATGTCAAAGAATTGGGCATGATTGTGGTGAAATAAAGAAAGTTCAGAAATGGGTCCCTAAGTTCAAACCTCCAGATGACACAAAGAAGGATACTATGTGCACAAAAAAGGATACTATGAGCAAGAGTAGTGTAGAGGGAAGCCATAATGATGCATCACAGGAAGCTCCATGGTCTACAATCCTTACTCCCATTAGAGACAAGGGCAAAGGTATAACTCAAACCTCCAATAATGGTTTTGTGTGTGATAATGGCTTCAAGGTGCTTGAGGTATTGAATGACCTCAATGTACCTTCCAGCAGTGAACTATGATGACTTCTTGGAATATCAGGGGGCTAAATAATGGTGGTAAGCTTAGGGAAATCAGCTCCATTCTCTTGAAGCTTAGGCCAAAAATTGCTATTTTGGTTGAAACTAGGGTTAAAGAGAATAAAGCTCCCCAAGTCAGAAGTAAACTCTTTGGTTATAGGCAATTCATTGATAATTATAAGGACCATGTAAATGGTAGAATTTGGATTTGTTGGGATGATAGTAGGATTGATGTGAGGAGAATTCATAGTACCAGCCAATCCGTCCACTGTGGTCTATATGATATCAAAGGGGATTTCAAGTATTGGCTTACAGTTGTCTATGCTCATTATCAGCTGGATAAAAAAAGGATTCTATGGAAGGATACTGAGCATTTGTCTGTTAACCTCCATGGCCCTTGGTGTGTTATTGGTGATTTTAATAATGTCCTTAAAGCCCAGGATCGTATAAGGGGAATTTGGTGACTAAAAGGGAATTTGAAGATCTTCAGAACATGATGCTAGCTACTGGTCTCAATGAGATGGACAACCATGGAGATTACTTCACTTGGTCTAATAAACATGTTGAGGGCACCATTTATTCTAGAATAGACAGAATCATTGCTAATGTTGATTGGTTCCATCAGTTTTTGGATCACACACTCCAAATTTTTCCTCTAATGTATCAGACCACTATCTTCTTTTGATTGAGAACAAAATTCCTACTAGACAAGTTCAGAAGAAATTCAGATTCCTTAATTGCATTGTAGACATGCCTGGTTTTATGGATATGGTAGAGAAGAATTGGAGCCAACCTTATTGAGGCAGGCCTATGATTGTTTTATGGAAGAAGTTGATGAGACTGAAAAAAAGATATCAGAATATTTAGTAAACCTATTTCTAACATAAAACACCAGATTGAGGAGACTAGAGGAAATCTGAATGAGGCTCAGACTGCTCTTAGGGCTAATCCTATGGAGAGGCATTGGATTGTGAAGGTAAAGACTCTTACTGAGAAGCTTATTCAACTGCATAAGGTAGAGATTAAAATTCTTATGCAGAGGTCTAAAATTGAGTGGATCCGCAAAGGTGATGGAAATAACTCCTATTTCCATGCTATCCTTAAATCCAAGGCTAATTCCTATAGAATGAATTATCTAACTAGAGAGGATGGTACTATCATTGATGATGCAACAGGTATTGAGCAAGAGGTTTTTGATTTCTATAACCATCTCATGGGAGAAGACAATCAACATCTCAAGCACATTGACCTGAAGGCTATGAGAATGGGTCCTCAGATTAGTTTGAGCCAAAGGGCAAATCTGATTTGTGACATTTCAGAGCAGGAGATCTAGAAGGCTGTTAGTGGAATTGGAAACTTTAAAAGTCCTGGCATGGATGGTTATGGTGCAGGCTTTTACAAGGCTTATTGGCCTGTCATAAAGAGTGATGTTATCAATGTTGTCCAGGATTTTTTTTGCAACAAGTGAACTCTATAAACCATTCAACATCACACTTGTGACTTTAGTTCCTAAATGCAATTCTGCAAAAAGTGTTAAAGATTATAGACCAATAGATGGATGCACCACTTTTTATAAGATTGTGTCAAAAATTCAAACTGATAGACTAGGAGTTGGCATGCCTTCCATCATAAGTTAGACTCAAGCAGCTTTTGTAAAAGGCCAACAAATTCACAATCATATCCTTATGGCATATAAGCTTCTCAAGGGTTATGAGAGAAGAAAAGGTACTCCAAGAGTTATGATTCAACTTGATCTTCATAAAGCTTATGATATGTTGAATTGGAATGCTTTAAAAGTTATTTTATATGAAATTGGTATCCCACATCAGTTTGTAACCTGGATCATGGCTGGTACGTGTACTGTGTCCTACAAATTCAATGATGAAGGGGCCTTACTCCATCAGGAATATGCTGTTGATTCTCAAGGAGTGGAGGCCATGTTTCAATTTAAAGAAGGATCTTCTATGAACCCTCCCTATTTGGATCAAATTGCCACAACTTCCTTTGGATATTTGGGGAGTTAGGAGCTTGAACAAAATTGGCAGTGCCATAGGTACACCTCTTGTCACTAACGAATATACGACCCAAAAGCATCGGGTTTCATATGCCAGAATCTTAGTTGAAGTGGATGTAACGCATGACCTTGTAAAGGAAATTCCTATAAAGAGATTTGATGGCCAGATTATGCAGCAACCTGTGTGTAACACGGTGGGAGAACTGACTTTAGTTATGTTGCGGATAGTAAGAGTCGCCACCGACTTTTATTTTATCCAAAGGAAAGGCATAAAAGAACAGGAAAGACCTTTTTAAAAGATTTTTTGGTTCGGGGGGTAGGTTATGTAAAGGGAAGGTGTTAGCACCCTTTACATCCATGGTTATCCATGGGCTCTTAGTTACTTAGCTCACTTTAAAATGTTTTCTGAAAATGTAAAGTGTGTGAATAGAAATTTTCTTAAGTGTTTATAATGACCCATGTATGGATGCGTATAAACCTTTGTTTTGAAAATTTTTGTTTGAAATTGTGAAGTGTTTGAAAAGTTTTGAAGAATGAGCAAGTAACTATGAGGAACCTACCCTAAGTTTAAGTCTTTTCTGTTCTTGGATCCTTTAAGTGGTAAGACTATCCCTATTATTAATTAATAGGTAGTCATTACCTTGGATGTGTGGGACAAGTAAAGGGACATCTGTTTATTTAGTCAACTGTGGGGTGTATAAGCAATTCTTGGAGGGACTATCATCTTTATTCGAAAGGGACAAGATCATTACGAAGGCAACATTCGAAAGGGACTTGATCTTTTATTCATTAAGGGACTAGATGACTTTATTTTGAGGGACTTTTGCTTTATACACCCTACTTGACCTTTTTGATTAGGCAACATGAGAGGTATCCCTAAGGAGGTGATATGGCGATCAAAGATCGACTTACGTGTGTGAGTGTACAATTTTAATATTTATCTTTACATTTAAATGATCTAAATTAATTTTAAATTACAAGTATATTTACACTCCCTATTTACTAACCATAGCATAAAATAAATAATAAACATTATAAATAAATATTACACCAAGGAGCAATTACATAATAATAATTAAGCAAAATTAAATATAATAAGCAAAATAAATAAATAATTATAATTGGGTTAGTGAAATAATAATAATAAAAATAATCACAAGGTGGTTAGTAATAATAAAATATCATATAAACATAATTAATAATAATAATGATGAAATAAGCAAAAATATTATAATAATTAAGAGATTAAATTTTTATATAAACAATTATGTAAAGTTAATAAGAAAACATGAACAATTAATTATTAGAAAGTTTTGAATTATATGTAAATTATAAAAATTAAATTAATTATGAACATATTATGAAAATAAAATTATAATTACAAAGATTAAATTAGCAATTTTTAACATATTTTTAAACATATAATAAAATTATTTACATACAAAATTGAATTATAAACAATTTATGGAATATATGCATATTATGAAAATAAGATTAATTATAATTATATTTACAAAATTTCAATTATTTTAAACAAGATTATAAACAAATTATAAAAATATGTACATGATTAAAAAATAAGATTAAGTTATGAATTAGGGTTTTAGAAAAATATTTTTGATTTTATAAAATTAGGGTTGATATATTATTTAACCTAAATACAACTATTTTATACAAATCAAACAACATATATAATAAAATAGTTTTTTTTAACAAAATACAAATTTAGAATTTATATACAAGAAATAACATACATTATTATTTTTTAACATTTTATAATTTATTAAATTAATTAAACAAACAAGAATATGAATTAAATAAAAACAAGAAGAAATAGGGATAAAAAAAAAGAACACTTACCTGGGCTGGGAATTGAACCCAGCCCCTTTTGCTTCCAGGAACTCTAAGCCAGCAACATCCACCACCAGGCCAGCGCACGCAGGTGACCAAGGGAGAGGTAACATTGGTTTTGTTGTTGATTCCTGAAAATCAAAGAAAAAGAAAGAAAAACAAAAGGTCTGGGGGGATCGAACCCAGGACCTTCAAGCATCACACAAACACCTTAACCATTCCAGCTGGGAGAGCGCACCTGTTAACATAGCAACTATAATACATAATATATTATACCTAATAATTAAACTGAAAAACAAGCAAAAATTGGGAAGCCAGGATTTGAACACAGGTCATCTGGCTATACACGCGCGCTTCATACCACTGGGCCAAGCACAATGCTTGTGAAACAAAACAGAAATAAAAACATAATATTTTAAAACAAATTTTGAACTATGAGATTCGCGCGCAGGGTTCTTCTTCTTCCTCATATTTCCTGCGAAAACACCTGTGAATACACCTGCAAATTTTCCTACGAATTCTCACTTTCAAGAACCTACGAAAATTGTATCTCTCACAATGTGTAAAATTTCATCAAATTAAACATACAAACATGATCCTTGCAGTGAATACAGTCCAGCCATGGTTTTATTAGTCATTTATATTAGGTATTTCGTGAACCCCTAATTTGAAAGCTCTAACCCTAGCCATGGCAATTTTCGATTCAAGCCATGAACCTTTGAGTTAAATGTCCAGAAACATTCCTTGTAACCTCACAAACACAAAACAAATGTCAAATATACTTAAAACCAGTCATATGTATGAAATCGAAAAAAACATAAAGACATGAATATGATGCATTCGGCCATGGAGTTTCAATGCAATAATGGATGTTTTAGTGATCCAGAAACATTATATGACCCTCCAGGAACGATTTGCAACCTTTAGTTTGTCTTGAGAGAGGCTAGAAGTATCAAACCGAATTTGAGTTTTGGATGAAATTTTTGCAACTTGAAGATGATATGAGAGGCTGTGAATTCGTGTTCTCTCATTAGGTTTAAGTTATGTACTTATAGTGCAATGGATTAGGTCAGAAAAGATTGATCATTGTGTGAAAAAATTGATTAGAAAAGATTCAAAAAGATAAGGCTTTAAAATTCAAATATTCTTGTATGAACACCTTCTATTTCAAGCCAATCATCATGATTCTCTTACCACTTTGATACCAATCACTTTTATGAATTTCTAGAAGCTCAATCCCTTTTAAATCTTTGACTTTTATATTTTATTTTAATTTAAAATGATTTTAAATGAATTAAATCAAAATAAATAAAATAAAAATGATAAAAAATCTGATTTTTAGAGACTTGGGTCGTGCATGAGGTCTTGGTGTGGATTGGGTCATCATATGGCAAGCCCATTTAGAAAAAAATGGTTTTAAACCTCCATTTTCTTCATAAACCAACCAAAAATTTCCCAACTTTGCAAGGGCACACACCTTTCAATTTTAATGATATGAGGATGTTCTTGGAAATTTTGGAAAGCTTGAAGAGTCCTCTAACCAACCCCACTGGTTTCATGTCCATATCACTTACCATTCTCAAGTTATGCCCTTTTGAAGTTGTTGACTTTTTGTTGACTTTCAAAAGGACCTATAATGTCTTAGCTCATACCTTCCAAATGAAGCATTTTTGGGCTTGGCTTGTGAGACACAAAGTTGTATAGAATTCAATTTCCTTCAAAATGAGCTTTGGATGGAGATTTGGTGATGAAGCATGTGAAAGTTATGGCTGGTCAAAGTTCAGTTGACTTTTACTGAGGAAACCCTAATTTAGAAACTCCTGATTCATGATGATCTGAAATCTCCTTGATGAATCATGATCAACCCTTGATCAAATGATGAATTTTACTTCATATACTTGATGTTGACAAAAAATCATGAATTTTGACTTTGGTTTGACCACAGTTGACCTCAGTTTGACTTTTTAACTGCTTTGACTGATTTTGACTTATCTGATCATCTGACTGAGCAAACCTTTGAGAAAAGTCTTGAAACTTGTCATGGGGGTTCTTACACACATATAAGATGTTATGAAGCTCACTTGAAGTCTTGGAAGTTCATTTAGCCTGATTAAAGTCAAAAACCTAGTTTTGGATGCATTGCCTAGGAGGTGCATTGTCTGAGGGAGTTGTCAAATCTTCTGACTATTTGTGAACTTTGTGAACCTTGTGAACCATCATAAAATGTCTTGTGAACCTTGTGAACCTCATAAAGTGTCTTGTAGACTTCATGAACCTCATGAAAGGTCTTGTAAGTATTGTGAATCTTGTGAACCTTGTGAACCTCATAAAGTGTTTTGTAAACTTCATGAACCTCATGAAAGGTCTTGTGAACCTTGTAAACCTTCTTAGCACACAAAGTCTTGTATTGTGAGGGCAAATTTTGGGGTGCAACAGCTGCCCCTGTTCAATTTTCTGAAACATGAGGGGTTAGATTGGTATATGTGCCAGTCGTGACCTGGAAGGTTGAAGGGGATTGAACACAAAAGCCCAAAAATTTGCACTCACCGGTGCATAGAGTGATACTGATGACTAGTTGAGTATGCTTGAGTGGGCTTAAAGATGCCATTTGGAGAAAATTCTTCAGGTACATTTCTTTGAAGACAAAGCAGTCCAAAATATGAAGGTATAATGATAGCTTTCAGGAAGATAAACAACGTCCCGAGGTAATGATATGCTTTCAGAAGGATAACCAACGTTCTGAGGTAATAATATGCTTTCAGGAGGATAACAACGTCCTGAGGGAATAATATGCTTTCAGGAGGATAAACAACGTCCTGAGGTAGGGGTGATAGCTTTCAGGAAGATAAATAACGTCCTGAGGAAGTGGTAACCTTTGGGAAGATAAACAACGACCCAAAATAATAATATGCTTTCAGGAGGATAAAGCAGTCCTGAGGTAATGATATAACCTTTGGAAAGATAAACAACGGCCCAAGGAGATAATATGCTTTCAGGAGGATAAAGCAGTCCTGAGGGATTGATATAACCTTTGGGAAGATAAACAACGGCCCAAGGTAATAATATGCTTTCAGGAGGATAAACAACGTCCTGAGGTAATAATATGCTTTCAGGAGGATAAACAACGTCCTGAGGAAGTGGTAACCCTTGGGAAGATAAACAATGGCCCAAGGTAATGATATGCTTTCAGGAGGATAAACAACGTCCTGAGGTATAATGGTGTTAGCTTTCAGGAAGATAAACAACGTCCCGAGGTAGTGGTATGCTTTCAGAAGGATAAACAACATTCTGAGGAAATGATATGCTTTCAGGAGGATAAACAACGTCCTGAGGTAGTGGTGATAGCTTTCAGGAAGATAAACAACTTCGCGAGGAAATGATGTAACCTTTGGGAAGATGAACAACGGCCCAGGGTCAAAATATGCTTTCAGGAGGATAAACAACGTCTTGAGGAAATGATATGCTTTCAGAAGGATAAACAACGTTCTGAGGAAGTGGTAACCTTTGGGAAGATAAACAACGACCCAGGGTCAAAATATGCTTTCAGGAGGATAAACAACATCCCGAGGTAATAAAGTATAACTTTTGGGAGGATAAACAACGGCCCAATAGTCATGATTTGTTGATGCAATTTGTCTGCTGGAGAATTAACCTGAAAAACAAGATTATAACATCCTGCACAGTAACATTAGTTTATGCATTATGTATGATGCACTTAGGTAATGTATCATGTATATATGTGTATGTATGTTATGATGTAAATGATGTATGTATGAATCATGCAGCCTGAAGCGCCTGAATATCTTCGTATGACAACTGCTGGCCAGGGAAAATAAATCCCGATTTGTTGCTGAAGAATATGAGGAACTTGTTCCCGTTTTGTTTGATAATATAGTATAAATAACCTCCCGTCTTCGTTGATAGTAAGGTATCCATAACCTCCCATCTTCGTTCGATCGTAAGGTATCCATAACCTCCTGTCTTCGTTCGTCGTACTCTTATTGGAAAAATAAATTCCCGACTATCCGTATGAGGATTCCAGGGGAGATGTGACTCGAAGTATTTGTAAAGATGGATTTGCCCTACTGGGGGTCTTGTAGCTGTCTTGTAGGGATGAACCGGCGAAGCTTCGTTGAAATCCTTCCCTCGTTCGTCCTTAGTAAATATTATTACTGCATTTTCATGCATTTCTGGTAAACATCAATCATATTAAGCATTTTATGCATTTCTGGTAAATATCAATCATGGACGTTTCGCTTATGTAAATAGGGTAAAAGTAAATCTGGATTTAGAGGGAAAAGTAAAGCTGAACTTGAAAACAGAATCGTTTCAACTTCGAGAGTGTATAACCAATTGGATTTAGAGCTCCTGAGATTCTTAACTTTCCTGAATACCTTCCCAGAAATCCTCGTAGCTGGATCTGAAGACATGATACTGACACCTTCTGATACTACTGGCGTAGACAATTAGTTTCCACAATGGCTTCTCCTGAGAACTCCAAATCAAGGTAATATAACGAGAGGAATGTGTCTTCAAATTGTAATGGACCATATACGCTCCGACTACCAGATTTGAAAAGAAAGCATTGCCCCTTGGTTGAGGATGAATTGTCCCAAAAGGGAAGTATCTGAATGTAGTTACCTCAGGAGAACTAAGCAGAATGCCCCATAATAATATGCCCTTGACATCATGAACTTTGCAGTGTTACCCTTGGTAATTCAAATATATGAGAAGAGCTGCCCTTGGCTATTAAGCACTGTTGAACCTGGAACTGATTGCCCCGAATGATTTGAACAGTAACTTGGTATGCCCCTTGATTAGGAAACAATGACCATGCTGTCGCTCCCGACAAATGAAAATGATCAAATGAAGGTACAGACGCGAACGGTCGGCGAAGGGAACAATGAGAACACACAGCCGTGAACTCACTGGAGGTGAAAAGAGTCGCCAGCTAGGCATTTTTATCCCGGAGGAAAGGCAATGCTGCATAGACCTAGAAAGATACGGATAAGACGGTTTGCGAACCAGAGAGACTGAGAAAGGGGGTTGGTTACAACCTGGGAAGGTATTAGCACCCAGATTGTCCGTCGTACTCGACGGGATCCACGCTTAAAAGATTTGTGTTTTAAAGGGGTAGTGTCAGTGCAATCTGTGTATAAATGAGCTGGAAAGGAATGTACAGGTGTCAGTGTAAAAGAAATGTGATATGTGTAAATGTACAGTGTCAGTGTAAGAATAAGAGTGGAATGCTCAAGAATATGAGGCTAAAGAATGAAGCTGGAAGGAGGGGGAATGAACAGAGACTTTTGTTCGATAACCGTTAAGTTATGCCTACGTATCCTCTCGTGCAATGAGGAAGTCAGAACACCGTAGTTCGACCCAAAGAGACTGAAAGGATTGACTGGTGAACTGCTTGCAGTCTATGCTCAAGTGTATGATCTGTCTGGCACAGATGCTAACTGTCTTGCATTAGACGGAAGAAGCAAGTTCTCGGTTGTGAGTGAAGATGATGAGAAAAGAATCCCGAAGGAGACGATTATTGTTTGTTTTTGTGTTTTCAGTCTTTTATGACTTTTTGGAGTTTGTCATAAGATAATGAGCTTAAACCTAAATCAATGGATTTGGTAAACTCATCACATCATCCCTCTGATTAGGGGTAATGAGAATTACCTTAAGTGTGAAGTCAGATTCTCACACTTAATCACCTTTGATGTAGGGTTAAGATCACTAACCTACTTGTGATTAATTAGATGTTTTTGTGATTTTTGTTTAGTGTTAAGTAATGAGGTTAAGCCATAATCAGGGATTTAACAGGCTCATTACACTATCCTAAAAGAAGGATAATAGATGAGGGTGTTTAAGCTGAGGAAGGATCCTCAGCTTAATCCATGATTAGGGATTAAACCCATGACAGAACAAACCTTTGATTAAGTGGATTTTATTAATGATATGATGATGAAGTGTTTTTTATGATTTGTAAGACAACTTGAGGGGGACTTGTCCATTAACTTTAGGGTTAGTCCTTCTTAACCAATTAAGGAAGAATTAGAACCCTAATGCAAGGCCCAAGTTACAAGTGTAATGTCTTGATGATTATTAGATGGATTAATTAAGAGAGTTCAACACCTTAAGGGTCCAAGACTTAGGATTAAAGTTATACACTCCATCCTAAAAGAAGGATGCAGGTATGATCTTAATCACAAAGTCTTAAAACCTTGAGGGTTTAGTCCCTGATTATGAGGTGAGGGGAGGAGACTCAAAGAGAGACACAAAGGTAAAAACTATGGGGAGACTAATCAAAACCCTAATTCATTATCATGCTTGGTTGGTCCTAATGTTTGTGAGGTTTTCAAGAACAATCTTCAGATGAACCACCAGGAAGCAGATGAACAAGATCAAGAGAAGCAAAGTGACTTGCTTCATTCAAGAAGTCAAGTCACTTGAAGAAAGAAAGTGGGAGGAGGAAGAATGAGCAAGCTCAAACTCAAACACACATAAGAATGCAGCAAGGTATGCAAGAGAGATGAGAAGAAAAGTTATGAGAAGTGAAGGCAAATTCACTTCCCAAGTTTACTTACCACCTGAAATGTTAGAAGCAAATGCAATACAATGCTAAATGGAATGAAATGATATGATGCAAAGCAAAACCAGAAGCAATACACATGATGATTATGATGTTATGAGGTGCTGCAAACATGAGACAAGACAATGAGATGCTCATACAAAGTCAAGGGTGCAAATGATGCAAGCTAAGGAACATGAACAAACATGAAATGTTATGGAACATACAAGACAAATGACATGGCAAATATGCAATGCAATGATCAATGATGCTTTCTACATGTCTTAAGATGCCAAATGACTCATGAGAATGCACAAAATGCAATGGCAAGTCAAGTCATGCAAGGAAATGCAAGAATGATGCAAAGGGAAAGCCCAAATTAGGGTTCATGAAACAAACATCAAACACAAACCAAAAACAGAAGCAAACCCTAATATGAAAAATGGAAGATGGTACCTAAAGAAACCCTAGACCTATAATGATCCACTGCCCAAAGGGGAGCTCTCAACTCTCAACCAAACTCAAGTTATGAATTTTACAAGTTATTAGGGTTTTTTAGGGTTTGTAACAAAAGAAATGCCAATCAATTGGAAAATGTAAGATCAAATCTTGGCCTTGTTATCTTTGAAAGTACATGCCAAATGGAAAACAATGCAAAAAGAATCAATGTCTCAACCTTTACCAACAGACAGAAATGAATTTTTAAACACATGATCAAAATAATGCATCAAAAATGATTTAATTCAAATGAAAAATTCTTAAAATGCATCAAGATCAAAAAAGAAATTTGGTTTGAAGGTTGGACAATGTTTCTAAATGTCTTAGAACATTTCATGAATTTTTTTGTAATTTTTAAATACCTAAAAGTATTTTTAATTAATTAATTCTCATTAATCAATTAAAAATAATCTTTTAAATATTTAAAAATACTTTTTTAATGATAAAAAATAAAATAAAAATGTTTTTGTGTCATAAAAATTAATAAAACCTTAAAGAAAAAGTTTCATAATTTTTATGATTTTTTATCTATTTTAAATAAATGATACAAATTAAATGAAAATAAATGAATTAAAAATTGAATAAAAAGAGAAGTAATCAGATTGGACGCGTGAGATTGATTCTGGGGATAAATTCATTGACCACGCGCCACATCCAATGGTCCACGTTTGAACTGACTAAATTAAATAAATTAAGATTAATTAACCCTAACACGTGGATTAGGGTTAATCAAACACATCTGGGCCACTCAATCTGGAGGGAAGTCAACAAGTCAGCGCGTATCCACGGCCAGCATTCAAACTGTCATTAATTATGGGATTAAACCCTAATTACATTCAGGTGGCCGGAGAAGACCTCCGGTCATCTTCTCCGGCCAGAGGGTCACCTGAAAATCTTCAAGATCTCTCAAAACGCATCATAAATGAAAACTAAGCTATGGGAAATGATCTCCAACACCTCACGAACTAAACCCCTAACCTAAAACAAATTTATCTAACCTAAACAGGCTGAATCGAAGAAAACAAATTCTAGGGTTCGTGAGCTTCAAACAGCAATTAAATCCTCAAAACACATCCATTTCAAAAACTAAAAGCATCAGCATGATCAGGAGAGTATAAGGAACAAGTTTGTAACTAAAAAAGAGATTTCTGGAAAAAATTATTTGGAGCTACCTGAGATTTGCAACCTCTGATTTAGGAACTTTCAGGCCCTTTCTTTAAGTGCAAGCTGCTCCTCTTGGCCCCCCAAAGATGTCTGGATGCTCAAATGGAGTTTAGACTTGCTGGATGATGAGTTTCGAAGAGAACTGCTTCAGTTCAGTCAACAATGGCAGTTGAGATTCTGGCACTTTCAGGCTATGAGAGATGGTTGTTTGTGATCTATGAAGTGTGTTGAGAAGTTTGGCAAAGTTTGTTTTGATGTTTGTGGGCTATGGTGAGAATTGCAAGTGAAACTGCAAACTGAGGTGAGAGATGGCAGTGAGAGTTTCTGGTTGTTTCAAGCTCTGGTTCTTGATGCTTTGTGTTCTATGGATCAAGGTGAGATGAATGGAGGAAAAAGATTTTGTGTTTGCAGGCTGTGTAGAAGAATTCGATAGAACTTGCAAGTTGGGAGTTTTTTGTGTAAGTGATGAATGGTATGTTTTCAGCCTTGGTTGCTATGTGATATGGCTAGCAAAATGAATGAATAAACAATTCTGATTGGCCTCTTGATGTGACATGGCCTGCTATGATAGGTGAGTTGCTTTTTGCTCAAAGTCCACTTTTGTGTAAGATAGGGCATGGCATGATACTAGGCAAGGACAAGTTGGGTGCTGGTGCAGCAAAAGGTGAGGGAGAGGCTAGCCCAAAGTCAGCAGCCAATGTCATAAGTTGGTGAAGTAGTCATGAGTGAAAATGCAAGTTGGCTAGCTTTATGGTTTTCCATGGAAATGCCTTGTTACATGAACCAAACCATGAGCAAACTTGGTCCATTTCTGATTTTTGTGACTTAGAGAACATTCACATGCTGGTTTGTCATGAATTTGAGGCAGCAACCATGCATTGATTCAAGACTTAGCAAAATTTCCACTTGGTGCATAACTTGAAAAACAATGATTTTTGGCAACTTTGCATGGCCATAACTTTTGATCCATGAAGAGTTAGATCATGTTCTTGTACTTTTTGAAAAGGGAAAGATGAGATCTACAACTTTCATGACCAAAGTTTTTCCATTTGAAGCATTTTTGGATCAAGAATCAAGGCTTGAAAATTGACCTAAAATGATGCATTCTTGAAAAGTCAACAAAACCCAAAAAGTCAACTTTTGCAAAAACCCTAAATTCTTGATTTCCATGAACTTAAAACTTCTTCCATGATCAAATACAGATCATATACACTCAAAATGATGAAGACCACCCATTGGTTGGGTCATTGGGGGCCTCAGATGCCCTGATTTTACACTGACTTGTCTGAAAAGTCAACTCTTGATCAGATGACTTCCCCATGGAATTTCTTCATGAAAATTGATATGCATACTCCCTATACCATATAGAGATCAATGGAAACAAGAATGACCAAAAAATTTGGGGTTATGGCCTCTGAAACCAAAACCCTAATTTTCAGTCAACTGTGCAGTTCATCCTGGCTCTGCATCCACTCAAACCCTAATTCTTGTGATTCCTCTGCATTTTTGACTTTGTGAGGATGTAATATGACATAAGAACACACATGGACCCCTTTGAGTTGATTAGTGGCCTTTGGAATGGCTCAAGATGCCCTGAGGTTGCTCAGATCACAAACCCTAGGTGCAGATGCCTTAGAAACTGTCCAGTGAAACCAAATGAGACATGAGATGATGTGATTGTGTTTATGCATATGAGATGATCATAAGCCATGGTGTGAATGGGTGAGGGCAAATTTGGGGTGTTTACAGCTGCCCCTATTCAAACATGAGTTAGCTGTGCAGGTTGTAAGCGACGGCTTAACAGGCAAACAAGATAACTTGTGGTTGAATACCAAAGACAGTCCAAAATTTGCACTCACAGAAATGAAGAAGAAAAGGGATATAGATTGTAAAAGCAAATAAAGTATATTGTAAAGTATGGGCGACGGAGGACGACCGTCGAGCAGAGGACGACTGCTGGGTAAGGTGGTATGTGAAGCAAAGCGATGACGGGGACGGCTGACATGCTGGTAAAGTGTATAAAGCAATGACGGGGACGGCCGACATGCTGGGGATAAAAGGTAAAGCTAAGACGGGGACGGCCGACTAGCTGGGAAAACTAAGATAACATGATGGGGACGGCCATCAAGATAAAGTAGTAACATTCTCTGGGGATTGGTGAAGCATGACGGGGACGGCCATCAAGTTCACAAAGGTAAAGTAACCAACGATGGGGACGGCCATCGGGTTAAAAAAGAAAAGGGACCACGACGGGGACGGCCATCGGGTTAAAGAATAAATGAAATAAACAGATGATGGGGTACGGCCATCAAAGGTGAAGGACGATCACCTAGCAGGGGACGGCTGCTCTGTTGGGCATGAAAGAAATATGATGGGGACGACCATCAAAGGTGGAGGACGACCACCTGGCAGGGTACGGCTGCCAAAATATCAACGATGGGGACGGCCATCGGATAGAGAAGGTCAACGATGGGGACGGCCATCGGACGAGCATGATGGAGGACGACCATCAAGAAGTGGAGGACGACCACTCAGCAGGGGACGGCTGCTCTCAAAGTTTATCATAACACAGGACGAGTGTTAGACAACTAAAATCAACAATGGGGGCGGCCATTGGATAAAGTGATGAAGGACGATCATCAAAAGGTGGAGGACGACCACCTAGCAGGGGACGGCTGCTAAAATCAACGATGGGGACGGCCATCGGATGAGCATGATGGAGGACGACCATCAAGAAGTGGAGGACGACCACTCAGCAGGGTACGGCTACTCTCAGAGGTTTATCATAACACAGGACGAGTGTTAGGTAAAGGGAAATTTGTTGGCGATCTACTGGGGAGATAGTAAACACGGACGAGCGTTTACATCCAAGAAACAAAAGGTATAAGTGTTTGGTATTGTGTATAGATTAAAGATGCGGACGAGCATCCTTAAGACTATGATACGGACAAACTGACACGTGCTCAGAGCTGATGATACGGACGAGTATCGACTGGTTAACAAGGAACACGGACGAGTGTTGCATCTGAAAGTATCCTTCTGGGGAATAGTAGACACAGACGAGCATCCATATTCACGAAGACATAAGTGTTTGACACGGTGTATGGATTAAAGATGCGGACGAGCATCCTTAAGACTATGATACGGACGAGTATCATGTAGAAGCAAACATTAGACGCAATGTTCTGAGATGATGGTACGGACGAGTACCAACTGGTTAACAAAGAACAAGGACTACTGTCGAATCTGCGGGGATATACATGGTGTATATAAGATACGGACGAGTATCTGAGTAGGTGTACCAATGAGTAGTGAGTATTGTATATGAGTGTTTATCTGCTAGGGGGAGTGACACGGACGAGTGTTGAAAAAGAAAAGTATAATATGATCAAGTACATGGGTTGTAAAAGCGTAAGCGACTGCGCTGGGGATATGACACGGACGGGTGTCGAGAAAAGTATATATGTGAGTATAGGCGACCACACTGGGGATATGACACGGATGGGTGTCAAGAAAGTGTATAGGTATATGTAAGTGCAAAGAGGGTGTCTTTGGCTTTCTGCTGGTGACACGACACGGACGAGTGTCAGGATGTATCTGCAATACTGGTGATCTTGGTTTGTAAAGTGTATTCAGGCAACCTGCTGGGAAATGATGATACGGACGGGTATCAAAAAGGAGATATGCACTGGTGTTTGTGATATGGGGCAACTGCTTTTGCTGGGACTCTGATGGGGATTTCTGTACAATGATGATGAGCGGGTTTATTATTCACAAGTGTTCAATTCACAACATGACTTATGATTATGCTATGCATTTGATTTTTGCCGTAATGCTCCGTATTGGACGGAATGCTACGCTCTGAGGGGACAGTATGATGCGAATGCTATGATTATGCAAAGAGGCACAGATTCGGGACTCGGATCCCGTTGCCGCGAAGATCCCTGGGTGATCTGCTGAGGAAGACATCCCAGCTGGGGATGAGGTCACTGGTAGATCTAATGATGCACCTGCTTGGGGATATAGGTCATTGGTTGACATATCCTTATAACACGGGACCCAGCTGGGGTTTGTAGAAGCTTTCTGTACTCTGTTGCGATCTTCTATGCGCCGCTCTTCTGGATAGAGGCTGGAGCTCTGTGGGGATGATTCCCTGATTTGTACTCAGCTGAGGGCGAGATGACAACTCGGCTGGGGAGAGAGAGAGGCATCACTGAAAGATCTCCCTAGAAAATCTGTTACGGTGACTTCTTGACTCCGCCGGGGATAAGGGCATCTTCTGTGACACCTGCCCATTCTGATGGGGATAAGTAATAAGCGGCCAACTCAGCTAGGGAATTGTGAGAGGCAACTCAGCTGGGGATAGAGCATTCCCGATGCTGTATGTTGATTTGGCAACTTGCTGGGGAAGTGGGCACCTCCCAGGGCCATGTGAGTTGACAACGATTCGTCAGTTTGCTGAGACGTAACTCGCATGCCCCAGGTTGCATTCTGGATACCTGCAATCCTGCAAAGATAAGGAAACGCACGAAAAGGTCCCGAGGTACCCCTTACTGGATTCCGTCATAGGAGACAAGTACTTTCGAGAGTAAGTATATTCCCTGTAAGCATGTGTTTTTATTTTTAGAGAGAGGCATCTGTACTTATGCAATTGTATTTTTAGAGATATCAGACAACTCTTTGCAAAACATAAATGTAAAAACGAAACATGACTGAAAATTCGACTTTATTAATTTGTGTGCCCTGAATTGGCAAGATACAGTCAGAGAAACATATCTCCTGAAATGAGGAGATTGTTACAAATTGAGAAATAAAGTGTTGGCGGTGTTGATGACGCTTTGAGGAGCTTCCTCTTCCGCTATGACTCGTATGACAATGACGTTCTTCTCGTCTTGCTTTCTGGAGAGAGTTGAGTCTAATTGAAGCTTGATCCTTTAGAGCTTACCAAGTTGCAGGTGATACAGACGAATTCAGAATGCAGTTGTTCGCTTATCCCCTTATTTTGCATGGATCGCCCTTTCGGGTTTTCAATCCATCGGGATACCCATTTTTGCCTGAGCTGTCCAATGCGGCTTTTCAACTCAGCGGGTGTACATCTTTGCTTATTTCCCTTATTTTTGCCCGAGTCTTTTATTCTGTTTTTGACTCGCCGGGATGCCCTATTTTTGCCCGGACTTACATTCTGTTTTTTATGTCCAGCGGGTCATTTTATGCGAAGTATTTTTTAACTGCATCTGAATTCACAGGGGACGGGAAATCTTCACCATCCATGGTGCTGAGCATCAGTGCTCCACCAGAGAAGACTTTCTTCACAACAAATGGTCCTTCGTAATTTGGAGTCCATTTGCCCCTGTGGTCTGTATGAGGAGGGAGGATTCTCTTCAACACAAGATCTCCCACCCGGTACTCTCGGTGCCTGACTTTCTGATCGAAGGCTCTCTTCATTCTTTTCTGATATAGCTGCCCGTGGCAGATTGCAGCCAATCTTTTCTCTTCGATCAGATTTAGTTGTTCGTATCGGGCCCGAACCCATTCTGCTTCACTCAGCTTAACATCCATCAGTACCCGTAGGGAGGGTAGTTCAACTTCAACCGGTAGGACTGCTTCCATACCATACACAAGCTGATATGGCGTTGCCCCAGTGGATGTTCTGATTGACGTGCGGTACCCATGCAAGGCAAACGGTAGCATTTCATGCCAATCTTTGTAAGTGACTACCATCTTCTGCACAATCTTCTTGATATTCTTGTTTGCTGCCTCAACAGCGCCATTCATCTTTGGCCTGTAAGGAGAAGAGTTGTGATGTTGGATCTTGAAGTCCCGGCATAATTCAGCCATCATTTTGTTGTTGAGATTGGAACCATTATCAGTAATGATTCGCTCGGGCACTCCATACCGACAGATGATATCTCTTTTCAGAAATCTGGCTACCACTTGCCTGGTGACGTTTGCATATGAGGCTGCTTCAACCCACTTGGTGAAGTAATCGATGGCGACCAGGATGAATCTGTGGCCGTTCGAAGCAGTTGGCTCAATCTTGCCGATCATGTCAATGCCCCACATGGCAAAGGGCCATGGTGAAGACATGATGTTCAGGGGATTGGGAGGCACATGCACCTTGTCTGCATAAATCTGGCATTTATGGCATTTTCTGGCGTAAGCACAACAGTCTGCATCCATTGTGATCCAGTAATAGCCTGATCTTAACAACTTCTTAGCCATGGCATGCCCTCCTGCATGGGTACCAAAGGATCCTTCGTGCACTTCATGCATCAACAAATCTGCTTCTGTCTTGTCAACACATCTGAGGAGTACCATATCAAAGTTCCTCTTGTATAAAGATCCATCAGTGTTCAGAAAGAAACTTCCAGCAAGCCTTCTTAAAGTCTTTTTATCATTGGAAGATGCCCCAGGTGGGTACGTTTGATCCTCCAAGAAGCACTTGATGTCATGGAACCAAGGCTTATCATCTTTAGCAATATCTGCTGCAAATACATATGCTGGTCTATCAAGTCTCGATACTGAAATCTGAGGTACAAAGTTAGCAGCTTGAACTTTGATCATGGATGAAATGGTAGCAAGAGCATCCGCAAACTGATTCTCGTCCCGAGGGATATACTCAAGCTTGACTGTTGTGAAGAAAGTCAATAACCTTCTTGTATAATCCCTGTAAGGTATCAGATGATCCTGGTGTGTATACCATTTGCCGTTGGTCTGATTGATTACCAAAGCTGAATCTCCGAATACGGTCAATGTCTTGATCCTGAGGTCAATGGCTTCCTCAAGACCCATAATGCAAGCTTCGTATTCAGCTTCGTTGTTAGTGCAGTTGAAAGTGAGCTTTGCCGAGAAAGGCATGTGAACCCCTTTAGGTGTAATGAGTACTGCACCAACACCACGGCCATTCATGTTGACAGCCCCATCAAACATCATAGTCCATTCTTCTTCTGGGTCAGGCCCTTCAGTGCGAATAGGCTCTTCGTGATCTTTTGCTTTAATGAACATGATGTCTTCATCAGGGAAGTCGAACCTCATAGGCTGGTAATCATCAATGGGCTGCTCAGCAAGATATTCAGATAGTACACTGCCCTTGATGGCTTTCTGAGATGTGTACTGTATGTCGTATTCTGTGAGAATCATCTGCCATCTTGCAACCCGTCCGGTAAGAGCTGGCTTCTCGAAAATGTACTTAACTGGATCCATTTTTGAGATCAATAGAGTAGTATGGGTCAACATGTACTGTCTCAGTCGGCGAGCAGCCCACGCTAAAGCACAGCAAGTTTTCTCGAGCAGTGAATAACGCTGTTCACAGTCGGTAAACTTTTTGCTTAGGTAGTATATTGCATACTCTTTTCGACCAGACTCGTCATGCTGACCTAGTACACACCCCATTGATCCTTCTAATACTGTCAAGTACATGATCAGAGGTCTTCCTTCAACTGGCGGCATGAGGATTGGAGGTTCCTGTAAGTATTCTTTGATCTTGTCAAAAGCTTTCTGGCAGTCTTCGTTCCACCTGACCGTTTGCTCCTTTCTTAACAGCTTGAATAAGGGTTCACAAGTTGCTGTAAGGTGAGATATGAACCGTGAAATGTAGTTCAATCGACCTAAGAACCCTCGAACTTCTTTCTCAGTTTTCGGTGCAGGCATTTCTTGAATAGCTTTGACTTTATCTGGGTCAACCTCAATCCCTTTCTCGCTTACAATAAAGCCCAGCAGCTTACCGGATCGTACCCCGAATGTGCATTTGTTGGGGTTCAGCTTCAGTTGGTACTTTCTCAGACGCTTGAACAACTTCAGCAGATTCACCAGATGGTCTTCCTCTGTAAGGGACTTGGCGATCATATCATCCACATAACATTCGATTTCCTTATGGATCATGTCATGAAACAATGTTACCATAGCCCGTTGATACGTTGCGCCAGCATTCTTCAGTCCGAATGGCATCACTTTATAACAGAACGTGCCCCAAGGTGTGATGAATGTTGTCTTCTCCATGTCTTCAGGTGACATCTTGATCTGATTGTATCCCGAAAATCCATCCATGAAGGAGAATACCGAGAACTGAGCCGTGTTATCCACCAATACATCAATGTGAGGTAATGGGAAGTCATCTTTCGGGCTGGCTCTGTTCAGATCCCGGTAATCAACACACATTCTTACCTTGCCGTCCTTCTTAGGCACAGGCACAATATTAGCGACCCACGGCGGGTAGCTAGTCACAGCAAGGAACCCGGCGTCCCACTGCTTTTGTACCTCTTCCTTGATTTTCATAGCCATGTCTGGGCGAGTACGGCGCAGCTTCTGTTTGACTGGTGGGCATTCCTCCCTCAAAGGCAGCTTGTGCACAACTATATCGGTATCCAACCCTGGCATGTCCTGATATGACCAGGCAAACACATCAACATACTCTTGAAGCAGATCTATCAGTTGCTTCTTCACTGAGTCTTGCAGGCAGGCCCCGATCTTGACTTCTTTCACATTTTCCTCTGTACCAAGATTAATCACTTCAACCTCCTCCTGATGAGGGGTAATAACCTTTTCCTCTTGTCTTAACAACCTGGCTAGCTCTTCAGGAAGCTCGTATTCTTCTTCAACCCCTTCGTCAGCTTGATTGATCGGATTGTCAAAGTCATACGATGTCATAGCTGTGCTGTTGTCGGTGCTGTCTGGAAGGCACTCTCTGCAAGGGTTAAGTCGGTTCATTTTAGTGATTGATTTTAATCTTGCTTTAGAAAAAAGTGAAATGAAGTTATCATTTTGAAAACACCGCCATTTATTTTTGTACAAAAAGAAAAATGGAAAAACAGTGAGCAAAAAAGAAAAAGACTCGTTTGCAAAAAGATTGTCTGATATTTCATTAATTTAATCTTGTTTGCACAAAAGTACAGATGGCCCTGGTTACAAAATGAGTCTTGTCATCTTGGGCAAGATGCAAGACTTGGATGCATGCTATAAAAATTACAGGAAATAATAATTACTCTGCTCGAGTAACACTTATAATTCCCTGGGAAGACCAGTTCGAGACACTGCTCCCCGGGACCTTTGGACGAATCCAATTCTCCAGGTTGCGCTCCTCTTCCAGCTCGTCTTCCAGACAGTTGATAGCATCGGGGGTTAGCATTCCCCCACTGACAAATCCTGGCTCTGCAGCAGCCTTTGCTTGATGTTGAGTTGGTCTGTAACCCAACCCAAATTTGTCTTTCTTCTCCTCCACAGATAAGACCTTGCCCCAGCCTAGGGCAGTTCCTTCTTCAACAACCTTCCGGGCTTGTTGATAAGACGACATCGGGGTACCAGATACAGCAGATGCTTCATTCACATTCAACGCTTCAAACCCCTGGCTCATTGTTTCATGGATCTCTCCATCCATTTCAATGTACTTGTAGGTTGCCAGGTGGCTGACAAAAATGTCCTCCTCTCCACAGATTGTGACAACTTGACCTTCCCACTCAAATTTTAACTTTTGGTGAAGGGTAGACGTTATAGCGCCAGCGGCGTGAATCCAGGGTCTACCCAACAAACAGCTGTAGGCGGGCTGAATGTCCATCACATAAAAGATAGTTTTAAAGGTCTGTGGGCCAATTGTCACAGGCAGCTCAATCTCTCCCAGAACCGATCTCTTTGAGCCATCAAAAGCTCTAACCACCAGGTTGCTGGGTCTCAATGCCAATCCATCATATTCTAACTTCACCAGAGCCTTCTTTGGTAAGACATTCAGGGAGGAACCTGTGTCCACCAGCACATGAGAAAGGACAGCTCCTTTGCATTCCATGGTTATGTGCAAGGCTTTGTTGTGATTGCGACCATCCACTGTCAGGTCAGAATTGGTAAACCCTAGCCCATTGCTAGCAGTGACATTTCCAACAACGGTTTCCAATTGGTTGACAGTAATCTCCTCGGGCACGTAAGCTGCGTGCAGTACTTTCAGTAGTGCATTCCGATGGGCTTCGGAGCACATAAGCAGAGAGAGGATGGAGATTTTGGATGGCGTCTGGTGAAGTTGATCCACAATTTTGTAATCACTCTTTTTGATGATCCTCATAAACTCATCAACTTCCTGATCGAATGGAGTTTTCAGGGCTTCTTTGGCAGCTGGGTCTTCCTGCACCGGTCCTTTACCCTTTGCCTTGGCAGCAGCTTCTGCTTCGGCAGTAGGTCTTTGGACTTGTGAAGCAAAGAGACGTCCGCTTCGTGTGAAGCCTCCGCCTCCGCCCACATTGTCAATTTGTGGTGCAGGTGTTGATGTTTCAAGAGTGATTCTCCTTCCCTCGCAGTACAAGTCAGAGCCATAGTGCCAAGGGATGGCCCTATTGCTTTCATATGGTACTGGTCCAGGCACCGTGACAGTGACTGGACTGATTGCTGCTGCTGAAGGGACTGTTATTGTTTGTGGATCATAAAAGATTGTAACTGGTGCTCTGGCGGGAGCAGCACCTTCTGAATGGTAGGCAGAATTATTTTCAGGATCGTAGAATATGGTAACAGTGGAGACATCTTCATGATTGATTGCTGGTGTTGTAGGAGGTACTGTTGGAAGGACTGTTGTTGTTGTTGATGGAGATTCGAAATGGAATGAAGCTGAAGTTGTAGCAGGAGGAACTGTTGAAAACTGATCATTTGGGAGGACAGATGAAGTACTTGCTGATGTTGCTGATGAATTGTTGGGAACAATTGTTGCTGTATTTGTAGGAGGATCTGAAACCATTGCTGATGAAGTCGTCGGGTTTGCCGGGAATGATGTAGTGATCTGCAGTAAGCCACTCTGAATAAGGCTGTCAATGCCGTTCCTCAAGTCTTCACACCCATTCCAAGAAATATTGCAGTAGGGGCACCCTAGTTCACACCCCGGAAATATATTGTTTTCACGGAGTTGAGCTTTGATTTCTACCAATGGTGTCCTGATCTGATCCACACTGGTTATGAAATAAGACGGTGTGTCTTCTTCAATTGCGTTAATACGGGGACCACCATGGTGTGGCATTGGGTTTTTGTTGACGTTGGGCGGAGGTGCAAAGTTCAAAGCCTTGGAGTCTACCAAGTCTTGTACCTTCATATGCAGAGCCCTGCATTTTTCTGTACTGTGACCAGGCGCGTTTGAGTGAAAAGCACACCTAGCATTGGAGTCATGGTTTCTTGGTAGACTATTGGGGTCCGGAGGTGCCAACGTTCTTAGCTCAACCAAGTTGAGTTTCAGAAGTTGTGGCAGCAAGGCAGCATACGGCATTGGGATCGGGTCGATCACTCTGTTAGCTTGGGATGGCCTTTGTTGAAATGGCCTCTGTTGATTGTTGTTGCTATTGTTGTTGTTGTTGTAGTTGTTTCTTGGAGGATATTGATTCTGATGATACTGAGGTTGTTGTTGGAAGTTTTGTTGCGGAGGTTGGTAGACTGGCTGAGGATGAGCTGGAGCAGGAATGGTGACTGCTGCTATTGTTCTTGGAACATATTGGGGCCTACCCCTGTTGGTATGAATGGCATTGGTCTCGCCAGCTCTTCTAGGGCCTGCAAAAGGCTTTCTTGTACCACTGGACGAACTGGCACCATTATCAGATATCTTACCCATCTTTAATAGGCTTTCAATTCTCTCCCCGGCTATAACAACATCTGCGAAGCTGGTGGAAGAGAAAGCAGCTAGCCTATCAATATAGGTTCCCTGAAGGGTATTCATGAACATATCAGCCATCTCTCTTTCAGACATAGGTGGCTGGACAGCAGCAGCAAGCTGTCTCCATCTTTGAGCATATTCTCTGAAGCTCTCCCTTGATGATTGTGACATCCCCATTAGGAGGGTTCTATTGGGTGCCATATCCAGATTATACTGATACTGTCTGATGAAGGCCTCTGCCAGGTCCTTCCAGCATCTTACAGTTGCTCTTGTCAGATGGGAATACCATTCCCTTGATGCTCCAGTCAAGCTATCTTCGAAGTAGAACATCCACAATTTCTCGTCCATGGTGTAAGCTTTTAATCTTCCGAGAAAAGATTGCAGATGGGTCCGGGGGCATGAAGTCCCATTATATCTTTCGAAACAAGGAGGCTTGAACTTATGAGGGATCCTGACCCCCTCTACTAAACCCATGTCCATGACATCGAACCCCAAAGAATTTTGAGATTCCAAGGACCTCAACTTCTCAGCTATTTCTTCCAACCGTCTATCATAAGTTTCCTCTCCAGCACCCATGACCGTAAACTGATCCTCCTGAGGATCCTCTTGAAGTACTCTGGCTGCAGTAGCTGTTCCTTGAACGTTTGCAGGAATATGAATCTCAGGATGTAGGTGTGGACCAAACACAGGGGGGTTAACATGTGGTTGCACCCTTTCATTGTTACTGGTGCCAGCAGTTCCCACATGGGGGTCATCTTGAGTTCTCCCCTCTACCAGAACTCTAAGCCTCTCCTGGCTTTGAGCTAAATTATTCATCACTTCCATGAACTGAGTTATTTGGGTTCTCATCTCCACCCTTTCATTAGCCATCTGGGTTCTGGCCTCATTGAGGTCTTGCTGCAACTGGTCCATCTGGATGCCCGGAAGGTTGTTTCTTGTAGGGTACCTGTGTGGCCTGTTGAGAGGGAAAAGCCTGCGGCGAGCAATAATTCCTGAATGTCACAACAGAGGTTAGAAACAATAAAACAAAACCTACAAAACAAACAAAAGGGTTAGTATGCAATGCAGTATGCTTATTTGCTATCAAGGTATCCGGCTTGGTCTTCAGTTTTGACCCGTCCAGACCCTTGAAGATGATGCTGTTGAAGTTGCTTTTGAGGTGAACCCAGATGGAAACAAACACAAATATATTACAAAGGTAAAATAATACAAATTGTTCATTTTTTACAACACTAGCCCTCTAAGGGGTCAAAGATACATCACCAAAAAGCAAAAGTACATGGAAAAGGAACAACAACAAGCAAATAATCAGACTCCAAGGCCAAACTCATCCTCGCGAACTTCCTTAAGAAGTGCTTCGGTCACAGGATCAGCCGGATGCTCCGTAAGATTCCTGATGAGAAGGTTTCTTGTTGCAACAGCTGCAGTCAACTTCTTGTTCTGGCTTTGGTCTTTGGATTTCTTCACCCCAGCTTTGATTTTTAACTCTGAAATTTCCTCCTGGGCTGCTGCCAGGGCTTTTTCCATCTGCTCCATCTTATCTTGAACTCTCTTGTCTTCTAGAGTACGGGCTTCAGTGATCCGGACCCACCTGGCCTGACTCTCTTTCAAGTACAAGTCTGTCCTTGCTCTTTGGAACTGGGCTTCTTTACAAGCATTTTTCAGAATCTGCTCACCAGCTTTAGACTTGTTGATATAGTCTCCAGACTTCTCAATCTTAGTCAAGTGTTCCACTCTCAGCTTCTCCAATCTTTCAATCTCCCTTATACCTTCACTCCTCTCCCTGAGGGTCTTCTGCAGGGCTTGGGATAGCTTCTCATTTCTTTCTTTCAAGCCTTCAAACTCTTCCAAACTGACAGTAGCAGGGGGTGGTGCTGATGATGACTCAGGCATGTCTTTGATGGTGAAGGGCAATCCTGAGATTTGGGCCCTAGCATAGGACCACTCATGATATTGGGCTGATGCCACATTATTGCACTTCCCCAGAATGGTGATTCCCTTGGTTTGAACATGATCCCAGGCCCAGGCAGCCTGCCTAACAACAGTCAAACTGATCTTATTCTCACAGTAGAGGGTCTCAACCAGGTCTTGTTCCCTAGGAGCATGAACCAGTGCATAGCCTAATTGCCTCTTGAACAGCAGGGGGTTGTAGTTGATACTTCCCTTAACTCCTACCAAAGGTACATTGGGAAAGTGCCCACAGCTTGTGATCATATCTCTGCCTTTGGTGCTCTGAGTGCACCATCTGATGTCTGCTGCAGTGAGAGTAGTGAGCCTCTTAGCCCAGTTGCTTTGCTGATGAGGATTCAGGAATGCATCTGTCCTGGGTAGATGCTTGAGAAGCCAAGCATGGAATAGTGGAGCACAACACCTCACTAGCTTACCCCTCTGTTTCTCATTCCTCTGATGTACTGAGTAATAGAGGTCACCCAACAAGGTTGGCACTGGGTTCTTCAGGATGAACAGGTGGATGGCATTCTTGCTGATGAATCTGGGCTCATCTGCAAACAACACAATTCCATATACACTCAAGGCCAACAATGCACAAACAGCTTTCCAATCCCCCAGGGAGGCCTTCAAACTAGCTTGAGAAATCAGGAAGTCCAGATGAAAACCAGGGATCCCAGCTTTAGAGGTCATATGCTGCTCAATCAAAGCAGGTTCCAGGTGCAAAGCTCTTGCTATCTCTCCATTGCTGGGAAAGACCATTTCAGGGTTGAAAGGAATTTCTCTCTTGATAGGCAAACCAACCAAAGATGCATATTCTTCTAAGAGAGGTCCCAACTGAAAGTCTTGAAAGGTGAAACACCTCAATGGGGGGTCATAGAACTGGATGCAGGTATGGATTAGGCTCCTCTGAGATGGGTCCATGTCTATAACCAAGTCAAGTATATCCCCATAATGCTCCCTGAACAGAGGTATGTGATCTGGGGTCATCAGGGTTTGGACCCTCCTGATGTCTGACAAGTCTGGTTGGAAGAAATGATAGGTGATATTGCTTTTCTTTGGAGCCATGATGCTGAAGACTGGGTAGAGTGCTGATGACAATGCTGAAGTAGAGAAAACCACTGACTGGCTGGTGCTGAAGCAGACAGCTAAACTGAAGCAGATGCTGGTGAAGATGGGTCAAAGCTGCAGATGGGGTCAAAACCAAAACCTGATGAAAATGGATACCCTGAAAAACAAATAGGCACATGTTAATATGATGCAATGAGGATGTATGCAAATGATATGCAAAGGGTTTGTGACTGAGCTGGATCTGGGTAAACTGCCTTGGTATAGATCCATGTGTGTTCAAGAATTCCAGATGGAGGTCTAAAAATCCAGTAACCAAGGTGGGGGACTCAAATAAAGAGCCACATGTCCAGGGTTTTAGATTCACGAGAACTATCCAACATGGAGCATTCTTAACAAAGTCAAAGTAACAGGGTATTCTGAGGTCAAGGTACCTGCAAACCTGTAAATAGCCCAACCCCCTCACAGGTAGTGATCTAGAACAAGGATCCTCAGACTTGGATCAGTTATGAGAAGTGTAAACACCTCTAACCCGGAGGTACAGTGTTTACAATAACCATAACAATTCCTCCTCTAATTCACCTCAATTTCTGAAGGTCAATACTAAAAGGTCATCCAGACTTAGCAGGCTTCCCAGATCCCCCTAGCACTACAGGAAATCCGTAGCACAGAGTTCTCAAGAAGAAACCCATATCTGAACCGTGTTTCATATTCCCGCACCAGACCGAAATGGAATGGGAAAGAATATGATTCACTCTAGCCTAGGTGTCACTCAGGTCCCAGGTATAGGACCTTAACTCTCAATGAAATACCCACCCACCAAAACAAGAAACCAGATCCAGCCAGCAACAATGATAGTATGATATAAATAAAAGCAATAAAGAGAGCAGTAAAGTAACTGTACATAAAGCAATAAACAAAAATAAATACAAGCACAAATAAGCACATAACACCCCAGTAAACACAAATCAAACAAGCGCTAGGAGGAACCCACGAAAAGAACCAGAAGCCCTGGTTGCAGTACAAGGATCCCCAGCAGAGTCGCCAAGCTGTCGCTCCCGACAAATGAAAATGATCAAATGAAGGTACAGACGCGAACGGTCGGCGAAGGGAACAATGAGAACACACAGCCGTGAACTCACTGGAGGTGAAAAGAGTCGCCAGCTAGGCATTTTTATCCCGGAGGAAAGGCAATGCTGCATAGACCTAGAAAGATACGGATAAGACGGTTTGCGAACCAGAGAGACTGAGAAAGGGGGTTGGTTACAACCTGGGAAGGTATTAGCACCCAGATTGTCCGTCGTACTCGACGGGATCCACGCTTAAAAGATTTGTGTTTTAAAGGGGTAGTGTCAGTGCAATCTGTGTATAAATGAGCTGGAAAGGAATGTACAGGTGTCAGTGTAAAAGAAATGTGATATGTGTAAATGTACAGTGTCAGTGTAAGAATAAGAGTGGAATGCTCAAGAATATGAGGCTAAAGAATGAAGCTGGAAGGAGGGGGAATGAACAGAGACTTTTGTTCGATAACCGTTAAGTTATGCCTACGTATCCTCTCGTGCAATGAGGAAGTCAGAACACCGTAGTTCGACCCAAAGAGACTGAAAGGATTGACTGGTGAACTGCTTGCAGTCTATGCTCAAGTGTATGATCTGTCTGGCACAGATGCTAACTGTCTTGCATTAGACGGAAGAAGCAAGTTCTCGGTTGTGAGTGAAGATGATGAGAAAAGAATCCCGAAGGAGACGATTATTGTTTGTTTTTGTGTTTTCAGTCTTTTATGACTTTTTGGAGTTTGTCATAAGATAATGAGCTTAAACCTAAATCAATGGATTTGGTAAACTCATCACATCATCCCTCTGATTAGGGGTAATGAGAATTACCTTAAGTGTGAAGTCAGATTCTCACACTTAATCACCTTTGATGTAGGGTTAAGATCACTAACCTACTTGTGATTAATTAGATGTTTTTGTGATTTTTGTTTAGTGTTAAGTAATGAGGTTAAGCCATAATCAGGGATTTAACAGGCTCATTACACTATCCTAAAAGAAGGATAATAGATGAGGGTGTTTAAGCTGAGGAAGGATCCTCAGCTTAATCCATGATTAGGGATTAAACCCATGACAGAACAAACCTTTGATTAAGTGGATTTTATTAATGATATGATGATGAAGTGTTTTTTATGATTTGTAAGACAACTTGAGGGGGACTTGTCCATTAACTTTAGGGTTAGTCCTTCTTAACCAATTAAGGAAGAATTAGAACCCTAATGCAAGGCCCAAGTTACAAGTGTAATGTCTTGATGATTATTAGATGGATTAATTAAGAGAGTTCAACACCTTAAGGGTCCAAGACTTAGGATTAAAGTTATACACTCCATCCTAAAAGAAGGATGCAGGTATGATCTTAATCACAAAGTCTTAAAACCTTGAGGGTTTAGTCCCTGATTATGAGGTGAGGGGAGGAGACTCAAAGAGAGACACAAAGGTAAAAACTATGGGGAGACTAATCAAAACCCTAATTCATTATCATGCTTGGTTGGTCCTAATGTTTGTGAGGTTTTCAAGAACAATCTTCAGATGAACCACCAGGAAGCAGATGAACAAGATCAAGAGAAGCAAAGTGACTTGCTTCATTCAAGAAGTCAAGTCACTTGAAGAAAGAAAGTGGGAGGAGGAAGAATGAGCAAGCTCAAACTCAAACACACATAAGAATGCAGCAAGGTATGCAAGAGAGATGAGAAGAAAAGTTATGAGAAGTGAAGGCAAATTCACTTCCCAAGTTTACTTACCACCTGAAATGTTAGAAGCAAATGCAATACAATGCTAAATGGAATGAAATGATATGATGCAAAGCAAAACCAGAAGCAATACACATGATGATTATGATGTTATGAGGTGCTGCAAACATGAGACAAGACAATGAGATGCTCATACAAAGTCAAGGGTGCAAATGATGCAAGCTAAGGAACATGAACAAACATGAAATGTTATGGAACATACAAGACAAATGACATGGCAAATATGCAATGCAATGATCAATGATGCTTTCTACATGTCTTAAGATGCCAAATGACTCATGAGAATGCACAAAATGCAATGGCAAGTCAAGTCATGCAAGGAAATGCAAGAATGATGCAAAGGGAAAGCCCAAATTAGGGTTCATGAAACAAACATCAAACACAAACCAAAAACAGAAGCAAACCCTAATATGAAAAATGGAAGATGGTACCTAAAGAAACCCTAGACCTATAATGATCCACTGCCCAAAGGGGAGCTCTCAACTCTCAACCAAACTCAAGTTATGAATTTTACAAGTTATTAGGGTTTTTTAGGGTTTGTAACAAAAGAAATGCCAATCAATTGGAAAATGTAAGATCAAATCTTGGCCTTGTTATCTTTGAAAGTACATGCCAAATGGAAAACAATGCAAAAAGAATCAATGTCTCAACCTTTACCAACAGACAGAAATGAATTTTTAAACACATGATCAAAATAATGCATCAAAAATGATTTAATTCAAATGAAAAATTCTTAAAATGCATCAAGATCAAAAAAGAAATTTGGTTTGAAGGTTGGACAATGTTTCTAAATGTCTTAGAACATTTCATGAATTTTTTTGTAATTTTTAAATACCTAAAAGTATTTTTAATTAATTAATTCTCATTAATCAATTAAAAATAATCTTTTAAATATTTAAAAATACTTTTTTAATGATAAAAAATAAAATAAAAATGTTTTTGTGTCATAAAAATTAATAAAACCTTAAAGAAAAAGTTTCATAATTTTTATGATTTTTTATCTATTTTAAATAAATGATACAAATTAAATGAAAATAAATGAATTAAAAATTGAATAAAAAGAGAAGTAATCAGATTGGACGCGTGAGATTGATTCTGGGGATAAATTCATTGACCACGCGCCACATCCAATGGTCCACGTTTGAACTGACTAAATTAAATAAATTAAGATTAATTAACCCTAACACGTGGATTAGGGTTAATCAAACACATCTGGGCCACTCAATCTGGAGGGAAGTCAACAAGTCAGCGCGTATCCACGGCCAGCATTCAAACTGTCATTAATTATGGGATTAAACCCTAATTACATTCAGGTGGCCGGAGAAGACCTCCGGTCATCTTCTCCGGCCAGAGGGTCACCTGAAAATCTTCAAGATCTCTCAAAACGCATCATAAATGAAAACTAAGCTATGGGAAATGATCTCCAACACCTCACGAACTAAACCCCTAACCTAAAACAAATTTATCTAACCTAAACAGGCTGAATCGAAGAAAACAAATTCTAGGGTTCGTGAGCTTCAAACAGCAATTAAATCCTCAAAACACATCCATTTCAAAAACTAAAAGCATCAGCATGATCAGGAGAGTATAAGGAACAAGTTTGTAACTAAAAAAGAGATTTCTGGAAAAAATTATTTGGAGCTACCTGAGATTTGCAACCTCTGATTTAGGAACTTTCAGGCCCTTTCTTTAAGTGCAAGCTGCTCCTCTTGGCCCCCCAAAGATGTCTGGATGCTCAAATGGAGTTTAGACTTGCTGGATGATGAGTTTCGAAGAGAACTGCTTCAGTTCAGTCAACAATGGCAGTTGAGATTCTGGCACTTTCAGGCTATGAGAGATGGTTGTTTGTGATCTATGAAGTGTGTTGAGAAGTTTGGCAAAGTTTGTTTTGATGTTTGTGGGCTATGGTGAGAATTGCAAGTGAAACTGCAAACTGAGGTGAGAGATGGCAGTGAGAGTTTCTGGTTGTTTCAAGCTCTGGTTCTTGATGCTTTGTGTTCTATGGATCAAGGTGAGATGAATGGAGGAAAAAGATTTTGTGTTTGCAGGCTGTGTAGAAGAATTCGATAGAACTTGCAAGTTGGGAGTTTTTTGTGTAAGTGATGAATGGTATGTTTTCAGCCTTGGTTGCTATGTGATATGGCTAGCAAAATGAATGAATAAACAATTCTGATTGGCCTCTTGATGTGACATGGCCTGCTATGATAGGTGAGTTGCTTTTTGCTCAAAGTCCACTTTTGTGTAAGATAGGGCATGGCATGATACTAGGCAAGGACAAGTTGGGTGCTGGTGCAGCAAAAGGTGAGGGAGAGGCTAGCCCAAAGTCAGCAGCCAATGTCATAAGTTGGTGAAGTAGTCATGAGTGAAAATGCAAGTTGGCTAGCTTTATGGTTTTCCATGGAAATGCCTTGTTACATGAACCAAACCATGAGCAAACTTGGTCCATTTCTGATTTTTGTGACTTAGAGAACATTCACATGCTGGTTTGTCATGAATTTGAGGCAGCAACCATGCATTGATTCAAGACTTAGCAAAATTTCCACTTGGTGCATAACTTGAAAAACAATGATTTTTGGCAACTTTGCATGGCCATAACTTTTGATCCATGAAGAGTTAGATCATGTTCTTGTACTTTTTGAAAAGGGAAAGATGAGATCTACAACTTTCATGACCAAAGTTTTTCCATTTGAAGCATTTTTGGATCAAGAATCAAGGCTTGAAAATTGACCTAAAATGATGCATTCTTGAAAAGTCAACAAAACCCAAAAAGTCAACTTTTGCAAAAACCCTAAATTCTTGATTTCCATGAACTTCAAACTTCTTCCATGATCAAATACAGATCATATACACTCAAAATGATGAAGACCACCCATTGGTTGGGTCATTGGGGGCCTCAGATGCCCTGATTTTACACTGACTTGTCTGAAAAGTCAACTCTTGATCAGATGACTTCCCCATGGAATTTCTTCATGAAAATTGATATGCATACTCCCTATACCATATAGAGATCAATGGAAACAAGAATGACCAAAAAATTTGGGGTTATGGCCTCTGAAACCAAAACCCTAATTTTCAGTCAACTGTGCAGTTCATCCTGGCTCTGCATCCACTCAAACCCTAATTCTTGTGATTCCTCTGCATTTTTGACTTTGTGAGGATGTAATATGACATAAGAACACACATGGACCCCTTTGAGTTGATTAATGGCCTTTGGAATGGCTCAAGATGCCCTGAGGTTGCTCAGATCACAAACCCTAGGTGCAGATGCCTTAGAAACTGTCCAGTGAAACCAAATGAGACATGAGATGATGTGATTGTGTTTATGCATATGAGATGATCATAAGCCATGGTGTGAATGGGTGAGGGCAAATTTGGGGTGTTTACACATGCCCCTGGCATTATGAATTTTGTAATGTTACCCTTGGTAATTCAAATAGATGAGGAGATCTGCCTCTGGCTGCTTAAACATAGTTGAATCTTGTCCTGATTGCCCCAAATAATTTAGGCAGTATCATGGCCTGCCCCCTTGATTGGGAGATAATGATTATGCCCCTTTGTATACATGGACTTTGATCCAGGAAGCAACTTTGTTCATCGGAAGGATTTTGGTTCATTGAACATTCATCCTGTAAGTTTCTCCATTCGTCAAACACTCAGGTATATGCAAACAAATATATTCAAAAATGCAATGCTTATGTCTGTCTTGAAATTTTGAAAAAGAGTTATTTTAGAAAAACATTTTTTGTGAAAACTGTGATATTAACTCAAGTTTTATAATAAGCCCTAAAGGAGTCAAGATACCTTTTTGTAGCAGTACGCTTTCGAACTAACCATGCTTCAGTTAGGACTTTTAAAGGGTTATAACGTGGCCTGGTTCACGGTTTAAGAAACAAAGGATAAAGGCTCAAATTTTATTTGTACCCAACCCAATCTCCATGATGTTCTTCAGTCCTATACTCAGTTAACTTATGCATTGAGGTTCCAAAGTAGTTTGGAATTATAACACTTACATTTGTGATGGTTCAGAAACCAAACATTTATTTGAACATTCAGTCATCTTTCTTTGTTGAGGATTCATAGTGACCTCTTTTTTTTTTTGCTTTATTATCCCTTCCTTTTGCCTGAACTGCTTGTTTCAAGATTACAGTCAGCGGGATTTCTCAATTTTTTTTTTTTTTATTTATTTTACTAAGTCTCCTTCATAGATTTTGACTTAGTGGGTTTTTCTTTTGCTAGATATTGACTGTCAGGTTTAATGATTACAGAGAACCATCATAAGTTGTGTACAACACAAATAATTGGCATATTTGAGTTAACTGAGTAACTACCCTGCCCCAGGTTATGAATAAGGGTTTTAATTTGTGCGAGAATAAAAACTCCTACTTCATAGGCTCAAAAGGGTTGACTAGGGATTAACTTCCTTATATCTCCACTGTTTAGGAATTGAAACAATGCCTGTACATCGTCAGCATAGTCTGTTCAAAAGCATACTGCCTAATATTATGGTATTGTTTTCGTCATCCTCCCTCTACAGGCTTATAGCTTTATCAGGAGTTAAATATCACAAGATAGAAATAAGAAGCATAATTTTAAAATATAGTGAAACAAATGGATTAATTCAAGACAAACATATGCAATGCATTAATGAAAACAAAAGTTTAACATAATAGTAAGTGTTCAAACAAATAAAAGAAATTACAAATGAAAATTCAAATGTTGTCCCATCCAGTTGGCTGAATGTCCTCAATTGCAATCTGTGAACTTTGAGGAGCAGTATACTTCACCATGAAATCAAATTTACCACTTGGATATCCCAAGGTGCCCCATATCTCAACAGGAATAGGTAGGCTTTCTTTCTTGCTACCTTGGACAACTTGTCTTGCAGCTTCGGTGTTTGATGGACGATAGTAGAACTCAACTTGACCTTCTGGAGTAACCTCTAGGATTCCTTCGTCAATCAGGTCTCGAATCTTTTTCTTCAATGCCCAACAGTTATTAGTATCATGTCCAGGACTGTTGGAGTGATACTCACACCTTTCCTTGGAATTATAGCGAGGAGAGGCAGTATTAGGATTTTGAGGAGAACTTTTCAAAGAAATTAGTTTCATCTCCAACAAGAATTGCAGAACTTGTGACATTGGAGTGCTGAACTTGATAAACTGCCTTCTATATTTCTTGTGTTGAGGTGGATTAACCTTATCAGGTCTTTCTTCTTCAACTGAAGAACAATCAATGGCAACCTGTTTCTTACCTTCTTTTATCCTCATCTTCCTTTCAACCAAATCAGCTTGTTTTAACGGAGGTTGACTGACAATTAGATCCCTGACTCCATTACTTTGAAGTTTTTGGACAAAGGTTCTCAGCTCTTCTTGCCCCTGAGCTAAACTTTGAATAAGGACCACCTGGCCATTCATCTGGGTCCTCATTTTTGTCATCTCAGCTTGCAGTTGTTTCAGCTGATTATCCTTGTTGTCCTCGTGATTTTCAGAGAGGAGTGCTTTCAACTCTTCTTGCCCCTTGGACAAGTTCAGGATCACTTCTTGGAACCGTGCATTATGTGCATGGAGATCTTTAACTGTTTGTTCAAGAGCCATTGCTGAAATAAACAACAAGAAGATAAGAAACATGTGCACAAGAAACCTGTGATGCAATGATATGATATGTAAATGTGTATGCAATGTTTTCAAGGACCGCAAGATTTTAATTTGTTTAAACAACCAAGAAAGTAAACTTTTATTAGTAATAAATTTGTTTGCCCCTTGGGCTTACAATAAAGATGAAATAAATACAAAGGATGGGGTTTTAAGTCTCCCATGGACGTTTCCTCTTTGTGTTGAGGTATGAGTTGAGATTCCGCTCCTCGTGAAGTTTCTTTGTTAGCTCCAGGATTCTTTCTTGGCTTGCTTTGTAATGAGCCTCAAAAGTATCCCTTTGCTCCTTCAACTGGATCCAGGACCTCTGTAAGTCTTCCATGTCAGTAGGCATGTCTGGGTGAAAGATGGTATAAGATGTATCTCCTTCAGCAACAGGTTCCATGGTAACTGGCAGGATAGCAGGATATGGCATCATGAGAGTCTGAGCACGAGATCGCACCCATCTGAGATAAGCCTCCATAGGAATAGTGTACTTAGGCTCCAGAGTCTTGCTGTCAACCTTGTTCACTTTCCCCCATGCTCGTATGAATCTCTGACGGTAACCTTGAAGATCGTTGTCGTAGTCAAACACAATGCCCTGAATCAACATGTCATGTGGGCCATCACTTCGAGCGTAACCAAACTGTCGTAAAGCTAGAGAGGGGTTGTAGGTAATGCCTCCTCTTATGCCTAGAAGTGGCACATTAGGAAACTCCCCACAACGGTCAATGATAGTGACATTCTCCATAGATCTGGAGCACCAATGGATATCTGAATGCGAGAGTGACATGATCCTTTTGGACCACCTGAACCCTTGCTCATTCTTCATTACTGAACGGGGAAGGTGAGAAATAAACCACCTAGAAAGCAAAGGTATGCAGCACATCAAAGTTCCTCTTGCCCTTGTAGTACGGGTGTGAAGAGAGTGCAGGATATCTCCAAGCAATGTAGGCACTGGATTGTGACTCAGAAATATGTTGATGGCGTGAACGTCTATGAACTGGTCAGGATTGGGGAACAAAACTAAACCATAAATCAATAAGGCTAAGATCTCCTCAAAAGCATCGTAGCTCATGGCCTTCAAGAACATTTGGGCTTTATCCATTAGTACCTTGGCAAGAATACCTTTAACTCCGCTTCTCGTTTCTAGAACAATGTCAGACTTCTTCAGATGTAGAGCTGTAGCAATAACCTCTGGTTTAAGCTCCTTCTCCAAGCCTGTGAAGGGTCTTTGATCAAGAACAGGTATACCCAGAAGTTTAGAGAACTCTTCCATTGTAGGAACTAGCTGGTAGTCGGGGAATGTGAAGCAATGGTGCTTAGGATCAAAGAACTGAAACAGGACACTCATCATGTCTTCATTGAACCCTGAGGTGACTAGATCCAATAGGTAACCATGTCTCTTGATGAACTAGGAATGATCAGACACTTGAGAAACCAACTCTTTAAGCTTAGCAGGTATGCCCACAAAGTTGATCCTGATGGTGTTTCTACGAGCAGAAGCCATGACCTGCAACAAAGAACAAAGATAAATCCTTTGGTCCTTGAAATGGTTAGTGAAAATGCTATGCTTATGATGCATGATGATGTCATGATGTTATGCTCAATCACAAACATGTGGCACACACAAACAAGTCACACAATAGCCCTAGGTTTAAAGGCTTGCATGAGGTTTAAAGGTAAGTACCCTCCCCTGAAGTTGGTTGGTTCATCCTGTCCTACAAAAGTAACCAGGTTCTAAGGAATCTCAATATCATTGATCCTTCACAAGGGTGGTTGTTCAGTAGGCAACTTACTTGCCAACCAAAACCCTCCAAGTTCAGAATCTCAATGAGTGTAGCATCGAGTATCAACCAACTTCAGTCTGCACCAAAGCCGGTTATCTCACTACTTTCTAAAGGCCAAGATGGGATAACTAGGGTTCTAAAAGTTAGTTAGTGCATTGACAACATATGGCAGCCTCATATTATCCTCAACTTGACTTAAGGAACATAAGCACCAACCAAGAAGTCACACTAACTATGGCCACCAGATCAACCATATCGGTATACGCCGTACAATTTCCTTGGTCTATTGCCATTTACCTAAGGTACACTAGATCCGGGTTAGGATCTTTCACACATAAGAGCACCCCAATAGATAAGTATAAAGCAAACAAGGCAAACAATTTTAAAGTGATCTAATTCCTAAGGGTACCCCTCTTTTATTAAATCCCCAGCAGAGTCGCCAGTTCTGTAACACGGTGGGAGAACTGACTTTAGTTATGTTGCGGATAGCAAGAGTCGCCACCGACTTTTATTTTATCCAAAGGAAAGGCATAAAAGAACAGGAAAGACCTTTTTAAAAGATTTTTGGGTTCGGGGGGTAGGTTATGTAAAGGGAAGGTGTTAACACCCTTTACATCCATGGTTATCCATGGGCTCTTAGTTACTTAGCTCACTTTAAAATGTTTTCTGAAAATGTAAAGTGTGTGAATAGAAATTTTCTTAAGTGTTTATAATGACCCATGTATGGATGCGTATAAACCTTTGTTTTGAAAATTTTTGTTTGAAATTGTGAAGTGTTTGAAAAGTTTTGAAGAATGAGCAAGTAACTATGAGGAACCTACCCTAAGTTTAAGTCTTTTCTGTTCTTGGATCCTTTAAGTGGTAAGACTATCCCTATTATTAAGGAATAGGTATTACCTTGGATGTGTGGGACAAGTAAAGGGACATCTGTTTATTTAGTCAACTGTGGGGTGTATAAGTAATTCTTGGAGGGACTATCATCTTTATTCGAAAGGGACAAGATCATTACGAAGGCAACATTCGAAAGAGACTTGATCTTTTATTCATTAAGGGACTAGATGACTTTATTTTGAGGGACTTTTGCTTTATACACCCTACTTGACCTTTTTGATTAGGCAACATGAGAGGTATCCCTAAGGAGGTGAGATGGCGATCAAAGATCGACTTACGTGTGTGAGTGTACAATTTTAATATTTATCTTTACATTTAAATGATCTAAATTAATTTTAAATTACAAGTATATTTACACTCCCTATTTACTAACCATAGCATAAAATAAATAATAAACATTATAAATAAATATTACACCAAGGAGCAATTACATAATAATAATTAAGCAAAATTAAATATAATAAGCAAAATAAATAAATAATTATAATTGGGTTAGTGAAATAATAATAATAAAAATAATCACAAGGTGGTTAGTAATAATAAAATATCATATAAACATAATTAATAATAATAATGATGAAATAAGCAAAAATATTATAATAATTAAGAGATTAAATTTTTATATAAACAATTATGTAAAGTTAATAAGAAAACATGAACAATTAATTATTAGAAAGTTTTGAATTATATGTAAATTATAAAAATTAAATTAATTATGAACATATTATGAAAATAAAATTATAATTACAAAGATTAAATTAGCAATTTTTAACATATTTTTAAACATATAATAAAATTATTTACATACAAAATTGAATTATAAACAATTTATGGAATATATGCATATTATGAAAATAAGATTAATTATAATTATATTTACAAAATTTCAATTATTTTAAACAAGATTATAAACAAATTATAAAAATATGTACATGATTAAAAAATAAGATTAAGTTATGAATTAGGGTTTTAGAAAAATATTTTTGATTTTATAAAATTAGGGTTGATATATTATTTAACCTAAATACAACTATTTTATACAAATCAAACAACATATATAATAAAATAGTTTTTTTTAACAAAATACAAATTTAGAATTTATATACAAGAAATAACATACATTATTATTTTTTAACATTTTATAATTTATTAAATTAATTAAACAAACAAGAATATGAATTAAATAAAAACAAGAAGAAATAGGGATAAAAAAAAAAGAACACTTACCTGGGCTGGGAATATTAATTAAAAAATGAATATGATGCATTCGGCCATGGAGTTTCAATGCAATAATGGATGTTTTAGTGATCCAGAAACATTATATGACCCTCCAGGAACGATTTGCAACCTTTAGTTTGTCTTGAGAGAGGCTAGAAGTATCAAACCGAATTTGAGTTTTGGATGAAATTTTTGAAACTTGAAGATGATATGAGAGGCTGTGAATTCGTGTTCTCTCATTAGGTTTAAGTTATGTACTTATAGTGCAATGGATTAGGTCAGAAAAGATTGATCATTGTGTGAAAAAATTGATTAGAAAAGATTCAAAAAGATAAGGCTTTAAAATTCAAATATTCTTGTATGAACACCTTCTATTTCAAGCCAATCATCATGATTCTCTTACCACTTTGATACCAATCACTTTTATGAATTTCTAGAAGCTCAATCCCTTTTAAATCTTTGACTTTTATATTTTATTTTAATTTAAAATGATTTTAAATGAATTAAATCAAAATAAATAAAATAAAAATGATAAAAAATCTGATTTTTAGAGACTTGGGTCGTGCATGAGGTCTTGGTGTGGATTGGGTCATCATATGGCAAGCCCATTTAGAAAAAAATGGTTTTAAACCTCCATTTTCTTCATAAACCAACCAAAAATTTCCCAACTTTGCAAAGGCACACACCCTTCAATTTTAATGATATGAGGGTGTTCTTGGAAATTTTGGAAAGCTTGAAGAGTCCTCTAACCAACCCCACTGGTTTCATGTCCATATCACTTACCATTCTCAAGTTATGCCCTTTTGAAGTTGTTGACTTTTTGTTGACTTTCAAAAGGACCTATAATGTCTTAGCTCATACCTTCCAAATGAAGCATTTTTGGGCTTGGCTTGTGAGACACAAAGTTGTAGAGAATTCAATTTCCTTCAAAATGAGCTTTGGATGGAGATTTGGTGATGAAGCATGTGAAAGTTATGGCTGGTCAAAGTTCAGTTGACTTTTACTGAGGAAACCCTAATTTAGAAACTCCTGATTCTTGATGATCTGAAATATCCTTGATGAATCATGATCAACCCTTGATAAAATGATGAATTTTACTTCATATACTTGATGTTGACAAAAAATCATGAAGTTTGACTTTGGTTTGACCACAGTTGACCTCAGTTTGACTTTTTAACTGCTTTGACTGATTTTGACTTATCTGATCATCTGACTGAGCAAACCTTTGAGAAAAGTCTTGAAACTTGTAATGGGGGTTATTACACACATATAAGATGTTATGAAGCTCACTTGAAGTCTTGGAAGTTCATTTAGCCTGATTAAAGTCAAAACCCTAGTTTTGGATGCACTGCCTAGGAGGTGCATTGTCTGAGGGAGTTGTCAAATCTTCTGACTATTTGTGAACTTTGTGAACCTTGTGAACCATCATAAAATGTCTTGTGAACCTTGTGAACCTCATAAAGTGTCTTGTAGACTTAATGAACCTCATGAAAGGTCTTGTAAGTATTGTGAATCTTGTGAACCTTGTGAACCTCATAAAGTGTTTTGTAAACTTCATGAACCTCATGAAAGGTCTTGTGAACCTTGTGAACCTTCTTAGAACACAAAGTCTTGTATTGTGAGGGCAAATTTTGGGGTGCAACACTGTGGAGTATGAGTGGCGTCCAAAATTCTGCCAGAAATGTCAAAGAATTGGGCATGATTGTGGTGAAATAAAGAAAGTTCATAAATGGGTCCCTAAGTTCAAACCTCCAGATGACACAAAGAAGGATACTATGTGCACAAAAAAGGATACTATGAGCAAGAGTAGTGTAGAGGGAAGCCATAATGATGCATCACAGGAAGCTCCATGGTCTACAATCCTCACTCCCATTAGAGACAAGGGCAAAGGTATAACTCAAACCTCCAATAATGGTTTTGTGTGTGATAATGGCTTCAAGGTTCTTGAGGTATTGAATGACCTCAATGTACCTTCCAGCAGTGAACTATGATGACTTCTTGGAATATCAGGGGGCTAAATAATTGTGGTAAGCTTAGGGAAATCAACTCCATTCTCTTGGAGCTTTCGATTCCTGAGTTGTCTGGCCTCTTTCTTGGTGCAAATCAAACCCAATGAACTCCCTGATGATGATGAGGAGCTTAGAGCAATCTTGTGATGGCTATTTTGAAGTGTTTGGTTCTGGTTTTGCAGAAATCGTGTTTTTGATTTGGGAGGTTTCAGGCCATTTTGAGGGTTACTTTATGTTCTATGAGTGATGTTGAGATGATTGGTGAAGTTTGTTTTGAAGTTTGATGGTTGGTTTGTGCAATTCGAAGAAGGGAAGTTTTTTGGTGATTTTGTGAATTCTGAGTTCCAAGATTTTTCATGCTTGAATCTTCTTCCAAATGAGGTCCTTAGGGTTCACATAAGTCATTATGATTGTTCAGAGAGTGGGTGGTGGCACAACTTGATTGGTATGGTGTATTTTGCAAAAAAGTCAAATTTGTGTACTTGAGGTATGGGCATGATGCAAAGCTGTTTCAAGGGGTGTCTTGGCCTCAACAGAGTGTATGGATGGCCCTTGGATCAAAAGAGTGCAGCTGGAAGGCTTGGATGAAGAGATGTCATGTGTTTTGCAACTTTCCAACTTTGAAATTTCTTGTGAATCAAGCCATGAAAATTCTAAATTCTTGGGCCAATTCTGGTAAAGACCTAATCTACAACTTTCATGTCCAAGAATTTTTCATTTGAAGCATTTTTGGTCATGAAAGAGGAGGTTGAAAATCTTTCCAAAAATGGAAAGTTTCCATTACAAGTCATTTCCAAAAATGGCAAGTTTGCAATTGGCTCAAAATTCTTCGATCTTGTGAACTTCTGTAAACACCCCAAATTTGCACTCATTAAGTTCACACCATGGCTTGTGATCTTTCATGTTTGCATAAGCATAAGCATAAGCATACCACCTCATATTGCATATTTGTTTCACTGCATTAGTTCAAGTTCATCTGCATCTAGGGTTTGTGATTTGAGCAATCCAAGAACCTATCTGAGCCACTCCAAAGGTCTCCAATCATTCCAAGAGGGTCCATGTGTGTTCTATAATCATATCATATCCCTCAAATATCAAGGAAATCAAGAAATCACAAGAACTTGGAAAGCATGGAAGCAGAGCTAGGGTTTCATTGCACATATGACCTGAAATTAGGGTTTTGGTTTCAGAGGCCATAACTCCAAACTTTTTGGTCATTATTGTTTCTAATAGTCTCAATATGTTATAAGGATCATGTGTACCAAGTTTGATGAAGAAATTCATTGTGGAAGTCATCTGTTCACTGGGTAACTTCCTGAGTAAGTCAGAGCAAAATCAGGGTATCTGAGGCCCCCAACAATGGAACCAAAGTGGATTTTTCATGAAATTGAAGATATAAGATCTTTATTTGATCATTGAAGTGCTTGGAAGTTCACAAAATTGAAGAAATTCGAGCTAAACCAAAAGTTGCCAAAAATGGAAATGACTTGTAATGGAAACTTTCCATTTTGGGAAAGTATTTCAACCTCCTCTTTCTAAACCAAAAATGCTTCAAATGAAAATTTGTTGGTCATGAAAGTTATAGATTGGATCATTCCATTTTCAAAAAGTACAAGAACAAGTCCTAATTCATTATGGAACTCAAGTTATGGCTTTGCAAAGTTGGCAAAAATCCTATAATTTTCACTTTCACACCAAAGAGGATTTTTTGCATTTTTACATACCAAGTCATTTTGTGACCTCTAATCACTCTCTAAGCATCATACAAACATACTACAATGAATTGTGACCAAAATTGCCCAAAGAATCATTCTATTTCATGCCTTGAACTTCAAGTAATTCAAAAGGGGCCAAAATTCTTCAAAATTGCAAAAGGGGATAAATCTTCTCATACACTTGCTGCATCACCCAAAAACATTTTCCATGGTTCTCCTTGATCTATGCTGAGCTAGGACATGCCAAAGAACAGCTGCAATATGAGCCCATACCTCAAGTACACATTTTGTTGACTTTTTGCAAGAGAGCCCATACCAATCAGTTGCAGCCACAACAACTCTCTGGCCAATAGAGACATGTTATGTGGACCAAAAGCAAGCCAATCCATAACACACACAAGCCTGAAACCTCATATTCACCAAGCTTCAAAAAAATCACCTTCAAGCAAAAACCTTCGAAACTTTCTGTCCAGCCACTAAAACTCAAAACAAACTTCATCATTCAACTCACCATCACCATTAGAGCATTTCCCAACCATCAAACAAGCCTGAAACCCCACAAACACAAAACACGATTTCTGGCCAGTTGAGTTGCAAGCCTTCATTCCAGCCATTCTAAGCTCCTTCCAAGCATTGCAAATTCATCAGGGGGTCAAGTAAAGAGGATTTGCACAAAAGAAGAGGTCTAAAAGCTTCAGAGGTGAAAGCTCTAGCTCAGGTATCAATCTTCAAACTTTTTTCCAGAAGCATGATTTTAAGTTTCTAAATTGTTCTACATGTTATGCTGATCACCATGATGTAATTTGTTTTGAAAATGAGTTGAAAATAAGCTTGTATTTGACTTCTGAAATTTTGCCCGTGAAACATGTTCTTGTTTGATTCTCATGATTGATGCAAAATAAATTAGTTTTGAGGGTGGATTCGTGTTTAGGGTGAGGTAGGGAGTTGATCTGGAGCTTTAGAGCTCCTGAAATGACCTAGGGAGAGAGTTTGAGAAACTACCCTGCCGGAGAAGACGACCGGAGCCCTGTTCCGGCCGTCTGAAGGTAATTAGGGCTAATCTCAGGTGATTAGCCAAGTTTGAATCTGGAGCGTAGGATGTGAGTTTCGCGCGTGTGTGGATGGCTGAGATCATTTCACTTAACCCTAATCTTTTTAATTTATTTAATTAATTAAAATTTGGCCAGATTGAATCTGGACCCTTAGATTGCGCGCTGGTCAAAGCAACCCCCCCAGTTTGAATCTGATCCCTTGGATTCTCCTACTTTTATTTAAATTCATTTTATTTTCATTTTTATTCATTTATTTTGTGCATTTTATTTAAAATACTTAGAAAAGTCAAAAAAAATTTTCTTTTGCATTTTAGTTTCAAATATTTTTCTTTACCCAAAAACATTTTTATTTTTAGTTTTTGCATTAAAAAACCATTTTAAAAATATTTAAATGTTTATTTTAATTAATTAATGGAAATTAATTAATTAAAATACCATTTAGGTTTCTAAAAATTCCAAAAATATTCACATTGCATCTTAGGATATTTAGAAACATTGTCAAACAATTCATACAAATTTTGTTTTGGTTTTGATTCAATCTTGACATTTTTCTTGAATTTAGGGTTCATAAAAATCCCTTTTTGGAACCCTAACTTCGAAAATTCTTTTCTGCCTAACCATGAAGGGTTTGACAATGATTCTTTTTGCATTGTTTTCTATATAGCATGTAGTTTCTAGGATATTTTTGTCATAAATGTATCTTGCAGTTTCCATTTGATTTTCATTTTCCCTCTTAAGGTACCCAAAAATCCTAGTTAACTTAGAAAATTCACAACTTTCTTTAGGTTAAGAGTTAGACCTCCTTCTTTGGGGTGTGATATCATATGGGGTTAGGGTTCCTTTGAGTTTATTTGCAATTTTTTATCATGTGATTTGCTTCTGTTTTTGACATTTGCATCTCATCCTTTCATGTAACCCTAATCTTGCATCCATACTTGCATCTTATATTGTATTGCATGAACATGTGAACTTGCCATGACATTCTAAGCACCTGTATGCCATATTAGACATCTTAAGACATTGCTTGAACATTGCTTGATCATTTCTTCATACATTTGTTATGCTTTTCATCCATTTCATTTCATAAACATACATGTGTTTTCATACTTCAAAGCATGCTCCACTTGCATCCAATCTCTTGTATGACCATTCATAACACTTGGTATGCCTTTGTATCATCTCATAGCATCATTTGAATCATGTGTTTGCCTCTGGTTTTGGTTTTTACCTTTGCATATGTTTCATTTTCATTTCATTTCTTTCCTTATGCTAACATTTTCAGGTGGTAAGTAACTTGAGAAGTGAATTTTCCTTCACTTATCATTTCTCTTCATCTTATTCATATGCATTATTGCTGCATTTTCATTTGCTTTAGAGTGAGCTTGCTCATTCATGTTCATCATTCACTTTCTTTCTCCAAGTTACTTATCTTCTTCAGTGAAGTAAGTAACTTGTTTCTTCTGCTTCTCCTCCTCTCATCTGCTTCTTCCATTGGTGGCTTCTCTGAAGATCTCTTTTAAGCCTTACAAACCATAGGAACATCCAAGCATGACAATAATTAGGATTGTGATTAGTCCCCCTTTAACTTTTCCTTTGTATCTTCTTTGTGTCTCTCTTCTCACCTCATCATTAGAGACTAAACCTTTAAGGCTGTAAGACTTTGTGATTAGGGTTATGCCTGCATCCTTCTCTTAGGATGGAGTGTATAACTTTAATCCTAAGTGTTAAACCCTTAATTTGTTTAAACCTCTTAATTAATCCATCTTAATAATCACTAAGACAATAGCTTGTAACTTGGGCCTTGCATTAGGGTTCTAATTCTTCCTTTAGTGGTTAAGAAGGACTAACCCTAGTGTTAATGGACAAGTCCCCCTCAAGTTGTCTTACAAACCATAAAAATCACTTCTTAATCTCACCTCTTAATTAAAATCCATTTAATAAAGGTTTTTTTTTGTCATGAGGTTAATCCCTAATCATGGATTAAGTTGAGGTATCTTCCTCAGCTTAAGTGTGCTCATCTATTATCCTTCTATTAGGATGGTGTAATGGGTCCACTAATCCTTGATTATGGCTTAAACTCATTACTTAACACTAAACAAAAACTCAAAAAAACATCTAAATAATTACAAGTAGGTTAATGATCTTAATCCTACATCATCATGGTAATTAAGTTGAGGTGTTTATCTCATACTTAAGGTATTCTCATTATCCCTAATCAAAGGGAGGATATGATGAGTTTACTAACCCTTGGTTCAGGCTTAAGCTCATTAACTTATGACAAACACCAAAAACAATAAAAAGATTGAAAACACAAAAACAAACAATAATCGTCTCCTTCGGGATTCTTTTCTCATCATCTTCACTCATAAACGAGAACTTGCTTATTTCGTCTAATGCAAGACAGTTAGCACTCGATCCAGACGAGTCATACACTTGAGCATAGACAAGTAAGCAGTTCACAAGTCAATTTATCTTTCAGTCTCTTTGAGTCGAACTACGGTGTTCTGACTTCCTCATTGCACGAGAGGATACATAGGCATAACTTAACTGTTATCGAACAAAAGTCTTTGTGTCTTCCCCCTCTTTCAACACTCTCCTTTAAGCCTCATTCCTGAGCACCTCACTTCACTTTCTTGCACTAGCACTTGTACATTCTTTTCCAGCTTTTGCACACAGATAGCACAGACACTACCCCTTTAAACATAAATATTTTAAGCGTGGATCCCATCGAGTACGACGGATAATCTGGGTGCTAATACCTTCCCAGGTTGTAACCAACCCCCTTTCTCAGTTTCTCTGGTTCGCAACCGTCTTATCCATCTTTTCCTAGGTTTATGCAGCATTACCTTTCCTTCGAGATAAAAATGCCTAGCTGGAAACTCTATTCAGTTCACCTTCATTCTCTCCTTTCGTCGACCGTTCGCGCTTGTACCGGGATGCAAATCTTTGGGAGCGACAGCTTGGCGACTCTGCTGGGGACCCTTATATTGCAACCAGGGCTTCTGGTTCTTTTTGTGGGTTCCTCCTAGCGCTTGTTTGATTTTTGTTTTACGGGGGTGTTATGTGCTACTTGTGGTTATTTATTTGCTTTATTTATTGCTTTATGTACAACTTTATTTATTCCTTTCTTTTACAGTTTTATGCATTTCATACTGTCATTATCATGTGCTGGATCTGTGTTTTCCTTGGTGGGTGGGGTTCATTGAGTGATTAAGGTCCTATACCTGGGACCTGAGTGACACATAGGCTATAGTGGCTTCATATTCTTTCCTATTCCATTTCGGTCTGGTGCGGGAATATGAAACACGATTCAAACATGGTTTTCTTCTTTAGAACTCTGTGCTACAGATTTCCTGTAGTACTAGGGCTATCTGGGAAGCCTGCTAAGTTCGGATGACCTTTTTATGACCTTCAACATCTAAGGTGAATTAGAGGAGGATATTTTATGGTTATTATAAACACTGTACCTCCGGGTTAGAAGTGTTTAGACTTCTCATAACTGATCCAAGTCTGAGGATCCTTGTTCTAGAACATTACATGTGAGGGGGTTGGGATGTTTATAGGTTTGCAGGAACCCTTGGCCTCATCATACCCTTTGTTACTAGATTTGTTATGGTTGTATTATTTGGACAGTTCTTGTGATTACCCTGGACTTGTGACTCTTTATTTGAGTCCCCCACCTGGTTACTGGATTTCTAAGCCTCCATCTGGACTTATGAACATACATGGACTTTTACCAAGGCAGATAAATAGATCCAACACTTGATCACAAACCCTTTGCATATCATTTTGCATACATCATTTCTGCATCATTTAACATTTGCTTATTTGTTTTACAAGGTATCCACCATATTATCTTTGGTTTGGTTTTGACCCCTTCTGCTACTCAGACTGCTTCAGTTATCTTCTCCAGCACCTTCATTAGTTTGTCAGTGATTCTTCTCCAGCCATCTTCATCAGAGACTCATCTCCAACACCTCATTCAGTGACCTTCATCAGCAGTTGATCTCGGCTTCTTCACCAGGATCCATGGATACATCAAGAAAGAGCAACATCACTTACCACTTCTTTGAGCCCACCCTGACTGGCATCAGGCAGGTCCAGTCCCTCATTACTCCTGATCATGTCCCACTATTCAGAGAGCATTATGGGGGCATATTGGACATGGTCATGGATCTAGATGCATCTTAGAGGAGCATGATCTATACTTGCTAGCAGTTTTATGATCCTCCACTCAGATGTTTCACATTTCCTGATTTCCAGTTGGGACCTCTGTTAGAAGAGTTTTCCATGTTGTTAGGAGTTCCTATCAGGAGAGGGATTCCTTTCAACCCTAAGATGGTTGCTCCCAGAAATGAAGACATAGCCAGTGCATTGCATTTGGAGCCTTCCCTCATTGATCAGAACATGACAACCAAGGCTGGGGTTCCAGGCCTTCACCTAGACTTCTTGATCTCCCAGGCCACCCTGCATGCTGCAATAGGGGAATGGAAGGCTGTCTGTGCACTTCTAGCCCTCAGTATATATGGGGTTATTTTGTTTGCAGACGAGCCAAAGGTTGTGAGCAAGAATACTATTCACCTGTTCTTATTGAGGAACCCAGTTCCTACCTTGCTTGGAGACTTCTACTACTCAGTACACCAGAGGAATGAGAAGCAAAGAGGAAGACTGGTCAGATGCTGTGCTCCTCTCTATTACTCTTGGCTGCTAAGACATTTTCCAAAGACAGATACCTTCTTGAACCCCCATCAGCAAAAGAACTGGGCTAAGAGGTTCATTACCTTGACATCAGAGGACATCAGATGGTGCACTCAGAGCACCAAGGGCAAGGACATCATTACTAGCTGTGGGCAATATCCTAATGTGCCTTTGATAGGAGTGAAAGGTTGCATCAACTACAACCCTTTACTGTTTAAGAGACAATTAGGGTATGCTTTGGTTCATCCTCCAAGAGGGCAAGATTTGACTGAGACCCTCTACTATGAGATCCAGCCCAACTCTGCTATTGTCAGACAAGCTGCCTGGGCTTGGGATAACATTCAGACTAAAGGGACAACCATCCTTGGCAAGTGCAACAACATTGCTTCAGCACAATATTCTGATTGGTCTCGTACCAGAGCTCAGATCATCTGGATGCCATTCACTTTAGAAGATGTACCTGGACCTTCTACAATACAACCTACAACTACTACCAGTTTGGAAGAGTTTGAGAAACTAAAAGAGAGGAATACTCAGCTATCTGAAGCCTTGAAGAAGACTCTATGGGAAAGAAATGACAGCCGTCTAGATAATGAGAGATTGGAAAGGCTCAGGGTTGAGCATTTGACCAAGATTGAGAAGACGTATGACTACATCAGGAAGGCAAGGGCAGGGGAGTTAGTACTGAAGAATGCTTTCAAGGAAGCAAAGACTCAGAAGGCTAGGGCAGAGCATTATCTAGAGGAGAGCCAAGCTAGGTGGATCAGGATCACTGAAGCCCATGCACAGGAAGATCAGAGGACGCAGGCTAAGATAGAGCAGTTGGAGGCTAGTGAGAAGAAGCATCAGGAGGCATTATTGGCAGCACAGAGGGAAATATCTGAATTGAAACTCCGGGCGGGGTTGAAGAGGTCAAAGGATCAGGATAAGCATAAGAAGCTAACCAATTCCATTGCTACTAGGAACCTCCTCATTAGGACTATTACAAAGTACCCAGTGGGTATAGTGACTGAGGCCCTCCTGAAGGAAGTCAGAGAGGATGACTTTGGATTAGATGTTTGACTCTTTTGCTTGTACTTTTCTTTTGTTGTACTTTTCTTTTGTTGTTATATTCTGACCCACCATGGGGATGTATTGTAACCAAACTATGTATTTTCACTCTTTGTAATATATCAGTTTGTATTATTGGTGGGCTTTATCTATCTCTATAACATCATCAGCATTTCCTCAAGGTCTGGGAAGGTCAAAACCAAAGAACCAAACCGGATACCCTTGGAAGACAAATAGGCATATTGCATTGCATACTAACATGTTCTTTGTTTTGTAGGTTTTTGTTTTATTGTTGTTTCTCACTTTGTTGTGGTTTCAGGAAACATTGCTCGCAGAAAAGTGTTCCCTGTCAACAGAATACACCGGTACCCGACAAGAAACAATCTTCCGGGACTCCAGATAGATCAAGTTCAGCAAGACTTGAATGAAGTAAGGGCCCAGATGGCCAATGAGAGGGTTGAGATGAGGAATCAGATGACCCAATTCATGACTGTAATGACTGGTTTAGCTCAAAGCCAGGAAAGACTGAGGGAGTTGGTGGAGAGGCAGACTCCTGAAGAACACCATCCAGGTACAGGAGGTACCAGTAACAACGATCACGTGCAACCTCACACTGATCCACCAGAGTTTGGACCTCATCTAAACCCAGACATCAATGCCATAAGAAATAATCAGGGTAACATTACTGGAGGAAGGGTCTTGCAGGAAGATCCTCAAGAAGAACAGTTTACAATGGTTGAGGCTGGAGACGAAGTTTATGACCGTCGGTTGGATGAAATTGCAGAGAAGTTGAGGTCTCTTGAATCCCAGAATTCCTTAGGGTTTGATGTCATGGACATGGGACTGGTGGAAGGGGTGATAATTCCTCACAAATTCAAACCCCCGTGTTTTGAAAAGTATAATGGCACATCCTGCCCACGCACCCACCTTCAATCATTCTTGGGAAGGTTAAAAGCATACACCATGGACGAAAAGCTGTGGATGTTTTACTTCGAGGATAGTCTAACAGGGGCATCCCGAGAATGGTATTCCCATTTGACTAGGGCCACAGTAAGGAACTGGAAAGACTTGGCTGAAGCTTTCATCCGACAATATCAGTATAACTTGGACATGGATCCAAACAAGACCCATCTCATGGGAATGTCTCAATCTTCCCGTGAGAGTGTCGGTCCCACCAAATGACACCTGGGCCAAGAGGGGTACAGACCAGAACAGTCGGCGAAAGAGAAGGAATGAAAAGAGTCGCCAGCTAGGCATTTTTATCCCGAAGGAAAGGTAATGCTGCATAAACCTAAGAAAAGATGGATAAGACGGTCGCGAACCAGAGAGACTGAGAAAGGGGGTTGGCTACAACCTGGGAAGGTATTAGCACCCAGATTGTCCGTCGTACTCGATGGGATCCATGCTTGAAAGTTTGTGTTTAAAGGGGTAGTGTCAGTGTAATCTGTGTATCAAAGCTGGAAAGAATGCAAATGTCAGTGCAAGAAAAGTGAAGTGAAATATGTGAAGTGTCAGTGCAAGGAAAGAGTGCAAAGCTCAAGACAATGAGGCTTAATGAATAATGCCGAAAGAGGGGGAATATTCAGAGACTTTTGTTCGATAACTGTTAAGTTATGCCTACGTATCCTCTCGTGCAATGAGGAAGTCAGAACACCGTAGTTCGACTCAAAGAGACTGAAAGATAAATTGACTATGAACTGCTTGCTTGTCTATGCTCAAGTGTATGACCTGTCTGGCTCAGGTGCAAACTGTCTTGCATTAGACGGAAGAAGCAAGTTCTCGATTGTGAGTGAAGATGATGAGAAAAGAATCCCGGAGGAGACGATTATTGCTTGTTTTTGGTGCTTTCAAACTTTTATTGCCTTTGTGTTTGTCATAAGAAAATGAGCTTAAGCCTAAACCAAGGGTTAGTAAACTCATCACATCCTCCCTTTGATTAGGGGTAATGAGAATACCTTAAGTATGAAGTAAACACCTCACACTTATTCTCCATGATGTAGGATTAAGATCATTATCCTACTTGCAATTATTTAGATGTTTTTTGGAGTTTTTGTTTGGTGTTAAGTAATGAGTTTAAGCCATAATCAAGGATTTAATGGACTCATTACACACTCCTAATAGAAGGATAATAGATGAGAACATTTAAGCTGAGGAAGGCTCCTCAACTTAATCCATGATTAGGGATTAACCTCATGACAAAACAAAACCTTTATTAAAGTGGATTTTAATTAATGGTAAGATTAAGAAGTGAATTTTGTGGTTTGCAAGACAACTTGAGGGGGACTTGTCCATTAACACTAGGGTTAGTCCTTCTTAACCAATTAAGTAAGAATTAGAACCCTAATGGAAGGCCCAAGTTACAAGTTTGATGTCTTAGTGATTATTAGATGGATTGATTAGAGGATTTAAACACATTAAGGGTTTAACTCTTAGGATTAAAGTTATACACTCCATCCTAATAAAAGGATGCAGGCATAAGCTTAATCACAAAGCCTTAAAACCTTTAAGGTTTAGTCTTTGATTAAGAGATGAGAAGAGAAGACACAAAGATGACACAAAGGTAAAACTAACTGGGGGACTAATCAAACCCTAATTGTGATCATACTTGGATGTTTCTAGGGTTTATGAGGATTTCAAAAGATCTTCAGGAAAGAAACCACCATGGAAGAGACAGGATGAAGGAAGGAGAAGCAAAAGAAACACGACAACTTGCTTCACTTAAGAAGACAAGTTGCTTGAAGAAAGAAAGAGGAGAAGGAACATGAATGAGCAAGCTCACTCTAATGCAAGAGTAAAATGCAGCAATGATGCATAATAGAGATGAGAAGAGATTGTGAGAAGTGAAGGAAAATTCACTTCTCAATGACTTACCACCTGAAAAGTTAGCAACAAGAAAATGAAATGGAATGAAAATGAGAAAGATGCAATGATGCAAACTAAAACCAGAAGCATAAAAATGGTGTTAATGATGCTAAGAGAAAATGCAAACACATGACAAGAGTTGTGGATGATCATACAAGGATGAGAATGCAAATGAAGCATATTTTGAGCCATGAAAGTTCATGAAAGTTTATGAAATGAAATGAATGCACAACATGGAAAATGAATGATGCAATGATCAACCATGATTATAGTATGTCCTAAGATGTCTTAGAAGTCATGTGGATGTACAAAATGTCATGGCAAGTTCATGTATGCAAGCATATGAGAGATGAATGCAAATGAAGGCAAAAAATAGGGTTTATGCACAAGACACAAAGCAAAATTCAAAATCAGAAGCAAATGAAAAGATAAAAAAATGAAAATGGGATCAAAGGAACCCTAACCCTACATAAGTTCACTTCCCAAAGGAGGAGATCTAAGTCTTAACCTAATGGAAGTTATGATTTTCTTAAGTTTGCTAGGGTTTTAGGATACCTCACAATGAAAAATGCAAAACAATTTGAAAATGAAAGATGAATTCAAACCAATTTTACCCTAGAAACTATATGATATGAAGAATGTAATGCAAAAAGAACCAACATCAAACTCTTCATGGTTAGGCAGAATGAATTTTTCTATGTTAGGGCAAAAATATTGACTTTTAAGAACTTTAATTCCAAAGAAAAATGTCAAAATATGTCAAGAACCAAAAAGAAATTTGATTGGAGAGTTTGATAATGTTTCTAAATGAACATTTAAATATTTTTAAAATATAAAAATTATACAAAAAATAAAATAACAATTATTTTTAGAAATAGAAAAATATTTTAAGGTGTGATGCAAAAAATGAGATTTTTTAGAAATGATTTGCTATTTTAAATAAAATGTGCAAGAAAAATGAATAAAAATTGAAAATAAAATTGAATTAAAGGAGAAGTAATCAGATCCAAGAGCCAGGATTCAAAGTTACAAGGAAAAGGTTGACTGACGCGCGTTTGGAGGGTGAGGATTGGTTCTGGCAAATTCAAATTTTAATCCTAATTAATTAATGCTAATGACTGGATTAGGGCTAAATCACAACATCTAGGCCGTTCATAGCGCGCGGGAAAGCCAGATCAAGGGTCTCAATTCAAACTTGGCTTAAACACAGGATTAGGGCATAACAACTTTCAGGCGACCGGAACAGTGTTCCGGTCGTCTTCTCCGACGAGCCCAAACCCTAATTTCCCTCTCAGGTCACCAATCTCCAAATTTCTTGCACAAAAATGATCCTCCAACAATCCTAAACCTAAATCCCCAACCAAAGCTCATTTATTTTGCATCATGAACACGAATCGAACAAAAATGTAAAAACGGGCAAAAGTTTCAGAGCTCACATACATGGTGGTTTCTCAACCATTTTCAAAAATAATCATATCCCCATGATCAGGGGAGCATATAGAACCATAAAAGAACTTAAAAGCAAGCTTCTGGGGAAAAAGTTCATCATGTTACCTGAGATGGGACCTTCTGATTCTGAGCTTTCTGGGTCCTCCCTTGATGCAAGCCCTCTCCTATGAACCTCCTGAAGATGATACGAAGCTTAGAAAACTTTGAGAATGACTGGTTTTGAAGTTCCAGTTCTGGTGTAGCAGATTTTGAGGTTTTTGTATGTGATGTTTTTGGCTGTTTTATGGGTTGATTCTTGTTCTATGGATGATATGTGACTTGTTGGTGAAGAAAAATTTGAGGTTTGATGGCTGTATCAAGAGTTTCTAAGAGATGAAGAAGAGGGAAGTTTTTGTGTATCCTGGCTTATGGGAGGTTGCAGGCTTGTGTGTGTGTGTTTTAAGTCCTTGAGGTCAACATATGAGGTTCTGATTGGGCAGAGGGTTGGTAGTGGCACAATTTGATTGGTATGGGCAAAATACAAGAAAGTCATGACTTGGTATACTTGAGGTATGGCTCGGGTCAGAGGGAGATTAGGGGCATGGCTGGGCTCAGCATGGATCAAGGAAGGCCCTTAGATTGCTTTTGTGCAGCTGTAAAGGCTAGGGCAAGTGGTAGCATGGTTCTTGCAACTTTTCCCTATTTGGAAGTATTTGTGAATCAAGGCCAAGAAACCTCTAAACTCTTGGGCAAATTGCAGCAAAATGGGCCACATGAAGTTGTTATGATGTCTTGAACTCACTTAGCAACTAATTCAAGCATTAAAAGTTCCTTTTGCAAAAATTCCAATTTTGAAGATTCATGAAAAAATGCCTTATGTGACTTGTAATTCAAGGCATGAAAGATGGGAAATCTCTTAGGCAATTCTGAATTATGGACCATGAATGATGTTTGTGTGATGGTTAGAAGTTGATTTGAGGTCACATTTGGCTTTGGCAAGTGTTTTTGCAAGTTTCCTCTTTGGCACAAAAGTGAAAATTAAGTGATTTTGTCCAACTTTGCAAGGCCATAACTTTTGTTCTATGATGAATTAGATCAAGTTCTTGTACCTTTTGAAAATGGGAGGATCCAATCTACAACTTTCATGACCAAGAATTTTCCATTTGAAGCATTTTTGAATCAAAAAGAGGAGGTTGAAAAAATTTCCCAAAATAGCAAGTTTACATTACAAGTCACTTTCCCAAAATGGCAACTTTGCAAATGGCTTGAAATTCTTCAATTTTGTGAACTTCTAACATATTATAAGATCAAATAAAGATCATACACATTCAAAATGATGGAGAAGAACTTTTGGTTGGGTGATTGGGGGTCTTAGATGCCCTGATTTTGCACTGACTTGCTCAAGAAGTCATCTATTGATCAGATGCCTTCCCCATTGATTTTCTTCATGAAAATTGGTATGTATGATCCTTATAACATATAGAGACCAATAGAACCAATAATGACAAAAAAAATTGTAGTTATGGTCTCTGAAACCAAAACCCTAATTTTAGGACTTCTGTGCAGTTAAACCTGGCTCTGCTTCCATGCCTTTCTCAGTTCTTGTGATTCTTTGACTTCCTTGATCTTGGGAGGATATAATATGATGATTGGACACACATGGACCCTCTTGAGATGATTGGAGACCCTTGGAGTGGCTCAGATGGCCCAGGGATTGCTCAGATCACAAATCCTAGATGCAGATGACTTTGAACTAATGCAGTGAAGCAAAAATGCAATGTGAGATGCTATGATTGAATCTATGCAAATGAAAAGATCACAAGCAATGGTGAAATGAGTGAGGGCAAATTTGGGGTGTTTACAGCTGCCCCTATTCAAGCATGAGTTAGCTGTGTAGGATGTAAGCGATGGCTTAACAGACAAACAAAATAACTTGTGGTTGAATACCAAAGACAGTCCAAGATTTGCACTTACTGAATGAAGAAGAAAAGGGATATAGATTATAAAAGGAAGTAAAGTATGATTATAAAGTGCAGGCGACGGAGGACGACTGTCGAGCAGGGGACGACTGCTGGAGATAAAGCAATGGCGGGGACGATCGACATGCTGGGAAAATGAAGAGATTACGATAGGGACGACCATCAGGTAAAGTAACAAGACTCTCTGGGGATTAAAGGTAAATGATGGGGACGACCATCTGGTTGAAAAAATAAATGACGAGGAACGGTCATCAATGGTGAAGGACGATCACCTAGCAGGGGACGGCTACTTTGTTGGGGATAAGGATGAGGGATGGTCATCCAAGGTGAAGGACGATCACTTGGCAAGGTATGGTTACCAAAATTATCACGACATAGGACGAATGTCGGATAGAAAAGGTAGACGATGGGGACGGCCATCGGATAAGCATGATGAAGGACGATCATCAAGAGGCGAAGGACGATCACCTAGTAGGGTACGGCTGCTCTCGGGGTTTATCACAACATAGGATGAATGTCGGATAACAAGATCGACGATGGGGGCGGCCATCGGATAAAAATGATGAAGGACGATCATCAGAAGGGTGAAGGACGATCACCTAGCAGGGGACGGCTGCTAAAATATAACGACATAGGGCGAATGTCAGATAGAAGAGGGTTCCAATAGTGGAGACTCTGCTGGAGGAATGATGAAGTACGATCATCAAAAGGTGAAGGACGATCACCTGGCAGGGTACGGTTGCCGGAAGTATCATGACACAGGACGAATGTCAGATAGAAAAGAAATTTGCTCTTTACTGGCGATTTGCTGAGAGCTCCTCTGGGGAATGGTAGACACAGACGAGTGTCTACATGTAAGAAAGGGCATAAGTGTTTGACGCTGTGTATAAATTAAAGATGCGGACGAGCATCCTTAAGACTTTAATACGGACGAGTATCAGTTAGAAACAAACGTTGACGCATGTTCAGAGATGATGATACGGGCGAGTATCAACTGGTTAACAAAGAACACGGACGAGTGTTGAATCTTGGCACAGATAAGTGGTGTAAACAAGATACAGACGAGTATCTGAAATAAGTAAACATACGAGCGTTCAACTTGCTGGGGAGAGCATGACACGTCGGAAGAAGTGTATTATAAACAAGTATTTGGTGTACAAAGTGTTTAGGCAACTATGCTGGGGAGGGTGATACGGACGGGTGTCAGGGAAGTGTGTATAAATGTATCTGTCGGTAGAGAACGTTCGGGCGACTTTACTGGGGAATGATAACACGGACAGGTGCAAAAAGGAACATGTATCTGTATCTTATGAGTGCGAAGAGGATGCTTTGGCTTTCTGCCGGGGAGTTTGGGAAGTATTTTGTATATTGTTGAGGGAATGTCAGTATTTACAAGTGTTCGGTTCGACACATGGCTTATGATTATGCAATATGTTTGATTTTTGCCGTAATGCTCCGTATTAGACGGAATGCTACGCTCTGGGGGAAAATATGATGTGAATGCTGTGTTTATGCAAAGATACCGATCCGGGACTCGGATCCCGCTGCTGTGAAGATCTCTGGCTGATCTACTTGCAATGATATCCCAGCTGGGCACGAGATCATTGGTAGATCTGATACATAGCTTCTGCTTGGGGGAGTAGATTACTGATAAACCTATCTTTGGTGATGAGGAGCCCAGCTGGGGTCTGTGGAAGCTTTCGTCACTTTTGTTGTGAGATCTTTTGACATTACTCTTCTGGATAGAGGCTGGAACTCTGCGGGGAGATGGTTCCCTGTCTAACACTTGGCTGAGGAAGAATGATCACTGAATGACCTTCCTAGAGATTTTTGTGATTCTGCTGGAGATGACTGAAGTTTGGCAACTCAGTTGGGGGAAAAGGCGTCTCTAGTGCTATTTGGAAGATGTGCTGAGTAAATAGTGATTTGGCAGCCTGCTTGGGGAGAAGCTTCCATGCCCCGCGTTGCGCTTCGACTACCTACAATCCTGTCATGCCAGAGAAACGTACAAGTATCCCGAGGTATCCCTTACTGTATTCCTTCATAGGAATTTAGGCACTCCCGGGAGCAAACATATTTCCTGTAAGCATGTAAGTTTTCAGAAAAGACGCATCTGTGTTTATGCAATCATTATATTAAGGATATCGGACATTTTTGCAAATGAAAATAAAATGTACGAGACGAAATGTGACTGAAAATCTGATTTTATTGATTTGTGTGCCCTAAATTGGCAAGTTACAGTCAAAGAAAACAGATCCCCTGGAATGAGGAGATTGTTTATAAATTGAGAAACAAAAGATGCTGGCAATGTTGATGACGCTTCAATGTGCTTCCTCTTTTGCTATGACTTGTATGACATTGACGTTCTTCTCATCTTGTCTTTGAAGAAGGTTGGTTCTGAACGAGGCTTGAACCTTTCGAAGCTTGCCATGTTGTAAGTGATACAAACAAATTCAGAATGCAGTTGTTCGCTTATTCCCTTATTTTGCGTGGGTCGCCCTTTCGGGTTTTCAATCCACCGGGATACCCATTTTTGCCTGAGTTGTCCAATGCGGCTTTTCAACTCAGCGGGTGCACATTTTATTTATTTATTTTCCCTTATTTTTGCCCGAGTCTTTTATTCTGTTTTTGACTCGCCGGGATGCCCTATTTTTGCCTGGACTTACATTCTGTTTTTATGTCCAGCGGGTCATTTCATGCGAAGTATTTTTTAACTGCATCTGAATTCACAGGGGATAAGAAATCTTCACCATCCATAGTACTGAGCATCAGTGCCGCACCAGAAAAAACTTTCTTTACTATGAACGGACCATCATAGTTCGGAGTCCACTTGCCTCTGTGGTCTGAATGAGGAGGAATGAGTCTTTTCAGCACAAGATCTCCTACTTGGTATTCTCGGAGCCTGACTTTTTGATCGAAGGCTTTCTTCATTCTTTTCTGATACAGATGCCCATGGCAGATTGCAGCTAATCTCTTCTCTTCAATCAGATTCAGTTGTTCGTATCGGGATCGGACCCATTCTGCTTCGTTCAACTTAACATCCATCAAGACCCGTAAAGAGGGCAATTCAACTTCAACAGGTAAGATTTCCTCCATTCCATACACAAGCTGATACGGTGTTGCCCCAGTGGATGTTCTGACTGAAGTACGGTACCCATGCAAGGCAAATGGTAGCATTTCATGCCAGTCTTTGTAGGTGACCACCATCTTCTGCACAATCTTCTTGATATTCTTGTTAGCTGCCTCTACAACGCCATTCATCTTTGGCCTGTAAGGAGAAGAATTGTGGTGTTGGATCTTGAAGTCCCGGCACAATTCTGCCATCATTTTATTATTTAAGTTGGAACCATTGTCAGTAATGATTCGCTCGGGCACTCCATACCGACAGATGATGTCTCTCTTCAGGAATCGGGCTACCACTTGCCTGGTGACATTTGCATACGAAGCTGCCTCAACCCACTTGGTGAAATAATCAATGGCTACCAGGATGAATCTGTGGCCATTTGAAGCAGTCAGTTCAATTTTCCCAATCATATCAATGCCCCACATGGCAAAGGGCCAGGGTGAAGACATCACATTCAGGGGATTTGGAGGCACATGCACTTTATCTGCATAAATCTGGCATTTATGGCATTTCCTGGCATAAGCACAACAGTCTGCATCCATTGTGATCCAATAGTAGCCTGATCTTAGCAACTTTTTAGCCATAGCATGCCTTCCAGCATGGGTACCAAAGGATCCTTCGTGCACCTCGTGAATCAACAAGTCTGCTTCTGCCCTATCAACACACCTGAGAAGTACCATATCAAAGTTTCTCTTGTACAAGGAACCATCAGCATTCAGGAAGAAACTACCAGTTAGCCTTCTTAATGTCTTCTTATCATTGGAAGATGCCCCAGGTGGGTATGTTTAATCCTCCAAGAAGCACTTAATGTCGTGGAACCAAGGCTTATCATCTTCAACAACATCTGCTGAGAATACGTATGCTGGTCTGTCAAGTCTGGATACTGATATTCGAGGCACAAAATTGGCAGCTTAAACCTTGATCATGGATGAAATGGTAGCCAGAGCATCTGCAAACTGATTTTAATCTCGAGGGATATACTCAAGCTTGACTGTTGTGAAGAAAGTTAATAGCCTCCTTGTATAATCCCGGTAAGGTATCAGATGATCCTGGTGAGTATACCATTTGCCGTTGGTTTGATTAATTACTAGAGCTGAATCTCCGAACACAGTCAACGTCTTGATCCTGAGGTCAATGGCTTCCTCAAGACCCATAATACAAGCTTCGTATTCAGCTTCGTTGTTAGTGCAGTTAAAGGTGAGTTTTGCCGAGAAAGGCATGTGAACTCCTTTAGGTGTAATGAGTACTGCACCAACACCACGCCCATTCATATTAACAGCCCCATCAAACATCATAGTCCATTCTTCTTCCGGGTCAGGCCCTTCAGTGTGAACAGGCTCTTCGTGATCTTTTGCTTTTATGAACATGATGTCTTCATCGGGGAAGTCAAATCTCATAGGCTGGTAATCATCAATGGGTTGCTCGGCGAGATAATCAGACAATACACTGCCCTTGATGGATTTCTGAGATGTGTACTGAATATCGTATTCTGTGAGGATCATTTGCCATCTTGCAATCCGTCCGGTAAGCGTTGGCTTCTCAAAAATGTACTTGACTGGGTCCATCTTTGAGATCAATAAAGTAGTGTGGGTCAACTATACTGTCTCAGTCGGCGAGCAGCCCACGCTAGAGCACAACAAGTTTTCTCGAGCAGTGAATAACGTTGTTCATAGTCGGTAAACTTTTTGCTCAGGTAGTATATTGCATACTCTTTTCGACCAGACTCATCATGCTGGCCCATCACACACCCCATTGACTCTTCTAATACTGTCAAGTACATGATTAGAGGTCTTCCTTCAACTGGAGGCATAATGATTGGAGGCTCTTGTAAGTATTCCTTGACTTTGTCAAAGGCCCTCTGACAATCTTCGTTCCACCTGACCGTTTGTTCTTTTCTCAATAACTTGAACAAGGGTTCACAGGTTGCAGTAAGGTGAGATATGAACCGTGAAATGTAGTTCAACCTACCTAGGAACCCTCGAACTTCTTTCTCAGTCTTCGGTGCAGGCATTTCTTGAATGGCTTTAACTTTATCAGGGTCAACTTCAATCCCTTTCTCACTTACAATAAATCCCAGCAGCTTACCAGATCGCACCCCAAATGTGTATTTGTTGGGGTTTAACTTCAATTGATACTTCCTCAGACGCTTGAATAGCTTCAATAGGTTCACCAGGTGGTCTTCTTCTGTGAGGGACTTGGCAATCATGTCATCCACATAAAATCCAATTTCTTTATGGATCATGTCATGGAATAATGTTACCATAGCCCGTTGATAAGTGGCACCCGCATTCTTCAGTCCGAATGGCATCACCTTATAACAGAATGTGCCCCAGGGTGTGATGAAAGTGGTCTTCTCCATGTCTTCAGGTGACATTTTGATCTGATTGTATCTTGAAAATCCATCCATGAAGGAGAACACCGAGAACTGAGCCGTATTGTCCACCAATACATCAATGTGAGGTAAAGGGAAGTCATCCTTCGGGCTGGCTCTGTTCAGGTCCCGGTAATCCACACACATTCTCACCTTGCCATCTTTCTTGGGCACAGGTACAATATTAGCAACCCACGGCGGATAGCTAGTGACAGCGAGGAAACCGGCGTCCCACTGCTTTTGTACCTCTTCTTTTATCTTCATTGCCATATCTGGGCGAGTACGGCGCAGCTTCTGTTTTATTGGTGGACAGTCTTCTTTCAGAGGCAGCTTGTGCATAACAATGTCGGTGTCCAACCCTGGCATGTCCTGATAAGACCAAGCAAAAACATCCACATACTCCCGAAGCATATCAATAAGTTGCTCTTTCACTGAATCTTGCAGACGGGCCCCGATTTTCACTTCTTTCAAGTCTTCTTCCGTACCAAGATTAACCGTTTCAACCTCCTCCTGATGAGGAGTTATAACCTTCTCCTCTTGTCTCAACAACCTGGATAGTTCCTCAAGTAGCTCATAATCTTCTTCAACCCCTTCATTGGCTTGATTAATCGGATTATCAAAGTCATACGAAGTTATAGCAGTGTTGTTGTCGGTGCAGTCTGGAGGGCACTTTCTGCAAGGGTTTAGATTGGTTTATTTTAGTGATCAGTTTTATTTTATTTAGAAAAAGTGAAAATGAAGTTATTTATTTTGAAAAGCATTGCCATTTTATTTTTGTACAAAAAATGAAAAATGAAAAACAGTGAGCGAAAAAGAAAAGACTCATTTGCAAAATATGTCCTGATATTCATTAATTGATCTTTGCACAAAATACAAGATGGCCAGATTACAAAATGAGTTCTGACATCTTGGGCAAGATGTAGGACTTGATGCATGCTTTAAAACACAGGAAATAATAATTACTCTGCAGGAGTAACTCTTATAATTTCCTGGGAAGACCAGTTTGAGACATGGTTCCCCGAGATCCTTGGACGTATCCAGCTTTCCAGGTTGCGCTCGTCCTCTGACTCATCTTCCAAACTATTCACAGCATCCGAGGTGAGCATCCCCCCGCTGACAAACTTGGGCTCCTTTGCAGCCTCTGATTGATCTTGTCGAGTTGGTCTGTAACCCAACCCGAATCGGTCTTCTTTCTTCTCCACGGGCAGCAGCGTGCCCCAGCCTTAGGCGGTACCCTCTTCAACAACCTTCCGGGCTTGCTGATAAGATGTAATGGAGGTCCCAAGCACAACAGATGTTTCATTAATATTAAGGGCCTCAAACCCTTGGCTCATGGTTTCATGGATCTCTCCATCCATCTCAATGTATTTGAAGGTAGCCAGCTGGCTAACAAAAATATCCTCCTCCCCACAAATAGTAATGACTTGGCCTTCCCACTCGAATTTTAACTTCTGGTGAAGGGTTGACGTCACGGCGCCAGCGGCATGTATCCATGGTCTACCCAATAGACAGCTGTAGGCAGGCTGTATATCCATCACAAAGAAGGTCGTTTTGAAAACCTGTGGGCCAATCATTATTGGTAATTCTATCTCTCCCATAACTGATCTTTTAGAACCGTCAAAGGCTCTCACTACCAAGTTACTTGGGCGTAGTGCCAATCCATCATACTCCAGCTTCACAAGGGCCTTCTTGGGTAGGACATTGAGGGATGACCCTGTGTCCACCAATACGTGAGAAAGAACTGCACCTTTACACTCCAAGGTAATATGCAAAGCCTTGTTGTAACTGCGACCTTCCATTGTCAGATCAGCGTTGGTAAATCCTAGTCCATGACTAGCGTTAACATTTCCAACCACAGCCTCTAACTGATTGACAGTAATCTCCTCAGGCACATAAGCTGCATGCAGGACCTTTAATAGTGCGTTCCGATGAGCCTCGGAGCACATTAGCAATGATAGTATGAAGATTTTGGAAGGTGTTTGCTGAAGCTGGTCTACCACCTTGTAATCACTTTTCTTTATGATTCTCATGAATTCATCAACTTCTTGATCAAAAGGAGTCTTCAAAGCTTCTTTGACAACTTGTTCTTCTTGTACCATGCTCTTCCCTTTTGCCTTGGCAACGACTTCTGATTCTGCATTAGGTCTTGGAATTTGTGAGGCGAAGAGACGTCCGCTTCTAGTGAAGCCTCCGCCTCCCCCCACATTGTCTATCTGAGGTGAAGAAGTCGATGATTCTAAAGTGATTTTCTTCCCCTCGCAGTATAGATCCGAGCCGTAATGCCAAGGGATGGCATTATTGCTTTCGTAAGGAACTGGCCCAGGCAATGTGATAGTAACTGGACTGATAGCAGCTGCAGAAGGGACCACAATGGTGTGTGGATCATAGTATATGGTAACTGGTGCTCTGACAGGAGTGGCATTTTGTGAGTTGTTGGCAGGAACATTTGCGGGATCGTAGTATATTGTAACCGTTGAGATACTTTCATTAATTATTGCGGATGTTGTAGAAGATACTGTTGACTGGATGAGGGTTGAAGTTGTAGTAGGAATGGTGACCGAACTGGTATCCATTGAAGTGATTGATTGAGCGGTTGTTGGAGTTGTAGTAGAATCCGTTGGAACAATGGTTGTTGACATTGTAGGAGTATCTGTGATTGTTGGTGGAGGAATTGCTGGAGTTGTAGGTGCTTTTGTCATAATCTGAAGGATACCATCCTTGATAAGACCATCTATGCCGCTTCTCAGCCTTTCACACCCATTGACTGCAACATTGCAATACCCACAACCAAGCTCACACCCGGGGAACACTTGGCATTCTAAAAGCTGAGCTTTGATTTCAACCAAAGGTGTTCGAATTTGTGCAACACTGGTGATTAAGGTGGATAATTTGCCTTCCTCAATAGCATTAATCCTAGGCCCGTTGTGACTAGGCATTGGATTCCTTGTAACATTTGGAGGAGGCGCAAAGTTTAGAGCTTTTGAGTCCACCGGATCTTGGACTTTCATCTGTAGGGCCCTGAATTTTTCAGTATTATGCCCCGGTGCGTTCGAATGAAATGTACACCTGGCAATTGCATCATAATTCTTTGGCATATTGGTGGGATCTGGAGGTGCCAATGTCCTTAACTCGACTAGGTTGAGCTTCAGGAGTTGTGGCAAGAGTGCAACATATGGCATTGGGATTGGGTCAATCACCCTGTTTGCTTGTGATGGTTTTTGCTGGAAAGGACACTGTTGTTGGTTGTTATTGCTATTGTTGTAGGTTCTCTGTTGCGGATACTGAACTTGTTGTTGATACTGTGGTTGTTGTTGTTGAGGATATGCTGGTTGTTGAGGAGTCGAAGCTGGAATGGTAACTGCTGCTACTGACTGGTGTACATACTGAGGCCTTCCCCTGCTTGCATGAATGGAATTTGTTTCACCGGCCCTCCGGGGTCCCACAAAAGGCTTTCTGGGATTGCTGGATGAACTTGCACCACCGTCGGAGATTTTTCCCATCTTCAGTAGACTTTCAATCCTTTCACCAGCTATGACCACTTCAGCAAAACTGGTAGAGGAGAAGGCAGCCAATCTATCAATATAGGACCCTTGCAAAGTATTCATGAACATGTCAGCCATTTCCCTTTCTGACATGGGTGGTTGGATAGCAGCAGCAAGTTGTCTCCACCTTTGGGCATATTCCCTGAAGCTTTCTCGGGAAGACTGGGACATTCCCATTAGGAGGGTCCTGTTAGGAGCCATGTCCAGGTTGTATTGATATTGCCGAATGAAGGCTTCAGCTAAGTCCTTCCAGCATCTAATGGTAGCTCTGGTCAAGTGTGAATACCATTCCCTTGAAGCTCCAGTCAGACTGTCTTCAAAGTAGAACATCCACAGCTTCTCATCCATAGTATAAGCTTTAAGTTTTCCCAGTAAAGACTGTAGATGAGTGCGAGGACAAGAGGTACCATTGTACTTTTCAAAGCATGGAGGTTTGAATTTGTGGGGAATTCTCACCCCATCCACTAGGCCCATGTCCATCACATCGAAGCCCAAAGAATTCTGAGACTCCAAAGATCTCAACTTCTCAGCAATTTCATCCAATCTCCTGTCATAAACTTCATCTCCAGCTCCCATAACAGTAAACTGCTCTTCTTGGGGATCCTCTTGCAAGATTCTCCCACCAGCAGTATTGCCTTGCACATTCCTCAGGATGTTAGCTTCTGGATCCAGATGAGGTCCAAATACTGGTGGGTCAATACGAGGCTGGCCCCGCTCATTGTTACTAGTTCCTCCTGTTCCGAGATGAGGTTCCTCGGGAGTTTGTCTTTCCACCAGTTCTCTTAACCTTTCTTGACTCTGGGCCAAGCTAGACATCACAGCCATGAATTGAGTCATCTGATTTCTCATCTCCACTCTCTCATTAGCCATCTGATTTCTGACCTCAGTCAGATCCTGTTGTACTTGTTCCATTTGAATACCGGGAAGGTTGTTACGAGTCGGGTACCGGTGCGCGCGGTTGACAGGTAACACTCGGCGACGAGCAATGTTTCCTGAGATCACAACAAAGTTAGAAACAATAATAATAACAAAACCTACAAAACAAAAACAAAGTTAGTATGCAATGCAGTATGCTTATTTGTTTTCCAAGGTATCCGGTTTTCAGTTCTTGGTTTTGACCTTCCCAGACCTCGATGAAGAAGCTTGATGTTGTTGAGAAGCCCAAATGAAAACAAACTAAAATATATTACAAATGGTGAACAATACATAGTTTATTTTACAACACATGCCCATGGAGGGTCAAAATATAATAAAAGGAAAAGTACATCAAATGGAAATAACAACAAACAAACAATCAGACATCCAGTCCAAACTCATCCTCTCTGACTTCCTTCAGGAGTGCCTCAGTCACTGGACCAGCTGGGTGTTCTGTAATGGTCCTAATGAGGAGGTTCCTGGTAGCAATGGCAGTGGTCAGCTTCTTATGCCTGTCCTGATCCTTTGATCTCTTCAATCCTGCTCTAAGTTTCAACTCTGAAATCTCCTTTTGGGCTGCCAACAAAGCTTCCTGCTGTTTCCTCTCATTGGCCTCTAGCTGTTCAATCTTGGCTTGAGTCTTCTGGTCTTCTTGTGTACGGGCTTCGGTGATCCTGACCCACCTAGCCTGACTCTCTTGCAGATAGAGCTCAGTCCTAGCCTTCTGAATCTTTGCTTCTTTACAGGCATTCTTCAATATTTGTTCCCCAACCCTTGCTTTCCTGATGTAGTCCTCTGTCTTCTCAATTTTGGTAAGATGCTCCACCCTGAGCTTCTCCAATCTCTCAATGTCTAGACGACCATCACTCCTTTCCCAAAGAGTCTTCTTCAAAGCTTGAGATAGATTCTCATTTCTTTCCTTTAGCTTCTCAAATTCTTCTAGGCTGACAGTCGCTGCAGGTTATACTGTAGATGGTCCAGGTATGTCCTCCAAGGTGAAAGGCATTCCAGTAATTTGAGCTCTAGTACGGGACCAGTCATTGTACTGAGCTGAAGCAACATTATTACACCTTCCAAGAATAGCCATCCCTTTTGTCTGGATATTGTCCCAAGCCCAGGATGCTTGCCTGACAATAGCTGAATTAGGTTTCACTTCACAATACAGGGTCTCAGCTAAATCTTGCCCTCTGGGAGGGTGAACCAAAGCATAGCCCAGTTGTCTTTTAAACAACAAAGGATTGTAGTTGATGCAACCATTCACTCCTATTAGAAGCACATTTGGGTATTGTCCACAACTGGTGATAATGTCTTTGCCTTTGGTGCTCTGGGTGCACCATCTAATATCATCTGAAGTCAAGGCAATGAACCTTTTGGCCCAGTTCTTCTGCTGGTGTGGGTTTAAGAAGGCATCTGACTTAGGCAGGTGTCTGAGCAGCCAGATGTAAAACAAAGGGGCACAACATCTCACCAACTTCCCCCTTTGTTTCTCATTCCTCTGATGAATGGAGTAGTAAATGTCTCCCAGTAATGTAGGTACTCGGTTCTTCAGGAGAAACAGATGGATGGCATTCTTGCTGACAAATTTGGGCTCATCTGCAAACAATATAGCCCCATATATGCTAAGGGCTAATAGTGCACAGACTGCCCTCCACTCTCCTGCTGAAACCTTTAGGATGGCTTGAGAAATCAAGAAGTCTAAATGCAAACCAGGGATCCCAACCTTTGTTGTCATACTTTGCTCAATCAAGGCAGGCTCCAAGTACAATGCCTTTGCTATCTCTTCATTTCTGGGAGCTGGCATCTCTGGGTTGAAAGGGATTCCACCCCTGATAGGCACTCCAATCAATAAGGAAAATTCTTCCAGCAGAGGCCCTAGCTGAAAGTCTGGAAAGGTGAAGCATCTCAGAGGAGGGTCATAAAACTGTAAGCAGGTGTGGATCATGCTTCTCTGAGAAGGGTCAAGGTCCATAACCATATCCAGGATACCCCCATAGTGCTCCCTAAACAATGGGATGTGGTCAGGTGTGATAAGTGACTGGACCTGCCTGATACCAGTCAACACAGGCTCAAAGAAGTGGTAGGATATGTTGCTATTCCTGGGAGTAGTCATGAATGTTGCTGAAGAAACTGAAGATAGGTGTTGATGAAGATCACAGACTGTTGCTGGAAATGAACCACTGACAGACTGATGCTGGTGATGGTGAAGATAGCTGAAGCAGATACCCGATGAAGACAACTGAAGCAGAGGTCTATGCAGAAGAAGGGGTCAAAACCAAAACCAAGATACAGTGAAATGGATACCCTGAAAAGCAAATAAACAAATGTTAAATGATGCAATGATGATATATGCAAATGATATGCAAGGGTTTGTGATCACGCTGGATCTGATTATCTGTCTTGATATAAGTCCATGTATGTCCAAAGGTCCAGATGAAGGCTTAGAATTCCAGAAACCAGGGTGGGGGACTCAAATAAAGAGTCACATATCCAGAGTTTAATCACAAGAACTGTCCAAAATGAGGTATTCTTAAACCAAATAGTAACAGGGTATGATGTGGCCAAGGCTACCTGCAAACCTGTAAACAGCCGAACCCCCTCACAGGTAGTGTTCTAGAACAAGGATCCTCAGACTTGGATCAATTATGAGAAGTGTAAACACTTCTAACCCGGAGGTACAGTGTTTACAATAACCATAAGAGATCCTCCTCTAATTCACCTCAGCTTCTGAAGGTCATAATAAAGGTCATCCAGACTTAGCAGGCTTCCCAGATAGCCCTAGCACTACAGGAAATCTGTAGCACAGAGTTCTCAAGAAGAAACCCATATCTGAACCATGTTTCATATTCCCGCACCAGACCGAAATGGAATGGGAAAGAACATGAACCACTCTAGCCTAGGTGTCACTCAGGTTCCAGGTATAGGACCTTAAACTCTCAATGGAACCCCACCCACCAAAACAAAAACCAGATCCAGCAGATGACAGTATGAAATATGCAAAACTGTAAAGAAAGCAATAAATAAAGCTGTACATAAAGAAATAAATAAAGCAAAAACAAACACACATAACGCATAACACCCCAGTAAAAACAAATCAAACAAGCGTTAGGAGGAACCCACAAAAAGAACCAGAAGCCATGGTTACAATATAAGAGTCCCCAACAGAGTCGCCAAGCTGTCGCTCCCACCAAATGACACCCGGGCCAAGAGGGGTACAGACGCGAACGGTCGGCGAAAGAGAAGGAATGAAAAGAGTCGCCAGCTAGGCATTTTTATCCCGAAGGAAAGGTAATGCTGCATAAACCTAAGAAAAGATGGATAAGACGGTCGCGAACCAGAGAGACTGAGAAAGGGGGTTGGCTACAACCTGGGAAGGTATTAGCACCCAGATTGTCCGTCGTACTCGATGGGATCCATGCTTGAAAGTTTGTGTTTAAAGGGGTAGTGTCAGTGTAATCTGTGTATCAAAGCTGGAAAGAATGCAAATGTCAGTGCAAGAAAAGTGAAGTGAAATATGTGAAGTGTCAGTGCAAGGAAAGAGTGAAAAGCTCAAGACAATGAGGCTTAATGAATAATGCTGGAAAAGGGGGAATATTCAGATACTTTTGTTAGATAACTGTTAAATTATGCCTACGTATCCTCTCGTGCAATGAGGAATTCAGAACACCGTAGTTCGACTCAAAGAGACTGAAAGATAAATTGACTATGAACTGCTTGCTTGTCTATGCTCAAGTGTATGACCTGTCTGGCTCAGGTGCAAACTGTCCTGCATTAGACGGAAGAAGCAAGTTCTCGATTGTGAGTGAAAATGACGAGAAAAGAATCCCGGAAGAGACGATTATTGCTTGTTTTTTGGTGCTTTCAAACTTTTATTGCCTTTGTGTTTGTCATAAGAAACCGAGCTTAAGCCTAAACCAAGGGTTAGTAAACTCATCACATCCTCCCTTTGATTAGGGGTAATGAGAATACCTTAAGTATGAAGTAAACACCTCACACTTATTCTCCATGATGTAGGATTAAGATCATTATCCTACTTGCAATTATTTAGATGTTTTTTGGAGTTTTTGTTTGGTGTTAAGTAATGAGTTTAAGCCATAATCAAGGATTTAATGGACTCATTACACCATCCTAATAGAAGGATAATAGATGAGAACATTTAAGCTGAGGAAGGCTCCTCAACTTAATCCATGATTAGGGATTAACCTCATGACAAAACAAAACCTTTATTAAAGTGGATTTTAATTAATGGTAAGATTAAGAAGTGAATTTTGTGGTTTGCAAGACAACTTGAGGGGGACTTATCCATTAACACTAGGGTTAGTCCTTCTTAACCAATTAAGGAAGAATTAGAACCCTAATGCAAGGCCCAAGTTACAAGTTTGATGTCTTAGAGATTATTAGATGGATTGATTAGAGGATTTAAACACATTAAGGGTTTAACACTTAGGATTAAAGTTATACACTCCATCCTAATAGAAGGATGCAGGCATAAGCTTAATCACAAAGCCTTAAAACCTTTAAGGTTTAGTCCTTGATTAAGAGATGAGAAGAGAAGACACAAAGATGAAACAAAGGTAAAACTAAATTGGGGACTAATCAAACCCTAATTGTTATCATACTTGGATGTTCCTAGGGTTTATGAGGATTGCAAAAGATCTTCAGGAAAGAAACCACCATGGAAGAGACAGGATGAAGGAAGGAGAAGCAAAAGAAACAAGACAACTTGCTTCACTTAAGAAGACAAGTTGCTTGAAGAAAGAAAGAGGAGAAGGAACATGAATGAGCAAGATCACTCTAATGCAAGAGTAAAATGCAGCAATGATGCATAATAGATATGAGAAGAGATTGTGATAAGTGAAGGCAAATTCACTTCTCAATGACTTACCACCTGAAAAGTTAGCAACAAGAAAATGAAATGGAATGAAAATGAGAAAGATGCAATGATGCAAACCAAAACCAGAAGCATAAACATGATGTTAATGATGCTAAGAGAAAATGCAAACACATGACAAGAGTTGTGGATGATCATACAAGGATGAGAATGCAAATGAAGCATGTTTTGAGCCATGAAAGTTCATGAAAGTTTATGAAATGAAATGAATGCACAACATGGCAAATTAATGATGAAATGATCAAACATGATTCTATTATGTCCTAAGATGTCTTAGAAGTCATATGGATGTACAAAATGTCATGGCAAGTTCATGTATGCAAGCATATGAGAGATGAATGCAAATGAAGGCAAAAAATAGGGTTTATGCACAAGACACAAAGCAAAATTCAAAATCAGAAGCAAATGACAAGATACAAAAATGAAAATGGGATCAAAGGAACCCTAACCCTACATAAGTTCATTGCCCAAAGGAGGAGATCTAAGTCTTAACCTAATGGAAGTTATGATTTTCTTAAGTTTGCTAGGGTTTTAGGATACCTCGCAATGAAAAATGCAAAACAATTTGAAAATGAAAGATGAATTCAAACCAATTTTACCCTAGAAACTACATGATATGAAGAATGTAATGCAAAAAGAACCAACATCAAACTCTTCATGGTTAGGAAGAATGAATTTTTCTAAGTTAGGGCAAAAATATTGACTTTTAAGAACTTTAATTCCAAAGAAAAATGTCAAAATATAACAAGAACCAAAAAGAAATTTGTTTGGAGAGTTTGATAATGTTTCTAAATGTATTAAAATGCAATGTGAATTTTTTTGTGATTTTTGGAAACTTAAATGCTATTTTAATTAATTAATTCTCATTAACTAATTAAAATGAACATTTAAATATTTTTAAAATACGAAAATTATACAAAAAATAAAATAAAAATTATTTTTAGAAAGAGAAAAATATTTTAAGGTGTGATGCAAAAAATGAGATTTTTTAGAAATGATTTGCTATTTTAAATAAAATGTGCAAGAAAAATGAATAAAAATTGAAAATAAAATTGAATTAAAGGAGAAGTAATCAGATCCAAGAGCCAGGATTCAAAGTTACAAGGAAAAGGTTGACTGGCGAGCGTTTGGAGGGTGAGGATTGGTTCTGGCAAATTCAAATTTTAATCCTAATTAATTAATGCTAATGACTGGATTAGGGCTAAATCACAACATCTAGGCCGTTCATAGCACGCGGGAAAGCCAGATCAAGGGTCTCAATTCAAACTTGTCTTAAACACAGGATTAGGGCATAACAACTTTCAGGCGACCGGAACAGTGTTCCGGTCGTCTTCTCTGACGAGCCCAAACCCTAACTTCCCTCTCAGGTCACCAATCTCCAAATTTCTTGCACAAAAATGATCCTCCAACAATCCTAAACCTAAATCCCCAACCAAAACTCATTTATTTTGCATCATGAACACGAATCGAACAAAAATGTAAGAACGGGCAAAAGTTTCAGAGCTCACATACATGGTGGTTTCTCAACCATTTTCAAAAATAATCATATCCCCATGATCAGGGGAGCATATAGAACCATAAAAGAACTTAAAAGCAAGCTTCTGGGGAAACAATTCATCATGTTACCTGAGATGGGACCTTCTGATTCTGAGCTTTCTGGGTCCTCCCTTGATGCAAGCCCTCTCCTATGAACCTCCTGAAGATGATACGAAGCTTAGAAAACTTTGAGAATGACTGGTTTTGAAGTTCCAGTTCTGGTGTAGCAGATTTTGAGGTTTTTGTATGTGATGTTTTTGGCTGTTTTGAGGGTTGATTCTTGTTCTATGGATGATATGTGACTTGTTGGTGAAGAAAAATTTGAGGTTTGATGGCTGTATCAAGAGTTTCGAAGAGATGAAGAAGAGGGCAGTTTTTGTGTATCCTGGCTTATGGGAGTTTGCAGGCTTGTGTGTGTGTGTGTTTTAAGTCTTTGAGGTCCACATATGAGGTTCTGATTGGGCAGAGGGTTGGTAGTGGCACAGTTTGATTGGTATGGGCAAAATACAAGAAAGTCATGACTTGGTATACTTGAGGTATGGCTCGGGTCAGAGGGATATTAGGGGCATGGCTGGGCTCAGCATGGATCAAGGAAGGCCCTTAGATTGCTTTTGTGCAGCTGTAATGGCTAGGGCAAGTGGTAGCATGGTTCTTGCAACTTTTCCCTCTTTGGAAGTCTTTGTGAATCAAGGCCAAGAAACCTCTAAACTCTTGGGCAAATTGCAGCCAAATGGGCCACATGAAGTTGTTATGATGTCTTGAACTCACTTAGCAAATAATTCAAGCATTAAAAGTTTCTTTTGCAAAAATTCCAATTTTGAAGATTCATGAAAAAATGCCTTATGTGACTTGTAATTCAAGGCATGAAAGATGGGAAATCTCTTAGGCAATTCTGAATTATGGACCATGAATGATGTTTGTGTGATGGTTAGAAGTTGATTTGAGGTCACATTTGGCTTTGGCAAGTGTTTTTGCAAGTTTCCTCTTTGGCACAAAAGTGAAAATTAAGTGATTTTGTCCAACTTTGCAAGGCCATAACTTTTGTTCTATGATGAATTAGATCAAGTTCTTGTACTTTTTGAAAATGGGAGGATCCAATCTACAACTTTCATGACCAAGAATTTTCCATTTGAAGCATTTTTGAATCAAAAAGAGGAGGTTGAAAAACTTTCCCAAAATAGCAAGTTTACATTACAAGTCACTTTCCCAAAATGGAAACTTTGCAAATGGCTTGAAATTCTTCAATTTTGTGAACTTCTAACATCTTCTAAGATCAAATAAAGATCATACACATTCAAAATGATGGAGAAGAACTTTTGGTTGGGTGATTGGGGGTCTCAGATGCCCTGATTTTGCACTGACTTGCTCAAGAAGTCATCTATTGATCAGATGCCTTCCCCATTGAATTTCTTCATGAAAATTGGTATGTATGATCCTTATAACATATAGAGACCAATAGAAACAAGAATGACCAAAAAAATTGTAGTTATGGCCTCTGAAACCAAAACCCTAATTTTAGGTCATCTGTGCAGTTAAACCTGGCTCTACTTCCATGCCTTTCTCAGTTCTTGTGATTCTTTGACTTCCTTGATCTTGGGAGGATATAATATGATGATTGGACACACATGGACCCTATTGAGATGATTGGAGACCCTTGGAGTGGCTCAGATGGCCCAGGTATTACTCAGATCACAAACCCTATATACAGATGACTTTGAACTAATGCAGTGAAGCAAAAATGCAATGTGAGACGCTATGATTGAATCTATGCAAATGAAAAGATCACAAGCCATGGTTAAATGAGTGAGGGAAAATTTGGGGTGTTTACAGAGAGCTTCAGAGAATATGCCCAAAGGTGGAGGCAACTTGCTGCAGCAGTTCAACCCCCCATGTCTTAAAGGGAAATGGCAGACATGTTCATGAATACTCTTCAAGGAAAATACATTGACAGATTGGATGAATTTTCTTCTACCAGCTTTGCAGATGTGGTGATAGCTGGGGAAAGAATAGAGAGCCTATTGAAGATGGGAAAGATCTCCGATAACGGTGCCAGTTCAAGTAGTGCAAGGAAGCCATTTGCTGGACCCCGTAAATCTGGTGAAACAAACTCTGTACACATGGGAAGAGGGAAACCTCAATACCTGCCCAGAACAGTTGCTGCTGTTACTATCCCTGCTCCACCTCCTCAGTATACTCAACAACCACAACACTTTCCGCAACAACAACAATTTCCTCAATAGAGATCTTATAACAATAACAATCAACAACAACGCCCATTTCAACAACGGCCATCTCAGGTCAACCAGGTAATTGACCTCACTCCAATGCCATATGCTACACTGCTGCCACAACTCCTAAAGCTCAATCTTGTTGAGTTGAGGACATTGGCTCCACCTGATCCTCAAAACCTTCTTAGGAATTATGATGTCAATGCTAGGTGTGCTTTTCACTCTAACGCACCTGGTCATTCTACGGAAAAATGCAGAGCTCTGCATATGAAGGTTCAGGATCTGGTAGATTCAAAAGCCCTGAACTTTGCACCTCCTCCCAATGTAATGAAAAATCCTATGCCAAGCCACAGTGGGCCAAGGATTAATGTTATAGAGGATGGCTCGCCCATGAGCTTAATAGAAGACATTGCATGTATTCAGACACCTCTGGCAGAGATTAAAGCCCAGCTTTTAAAGTGCCAAGTGTTTCCAGGTATTGAGGTCTGTTGTGAATCATGCAAACTTTCTGAGAATGGGTGTGCTAGCTTAAAGAGTGGAATTAATGGCTTAATCAAGGAAGGAATTTTGCAAATTACAACCACAGCTTCTACAACACCAACAACTCTTTTATTAACAACAAGTGAATCTTCTACAAATACAACAACCATCTTTCCCATTGGTTCTTCTACAACTGCAACAACCATTGTTCCAACTGATTCAGCTACAACTTCAGCAATCATTTCATCTATCACTTCAACACACAACAATCGATTTGCACCGGCTACTACAACTTCAGCAACCACCAATAATGATGTTTCCACTGTCACAATTTATTATGACCCGACAATGGTCCCGAATTCCAACAACTTTCAACAACATCAACAACAGTCTCAACAAAGCTTTAATTCACCTCCACCAACATCCACCAGAGGTCCTGCTACTATTTTTTATGATCCACAGTGTAACACGGTGGGAGAACTGACTTTAGTTAAATGTTGCGGATAGCAAGAGTCGCCACCGACTTTTATTTTATCCAAAGGAAAGGGCATAAAAGAACAGGAAAGACCTTAAAAGATTTTTTGGGTTCGGGGGGTAGGTTATGTAAAGGGAAGGTGTTAGCACCCTTTACATCCATGGTTATCCATGGGCTCTTAGTTACTTAGCTCACTTTAAAATGTTTTTGAGAAGTGTAGTGTGTGATTAGAAATTTTCTTAAGTACTTTATAATGATCCATGTACGGATATATATAAAGCCTTTGTTTTGAAAATTGCTTGAAAAATGTGAAGTGTTTTGAAATGTTTTGAAGAGTGAGCAAGTACATAAGAGGAACCTACCCTGAGTTAAGTCTTTTCTGTTCTTAAATATCCTTTAAATGGTAAGACTATCCCTATTATTAAGGAATAGGTAGTCATTACCTTGGATGTATGAGGGACAAATGAAGGGACAACTGTTATTAGGCAACTGTAAGGTGTATTTAGCAATTCGAAGGGACTTATCATCTTTATTCGAAAGGGACAAGATCATTTACGAAGGCAACCATGAAGGGACTTGATCTTATTATCTTTTAAGGGACTAGATGATATGAGAGAAGGGACTTTGCTTTACACCTTACTTGACCTTTTTCTTTAGGCAACATAAGAGGTATCCTTAAGAATGTGAGATGGCGATCAAAGATCGACTTATGTGTGTGCGTGTACAAATTCAAGTATTTATCTTACAAATTAATGATCTAAATTCAATTTTAAGTACAAACATGTTTACACTCCCTATTTTACTAACCATGGCAATTAAAAATAAATAATAAGAAATTCTACAACTATTACATAATGTGTACAATTACATTATAATAATAAAATAATTTAAATAAATAAGCATATAATAAATAAATAGGTAAATGGGTTAGTAATAACAAACAAAATAAATATAAAAGAGGTTAGTATAATAATATAATATAGAAAATAAATTAAAAGTTCAAATTTAAACAAATAATCATTTTTAAGAATTTTAATAAAAGAAATAAATAATAATAATTATATACTAATAAATATGATTAATAATTTAATAAATTAATTATATATATACATATTAGAAATATTTAATAATTATAATTATACAAGCATAATAAAAATAAGAAAATTAAAATCATAAAATAAAATTAGGGTTTTGAATTGTTTAGAAAAATAAATTAGGATTAGGGTTAATTAGTTAAACTACACTTAATTAATTTATTTATAAAAATATATATAATAATAATATAAACAAATTATAAAATAAATATAAACAATTTAACTTTTAGAAAATAAGTTATGATTTGTTTAAAAAAATATGAAATTTTACATATTATATACTATTATTTAGAAATTAATTTCCTTATAAAAATATAGATTAATTATAAAACAAAATAAATAAATAATAAGAAAATGGTGTAAAAAAAGAACATACCTGGGGCTGGGATCGAACCCATGCCCTAGGCTCTCTCTCCCTTGGACCAACACCAGCACCACCAGGCCATGCGCGCGTTTGTGATTATGAAGTGAGCATGAAACCTTATATAGTAAACATGAAAATATGAATGAATAAAAACCAAAAAAGTATGAAACTGGGACTCGAACCCTTGACCTCAGCTTCCCATGCGCTCACGCTTGCCACTATGCCATATGTCTCCAACTGATATAAAACGCAAAACACTAATTAAATATTAAAACCACATTCAAATTATGAATTTCGCGCGCTCGTCCATCTTCTTCCTCCAACCATCGTATTAGGCTATAGTGACACTTGATCCGTCGCTATAGCTTATAGTGACGGCCTTTTTCTATAGCTATATGACCTGGAAAATAAAAAACGCAACATACACAATATAAATTCATTCTAAGGGTTCAAATTAGTCAATAAAAGTCCTCTAAGTCCAATTCAGGTCTCAATTTCATGTGAAATTATTCGTAACTAGGGTTCCCGATTTAGGATCTTCAAAACCCTAACAATGACATATCTTCAAACCGGCCCTGAAACTCAAATTAAAACATCCAGAAACATTGCAAGCATCAACATAAACAGTAATATACAATCAAATTTCATTTATATAGCTTGCATAATGAAAATCGAAAATCAAATTTTTAAGCTAAAATGTGCAATCGGTTTATGCATTCCAGGATGTTTTTGATGATGTAGATGATGTAAATAGAGTCAATGATCATCCAACAATGTATTGCAACCTTTAGAACACCTTGATTTGGCCTGTAAGAGAGAATCCGATTTGATATTTTTTTGTGAAAAGTTGGAAGCTTGCTCTTGTTCTAGGAGGCAGAAAAATCGTCCCTTGTGCTTGTGATGAGTTTGTGTACATATAGTGGATGTAATTAGGTCAAAACAACATGGATTTATGGGCCTTCTCTTGATTACTTGATCATGAAGTTTTCATACTTTCAAATATTGAAAAAATCTCATCTAACCTTTCCAAATCAAGCTAGTACGAAATTGGATCAAATCAATCATCTCTAAATGATATTTAAAACCTTCTAGAATCATAATCTCATCCAAATATATGATTTTCATATTTTATTTCAATTTAAATTGTATTTTAATGAATAAAATTCAAATTAATATGAAATAAAAAATAAAAAATCATAAAATAGGTGGGTTGGGTCGTGCTTGATGATATTGTAAAGTTTGGATGGCAATTTGGTGGGCTCATTTAGCAAAAATTGGTTTTAAGGCCTTATTTGCTTCATAAACTTCCCAAAACTTTCCCAAATTTGCAAGGGCACAAATCCTTCAATTTTAATGCTATGAGGGTTTTCTTGGACATTTTGGAAAGCTTGAAGAGTCCTCTAACCAACCTCTTTGGTCTCATGTCCATATCTTTTACCATTCTCAAGTTATGCTCTTTTGAAGTTGTTGACTTTTTGTTGACTTTTAAAAGGACCTATAATGTCTTAGCTCATACCTTCCAAATGAAGCATTTTTGGGCTTGGCTTGTGAGACACAAAGTTGTAGAGAATTCAATTTCCTTCAAAATGAGCTTTGAATGGAAAAAATTTGATGAAGCATGTGAAATTTATGGCTGGTCAAAGTTCAGTTGACTTTTCCTGAGGAAACCCTAATTTAGAAACTCCTGATTCTTGATGATCTGGAATCTCCTTGATGAATAAAGATCAACCCTTGATCAAATGATGAATTTTACTTAATATACTTGATGTTGGCAAAAAATCATGAAGTTTGACTTTAGTTTGACCACAGTTGACCTCAGTTTGACTTTTTAACTACTTTGACTGATTTTGACCTATCTGATCATCTGACTGAGCAAACCTTTGGGAAAAGTCTTGAAACATGTCATGGGGATTATTAAACACATATAAGATATTATGAAGCTCAATTGAAGTCTTGGAAGTCCATTTAGCCTGATTAAAGTCAAAACCCTAGTTTAGGATGCATTGCTTAGGAGGATGCATTGTCTGAGGGAAATGTCAAATCTTCTGACTAATTGTGAACTTTGTGAACCTTGTGAATCTCATGAGATGTCTTGTGAACCTTGTGAACCTTGTGAACCTCTTAGTACACAAATTCTTGTCTTGTGAGGGCAAATTTTGGGGTGCAACAGCTGCCCCTGTTCAATTTTCTGAAACCTGAGGGGTTAGATTGGTATATGTGCCAGTCGTGACCTGGAAGGTTGAAGGGGATTGAACACAAAAGCCCAAAAATTTGCACTCACTGGTGCGTAAAATAACACTGATGATTAGTTGTATATGCTTGAGTGGGCTTTAAGATGCCACTTGGAAGAACTGGAGATGGGCTTAGAGATGCCATCTAAAATATCTGGATGTGGTGATGTCTTTATGTTGATACTGGATATCAGTACTAGGTCTTTGTGTAAGCCGTCTCTGAATCATTTATGCAACATGATTTGAGTTGTTGAATGGACCAGTAGAAATAAATCTTGTGGTGATTATCTCTTCTGGAGGTATCTTGTATTAGGGGATGGATCTTTGTACAGACAGTTTACCTACTCTCCAAGGGCCAAAAGAACGTCAGGATTAGTTCTTAAGGGTCAAAAGAACGTCAGGATTTGTTCTTCTGAAAAAGTCTTAAACACGGGGCCAAAAGAGCATCAGGATTTGCTCTTAAGGGTCAAAAGAACGTCAGGATTTGTTCTTCTGAAAAAGTCTATAACAAGGGGCCAAAAGAGCGTCAGGATTTGCTCTTAAGGGTCAAAAGAACGTCAGGATTTGTTCTTCTGAAAAAGTCTTGAACAAGGGGCCAAAAGAACGTCAGGATTTGCTCTTAAGGGTCAAAAGAACGTCAGGATTTGTTCTTCTGAAAAAGTCTTGAACAAGGGGCCAAAAGAGCGTCAGGATTTGCTCTTAAGGGTCAAAAGAACATCAGGATTTGTTCTTCTGAAAAAGTCTTGAACAAGGGGCCAAAAGAGCGTCAGGATTTGCTCTTAAGGGTCAAAAGAACGTCAGGATTTGTTCTTCTGAAAAAGTCTTGAACAAGGGGCCAAAAGAGCGTCAGGATTTTCTCTTAAGGGTCAAAAGAACGTCAGGATTTGTTCTTCTGAAAGATGTCTTGAACCAGGGAATGGATCTTTTACAGACCGTTTGCCTGCTATTCGAGGACATCTTGAATAGTGTATGGATCATTTCCGACCCGTTGTAAGTTGTTGATATTGTTTTACCTGCATATAACTATCCTGCAAGGGAAATATTAGTTTATGCATTATGTATGCATGCAGAGTATGATGCACCTAAGTAAATGTATTATGTACTTATGGATGTGTATGTTATGGTATGATGTAAATGATGTATGTATGCATTATGTAGTCTGAAGCGTCTGGATATCTTTGTATATCAACTGCTGGCCAGGGAAAATAAATCCCGATTTGTTGCTGAAGAATATGAAGAACTCGTCTTGTTTGATAATATAGTATTCATAAACCTCCCATCTTCGTTCGATAGTATGGTATCCATAACCTCCCGTCTTCGTTCGATAGTAAGGTATCCATAACTTCCCGTCTTCGTTCATCGTACTCCTATTGGAAGAATAAATTCCTGACTATCCGTCTGAGGATAAAAGAGATGGATATAAATTCCAAGGGAGATGTGACTCGAAGTATTTATGAAGATGGATTTGCCCTACTGGGAGATTTGTAGCTGTCTTGTGGGGATGAACCGGCGAAGCTTCGTTGAATTCCTTCCCTCGTTCGTCCTTAGTAAATACTATTACTGCATTTTCATGCATTTCTGGTAAACATCAATCATATTAATCATTTATGCATTTCTGGTAAACATCAATCATATTCAAAAGCATACATACATTCAAACACAACCAATGGACGTTTCGCTTATGTAAATAGGGTAAAAGTAAATCTGGATTCAAAGATGGAATTTTATTTATATCACAAAATGACCTATACATAGGCAAGTTTGTACAAGGAGACAGAAATCCTAGTAAGAGGAATTTGCCATAAAATTTTTACAAAACAAAGAAAATCAGCTATGTGGGAAATAATCCTATTGAGTTTCAATCCTACTATTGCCATTATCTTCAAGTATCTCATCTTCTGCTGTCGAGACGGAAACGATTTGATTGATCTTTATCTATTCGAGCTTGAGTAAGTAGCACAACTGGTTGTAGTTTCATGGGTGATCCAAACGAGACATAGTCATACGCTTTAATCCCTAACTTTTGCCTGGATTGCCCTTTCAGGTTTTCAATCCACCGAGATACCCTTTTTTGCCCAAGCCGCCTTTTCAGGTTTTCGACTTGCAGGGTGTACATTTTTTATATATATATCCCTAATTTTTGCCCGAACCCTTTTGGTTCGCCGGGATGCCCTTATTTTTGCCTAGGCCAGTCAACCTAGCGGGTCTCTTTTTATGCGTAGTATTTTTTAACTGTCTGCGTTTACAGGCTGTGGGAAGTCTTCACCATCCATAGTAGTAAGTATCATGGCACCTCCTGAGAATACTGTCTTGACTACAAATGGTCCTTCATATGTAGGAGTCCACTTGCCCCTAGGATCACCCTGTGGTAATATGATACGCTTGATTACCAAATCACCAACCTGATATACCTTTGGCTTAACTTTATTATTAAAAGCTTTGATCATTCGTTTTTGGTACATCTGGCCATGACAAACTGCTTCTAACCTCTTCTCATCAATCAAATTTATCTGGTCAAGTCGAGTCTGAATCCACTCATCTTCATCCAAGCCTGCATCCTTCATGATTCTTAAGGAAGGGATCTGAACTTCAATGGGCAGAACTGCTTCCATACCATAGACTAAGGAGATTGGGGTTGCCCCTGTTGAAGTACGTATTGTAGTACGATAGCCATGAAGAGCAAATGGTAACATCTCATGCCAATCCTTGTAAGTGACAGTCATCTTCTGTAGAATCTTCTTAATGTTCTTATTAGCAGCTTCTACTGCCCCATTCATCTTTGGACGATACAGAGAAGAGTTGTGATGCTTAATCTTGAACTGCGTGCAGAGATCAGTAATCATAGTATTGTTCAGATTAGAGCCATTGTTAGTAATAATCCTTTCAGGGATGCCATACCTACATATGAGATTATTCTTAATGAATCGAGCCACAACATTCTTAGTAACAGATGCAAATGAAGCTGCCTCCACCCACTTCGTAAAGTAATCAATAGCAACCAGGATGAAACGATGTCCATTAGAAGCAGTAGGCTTGATCTCACCAATCATATCAATGCCCCACATGGCAAAAGGCCAAGGATCAGTCAACACATTCAATGGTGATGGGGGTATATGGACTTTATCAGCATAGATTTGACACTTGTGACATGTTCTGGAATGTTGATAGCAGTTAGCTTCCATGGTAGACCAATAGTAACCTGCTCTCAATATCTTCTTTGCCATGGTATGACCACTAGAATGAGTGCCAAAGATCCCATCATGCATGTCTTCCATAATCTCAGTTGCTTCCTTCTTATCCACACAACGAAGCAAAGTTGAATCATGATTGCGCTTGTACAAAATGCCATTACTCAAAATGAACTTAGCAGAAAACCTCCTCAGAAACTTCTTATCTTTGACAGATGCCCCTTCAGGAAACTCCTGAGCTTCAAGATATATTTTCACTTCATAGAACCAAGGCTTCTCCTCTGCTTCTTCAGTGTCAATCTCATTGCAGTATGCAGGCTTCTCAAATCTATCAATAGTAATCTTGGGAGCTTCATCATCCCAGCTAATCTCAAACATAGATGCCATGGTGGCTAGTGCATCTGCCAACTGATTTTCTCTTCGTGGAATATGTCCAAAAGTAATCTCTTTAAAGTGTGGGATTAAAGACAACACATGTTCTTTGTAAGAAATGAGATTATCATGCTTGGTATCCCAATCTCCTTTAATCTGACTTACTACCAGGGCTGAATCTCCATACACGTCAAGGAACTGAATCTTCATATCAATGGCAGTTTTGATACCCAGGATACATGCCTCATACTCAGCCATGTTATTGGTACAATAGAAACAAAGTCTTGCAGTAATCGGGGTATGACAACCCTCAGGGGAACTGATCACAACACCAACACCATTGCCAAGTGCATTAGAAGCTCCATCAAAAACCATAGTCCATCAGGATCCTTGTTCAGGTCCGTCATATTGTCCAGGTTCTTTGGTAATAATCATAATATCTTCATCAGGGAAATCAAAACTCATTGACTGATAATCATCCACTGCTTGATGAGCCAAATGATCAGCCACAACACTTCTTTTAATGGCTTTCTGAGTGGTGTATTGTATATCATATTCTGTCAAGATCATTTGCCATCTTGCTATTCTTCCGGAGAGAGCAGGTTTCTCGAACATGTACTTGATTGGATCCATCTTCGAAATCAATAAGGTAGTATGAGTCAACATATACTGTCTTAGTCGGCGAGAAGCCCATGCCAAAGCGTAGCAAGTTTTCTCGAGCAGTGAGTATCTTGTTTCACAGTCGGTAAACTTTTTGCTAAGGTAGTATATTGCCTGCTCTTTTCGACCAGACTCGTCATGTTGCCCCAATACACAACCCATTGAGTTGTCTGATACTGTTAAGTACATAATCAAGGGTCTTCCGTCAACTGGTGGCATCAAAATTGGAGGTTCTAGAAGATATCTCTTAATTTCATCAAATGCTGTCTGGAACTCATCATTCCATTCCATTACCTGATCTTTCTTCAACAACTTGAAGATTGGCTCACAGGTAGCAGTTAATTGGGAAATAAATCTTGAAATGTAATTCAATCGTCCCAAGAAACCTCTCACTTCCTTCTCAGTACGGGGAGCTGGCATCTCTTGTATAGCTTTCACTTTGACAGGGTTTACTTCAATACCTTTTCCACTGACGATGAACCCCAGGAGTTTACCAGACCTAACTCCAAAAGTACATTTGTTTGGGTTCAATCTCAACTTGTACTTCTTCAATCTCTCAAACAACTTATGCAGATGATCAAGATGTTGTTCTTCGTTCTGGGACTTGGCTATCATATCATCCACATATACCTCTATCTCATGATGAATCATATCATGAACCAAAGCCACCATAGCACGCTGATATGTTGCCCCGACATTCTTCAAACCAAATGGCATCACCTTATAGAAAAAGGTGCCCCACTGTGTAACAAATGTTGTCTTCTCCATATCTTCAGGTGCCATCTTGATTTGATTGTAACCAGAGAAACCATCCATGAATGAGAATACCTTATGCTGAGCAGTGTTGTCGACCAGAACATCAATATGAGGAAGTGGAAAGTCATCTTTGGGGCTGGCCTTGTTCAAATCCCCGTAGTCTACACACATACGTACCTTACCATCTTTCTTAGGTACCGGTACCACATTTGCAACCCATTGAGGATAAGAAGTCACAGCTAAGAACCCTGCATCAAACTGTTTCATCACCTCTGCCTTAATCTTCTCTGACATTTCAGGACGCATGCGACGAACCTTCTGCTTCTTTGGACGACAATCTTCTTTTACCGGTAAACGGTGAACCACAATGTCTGTATCCAACCCTGTCATATCTTCATAGGACCAAGCAAAGATCTCCACATAATCATGTAACATCTGAATCAACCTGATCTTGACACCATCCTCTAATTCAGCCCCTATCTTGACTTCTTTCCTGTTTTCTTCAGTTCCCAAATTCACAATTTCGATTGGCTCTTCATGTGGCTGTATAGCTTTCTCTTCTTGTTGTAACAACCTAGCAAGCTCTACAGGTACTTCACAATCGTCCTCCTTTCCATCTTCAGCTTGATAGATCGTATTCTCGAAATTATAATTGGCAATAGTAGAACTGTTATCAACAGGATCCATAGTGGATAATGATTTGCATTTTAGTGATGTGGGTGTGTGTAAGAACACATAGCTGATAAAACAAGAATAAAATAAAAGAAAGACAAGGAACACAATATTTACGAAAACGAAACGTCCACTAATTTTTATTGAATGAAGTATGCAAATGAAATGACATCCCGAAACAAGCATACCATTGTGCCCCGGGTAAGGCACAAGGCTTAAGAGTTCAATTGTTCAAAAATTATAAACTTTTAAAAAGTAACAACACAGTAATAGTATTTACTCCTGACTAAAGGAGATAGGAATAACATTTTCAGCCTTCCAATTATTGAGCCCAACACCCACAGTAGGAAAAATCCAAGCATCCAGGTTATAATCTTCATCATAGTCACCCACAGCATTGATCTGATCTTTCATAATCCCCTAATTGGTGATACGAACAGCACGAGCACGACGAACAGCCTTCTGAGACTCTGCAGTGAAACCTAAACCAAATTTGTCAGACTTGTAAGGAATGTCAGGAAGCTGACCCCAAATAGTACAACCACCTTCATCCACCACAGCTCTAGCATCTTTAAAGGAATCCATCGTAGGAGGTACTCTGGTGACCACAGGAACTTTCTTGACAACAGGAGGAGCTTCATAATTATTAACAACCCAAGGAACTACTTCAAATGTCTGGCACGGAGTTTCAACATATTCACCTTCCACTTCAAGATATTTAAAGGTGTTCACATGGCTAACTATATATCCTTCCTCTCCGTAAACAGTGACAACTTTTCCTTCTACTGGATATCTCAGCTTCTGATGTAAGGTGGAGGTTACAGCACCTGCCCCATGGATCTAGGGACGCCCAAGCAAACAAGAATACGAAGGACGAATATCCATTACATAAAAAGTAGCATTGAAGACTTGAGAACCTACTTTTATTGGGAGATCAATTTCTCCATGCACCACTCTTCTCGAGCCATCAAAAGCCTTCACCACTATATTACTGGGCTTCAACACAACATCTTCAGGGCTAAGATTGTTTAGAACTTCTTTGGGCAACACATTCTGCGAGGAACCATTGTCTATTAACACATATGACAAGGTAGTTCCCCTGCATTCAATAGAGATATGTAGAGCCCGGTTATGATCCCTCTTGGCCGGAGTCAAATCAGCATCGGAGAAACCTAACACATTATCATAGAGATATGTGAGCGGTCTTCAAAAATTTAATCAAGGCTTTGGCATGAGCCTCAGAACACAACAGTAAAGACAACATAGAAATCTTGGAGGGAGTATGCCCCAATTGATCAACAATGTCATAATCACTCTTGCGAATGATCTTCAGTACTTCTTCCATCTGCTTAGAAAAATCATCAGCAGCTGGCACATCAGTTTGCATAGGTTCAATAACAGGACCTTTGCCCCGAGCATCAGCAGTGGAGGTAGTAGTTGGAGTAACTGTATTCTTGGAGGAAATTGGAGGAGAGAAAACTCTTCCACTTCATGTGATCTTACTAAATCCAGCAATATTATCAACATCCAGATTTTCATCAACAACAGGTGTATCAGCTAAGGATTCCTGCTTAACACCATGAATATAAACATCGGAGCCATAATGCCAAGGCACCGCCTTATCAGAAGTATATGGAATAGGACCCGGAGTGGTAATGATCATAGGAGCCACTCTAGCTTCAGCAACAATCTTCACAGGGCCTTCAACAATAATTTTAATTGGACCCTTACGAGTGATTTTTACAGGTCCCTTGGAAGTAATCCTTACCGGCACTTTATCAACCATATCCACCTCTTCAACCTTCACACCTTTAGTTATATGTTCAACCATGTTCTCCATAGAAGGTGTCCTCTCAAACAATATTGTGTAATTGTCCATGAGGCATTGAATTTCGTCCTTCAATCTCCAGTAACTATCCGGCTTATAAGCACAATAGAAACAATCTTCATGACAAACTGAAAAGAACCCAACTTGTACCAACTTCTTCTTGATAACAGATAATGGTGTAGTCACGTCTGCAACTGAGGAAATACGTGAAACTTCATCAATGGCATTGACAGTCTTTTCATGATTTGGCATGGGAGCAGTAATCACATTTGGAGTACCCGGAGGGTCAAACTCAATCTCTCCAGCATCAATCATATCTTGAATCTTATTTTTCAATATCCAGCAACTATTGGTATCATGTCCCTGACAATTCGAATGATATGCACATCGTGCATTAGGATTGTACTTGGGAGAGGTAACATTGGGATTCTGAGGAGGGTCCCTCAAAGTGATGAGTTCACCCTTCAATAAGTGTTGCAAGGCTTGGGCCAGTGACATATTGAGCTTAGTGAACTGCCTTCTAGGCCTCTGCTGATTGCCCTGGGGTGGCTCTGGTGTTGCAGGAGTTTGATTGGAGATATGAACTGCACTCACAGACTGATGCCTCCTATTACGATCAGGTTGACCATAAACAACATTCAACTCTTTCTTCCCACTAGGGGGCTTCTTTGTAGTACTTGATGAAAAAGCACCTACTTGGATCTTGCCACTCCTTATACCACTTTCTACGCGCTCTCCTGTCATTATCAACTCAGTGAAGCCAGATGATGAGCTTCCAATGAGATGACTGTAAAAAGGACCATTCAACGTACACATGAACATATCCACTAACTCCCTGTCAGTTAGAGGGGGTTGCACTCTACCAGCCAAATCTCTCCACTTCTGGGCATACTCCTTGAAATTTTCTTTAGCACCCATAGACATGCTTTGTAGTTGCATGCGAGTAGGGGCTAGGTCAGCATTGTATTGATATTGCTTATAAAAAGCCTCAGCAAGATCATTCCATTCACGGATGTTGACACTCTCCAACTGATAGTACCATTCCAATTGAGCTCCAGATAAGCTCTCTTGGAAGAAATGGATCCACAACTTCTTATCAGCAGTATGAGGTTGGATTCTCCGGACATAAGACCTCAGATGCATCTTGGGACAAGAGACACCATCATACACTACAAAAGCAGGGACCTTGAAACCAATGGGTATAACCACCCCAGATATCAAACTCAAGTCTTCAAAATCCAGCCCAGAAGACTTTTGCAATTCCATAGCATCCATCCTATCCACCAGCATCTTGAACTTATCTTCATTAGGATCATGGTAGTAGTTAGCTTCAGAATCAGAATCCCCCATTGTATTATGGAGACTGCCTCCCTCTTTCTCAGACTCTTCAGACTCATAATCTTCAACCTGTTCCTTGGTCTTGACAGGACCTCTGAACCTTCTTCCCATGTTGATTTGGCCTCCTGACCTTCTAGTCTTCTTGGTCTTCTTGGCCAGCAGTGTCTTCAATTCATCCTGCCCCTTGGACAAGTTCAGGATCAGCTCTTGGAACTGTGCATTTTGTGCCTGGAGATCTTTAACTATTTGTTCAAGAGCCATTGCTGAAATAAACAGCGAGAAGATAAGAAACATGTACATAAGAAACCTGTGATGCAATGATATGATGTATAGATGCGTATGCAATGTTTTCAAGGACCGCAGGATTTAAATTTGCTTAAACAATCAAGAAAGTAAACTTTTATTAGTAATAAATTTGTTTTCCCCTTGGGCTTACAATAATAATGAAATAAATACAAGAGATGGGGTTTTAAGTCTCCCATGGACGTTTCCTCTTTGTGTTGAGGTATGAGTTGAGATTCCGCTCCTCGTGAAGTTGCTTTGTTAGCTCCAGGATTCTTTCTTGACTTGCTTTGTAATGAGCCTCGAAAGTATCCCTTTGCTCCTTCAACTGGATCCAGGACCTCTGTAAGTCTTCCATGTCAGTGGGCATGTCTGGGTGAAGGATGGTATAAGAAGTATCCCTTTCAGCAACAGGCTCCATAATAACTGGCAGGATGACAGGATATGGCATCATAAGAGTCTGAGCACGAGATTGCACCCATCTGAGATAAGCTTCCATAGTATTCAATCACTGTAGACTTGAATGGATGATAGCAGTCGCTTTAAGACATTTGAAGTATGCAGGGATTGAATACTAGAAACAACCAGAAAATTTGCACTCTATGGCAGAAGAACAGGGAAATAACCTCAACCGAACGAACTCTACTTGGATATAATTATGATGTGAAGAATAGTAAACGGGGATGCCTTTTGGAGTAATGCCAGATGGCTACTGACTTGCCACACTGTGGGTGGACTTGTGATATGATGCCACCCTGAGGATGGACTTTCGCCAATCTGCGGTTGGACTTCAAAATACATTGCCACACTGCGGGTGGACTTTGGAAATTGCCACGTTGTGGGTGGACTTGTGATATGCTGCCACCCTGAGGATGGACTTTCGCCAATCTGCGGTTGGACTTCAAAATACATTGCCACGCTGCGGGTGGACTTTGGAAATTGCCACGTTGTGGGTGGACTTTTGCTCGCTGTGGGAGATTTTTTGAAACTTGCCACACTGCGGGTGGACTTTTGGAACTTGCCACCCGAAGATGGACCTTGGCCAGTCTGCGGCTGGACTTTTGCTCACTACGGGAGGCTTTTGCTCACTACGGGAGGCTTTAGCTCACTACGGGAGACTTTTGCTCACTACGGGAGGCTTTTGCTCACTACGGGAGGCTTTTGCTTACTACGGGAGACTTTTGCTCACTACGGGAGACTTTTGCTCACTACGGGAGACTTTTGAAACTTGCCACCCGAAGATGGACTTTGGCCAGTCTGCGGCTGGACTTTTGCTCACTACGGGAGACTTTTGCTCACTACGGGAGACTTTTGAAACTCGCCACCCGAAGATGGACTTTGGCCAGTCTGCGGCTGGACTTTTGCTCACTACGGGAGACTTTTGCTCACTACGGGAGACTTTTGAAACTTGCCACCCGAAGATGGACTTTGGCCAGTCTGCGGCTGGACTTTTGCTCACTACGGGAGACTTTTGCTCACTACGGGAGACTTTTGAAACTTGCCACCCGAAGATGGACTTTGGCCAGTCTGCGGCTGGACTTTTGCTCACTACGGGAGACTTTTGCTCACTACGGGAGACTTTTGCTCACTACGGGAGACTTTTGAAACTTGCCACCCGAAGATGGACTTTGGCCAGTCTGCGGCTGGACTTTTGCTCACTACGGGAGACTTTTGCTCACTACGGGAGACTTTTGAAACTCGCCACCCGAAGATGGACTTTGGCCAGTCTGCGGCTGGACTTTTGCTCACTACGGGAGACTTTTGCTCACTACGGGAGACTTTTGAAACTTGCCACCCGAAGATGGACTTTGGCCAGTCTGCGGCTGGACTTTTGCTCACTACGGGAGACTTTTGCTCACTACGGGAGACTTTTGAAACTTGCCACCCGAAGATGGACTTTGGCCAGTCTGCGGCTGGACTTTTGCTCACTACGGGAGACTTTTGCTCACTACGGGAGACTTTTGCTCACTACGGGAGACTTTTGCCCACTACGGGGGACTTTTGAAGCTTGCCACCCGAAGATGGACTTTGGCCAGTCTGCGGCTGGATTTTGAAATTTGCCACCCGAAGATGGACTTTGGCCAGTCTGCGGCTGGACTTTGAAATTTGCCACCCGAAGATGGACTTTGGCCAGTCTGCGGCTGGACTTTGAAATTTGCCACCCGAAGATGGACTTTGGCCAGTCTGCGGCTGGACTTTTGAAATTTGCCACCCGAAGATGGACTTTGGCCAGTCTGCGGCTGGACTTTGCATATGTTGAATTGCATGGTATGTTGCCCCATGACACTGGGGATATTATGTCTTGAGTATTGTTAATGAATTGGTGAATGTAAAAGAAATTCCTGACGCGGAAGTGATAAGTCTCTGTTGACTCTGTGGGGAAACACAATGATCGCGAATTCGATATCAAACAGCCCTGTGGGGATGACATCTCTGTCGGAGAGAAGCGTGAATAATTCATTTATCCCGAATTATCACCTTTGCCAAAAATAAATTGGACTTTTAGATTTGAAGGCCGTGCCTAGGGATACCTTGATTATTGAGGAATATCCACTCTTATGGACCTGCTGGGGAGGAGAATGATTCATCTGAAATCTTCTAGGGGAATAGGAATTGCCTTAGATCTGCGGAGGGACCGAGATCAAGGAAACCAGCCTAAAGAAAAAATGCTGACTTTAGTGAAGACAACTTCCATTTGCCTGTTGGAGATGACAACACCGAGACACGTCCTGCTGAGGAGGAAAGATTTCAAGTTGTCTCGTGCTGGGGATTTAATTGTTTCTGTATGGATTTTTCCTCAAGAGGATTTTACAAAAGACTTGGTGTCTTTAAACTCTTAGGCATCGTAACGACTGCATGAATCAGTGTAATAACCTTGCTGAGGAGGTAACCATTGCCAATGTGGATGAGTTTGTATCTGTCAGAAGCGCTGAACGAGATAGTTGACTTGACAAGCAACCGCGGTATTCTAACCTCTGGGTAAATGCTTCCAATCATCTGTCTTCAGGGAAGAATGAACCCTCGTACTATTGGGGTGGCCTGCCCCAGTACAAGTATTTGAATAGATTTGCACCTGAGTGACTGATCTTTAATCTTGGAGAGATTTGAATCTCGAGGTGATTGCCCCAGTTTGACTGAAGTTTGAAAAGATTGCTCGACATAACTGCCCCGGTTTGGCTCAGTACTTTACTTTTGAAGAGATTGCTCGACGTGACTGCCCCGGATTGGCTAGCTTTTACCATGACTAGTTGGGAAAGTCCTTGCTCAATGAAGCTTTTTCGGAAAAGTACACCTTGACGTGACAGTCTTTCAGAAGTTTTAGCCTTCTCAACCTGGCAAGCTTGAGCTTCTGGATTGAATTTCCGCATGTGAACCATTTATGATGCTCAACAAATGTATGCAAGTGAGAAAATGTTTATTCTTAGAATGAAAATCCTAATTCAACAAACATGTTAATCTTGAAGTTTTTGAAAATGGATCGTTTAACCTTCGTGAGAGAATCACTGGTTAAGATACGAACTTTATTTGAATGAAAGTATGTACATGCAATACCAACAAACGTCTTTTAGCACAACTCGTAGGAGTCAGGAACGCGGTCTCGTGGTAGTATGCTCTCAAATTAACCCTGTTTCAGTTAGGACTTTTAAGGGTTATATCGTGGCCTGGTTCACGGTTATAGAAACAAAGGATAAAGGCTCGAAGTTTATTTGTGCCCACCCACTCTTCGTGATGTTCTCCATTCCTACATTCAGCTAGTTTTCACAAGCATTCACCTTTCCTAAGGGTTTCGTGTTGATTGAGGAACCATTGCTACTATTAGTTCAAGCACCAACCAGGTTATTGTTGAGAGTCAGTCATTCCTCTATTTTTTCCGTGTCTATGTCACACGACTTCGTTCTCATTTGAGGTTCTTTCTTATGTAATCCTTTCTGTCTTTCGCTTTTGCGTTATCTTGCTTATCCCTAACTTTTGCCTGGACTGATTCTTGTGAATCTTTGATTGTATAGTCCAGCGGGATGCCCTAACTTTTGCCTAAGTCGCTTGTTTTCAAGTTTCGACTTAGCGGGCCTTTTCTTTTCTTTTTCTTTTTGCATTTTGAACTAGTCGGGTGACATTGTTTGTCTTGATTGCTTCACGAGGGTTGTGACTGCCTCATTTTGTGGTCGACGAAGGATAACCATTGTGGTTGTCAATCTTTGGACCTTTTGACTTGGATAACCATTGTGGTTTCGGATCTTTGGACCTCTTGATTAGCATAGTAGAATGCAACGGATCTCCAAATACACTTCTTTACGAAAGTTTGAATGCTTGGTCTGACTAGCTGACGTCTACCCTGCCCCTGGGTTATATGTGAGGGGTTTTTTATTTGAAAATAAACTCCTACTACAAGGCTCAAAGGGGTTAGCAAGGGTTTATCTTCCTTATATCTCCAGTGTTTAGGATTTGAAACAATGCCTGTACATCGTTAACAAGGTCTTACTCGAGAGCACACAATTCAGAGATATTGCGTTTTTGTTTCGTCATTCTCCCTCATAGAATTTAAGCATGACAATTGGTATTGCGATATACATATGCAAAATTGTAAGGGAATGCAAATGAATTTACTTCAAGAAATACATGTGAGTTTTATTATTTCTAACATTCAAAAGCAAACAAATTTCATACATGTAGACAAATGTTTAACATATAAAAGAAACTACAAATGGAAATGCAGTAAAGAAACTGAATATTGCCGTAGTTGAGGAGACTTGGCTCCGTCTGGACCTGTCAGTCTTGGATACTTTCAACGATCAAAAAGCTCTTTTCACAGACTTGTAATCTTCAATTTGCAGTTGCATGCCCAACCATGGCAGTAATACTTCATCTTCTAGCTATTCTGGCTCTGACGTGAGACATCTGGAGGAAAGAGTGGAGCTGGGGAGTAAAGTTGCCCCAGAAGGTTGCTCGGAAAGACCTGACGATCTTCTGCCTACGTATCTCCATTGACTGATGACCAATGAAGAATCAGAGCGACGTAGTTCCCCTCAATAGGGATGAAAAACGAACAATGAAAACAGGCAATCACATAAATGCCATCACTGAGAGTACTTGAATACTGCTGGCTTTATTTGCTTCATGAATACTCTGGCGTCCTGGGTGATCAACTTGAAGACTTCAGCTTAACATGGACCATTTGGTAGAATAACCGTGACGCTGGTTCCGTCGTGATTAGGCATCAGATCCTGGAATACCTTTGGATGAGGAGAAAAAATGATTGTCTTGGATTCATTTAGGTCTTGTACCTTGTTCTGAAAAGCCCAACATTTCTCAATACTGTGCCCCTGGGCACCTGAATGGAATTCGCACCTGGAGTTTGGATCAAAATTTGGTGGTAGGTTATCAGTAGCAGGAGCCCTCATGGAACGAAGCTCGACCAAGTTCAACTTCAGAAGTTCTGGAAGCAATACAGCATATGGACATGGGATAGGATCAAGTCTGCGGTTCCTCGCTCTTGTTCTTTCCTGAAACAGTCTCTGTACCTGTTGTTGCTGACCCTGTGGTCGTGATTGAAAACTTCGTTGTTGACACTGCGCTGGACGCCTAACATGTCCCTGTACTTTCTTACTCGTACTTGGCCGAGGAGTGAATGAAGATTGTTGATGTAGTCCCTTTGAAGACTTGGTCTGAGCAATGATTCTAGAAGAAGGAAAGTTGACCATTTCTTTTGTATTTTTGCATGCTAAAGGAGGAGTAAGCTCGTGACACTCAAGCAATCCCATTTTGAGCAGTTGTGGACACAATTCAGCATAAGACATGGGTATCAGATCAATAACCCCTTCTTGAACCTGTTGATGACAGGTTGCTAGCAATGGAGGAGCCATAGATGAAACTTGTTGAAGTATTTCTCCTGGAAACCAGGGCGTAGCAGCTGAGGAGGACCCCTGATAAGGAAAGAAAGTGCTTACTTCTTTGGTGACGATTGGTGTAGGATCATTTAGTTCACATGTGGATTTGGTTCCTATCTGATGCTCTTCCTGACTGACGAGTGGTGATTGCTGGTGGAGAGATTCGAACTGTAGAGGAAAACCATCTAAAGAACCCTGATTTATTGGACATCCCAAAGAGATGGGCGAAACATGACCTTCTATTTGAAAAGTAGACACACAACTGTTTTCCTTTTTTGACATAGCATTCATGATTCCTGTAAGCAGCTTTATCTGAGTCTTCATCAGGTTGAATTCTTCTCTTAACAATTTCTGATCCTGGGACAACGCTCGAATGTCCAATACAACATGCCCCAGTTGGGCCTTCATCTCAGTCACCTCCGCTCGGAGTTGGTCCATACCTTGACAATCGTGATTCAAATTGCCCATTCTGGGGATTCTGGAGAGAAACCAGGTCAGGATAAGAATTTGTCTCTGAACACCTGTCAAAAATGCAAAGATGTATGCAAATGCCATGTTCAGTTATTTCCAAAGAATCCATCTGTTTTGATCCAAATTTTAATGCAGAAGAAAATCCGACATAATCCAGATATGGGATCCTTAGAAGTAACTGAACATGTATGCTAAAATGCCATGATGTCATGTATGCAACTGGCATGTGGTCGGCGGTCCGACGCTGGCGTGGATCAGATAACCAAGTGTTGGTGAAGATCATGATATCAGTATCTCTGTGCAGAAGTTCCAGAATTCTCAACCAAGTATCATATAGGACCGGATCATATCATTGAGTAACACTGGCAAAAGCGGGTATGTTGGAAGTTTTAGGGTTCCTGCAAACCTGTAAACCCCTCCCAATCTCACGGGTGTTGCTACTACGGGTCAACATCACGGACTCTCAAAGCCGAATAGCAATAATACGTTCACCATTTCCGAGAAATGGCTCCTGACCAAATCAGGGAATCGGTTTGGCATTATATACTACTCAGGGAGGCCTCAGCTGAATTCCGGAAAAAACAAGCATCCCTCATAAGTTCCCGGCTTCAAGCACTGAAGTCGAGAAACAATAGTGCATTCATCCAGAAGGGTACAATACTACCGTCATACGACCAGTTGCTTTAACCAGGTTCCTACAAGAGAACAAGGTCATCCTATGCGATTTCCTAGTGGGCCCTCGGGTGCGAATGGGTTTGCCACGAAATGTGGTCTGCCACTGTCACCACTGGAGAGGGTTGTTTCCACTAAGGTCCTCGGTGATCGGTTCCCAGTGTTAGCAGCTCAGGTAGGAACATTCTATGGTCTGCCTAGGCAGTATAGAACATATCCTAAGAGAGCCTGATCTGGGTGTGGGACTCGTGAAAACTACACGTGCTCAAGACCACGCAAGCCACACGACTGCCCACTCTAAATCCTATGTGTATACTCAAGCCGGGTATTTGGCTTATCTCACAATAATCTCATCCCGCCAAGGAAAACCAGAACAGCCAGTACAATATATGCCAGTATATGCGACAGTAAAGTAAAGTGCAGAAAGCTGTAAATAAAGCTGTAAAGGAAAGCGATAAATTGTACACAAAACAGTAAAGCTAAACTATAGCATAACAACAAACAAATAAACACCCAAAGAAGACAGAAACAGACAAGCGCTAGGATTGACTCTCAAGAGGGGAGATTAGAATTTCTAAAGTCCCCAGCAGAGTCGCCAGCTGTCGCTCCCGGGATTTTCATCCTAGTACAAACGCGAAAGTGGCGCGAAAAAGGTAGAGTCTCCAGCCAGACATTTTTATCCCAAAGGAATGGGAAAGGTAATGTTGCACAAACTTAAGGAAGAAGGAAATGGACGAGGCCTTGCGAACCAAAGATCTGGATACGGGAGTCGGTTACGAATTGAGAAGGTATTAGCACCCCAATCCGTCCGCCGTACCCGACGGGATCCACGCTTATAAGTCTGTTTTCAAAGGGTGAGAAATAATATGCTGTTTAACTGAAAGAATGACTCTCTGGAATGAAATGGAAATGAGAAAAGAAATAAAATGGGAATAAAATGGGAAAATGTAGGGAAAAAGAAAGATTGTGCTCGAATGGGCCCTACCCCACTGCCTACGTACCTCATCGGGATAAATGAGGATCAGAGACGCCGTAGTTCGTCTAACTAAGGCTTACACTCGTTTGTGGTTTTTAGGATGACGTTGCCATAGCTCTAGCTCAGGTGTTACCGGCTCTGACATGAGGGTGTTTACCGTATCGCTGTTTGAACTGTCGAGACAAGTCATGAAAGGTATGAGATGAGAATGAGAAGACGTGACTTCTTGGTTCGTTGTTTTTTTAGAAGAAATGTTTTGAATTTGTGTTTATTGAATGTACAACACTAAAGACTATGACACAGGAGCGAATACTTTCCAAGATCGCCCCCAATGGAACGTTTGTAAAGCATCCTAGAAGAGTGAAGGAGACCTCCACTAATCATTTCCCGTATAGCTTAAGGCTCGTGATGCATTGTACACCTTTCCTTTATTAAATGTTTTTTTGATTTTCTTTTAAGATGAGAAGAGACTCAAGTTGTAAAAGGTAAACATTCTAAGGGAAACTAAACTTGCCCTAAATCAGTTTGAATTCATGGATAACCTATGGTTAGTGAGGTTTGCAATTGAAATCTACCTAAGAGATATAAGACTAAACATGCAAGTAAAAGAAGTTAGTAATGAGCAATAGGGTCCTCCTAGGTCATGGTAGGTAAAAACGTATATGGAATATAAACGGGATGGAACAATGGTTCGGGTGGGTCGGTTGCGTGGTGCTAAGACGCACGACTTATGGTGTGAAACATGCAAGGTTTGCCTTTGGTTGAATGGAGTGGAACGAAGGTGATCGAGGAACCCTAAAATAATATGAAATTTATTTATTTATTTGAAAATGTACTCGACGTTGGATCAAATACTTTATTTGTTTTTTTTTTGAAGTTTTGGTTTTCTATCGATTCGTTTTATCTTTTCTATCCTACTTATGGAAACTATAAAAGCATACAAGTTCTAAGCTATTACATCACAAAATACACAAAGTATAAAACACAATTAAGGCCTAAAATATCCAAGTCCAATAAGCCAAACCTTGCAAAACACCTTGCACAAAAAAACAAATAGTTAGTAAATGATATGACTCATGAATATGTACAATATGATGGAAATGAATTAAAATGACAAAAAATATTAAAAGTCATGAAAAAAATATGAAATTAAATTTCTAAGGTCTTCAACCTGATTATATTATTGTGCTAAAAAATCTCTAAAAAATTCTTATTTTAACTTAGGCAAATGATCACCTAAATCTAACTAAAGTTCAATCACAAATTTACACAAATTATACTACCAAAACAATAGGAAAAATGTCCTAAAAATTCACCAAAAAATATTCTAGGTACTTTAACTTGTCCTTTAATCATAGCAAAAAGAATGGGCAGAAAATATTATGGGAAGTAATAGAAATAAATTGTACAAATTTATATGTCCAAATGGAAATTCAATATAAGTCCATTAAATTAAAATTCGAAGTTAAATTAAAAAATGATTAATTTCAGAAAGTGCAAATTGGGAGTGTTTCTAAAATGTCTTAATATTCTAATATAATTTTGGTGGATTTTTATTATTCATTTTCGTATTTTTTACAGAATTAATTTGAAATGATATAATATAGAAATTAAATAGAAAAAGGCTAAAAAAGGGGGGGGGGAAGAATAGCAATGCTGTTAAGTCAAAAACATGACTGGGCCACGCACGGGGGTGAAAATACTAGGGCGCAAGGCCCACAGACCTTTAGTCAACTTTTTAACCCATCCTATCTTCTTGTTTCCAATTCATAGTGGAACTTATGAGGGATTTATGGTTGTTAATTTTTATTAATACTATTATTAATAATATTTAAATCCTATTAATATTACTAACTGCCCTCATTAACCCCATAATGACCCACTAATCCTTATGAAACAAACAAAAAGAGAAAACAAAACAAAAGGGCAGACAATAGAAACCCTAGCCCCCATTTCTTCGTCCTCTCCTCCTCTTCTCTCTCTCACCTTCACCCGAACCTTAGCGGCGGCCCCCCTGCAATGACCTTCAAACTCCATTCCAACTCCATCATCAACCTCATCTAAACACAACTCTGGTTATCAATCGGTGCTATTTCGAAATCTCTCCACTCTCAAACTTTGATTCAGGCCTAACTTCTTTATTTTCAAACAAAATTGCGTCACAGAGAGACGAATCACTTACGGAATGAAGGTGGCGATGGCGATGTGAACCTCAAGTAAAAATTCCGATTTGTAACTCTTCTCGAATCTTCGAACTCTTCTTGAATGTTGTTTTAACAATTCTATTGTCTTTGACCTTTACAGTGATGGTGTTGATGGCACGCGGCGGAGATTGAAGGTCTAAAGAGGAGATGGAGAAGATTTGAAGTTGACGCTTCGAAGATGCGCCGAGGCTTGTCGCAGATGATGGACAAAAACTCGATCGACTTTGCGGATCCTTTTGCCTTGGTGGACTCTCTCACGCCCTTCTTTCTTCCTTTTCAATTCCGCCGTGTTTCTCGGCTTTTCCGTCGTGTGTAGATTCTGACCTGTGGCTGTTATTGTTGTGTTGATGATGCCTATTCGTGCGGGTTTGTTCTTGGACCTGCAACTGAAAAAGTTCAAGATTGATGATAGAGACCGTCGCGGATTGATGATTATGATAGAAGTTGTTGATGATATAGATAGAGAATGCAGGGATATGAAAATGGGGTGGATGAAGATGAATGAAAAGTTGAAGGATTGGAGTGACTAAAGATTGATGAAGATGCAGTTTCGTTGCAGCGTCGAAACCGAGAAATCAAAGCTCTCAGGTATGATTGATCTCCCCTTGCCTCTTCCTGTTTGATTCATTTTCTGCTGTTATTGGATGATATCACTCTTCCGCTTATTGAGTTCGAAATGTTGCAAGTATTGTGACGCCGAGAATATTCTTGATTCTTTCTGCAGGTTTGGCCTTGATGAGCTAGAGGGGAAGAACGTTGATGATGATCATGTGATACGGTTCCGATTATGGAGATGATTCACAGAGTTTCGGTGCAAACTGAATTGTATTGAGTTGTGGTATTCTTGAGACCTTCTCTTTCTGTATTCTATCTTCTACGAAATGGTGTTGATTCCGACCTGAATTATCATTAACCGGTTCTTGTGGGTGAAATTTGGATATGCAGGTTCAAGTTTGTTGAAAATGTCGGAGAATCCAGATGCAGCAAGATTGTACGAAGATTATGGGAGACTAATGAATGATGGAGGTTCAGTTATGGTGAGTTTGATGAATGAATTGGGTGATGAAGAATATGATCCAGTATGAAATTGAAACTCAGTGGTGAAGATGATGATGCAGTGAGGGGATCCAGGTTGGGATTGAAGAATGGAGGAGAATATGGAAATAGGAGAGATTGATGATGAATTTCCAGCCAAGCCCAAGAACGAGTGAAAGAGCAAATATATATATCATGATGAAGCTTCTGGAGATTTCCGGTTAAAAGCTTCTAGATTCAGCTAGAAGTTTCTGTTAGTTTTTTCTGTTAGGAATTAGTTAGAATTTGTAACTGATTTTGTGCAATAACTTCCTTTTCTGAATGCTTTTCGGTTTATCTCTTTTTTCCTCTCTATTTGAATGATCCTCCTTGTTATACCCTTTATGTGCAACTGAATCCTCTTATCCTTTGATGCAGATTGAATATTAAACGGAATTGATGATTTCACAACTTCACGCATTGAGCATTCTTCGACATCTGAGCCTTGTCGAATCTGCCACCACTACAAACTTATTCCTTTTTCTCTCTTTTTATTTTCATGGTATACCCCGTTATAGCTTTTATCTTACGCTACTTCTGAATTTTTTATTGATGGCCTTTGCGTTTCACTTCCTTCTTGTAGGTTGTGCGTTGATCTACAATTATGGTGGTGTCGTGAATATTGAAAATGATAACAGCGCGTTTTCGAACCTGCACACGCGAGAGTCAAGTGAAGATGGCTAGCATTCGATGAAGGTGGATGATGCGAGGTCGATTCTTTCTGTGTGCTGAGTTGTAAACTCTAAATTCTGGTTGTTGACTTGATGGAAAGTTGCGGAATGATGACGAGCCACCTCCCTTTTCTCTTGATGAGTTTATTCTTTAGTAATTGAATTGAAAGGGATTGATCCCCTTGTTGGGACCTTTGTTTTTTTTCATGATTCTCCTCCATTTACCAACTGTATTAGTATACTCTCTTTCCATTTTTGTAACAGAATGATCTCTGTAAATTCTTTTGTATAATTTCTTATTTCCTAATTAATTTCCATAAGACTTTTCCATGTAACATTTTCTGATATCAACAAAAACCGCTGCCTCCTCCTAACATCTCATACTGTCTTGCGATTTTGATACCATCCTAGGCTTGTAAATAAAAATGAATTCTCTTTTATGCTTTCCCATTTAAGTTTGAGTGATACAAACATATGGGCCTGAGCGTGCCACAATTGCACATGGGCCTGAAATTAACTTATGAAATAAAGCTTGGATTAAACTTTGGCTTAATGGATTTGAACTTTGGAATAGGGTTTCTTTTTATTAATTTCCAGATAACAATGTGGGCCTTGGATTTTGGATATAATTTAGGGTCAATTGGCTTCCAAAAAAAACATGGTACGTATTGCCCTTTGAATTGGTAGAAATCAACGAATAGATTTTGATGACTTGATTAGGAAAAAATATTCATGGCACGAAAAGAGAGATACCAATGTGAAAAAAGCATGAAGTATAGCTTGAATTCCGATAAACCTCTTCGAATAAACATTAACATGTCTGAATCACATCGACCTTCCTATTCAAAACTAAACCTATATTTTTAATGAATCCTTAACCTCAATATCAAAACCATTAAGAAATACCGAGTTCCTTATATCACGAATACCCATATATCATTGTTATGAGAGCCCTAATCACAATCCTTAATGAATATTAGCGAATCCAGTACAGGAAATAAGACATTGAATCATCTCTTAGTTTATCTTGGATGCAATACTCGAATGGATCTTTTAGGTTACAGAAAATCACCAAGCCTTCCTTAGTCCCACACCTTAGGAATTTGGTGCAAGTGTACGAATGTAAGTGTAGACGAATGAGAAGCATTAATCCAGTTAGATAATAATTTAGAGGGCAAATTTTGGGGTGTTACACATAGGAATAGTGTATTTGGGCTCCAGAGTCTTGCTGTCAACCTTGTTCACTTTTCCCCAGGCTCGTATGAACCTTTGACGGTAACCTTGCAGATCGTTGTTGTAGTCAAACACAATACCCTGAATCAATATGTCATGTGGACCATCACTCCGAGCGTAACCAAACTGTCGTAAAGCTAAGGAAGGGTTGTAAGTAATGCCTCCTCTTATGCCTAGAAGTGGCACATTAGGAAACTCCCCACAACGGTCAATGATAATGACATTCTCCATAGATCTGGAGCACCAATGGATATCTGAATGAGAGAGTGACATGATCCTTTTAGACCACCTGAACCCTTGTTCATTCTTCATCACTGATCGAGGAAGGTGAGAAATAAACATCCTAGACAACAAAGGTATGCAGCACATCAGAGTTCCTCGTGCCTTCGTAGTACAGGTATGAAGAGAGTGTAAGATGTCTCCAAGTAATGTAGGCACTGGATTGTGACTCAGAAATATGTTGATGGCATGAACGTCTATGAACTGATCTGGATTGGGGAACAATACTAAGCCATAAATCAACAAGGCTAAGATCTCCTCAAAAGCATCATAGCATATAGCCTTCAAGAACACTTGAGCCTTCTCTATCAACACCTTAGCAAGAATACCCTTAACTCCGCTTCTCATTTCTAGAACAATGTCTGACTTCTTCAGATGTAGAGCTGCAGCAATAACCTCTGGTTTAAGCTCTTTCTCCAAGCCTGTGAAAGGTCTCTGATCAAGAACAGGTATACCCAGAAGTTTAGAGAACTCTTCCATTGTAGGAACCAGCTGATAGTCGGGGAATGTGAAGCAATGGTGCTTAGGGTCAAAGAACTGAAACAAAACACTCATCATGTCTTCATTGAACCCTGAAGTGACTAGATCCAGTAGGTGACCATGTCTCTTGATGAACTGGGAGTTTTCAGAAACCTGAGAAACCAATTCCTTAAGCTTAGGAGGTATTCCTACAAAGTTGATCCTGATAGTGTTCCTACGAGCAGAAGCCATGACCTGCAACAAAGAACAAAGATAAATCCTTTGGTCCTTGAAATGGTTAGTGAAAATGCTATGCTTATGATGCATGATGATGATATGATGTTATGCTCAATCACAAACATGTGGCACACACAAAAAGTCACACAATAGCCCTAGGTTTAAAGGCTTGCATGAGGTTCAAAGGTAAGTACCCTCCCCTGAAGTTTAGATGGTTCATCCTGTCCTACAAAAGTAACCAGGTTCTAAGGGATCTCAATATCATTGATCCTTCACAAGGGTGGTTGTTCAGTAGGCAACTTACTTGCCAACCAAAAACCCTCCAAGTTTAGAATCTCAATGAGCGTAGTATCGAGTATCAACCAACTTCAGTCTTCACCAAAGCCGGTTATCTCACTACTTTCTAAAGGCCAAGATGGGATAACTAGGGTTCTAAAAGTTAGTTAGTGTATTGACAACATATGGCAGCCTCATATTATCCTCAACTTTCTTAAGGAACATAAGCACCAACCAAGAAGTCACACTAACCATGGCCACCAGATCAACCATATCGGTATACGCCGTACAATTTCCTTAGTCTATTGCCATTTACCTAAGGTACACTAGATCCGGGTTAGGATCTTTCACACATAAGAGCACCCAACAAGTAAAGTAAAGCAAACAAAGCAAACAAGTTTAAAGTGATCTAATTCCTAAGGGTACCCCTCTTTTATTAAATCCCCAGCAGAGTCGCCAGTTCTGTAACACGGTGGGAGAACTGACTTTAGTTAAATGTTGCGGATAGCAAGAGTCGCCACCGACTTTTATTTTATCCAAAGGAAAGGGCATAAAAGAACAGGAAAGACCTTAAAAGATTTTTTGGGTTCGGGGGGTAGGTTATGTAAAGGGAATGTGTTAGCACCCTTTACATCCATGGTTATCCATGGGCTCTTAGTTACTTAGCTCACTTTAAAATGTTTTTGAGAAGTGTAGTGTGTGATTAGAAATTTTCTTAAGTACTTTATAATGATCCATGTACGGATATATATAAAGCCTTTGTTTTGAAAATTGCTTGAAAAATGTGAAGTGTTTTGAAATGTTTTGAAGAGTGAGCAAGTACATAAGAGGATCCTACCCTAAGTTAAGTCTTTTCTGTTCTTAAATATCCTTTAAATGGTAAGACTATCCCTATTATTAAGGAATAGGTAGTCATTACCTTGGATGTATGAGGGACAAATGAAGGGACAACTGTTATTAGGCAACTGTAAGGTGTATTTAGCAATTCGAAGGGACTTATCATCTTTATTCGAAAGGGACAAGATCATTTACGAAGGCAACCATGAAGGGACTTGATCTTATTATCTTTTAAGGGACTAGATGATATGAGAGAAGGGACTTTGCTTTACACCTTACTTGACATTTTTCTTTAGGCAACATAAGAGGTATCCTTAAGAATGTGAGATGGCGATCAAAGATCGACTTATGTGTGTGCGTGTACAAATTCAAGTATTTATCTTACAAATTAATGATCTAAATTCAATTTTAAGTACAAACATGTTTACACTCCCTATTTTACTAACCATGGCAATTAAAAATAAATAATAAGAAATTCTACAACTATTACATAATGTGTACAATTACATTATAATAATAAAATAATTTAAATAAATAAGCATATAATAAATAAATAGGTAAATGGGTTAGTAATAACAAACAAAATAAATATAAAATAGGTTAGTATAATAATATAATATAGAAAATAAATTAAAAGTTCAAATTTAAACAAATAATCATTTTTAAGAATTTTAATAAAAGAAATAAATAATAATAATAATTATATACTAATAAATATGATTAATAATTTAATAAATTAATTATATATATACATATTAGAAATATTTAATAATTATAATTATACAAGCATAATAAAATTAAGAAAATTAAAATCATAAAATAAAATTAGGGTTTTGAATTGTTTAGAAAAATAAATTAGGATTAGGGTTAATTAGTTAAACTACACTTAATTAATTTATTTATAAAAATATATATAATAATAATATAAACAAATTATAAAATAAATATAAACAATTTAACTTTTAGAAAATAAGTTATGATTTTTTTTAAAAAAATATGAAATTTTACATATTATATACTATTATTTAGAAATTAATTTCCTTATAAAAATATAGATTAATTATAAAACAAAATAAATAAATAATAAGAAAATGGTGTAAAAAAAGAACATACCTGGGGCTGGGATCGAACCCATGCCCTAGGCTCTCTCTCCCTTGGACCAACACCAGCACCACCAGACCATGCGCGCGTTTGTGATTATGAAGTGAGCATGAAACCTTATATAGTAAACATGAAAATATGAATGAATAAAAACCAAAAAAGTATGAAACTGGGACTCGAACCCTTGACCTCAGCTTCCCATGCGCTCACGCTTGCCACTATGCCATATGTCTCCAACTGATATAAAACGCAAAACACTAATTAAATATTAAAACCACATTCAAATTATGAATTTCGCGCGCTCGTCCATCTTCTTCCTCCAGCCATCGTATTAGGCTATAGTGACACTTGATCCGTCGCTATAGCTTATAGTGACGGCCTTTTTCCATATCTATATGACCTGGAAAATCAAAAACGCAGCATACACAATATAAATTCATTCTAAGGGTTCAAATTAGTCAATAAAAGTCCTCTAAGTCCAATTCAGGTCTCAATTTCATGTGAAATTATTCGTAACTAGGGTTCCCGATTTAGGATCTTCAAAACCCTAACAATGGCATATCTTCAAACCGGCCCTGAAACTCAAATTAAAACATCCAGAAACATTGCAAGCATCAACATAAACAGTAATATACAATCAAATTTCATTTATATAGCTTGCATAATGAAAATCGAAAATCAAATTTTTAAGCTAAAATGTGCAATCGATTTATGCATTCCAGGATGTTTTTGATGATGTAGATGATGTAAATAGAGTCAATGATCATCCAACAATGTATTGCAACCTTTAGAACACCTTGATTTGGCCTGTAAGAGAGAATCCGATTTGATATTTTTTTGTGAAAAGTTGGAAGCTTGCTCTTGTTCTAGGAGGCAGAAAAATCGTCCCTTGTGCTTGTGATGAGTTTGTGTACATATAGTGGATGTAATTAAGTCAAAACAACATGGATTTATGGGCCTTCTCTTGATTACTTGATCATGAAGTTTTCATACTTTCAAATATTGAAAAAATCTCATCTAACCTTTCCAAATCAAGCTAGTACGAAATTGGATCAAATCAATCATCTCTAAATGATATTTAAAACCTTCTAGAATCATAATCTCATCCAAATATATGATTTTCATATTTTATTTCAATTTAAATTGTATTTTAATGAATAAAATTCAAATAAATATGAAATAAAAAATAAAAAATCATAAAATAGGTGGGTTGGGTCGTGCTTGATGATATTGTAAAGTTTGGATGGCAATTTGGTGGGCTCATTTAGCAAAAATTGGTTTTAAGGCCTTATTTGCTTCATAAACTTCCCAAAACTTTCCCAAATTTGCAAGGGCACAAATCCTTCAATTTTAATGCTATGAGGGTTTTCTTGGACATTTTGGAAAGCTTGAATAGTCCTCTAACCAACCTCTTTGGTCTCATGTCCATATCTTTTACCATTCTCAAGTTATGATCTTTTGAAGTTGTTGACTTTTTGTTGACTTTTAAAAGGACCTATAATGTCTTAGCTCATACCTTCCAAATGAAGCATTTTTGGGCTTGGCTTGTGAGACACAAAGTTGTAGAGAATTCAATTTCCTTCAAAATGAGCTTTGGATGGAAAAAATTTGATGAAGCATGTGAACGTTATGGCTGGTCAAAGTTCAGTTGACTTTTCCTGAGGAAACCCCAATTTAGAAACTCATGATTCTTGATGATCTGGAATCTCCTTGATGAATCATGATCAAACCTTGATCAAATGATGAATTTTACTTCATATACTTGATGTTGGCAAAAAATAATGAAGTTTGACTTTGGTTTGACCACAGTTGACCTCAGTTTGACTTTTTAACTGCTTTGACTGATTTTGACCTATCTGATCTGATTGAGCAAACCTTTGGGAAAAGTCTTGAAACTTGTCATGGGGATTCTTAAACACATATAAGATGTTATGAAGCTCACTTGAAGTCTTGGAAGTCCATTTAGCCTGATTAAAGTCAAAACCCTAGTTTAGGATGCATTGCTTAGGAGGATGCATTGTCTGAGGGAAATGTCAAATCTTCTGACTAATTGTGAACTTTGTGAACCTTGTGAATCTCATGAGATGTCTTGTGAACCTTGTGAACCTTGTGAACCTCTTAGTACACAAAGTCTTGTCTTGTGAGGGCAAATTTTGGGGTGCAACACACAGACTATTATAGTCCCAACATCTGCTGCAGTGAGCCCAGTCACTATCACGGTTCTTAGGCCAATCCCATATGATAAGGACAATTTTATACCATGGCATTATGGTGTTGATCTGTACTGCAATAGAGAGAAAGTCCTTCTTGATTCTCCAGTTCGCACTCCCCAAGTGGATATATTTAGGGGAGGCGTGTAACACCCCAAAATTTTCCCTCTTATTTATTATCAACCTCGAGCAATTACGCTTCATTCTTGCATCATTCCGCATATCATCACATCGCATTTGAAAAAATAAATAAATCATTCATCGTCCTTTGCATGAGATGTGTGGTCGATCGAGGCTTGGCAAACATTGGAGTTCAAGCGAAAATGATGTACCAAAAATAATCCACACCACTTTCAAGCTAACCCATTAAAAAGGAAGAATTCACCACTTTCTCTCCCTTTTCACTCCACTTTTCCTTCCACTTTCTTTCCACACTTCCTTTCATTCTTTCCATCTCATTTTTCCACTTCAATCCCACTCCATTTCCCTTGGAAGCTTCCACCATCTTCTAGAGTATTCCAAGGAATATTCCAAGGAATATTCCTTTTTCCAACCCTAACCGTAACTAACTACCAAACCTAATTTTGGATCCCAAACCTAATTTTTGGGCCCCAAACCCAAACCCAGCTCCTAGCCTAGTCTCTATTTAAGCCATTTTCATCCAAACCAAAGGGGTTGAACACCATTTTCCAATTTTTTCACTCTTGCACAAGCACTTTTTCTCTCTCACTTTTCCTCTTTTTCCCTCCTTTCACCAAAGCTTTTTCAAATAAGCTCTTCAAGTTTCACATTGAAACTTGAAGATCTTGAAGCTTAAGCCTCCAACCTTCATATTTTGTGGATTGTGGAAGAAGAAGCTACTGATTTTGTTGAAGTTTTCGGCTTATCGGAAGTGCAAGAAGATCAAAACGTCAAGAACGCATTTATTTTGCGATTTCTCGGTTTTCGGTTTTCTCTTCGATTCAAGCTCCGATTCTTGCAACAATCACCGAAGCACTCCTCCGCTTCGTAGGTTGGTGATCTTAATCACTTCTTCTTTAAGCTATTCTCTTCATCTCGCCACTTTTGGCATTCTTTAAGTGCTTTTCGCTTTGTTTAAAATCAATTCCGTTTCGATTATGTTTGCTTGTGATTTATGATTTTGGTTGGTTTTGGATTTAAGGTGTTAATAGATATAGGTTCTATCATGTGTAAATAAGCTCAAATTAAGTAGAAATTAGTGGTAGCATGTTTCTAGGAAGGTTAGGGATCATTAGAAGCAAGATTGTGGCAAAAAGCACATATTTTAAAAGCTTTTTTTTTCCAATTATGTTCAGCGTTAACCGGTTAACGCATTAGGTTAACCGGTTAACGCGTGCGTTTTTGGCCAAAATGCTGTTGTTTTAGGTCCGTTAATCGGTTAACCCATTTGGTTAACCGGTTAACGCTGTTGATATTTGACTTTTTAGCTTATTTGATTGCTCATTCCTAATTTCTAGTGCATCTAATGTTCATACATGTTTAGGTAGTGATTTTAGGGAATTTTTGAGTCCATTTCCAGTAGCTAGTTCCCCCATTTCGAGTCGTTTCGACACGATTCCGTTCATGTTGTGCATTATGCATGTTTTGTGCTTCTTTGTGCATAGCTTAAATTCTTGCATGTTGTTACCATGTTTGTGCATTATTTGACACATAATAATCATGTAGCATTCTGTCTTTTACATGTTTGCATTGCATTAATTCATTTTTACATTCCATTATGTTGATGTATGTTGCATTTTGCATGTTGCTGTCGCTCCCACCAAAATGACACCTCAGGTCAAGAGGGGTACAGACGCGAACGGTCGGCGAAAGAGGAAGAGAACACACAAGGGTGAACTCAAAAAGACAAGAGTCGCCAGCTAGGCATTTTTATCCCGGAGGAAAGGTAATGCTGCATAAACCTGAGAAAAGATATGGATAAGACGGTTGCGAACCTGAGAGACTGAGAAAGGGGGTTGGTTACAACCTGGGAAGGCATTAGCACCCAGATAGTCCGTCGTACTCGACGGGATCCACGCTTAAAAGATTTGTGTTTTAAAGGGGTAGTGTCAGTGCTATATGTGTATCAAAGCTGGAAAGAATGCAAGTGTCAGTGTAAAAGAAAAGTGAAGTGTATAAATGAAGTGTCAGTGTAAAGAAAGAGTGAAATGCTCATGATAATGAGGCTTAAAGAATAAGGCTGGAAAGAGGGGGAATATACAGAGACTTTTGTTCGATAACTGTTAAGTTATGCCTACGTATCCTCTCGTGCAATGAGGAAGTCAGAACACCGTAGTTCGACCCAAAGAGACTGAAAGATAAATTGACTTGTGAACTGCTTACTTGTCTATGCTCAAGTGTATGACCTGTCTGGCTCAGGTGCAAACTGTCTTGCATTAGACGGAAGAAGCAAGTTCTCGTTTGTGAGTGAATGAGATGAGAAAAGAATCCCGGAGGAGACGATTATTGTTTGTTTTTTGTATTTTCAGTCTTTTATTGCTTTTGGAGATTTGTCATAAGTTAATGAGCTTAAGCCTAAACCAATGGGTTAGTAAACTCATCACATCTTCCCTCTGATTAGGGGTAATGAGAATACCTTAAGTGTGAAGTCAGCATCTCACACTTAATCACCATGATGTAGGATTAAGATCATTAACCTACTTGTGATTAATTAGATGTTTTTGGTGTTTTTGTTTAGTGTTAGGTAATTAGTTTAAGCCATAATCAGGGATTAAACAGACTCATTACACTATCCCAATAGAAGGATAATAGATGAGAATGTTTAAGCTGAGGAAGACTCCTCAACTTAATCCATTATTAGGGATTAACCTCATGACAAAACAAAACCTTTATTAAGTGGATTTTAATTAATGATAAGATGAAGAAGTGAATTTTATGGTTTGTAAGACAACTTGAGGGGGACTTGTCCATTAACACTAGGGTTAGTCCTTCTTAACCAATTAAGGAAGAATTAGAACCCTAATGCAAGGCCCAAGTTACAAGTTTGATGTCTTGATGATTATTAAGTGAATTGATTAAAGGATTTAAACACATTAAGGGTTTAACACTTAGGATTAAGGTTATACACTCCATCCTAATATAAAGATGCAGGCATAAGCTTAATCACAAAGCCCTAAAACCTTTAAGGTTTAGTCCCTGATTATGAGATGAGAAGAGAAGACTCAAAGAGACACAAAGGTAAAAGCTAAGCGGGGGACTAATCAACCCTAATTGTTATCATGCTTGGAGATCCTAGGGTTTGTGAGGCTTAAGAGAGAAAGAAATCTTCAAGGGCCACCAAGGAGGAATCAGATGAAAGGATCCAGAAGCAAAGAGAAGCAAAACAACCTGCTTCACTTAAGAAGTCAAGTTGCTTGAAGAAAGAAGGTAAGATGAACAAGAGTGAGCAAGATAACTCCAAAGCACAATATAAAATGCAGCAATGATGCATAAGAGAGATGAAAAGAGATTGTGAGAAGTGAAGGCAAATTCACTTCTCAATGCAACTTACCACCTGAAAAGTTAGTAAAGAAATGAAATGCAATGCAAAATGAGATGAAATGTGATGATGCAAACCAAAACCAGAGGCATGAGTATGATGTTAATGATGCTAAGAGATGATGCAAACATGAGGCAAGGCATTAGAATGATCATACAAACATATGGATGCAAGAGAAACATGTTTTGAACCATGGATGCACATGAAAAGTTATGGAATGCAAAAGGCATATAACATGGCAAATGAAAGATGCAATGATCAAACATGATTCTAATATGTCCTAAGATGTGTTATGAATCAAATGGATGCACAAAATGTCATGGCAAGTCATGGTATGCAAGGAAATGGAAGATGGATGCAAAGGAAGGCATAAATTAGGGTTTATGATCAAAACTCAAAGCAAAATTCAAAACCAGAAGCATATGACATGATAAAAATTTGAAAATGCAATCAAAGGAACCTTAGACCTATACAAACTCACTGCCCAAAGGAGGGGATCCAACTCTTAACCTAGTGAGAGTTATGAATTTTCTAAGATTGCAAGGGTTTTAAGGTACCTTGTCAAGAAAAATGCAAAACAAAATGAAAATGCAAGATCAATTCAAGCCAATTGTATCCTATGAACTACATGCCATACAAGATGCAATGCAAAAAGAATCATGATCCAACTCTCAAAGGTTAGACAGAAATGAATTTTTGAAGTTTGAAACAAAATAATGCCTTGAAATGAAATTAAATCCAAAGAAAATTATCAAAAGGCATCAAGATCAAAAAGGAAATTTGGTTTGAGAGTTGGACAATGTTTGTTAATGTCCCTAAATGCAACATGAATTTTTTTGTGATTTTTAAATACCTAAAAGTATTTTTAATTAATTAATTTTCATTAATTAATTAAAAATAAACTTTTAAATGATTTAAAAATAATTTTTAATGCAAAAAATAAAAATAAAAATATTTTTGTGTTCTGAAAATTAATTGAACCTTTGACAAAAAAATTTCAGAATTTTTAAACATTTTTTGCTATTTTAAATTAAATGTACAAAATAAATCAAATAAAATGAAAAATAAAAAGAAATTAAATGGAAGTATGCAGGATGGACGAACCCGATTGATTCTGGGCAGGGAAAGGTTGACTTGGCGCCACATCCAATGGCCCAAGTTCAAACCTGGCTAAACCTGGTTTTAAAATTAATTAAACTGAATTAATTAAGTTAATGAGGATTAGGGTTTCTAATGATGCATCCTGGCCATCCAAACACGCGCGGGTCAACCCTGGTCAGCCCATCCTACGCTCCACATTCAAACTACAATTAATGACATAATTAGGGTTTAATGACTTTCAGGTGGCCGGAGAAGACTTCCGGTCGTCTTCTCCGGCGAACCCAAACCCTAGATTTCGCTACAGGTCACTAAACATGCAATTTCTTCCACCAAAATGATCTTCTCCTCAATCTAAACCTAACCCCTCTCCCAAAATTCATTTATTTTCATTAACAAGCCTGAATCGAAGACAAATACGAAACACGAGCAAACTTTCAGAGTGACATGAAATGGTCATCTCTTACTTATTTTCAAATCTAAATACATCCAGATGATCAGTGCAACATGTAGATTCAGTTTGTAACATAAAATGAAGTTCTGAGAAAAAAGTTCATGAGCTATACCTGAGATGGAGACTGTAAACACCCCAAATTTTCCCTCACCCATTCACACCATGGCTTGTGATCTTTTCATATGCATAAACACAATCATATCATCTCATATCTCAATTTTGAGTCACTGCATTGTTTCTAAGTCATCTGCATCTAGGGTTTGTGATCTGAGCAATCCAAGAGCTTCTTGAGCCACTCCAAAGGTCAGCAATCACTTCAAAGGGGTCCATGTGTGTTCAAGCATCATATTATATCCTCTCAAAGTCAAGAATGCCAAAGAATCACAAGAACTGGAAATAGTATGGAGGCAGAGCCAGGTTTGACTGCACAGTTGACCTAAAATTAGGGTTTTGGTTTCAGAGACCATAACCCCAATTTTTTTTGGTCATTATTGTTTCCATTGGTCTCTATATGGTATAGGGATTATGCATATCAATTTTCATGAAGAAATTCCATGGGGAAGTCATCTGATCAAGGGTTGACTTTTCAGATAAGTCAGTGCAAAATCAGGGCATCTGAGGCCCCCAATGACCCAACCAAGGGGTGATCTTCATCATTTTGAGTGTATATGATCTTTATTTGATCATGGAAGAAGTTTGAAGTTCATAAAATTCAAGAATTACAAGTTTTTGCAAAGTTGACTTTTTTGGGCATGGTTGACTTTTAAAGAAATGTCATTTTATGCAACTTTTTCAACCCTTGCTTTTTGATCCAAAAATGCTTCAAATGGAAAAACTTTGGTCATGAAAGTTGTAGATTAGATCTTTCCCTTTTCAAAAAGTACAAGAACATGACCTAATTCATTTTGGATCAAAAGTTATGGTGTGTCAAAGTTGGCAAAAATCACTAATTTTCAAGATGTGCACCAAATGAGAAACTTGCAAGAACTTTGTACCAAGGCATTTGTAACTTCTAATTCATGTCTAACCATCACATAAACATCACATGTGACCTAAAGTTCAGAATGGACTAAGTATTTCTCATTTTTCATGGTTTGTGAAGCAAGGCATTTCCATATGAACCAAAGGTGATCAACTTGCAAAAACCATCATCACACTTCACCCACTTGTTGCCTTGGCTGCTGAACCACCCTAGCCCTCTCCCCTCACCATGCTGCGCAAGTCAAGCCTTTTGTACCAAGCTAGCAATGTAGCCCATGCCCTCCTTACACCAAAGTTGACATTTTAAAAAAGGGGCCATCCCAATCAATAAAGGCCAGGTCACATCATCTGACCAATGGGATTAATTTATGCAAACAAAATGCTAGCCATTTCACATAACAAGCCAGGCTGAAACACACAAGAACATGACATACACAAACTCACTCCAACTTGCATTTCTCTTCGAATCTCTCTACACAACTCACAAACACAAAAACCAACTCCACTAATCAACTCACCTTGCTTCACTGAGCAAAAACCAGCAAGACATAAGCCTGAACCAAGCAAGAACTGAGCTTCCCCATTTTTCACTCTCAAAGCCAGAACTTTCGAATCTCATTCCACAGCTCACAAACACTTGAACAAACTTCACAAACCTTCTCCATTCATCACCCTGATCATAAAGAACCCTTCACCTTTGCCTGAAACAGCCTGAATCACAAACATCATTTTCACCTGAGCTTGAGCAGAAGCTGTTCAAACTCCTTAACCAGCCAGCATAAACTTCTTCTAAGCATCCAAACATCATCAAAGGGTCATAAGGAGTGGTTTGCATCAAAGGAAGGGGTCAGAAAGTTGCAAGATTGAAAGCTTCGAAACTCAGGTAGCTCAAGAACATTTTTTCCAGAAATCATTTTTAAAGTTCTAAAGTTGTTCTTCATGATTCACTGATTACTCTGATGTCTTTAGTTTTGAAAATGGTGGAAAAATAAGGATGTAATCGTGTTCTGAAACTCCCTGACCTAAAAAATATTTTGTTCGATTCATGAGTTTGAGGAAATATAAATGAGTTCTAGCTTGGGGTTCTGATCCAGGGGAGTGTGGGAATCATTTCTGTGTTCTTAGATTTCGTTTTAGTTGTGTTTTGAGGATTTTAGGATTTTTCAGGTGGGGTTCCCACCGGAGAAGACGACCGGAGGTCTTCTCCGGCCACCTGAAAATCATTAGGGTTTAATCAGATCATTAATGGGCATTTGAATCTGGAGCGTTGGATGCGTTGAAAAGGTTGACTTGCCGCGTGTGTGTGTGGCTGAGATTCATCATTAAGCCCTAACCTCATTTAATTAATTCATAAATCAGGATTAACCAAGTTTGAATATAGACCACTAGATCTGGCGCGCGGTCAATGGTCTCATTCCCAGATTCAATCCCAGCCATCCATCCTGCATACTTTTATTTATTTTGATTTTAATTTCATATTTTCTCATTTTATTTGTACAATTTATTTAAAATAGCAAAATTGTTTTAAAAATTATGAAACTTTTTGTCAAGAGTTTCATTAATTTTTAAAACACAAAAATATTTTTATTTTTATTTTTAGCATTAAAAAAGTATTTTTAAATATTTAAAAGTTTATTTTTAATTGATTAATGAAAATTAATTTATTAAAAATACTTTTAGGTATTTAAAAATCACCAAAAAATTCATGAAATGTTTTAAGACATTTAGAAACATTGTCTAACCTTCAAACCAAATTTATTTTTTGATCTTGATGCATTTTGAGCATTTTTCATTGAATTAAAATCATTTTTATGCATTATTTTGATCCAAACTTCAAAAAATCATTTCTTCCTAATCATGAAGAGTTGGACCTTGATTCTTTTTGCATTGCATTGTGTTTAGCATGTAGTTTGTGAGATTAAATGGCCATGATTTGATCTTTCATTTTCAATTTGTTTGATAATTTTCTTGTTTAGGAACCCTAAAACCCTAGAAAACTTGTAAAAATCATAACTTGAAGTTGGTTAGGAGTTGAGACCTCTCCTTTGGGCAGTGGGTTAGTATAGGATTAGGGGTCCTTTGAGTGTATTTTCAATTTTTTATAATGTTGTTTGCTTCTGGTTTTGGTTTTTGTTTGTTGCATTGTTCATAAACCCTAATTTGGGCTTCCATATGCATCCATCTTGCATCTTCTTGCATAACATGACTTGCCATGACATTCCATACTTCCATTTGATTCATTGAACATCATAAGACATATTGAAAACATGTTTGATCATTACACCTTGCATTTGTCATGTTGTATGCCATATGCATCTCATAACTTTTCATGTATGTTCTTGGTTCTTAACATGCTTCATCTGCATCCATAAGCTTGAGTGATCATCTCCATGCCTTGTTTCATGATTGTAGCATCTCATAGAATCATTAACATCATAAGTATGCTTCTGGTTTTGGTTTGCATCATGTCATTCCATCCCTTTTTGCATTGCATTGCATTCCTTTTCTAACCTTTCAGGTGGTAAGTGATTTTGAGAAGTGAATTTGCCTTCACTTTTCATAACTTCTCTTCATCTCTCTCTTGCATCCATGCTGCATTTTTATATGTGTTTGAGATTGAGCTTGCTCATTCTTCTTCTTCCCACTTTCTTTCTTCAAGTGACTTGACTTCTTGAATGAAGCAAGTTGCTTTGCTTCTCTTGATCCTTTCATCTACTTCTTGGTGGTTCCATTGAAGGCTTCTCTTGAAAACCTCACAAACCTTAGGAACAACCAAGCATGACAATGATTAGGTTTTTGATTAGTCTCCCCTCTTAGTTTTTACCTTTGTGTCTCTTTTGAGTCATCTCTTCTCACCTCATAATCAGGGACTAAACCCTAAAGGCTTTAAGGCTTTGTGATTAAGCTTATGCCTGCATCCTTATCTTAGGATGGAGTGTATAACTTTAGTCCTAAGTGTTAAACCCTTAATGTGTTTAAATCCCTTAATCAATCCACTTAATAATCATCAAGACATCACACTTGTAACTTGGGCCTTGCATTAGGGTTCTAATTCTTCCTTAATTGGTTAAGAAGGACTAACCCTAGTGTTAATGGACAAGTCCCCCTTAAGTTGTCTTACAAACCCTAAAAATCACTTCATCATCATACCATCAAATAAAATCCACTTAATCAAAGGCTTGTTTTGTCATGAGTTTAATCCCTAATCATGGATTAAGTTGAGGAGCTTTCCTCAGCTTAAACATTCTCATCTATTATCCTTCTATTAGGATGGTGTAATGAGTCTGTTTAATCCTTGATTATGGCTTAACCTCATTACTTAACACTAAACAAAAACCACAAAAACATCTAAATAATCACAAGTAGGTTAATGATCTTAATCCTACATCAAAGGTGATTAAGTGTGAGAATCTGACTTCACACTTAAGGTATTCTCATTACCCCTAATCAGAGGGAAGACGTGATGAGTTTACTAAATCCATTTGTTTAGACTTAAGCTCATTAACTTATGACGAAATCCAAAAACAATAAAAGACTGAAAACACAAAAACAAACAATGATCGTCTCCTTCGGGATTCTTTTCTCATCATCTTCCCTCACAAGCGAGAACTTGCTTCTTCCGTCTAATGCAAGACAGTTAGAACCTGAGCCAGATAGGTCATACACTTGAGCATAGACAAGCAAGCAGTTCACAAGTCAATTCATCTTTCAGTCTCTTTGGGTCGAACTACGGTGTTCTGACTTCCTCATTGCACGAGAGGATACGTAGGCATAACTTAACAGTTATCGAACAAAAGTCTCTGTATATTCCCCCTCTTTCTAGCATCATTCTTTTAGCCTCATGATCTTGAGCATTTCACTCCTGTTCTTACACTGACACTTCACTTATATACTTCACTTTTCTTTTACACTGACACCTGTACATTTCCTTTTCCAGCTCTTTTACACACAGATTGCACTGACACTACCCCTTTAAAACACAAATCTTTTAAGCGTGGATCCCGTCGAGTACGACGGACAATCTGGGTGCTAATACCTTCCCAGGTTGTAACCAACTCCCTTTCTCAGTCTCTCTGGTTCGCAACCGTCTTATCCATCTCTTTCTAGGTCTATGCAGCATTGCCTTTCCTCCGGGATAAAAATGCCTAGCTGGCGACTCTATTCATCTCCAGTGAGTTCACGACTGTGTGTTCTCATTGTTCCCTCTCGCCGACCGTTTGCGTCTGTACCCTATCTGACCTGGCTTCTTTTAGCGGGAGCGACAGCTTGGCGACTCTGCTGGGGACCCTTATACTGGAACCAGGGCTTCTGGTTCTTTTTGTGGGTTCCTCCTAGCGCTTGATTGATTTATGTTTACTGGGGTGTTATGTGCTATCTGTGTTTGTATATTTGTATTTATTTTTGCTCTATGTACAGTTGTTGATTTGCTTTATTTACAGCTTTACATATATCATACTGTCATGCTGTCTGGCTGGATCTGGTTTTGCTTTGGTGGGTGGGGTTCTACTGAGAGTTAAGATCCTATACCTGGGATCTGAGTGACACCTAGGCTAGAGTGGTTCATGTTCTTTCCCATTCCATCTCGGTCTGGTGCGGGAATATGAAACACGGTTCAGATATGGGTTTCTTCTTGAGAACTCTGTGTTGCAGATTTCCTGCAATGCTAGGGCTATCTGGGAAGCCTGCTAAGTCTGGATGACCTTTTAGTATTGACCTTCAGAAACTGAGGTGAATTAGAGGAGGAATTGTTATGGTTACTATAAACACTGTACCTCCGGGTTAGAAGTGTTTACACTTCTCATAACTGATCCAAGTCTGAGGATCCTTGTTCTAGAATACCACCTGTGAGGGGGTTGGGCTGTGTACAGGTTTGCAGGTACCCTTGGCCTCAACATACCCTATTACTTTGATGTGATTAAGAATACTCCATGTTGGAACAGTTCTTGTGATTCTAAACCCTGGACATGTGGCTCTTTATTTGAGCCCCCCACCTTGGCTACTGGATTTATAGACCTCCATCTGGATTTCTTGGACATACTTGGACCTATATCAGGGCATTTGATCGGATCCAGCTCAGTCACAAACCCTTGCATATCATTTGCATACATAATCATTGCATCATTTTGACATTTGTTTATTTGTTTCAGGGTATCCATTTTCATTTGGCCTGGTTTTGACCCTATCTTCAGTACTGACCTATCTTCATCAGCATCTGCTTCAGCTATCAGCTATCATTTTCAGTCACCTGCACCAGCCAATCAGTGGCCCATTCTTCAGTGTTATCATCAGCACCTGTCTCTACTCAGTCTCAACATCATGGCACCTAAAAAGAGCAACATCACCTACCACTTCTTCCAGCCAGAGCTATCTGACATCAGGAGGATTCAAACCCTGATCACTCCAGACCATATACCACTGTTCAGGGAACACTACGGAGATATACTTGATGTGGTTATGGATCTGGACCCTTCACAGAGAAGCCTGATCCACACTTGCCTTCAGTTTTATGATCCCCCACTGAGGTGCTTCACTTTTCAGGACTTTCAGCTGGGCCCTTTATTGGAAGAATACTCATCATTAGTTGGTATACCTATCAGGGGTGGAATCCCTTTCAACCCTGAGATGGTCTTTCCTGGTAATGAAGAGGTAGCAAAGGCCTTGCATCTGGAATCAGTTCTAATTGGACAGCATATGACTTCTAAGGCTGGGATCCCTGGTTTGCATCTGGATTTCTTGATTTCTCAAGCTACCCTGAAAGCTTCTCTGGGAGAGTGGAAAGCAGTCTGTGCTTTGCTGGCCCTGAGCATATATGGGATCATATTATTTGCAGATGAGCCTCGATTCATTAGCAAGAATGCAATCCACCTTTTCATCCTGAAGAATCTAGTGCCCACTTTATTGGGGGATCTCTACTACTCAGTGCATCAGAGGAATGAAAAGCAGAGGGGAAGACTAGTGAGGTGTTGTGCTCCTTTGTTCCATACTTGGCTTCTCAAGCATTTACCCAGGACAGATGCATTTTTGAATCCTCATCAGCAAAGAAACTGGGCTAGAAGACTTACTGCTATAACCTCAGCTGATATCAGGTGGTGCACTCAAAGCACCAAAGGCAGGGATATCATCACCAGCTGTGGGCATTTTCCCAATGTTCCCCTAATAGGAGTTAAGGGTAGTATTAATTACAACCCTCTGCTGTTCAAAAGACAACTGGGCTATGCACTGGTCCACACTCCTAAGGCACAGGACTTGGCCGAGACTCTTTATTGTGAGAACAAGCCTAATCTGGCTATTGTTAGGCAGGCAGCCTGGGCCTGGGATAATGTTCAAACCAAGGGAGTAACCATTCTGGGGAAGTGCAACAATGTGGCATCAGCACAATATTATGAGTGGTCCCATGCCAGGGCTCAATTCTCTGGAATGCCCTTTACCATGGAGGATATGCCTGAATCATCCTCAACACCACCTGCCACTGTCAGTTTAGAGGAGTTTGAGAGCTTGAAAGAAAGAAATGAGAAGTTGACTCAGGCTTTGCAGAAGACCCTCCGAGAGACGAGTGATGGTAGGTTGGATATTGAGAGGTTAGAGAGGTTGAGAGTGGAGCATCTGGCTAAGATTGAGAAGTCTGGGGATTATATCAAGAAGTCTAAGGCTGGAGAACAAATTCTGAAGAATGCTTGCAAGGAAGCCCAGTTCCAGAGAGCGAGGACAGACTTGTATCTGAAGGAGAGTCAGGCTAGGTGGGTCAGGATCACCGAAGCTCGTACTCTGGAGGATAAGAGGGTCCAAGACAAGATAGAGCAACTGGAAGCTAGTGCAAAAGAGCAGCAGGAAGCCCTGGCAGCAGCCCAGAGGGAGATATCAGAATTGAAGATCAAAGCTGGAGTGAAGAGGTCAAAGGACCAAAGTCAACACAAGAAGCTAACTGCAGCTGTTACTACCCGGAACCTCCTTATCAGGAATCTCACGGAGCGTCCAGCTGATCCTGTGACTGAAGCACTTCTCAAGGAAGTTCGGGAGGATGAGTTTGGTCTTGGTGTTTGACTATTTGCTTGTTGTTGCTTTCATTCCATGTACTTTTATTTTCTTTTAATGTATTTTGACCCCTCAGAGGGCTTGTATTTGTAAACGAACTATGTACCATTTGCTTTTGTAATATATGTATTAGTTTGTTCCATCCAAGTTTACTTCAAAAGCAACATCAACAACATCTTCAAGGGTCTGGAAGGGTCAAAACTGAATGCCAAACCGGATACCTTGAAAACAAATAAGCATACTGCATTGCATGCTAACCCTTTGTTTGTTTTGTAGGTTTTTTTTTATTGTTGCTAACTCTGTTGTGATGTCCAGGAACTATTGCTCGACGCCGGGTATTTCCCCTCAACCGTCCGCACCGTTATCCAACCCGTAACAATCTTCCGGGCATACAAATGGATCAGGTACAGCAGGACCTTGCAGAGGTTAGAAATCAAATGGCAAACGAAAGATTAGAAATGAGAACACAGATGACGCAGTTCATGGAAGTGATGAACAACATGGCTCAGAGCCAGGAAAGATTGAGAGCCATGGTGGAAAGACAGAATCAAGAGGATCCACATGTAGGGACTGCTGGCACAAGCAATAATGAGAGGGTCCAACCTCATGTCAATCCCCCTGTATTCGGTCCCCACATTCATCCAGAGGTTAATGTTCCTGCAAATGTCCAAGGGACTGCCACTGCAGGCAGGGTACTGCAAGAAGACCCCCAGGAGGATCAATTTACAGTAATGGGTGCTGGGGAGGAAGCTTATGATAGAAGGCTGGATGAGATAGCTGAGAAGTTAAGATCCTTGGAGTCTCAAAACTCTTTGGGTTTTGACGTTATGGACATGGGCTTGGTAGAAGGGGTCAGGATCCCCCATAAGTTTAAGCCTCCTTGTTTTGAAAAATACAACGGGACTTCGTGCCCCCGGACTCATTTGCAATCATTTCTGGGGAGGCTGAAGGCCTATACCATGGATGAGAAGCTCTGGATGTTTTATTTCGAGGACAGCTTAACCGGAGCATCAAGGGAATGGTACTCTCATCTGACGAGAGCAACTATCAGGTGTTGGAAGGACCTGGCAGAGGCCTTCATCAGACAGTATCAGTACAACTTAGATATGGCACCCAACAGGACCCTCCTAATGGGAATGTCACAGTCGTCAAGGGAAAGTTTCCGAGAATATGCCCAGAGATGGAGGCAATTGGCTGCTGCTGTTCAGCCACCTATGTCTGAAAGGGAAATGGCAGATATGTTTATGAACACCCTTCAGGGGACATATATTGACAGACTGGCTGCTTTCTCTTCCACTAGCTTTGCAGATGTTGTCATAGCTGGGGAGAGAATTGAGAGCCTGTTAAAAATGGGCAAGATTTCTGACAATGGTGCCAGCTCGTCCAGCAATACAAGGAAGCCTTTTGCAGGCCCAAGAAGAACTGGCAAAACCAATGCCATCCACACCAACAGGGGCAGACCCCAGTATGTTCACAGGTCTGTGGCAGCAGTCACCATTCCCGCTCCAGCTCATCCTCAACCAGCTTATCAACCTCCGCAACAAAACTGTCAGCAACAACCTCAGTACCATCAACAAACTCAGTATCCTCCGAGAAATTACAACAACAACAATCAACAAAGGCCATTCCAACAGAGGCCATCTCAAGTCAATAGGGTAATCGATCCGATCCCTATGCCATATGCTACACTGCTGCCACAACTCCTGAAACTCAACCTAGTTGAGCTAAGGACGTTGGCACCTCCGGATCCTAATAGTCTACCCAGGAATTATGACTCCAACGCCAGATGTGCCTTTCATTCAAATGCACCTGGCCACAATACAGAAAAGTGCAGAGCCTTGCACATGAAGGTACAAGACCTGGTAGACTCTAAGGCCCTGAATTTCGCACCACCACCCAATGTTAATAAGAACCCCATGCCAAACCACGGTGGTCCCAGAATTAACGCTATTGAAGAAGACAAGCCGTCTTATTTAATAACCAGTGTGGGTCAGATCCGGACACCGTTGGTGGAAATTAAGGCTCAACTCCTCGAATGTCAAATGTTCCCGGGGTGTGAGTTAGGGTGTGCTTACTGCAATATTTCGGTGAATGGGTGTGATAACCTGAGGAATGGCATAGATGGTCTCATTCAGAGTGGCCAACTTCAGATCACCACATCATTTCCAACAAATACAGCAATCTCATCAGCAACAATTCCAGCATCTCCTACAACTACAACAACCATTGTTCCCGACAACTCTTCGGTTTCATTAACAAGTACTTCATCTGTCATTTCAGCTGACCAGATATCAACAAGTGTTCCTACTACAACTCCAGCACCACTTCATCTTGAAGCTCCAACAACAACAACACCCATCCTTCCGACAATGTCTCCTACAACATCAACAACAGATCATGAAGATGTCTCAACCGTTACCATTTATTATGATCCGGAAAATAACTCTGCTTACAATTCACAAAGTGCTGCTCCCATCAGAGCACTAGTCACGATATATTACGATCCATAGACTATCACAATTCCTTCCGCAGCTGCAATCAGTCCAGTCACTATCACGGTGCCTAGACCAGTACCTTATGAAAGCAGTAACGCCATCCCCTGGCATTACGGCTCTGACCTGTACTGTGAAGGACAAAGAATCACTTTTGAATCATCAACCCCTGCACCACAAGTAGACAATGTGGGAGGAGGCGGAGGCTTCACTCGAAGCGGACGTCTTTTCGCTCCACAAATTCAGAGACCCACTGCCGAAGCAGAAGCTGCTGCCAAGGCAAAAGGAAAAAGCTTGGTGCAGGAAGAGCAAATTGTTAGAGAAGCTTTGAAAACACCCTTTGACCAAGAGGTTGATGAGTTCATGCGAATCATCAAGAAAAGTGATTACAAAATAGTGGATCAGCTTCATCAGACGCCTTCCAAGATCTCAATCCTATCATTGCTTATGTGCTCCGAAGCCCATCGGAATGCACTACTCAAAGTCTTGCACGCAGCTTATGTGCCTGAAGAGATCACCGTCAATCAGTTAGAAGTTGTAGTTGGAAATGTTAATGCTAGTCATGGACTAGGGTTCACCAACACTGATTTGACCACGGAAGGCCGCAACCATAACAAGGCATTGCACATAACCATAGAATGTAAAGGTGTTGTCCTTTCCCATGTGCTGGTAGACACGGGGTCATCCCTCAATGTCTTACCTAAAAAGGCCCTTGTGAAGCTAGAGTATGAAGGATTAGCGTTAAGACCCAGCAACCTGGTGGTGAGAGCCTTTGATGGTTCTAAGAGATCGGTTCTGGGAGAGATTGAGTTGCCCATAACGATTGGCCCGCAAACTTTCAAAACGACCTTCTACGTGATGGATATACAGCCTGCCTACAGCTGTCTATTGGGTAGGCCATGGATTCACGCCGCTGGCGCCGTGACCTCAACCCTTCACCAGAAGTTAAAATTCGAGTGGGAGGGTCAAGTCGTTACAATCTGTGGAGAGGAGGATATTTTTGTCAGCCACCTGGCTACTTATAAATACATTGAGATGGATGGGGAGATCCATGAAACAATGAGCCAAGGTTTCGAAGCCTTGAACGTGAATGAAACATCTGCTGTACCTGGAACTTCAATGACATCATACCAACAAGCTCAGAAGGTTGTTGAGGAAGGAACTGCCCAAGGCTGGGGCAAACTGCTACCGGTGGAGAAGAAAGAGGATAGATTTGGGTTGGGTTACAAACCAACTCAGCAAGATCAAGCAGAGGCTGCAAAAGAGCCCAATTTTGTTAGTGGGGGGATGCTCACCCCTGATGCTGTCAACAACTTGGAAGACGAGCTGGAAGAAGAATGCAACCTGGAAAGATGGATTCGTCCAAAGGTCCCGGGGAGCAGTATCTCGAACTGGTCTTCCCAGGAAATTATAAGAGTTACTCATGCAGAGTAATTATTATTTCCTGTATTTTTATAGCATGCATCAAAGTCTTGCATCTTGCCCAAGATGACAAGACTCATTTTGTAATCGGGCCATCTGTACTTTTTGTGCAACAAGATTAATCAATGAAATATCAGACATCTTTTTGCAAACGAGTCTTCTTCTTTTCCGCTCACTGTTTTTTCATTTTTCTTTTTGTACAAAAAATAAATGGCAGTGTTTTCAAAATGACAACTTTATTTCACTTTTCTAAAACAAGATTAAAATCAAATCACTAAAATGAACAAACTGAACCCTTGCAGAGTGTGCCTTCCAGACAGCACCGACAACGACACGGCTATGACTTCGTGTGACTTTGACAATCCGATCAATCAAGCTGGTGAAAGGGTTGAAGAAGAATATGAGCTTCCTGAAGAGCTAGCCAGGTTGTTGAGACAAGAGGAAAAGGTTATTACTCCTCACCAGGAGGAGGTTGAAGTGATCAATCTTGGTACAGACGAAGACGTGAAAGAAGTTAAAATCGGGGCCTGCTTGCAAGACTCAGTGAAGAGATCATCTGGTAAATCTGCTGAAACTGTTCAAGTGTCTGAGGAAGTACCAACTGAAGTTGAACCCCAACAAATGCACATTCGGGGTGAGATCTGGTAAGCTGCTGGGTTTTATTGTAAGCGAGAAAGGGATTGAAGTTGACCCTGATAAAGTCAAAGCCATCCAAGAGATGCCTGCACCGAAGACAGAAAAGGAAGTTCGAGGGTTCTTAGGTCGATTGAACTACATTTCACGGTTCATATCTCACCTTACAGCGACCTGTGAGCCTTTGTTCAAATTGTTGAGGAAAGAACAAACGGTCAGGTGGAATGAAGACTGCCAGAAGGCATTTGACAAGATCAAGGAATACCTACAAGAGCCTCCAATCCTTATGCCTCCAGTTAAAGGAAGACCTCTGATAATGTACTTGACAGTATTAGAAGAGTCAATGGGGTGCGTGCTGGGCCAGCATGACGAGTCTGGTCGAAAAGAGTATGCAATATACTACCTAAGCAAAAAGTTTACCGACTGTGAACAACGTTATTCACTGCTCGAGAAAACTTGCTGTGCTTTAGCATGGGCTGCTCGCCGACTGAGGCAGTATATGTTGACCCACACTACTTTGTTGATCTCTAAAATGGACCTAGTTAAGTACATATTCGAGAAGCCAGCACTTACCGGACGGGTTGCAAGATGGCAAATGATCCTTACCGAGTATGACATTCAGTACACTTCTCAGAAAGCCATCAAAGGTAGTGTATTGTCTGAATATCTTGCTGAGCAACCTATTGATGATTACCAGCCTTTGAGGTTTGACTTCCCTGATGAAGACATCATGTTCATAAAAGAAAAAGATCATGAAGAGCCTATTCACACTGAAGGGCCCGACCCAGAAGAAGAATGGACTATGATGTTTGATGGGGCTGTTAACATGAACGGTCGTGGTGTTGGTGCAGTACTCATTACACCTAAAGGAGTTGACATGCCTTTCTCGGCAAAACTCACTTTCAACTGCGCTAACAACGAAGCTGAATACGAAGCTTGCATTATGGGCCTTGAGGAAGCCATTGACCTCAGGATCAAGACATTGACTGTGTTCGGAGATTCAGCTCTGGTAATCAATCAAACCAACGACAAATGGTACACCCACCAAGATCATCTGATACATTATAGGGATTATACAAGGAGGTTATTGACTTTCTTTACAACAGTCAAGCTTGAATATATCCCTCGAGACGAGAATCAGTTTGCAGATGCTCTTGCCACCATTTCATCCATGATCAAAGTTCAGGCTGCCAACTTTGTGCCTCAGATTTCAGTGTCCAGACTGGACAGACCAGCATATGTGTTCGCAGTAGACGTTGTCAAAGATAATAAGCCTTGGTTCCATGACATTAAGTGCTTCTTGGAGGACCAAACATACCCACCTGGGGCATCTTCCAATGATAAGAAGACTTTGAGAAGGCTTGCTGGTAGTTTCTTCCTGAACACTGATGGTTCCCTGTACAAGAGAAACTTTGATATGGTACTCCTCAGATGCGTCGACAGGACAGAAGCAGATCTGTTAATGCATGAAGTGCACGAGGAATCCTTTGGTACCCATGCGGGAGGGCATGCCATGGCTAAAAAGTTGCTAAGATCAGGTTATTACTGGATCACAATGGATGCCGACTGTTGTGCCTATGCCAGGAAATGCCATAAATGCCAGATTTACGCGGATAAGGTGCATGTGCCTCCCAATCCTTTGAATGTGATGTCTTCACCCTGGCCCTTTGCTATGTGGGGCATTGACATGATTGGTAAGATTGAGCCAACCGCCTCGAATGGCCACAGATTCATCCTGGTTGCCATTGACTATTTCACAAAGTGGGTTGAAGCAACTTCCTATGCCAATGTTACAAGACAAGTGGTAGCCAGATTTCTGAAGAGAGATATCATCTGTCGATATGGAGTGCCCGAGCGAATCATTACTGATAATGGTTCCAATCTAAACAACAAAATGATGGCAGAGCTATGCCGGGACTTCAAAATTCAACATCACAATTCTTCTCCTTACAGGCCAAAGATGAATGGCGCTGTTGAGGCAGCAAATAAGAATATCAAGAAGATTGTGCAGAAGATGGTAGTCACTTACAAAGACTGGCATGAAATGCTACCGTTTGCCTTGCATGGGTACCGCATGTCAATCAGGACATCCACTGGGGCAACACCGTATCAACTTGTGTATGGTATGGAAGCAGTCCTACCTGTTGAAGTTGAATAACCCTCTCTACAGGCACTAATGGATGTTAAACTGAACGAAGCAGAGTGGGTTCGGGCCCGATACGAACAACTGAGTCTGATTGAAGAGAAAAGATTGGCTGCAATATGTCGTGGGCAGCTATATCAGAAGAGAATGAAGAAAGCCTTCGATCAGAAAGTCAGGCACCGAGAGTACCAAGTGGGAGATCTTGTGCTGAAAAGAATCCTCCCTCCTCATACAGACCACAGGGGTAAGTGGACTCCAAATTATGAAGGACCATTTGTGGTGAAGAAAGTTTTCTCCAGTGGAGCACTGATGCTCAGCACCATGGATGGTGAAGATTTCCCGTCCCCTGTGAATTCAGATGCAGTTAAAAAATACTTCGCATAAAAAATGACCCGCTGGACACAAAAACAGAATGTAAGTCCAGGCAAAAATAGGGCATCCCGGCGAGTCAAAAACAGAATAAAAGACTCGGGCAAAAGTAAGGGAAAGTAAATAAAAAATGTACACCCGCTGAGTTGAAAAGCCGCATTGGACAGCTCAGGCAAAAATGGGTATCCCGATGGATTGAAAACCCGAGAGGGCGATCCATGCAAAATAAGGGAATAAGCGAACAACTGCATTCTGAATTCGGCTGTATCACTTACAACTTGGTAAGCTTCGAAAGGATCAAGCCTCAGTCAGAATCAACCTTCTTCAGAAGGCAAGATGAGAAGAACGTCAAAAGTCATACGAGTCATAGTGAAGAGGAAGCTCCTTAAAGCGTCATCAACATTGCCAGCATTTTGTTTTTTTTAACAATCTCCTCATTTCAGGGGATTTGTTTCTTTGACTGTATCTCGCCAATTCAGGGCATATGAATTAATAAAATCAGATTTTCAGTCATGTCTCGTCTTGTACATTTTATTTGCAAAAATGTCTGATGTCTTAAAGAAAAAACTGATTGCATAAATACAGATGCTTATCTTCAGAAAATATAATAAAAGTCACATGCTTGCAGGAAATATACTTACTCTCAGAAGTATCTAAACTCCTATGACGGAATCCAGTAAGGGATACCTCGGGATTATCTTGTGCGTTTCCCTGTCTTTGCAGGATTGCAGGTATCCAGAATGCAACTTGGGGCATGAAAGCTTCATCCCAGCGAGCTGGAAAATCAACACTCACTCCGTCTTAGCACCCAAAGCGTTTTCTCCCCAACCAAGTTGCCATTTCTTCCTTAGCCGAGCACAAAAGTCAAGGAGCCATCTCCCCCACAGAGTTTCAGCCTCTATCCAGAAGAGCAACGCATGAAGGATCACAACAGAGTGGCAAAAGCTTCTTCAAACCCCAGCTGGGTCTCTCATTTATAAGGACAGGTCTATCAGTGACCCGAATCCCCAAGAAGATATCATCTCATCAGACCTACCAATGATCTCGCCCCCAGCTGGGATGTCCATTTCAACGGATCGATCGAAGATCTTCGCAGCAGCGGGGCCCGGATCCCGGTTTGGTATCTTTGCATAATCATAGCATTCGCATCATATTCACCCATAAAGCGTAGCATTCCGTTTTAACACGGAGCATTACGGCAAAAAAATCAAACACATAGCATATTCATGAGCCATATTTTGAATCGACACTTGTGAATAATGACAATCCACCAATATACAGAATACTTCCCCCAAAAGTTCCCCAACGGAGATTCCCCAGCAAAATAAGTTGCCTCACATTCACAAACATCAGTATATACTCCTTGTGGCACCCGTCCGTGTCATAACCCCAGTAGAAAGCCAAAGACGTCCTCTTTGCACTCACATATACTTACATATGACAACCTTTTGACACCCGTCCGTGTCATATCCCCAGCACAGTCACCTATACTTTATATATCAGATATTTGTTCATATTACACTTTTCTCCTTTTGACACTCGTCCGTGTCGCTCTCCCCAGCAGTTGAATACTCATCTATACACCACTCATGCTTATACAGATGCTCGCCCGTATCTTGTATATACCACCCAAATCCCCTCAGAGTCAACACTCGTCCGTGTTCTCTGTTAACCAGTTGATACTCGTCCGTATCATCCTCTCTGAACACGTGTCAGTATTTGTTTCTACCCGATACTCGTCCGTATCGTAGTATTAAGGATGATCGTCCGCATCTTTAATCTATACACAACATCTAAACACTTATACCCTTTATTTCTTGGATGTAAACACTCGTCCGTGTTTACCATTCCCCAGTAGATCGCCAACAAAGCAATTTTTTCCTTTTTATCCGACACTCGTCCTGTGTTATGATAAACCCTGAGAGCAGCCGTACCCTGCTAGGTGGTCGTCCTCCACCTCTTGATGGTCGTCCTCCGTCATGCTCATCCGATGGCCGTCCCCATCGTTGATATTTTTAGCAGCCGTCCCCTGCTAGGTGGTCGTCCTCCACCTTTTGATGATCGTCCTTCATCATTTTATCCAATGGCCGTCCCCATTGTTGATTTTGGTTATCTGACATTCGTCCTATGTCATGACAAACCTTGAGAGCAGCCGTCCCCTGCTAGGTGGTCGTCCTCTACCTCTTGATGGTCGTCCTCCATCATGCTCTTCCGATGGCCGTCCCCATCGTTGACCTTTTATCCGGCATTCGTCCTATGTCGCGATGTTTTCGGCAGCCGTACCCTGCCAGGTGGTCGTCCTCCACCTTAGATGGCCGTCCCCCATCTTACCCGACAGAGCAGCCGTCCCCTGCTAGGTGATCGTCCTTCACCTTTGATGGCCGTACCCCATCATCTGTTTATTTCATTTATTCTTTAACCCGATGGTCGTCCCCGTCGTGGTCCCTTTTCCTTTTCAGCCCGATGGCCGTCCCCATCGTTGGTAGCTTTGCTTTATGAATTTGATGGCCGTCCCCGTCATGTTTCATTAATCCCCAGAGAATTTTGCAGCTTTATCTTGATGGCCGTCCCCATCATAATTCTTTTATCCCCAGCATGTTGGCCGTCCCCGTCATTGTTTCTTTTCCCGCACTTTTCCCAGCATGTCGGCCGTCCCCGTCATTGCTCTTTACCCAGCAGTCGTCCTCTGCTCGACGGTCGTCCTCCGTCGCCCACACTTTACAATATACTTTATTTTCTTTTACAATCTATATCCCTTTTTCTTCTTCATTCTGTGAGTGCAAATTTTGGATTGTCTTTGGTATTCAACCACAAGTCATCTTGTTTGCGTGTTAAGCCGTTGCTTACATCCTGCACAGCTAACTCATGTTTGAATAGGGGCAGCTGTAAACACCCCAAATTTGCCCTCACCCATTCACACCATGGCTTGTGATCTTTTCATATGCATAAACACAATCATATCATCTCATATCTCAATTTTGAGTCACTGCATTGTTTCTAAGTCATCTGCATCTAGGGTTTGTGATCTGAGCAATCCAAGAGCTTCTTGAGCCACTCCAAAGGTCAGCAATCACTTCAAAGGGGTCCATGTGTGTTCAATCATCATATTATATCCTCTCAAAGTCAAGAATGCCAAAGAATCACAAGAACTGGAAATAGTATGGAGGCAGAGCCAGGTTTGACTGCACAGTTGACCTAAAATTAGGGTTTTGGTTTCAGAGACCATAACCCCAATTTTTTTTGGTCATTATTGTTTCCATTGGTCTCTATATGGTATAGGGATTATGCATATCAATTTTCATGAAGAAATTCCATGGGGAAGTCATCTGATCAAGGGTTGACTTTTCAGATAAGTCAGTGCAAAATCAGGGCATCTGAGGCCCCCAATGACCCAACCAAGGGGTGATCTTCATCATTTTGAGTGTATATGATCTTTATTTGATCATGGAAGAAGGTTGAAGTTCATAAAATTCAAGAATTACAAGTTTTTGCAAAGTTGACTTTTTTGGGCATGGTTGACTTTTAAAGAAATGTCATTTTATGCAACTTTTTCAACCCTTGCTTTTTGATCCAAAAATGCTTCAAATGGAAAAACTTTGGTCATGAAAGTTGTAGATTAGATCTTTCCCTTTTCAAAAAGTACAAGAACATGACCTAATTCATTTTGGATCAAAAGTTATGGTGTGTCAAAGTTGGCAAAAATCACTAATTTTCAAGATGTGCACCAAATGAGAAACTTGCAAGAACTTTGTACCAAGGCATTTGTAACTTCTAATTCATGTCTAACCATCACATAAACATCACATGTGACCTAAAGTTCAGAATGGACTAAGTATTTCTCATTTTTCATGGTTTGTGAAGCAAGGCATTTCCATATGAACCAAAGGTGATCAACTTGCAAAAACCATCATCACACTTCACCCACTTGTTGCCTTGGCTGCTGAACAACCCTAGCCCTCTCCCCTCACCATGCTGCGCAAGTCAAGCCTTTTGTACCAAGCTAGCAATGTAGCCCATGCCCTCCTTACACCAAAGTTGACATTTTGCAAAAGGGGCCATCCCAATCAATAAAGGCCAGGTCACATCATCTGACCAATGGGATTAATTTATGCAAACAAAATGCTAGCCATTTCACATAACAAGCCAGGCTGAAACACACAAGAACATCACATACACAAACTCACTCCAACTTGCATTTCTCTTCGAATCTCTCTACACAACTCACAAACACAAAAACCAACTCCACTAATCAACTCACCTTGCTTCACTGAGCAAAAACCAGTAAGACATAAGCCTGAACCAAGCAAGAACTGAGCTTCCCCATTTTTCACTCTCAAAGCCAGAACTTTCGAATCTCATTCCACAGCTCACAAACACTTGAACAAACTTCACAAACCTTCTCCATTCATCACCCTGATCATAAAGAACCCTTCACCTTTGCCTGAAACAGCCTGAATCACAAACATCATTTTCACCTGAGCTTGAGCAGAAGCTGTTCAAACTCCTTAACCAGCCAGCATAAACTTCTTCTAAGCATCCAAACATCATCAAGGGGTCATAAGGAGTGGTTTGCATCAAAGGAAGGGGTCAGAAAGTTGCAAGATTGAAAGCTTCGAAACTCAGGTAGCTCAAGAACATTTTTTCCAAAAATTATTTTTAAAGTTCTAAAGTTGTTCTTCATGATTCACTGATTACTCTGATGTCTTTAGTTTTGAAAATGGTGGAAAAATAAGGATGTAATCGTGTTCTGAAACTCCCTGACCTAAAAAATATTTTGTTCGATTCATGAGTTTGAGGAAATATAAATGAGTTCTAGCTTGGGGTTCTGATCCAGGGGAGTGTGGGAATCATTTCTGTGTTCTTAGATTTCGTTTTAGTTGTGTTTTGAGGATTTTAGGATTTTTCAGGTGGGGTTCCCACCGGAGAAGACGACCGGAGGTCTTCTCCGGCCACCTGAAAATCATTAGGGTTTAATCAGATCATTAATGGGCATTTGAATCTGGAGCGTTGGATGCGTTGAAAAGGTTGACTTGCCGCGCGTGTGTGTGGCTGAGATTCATCATTAAGCCCTAACCTCATTTAATTAATTCATAAATCAGGATTAACCAAGTTTGAATATAGACCACTAGATCTGGCGCGCGGTCAATGGTCTCATTCCCAGATTCAATCCCAGCCATCCATCCTGCATACTTTTATTTATTTTGATTTTAATTTCATATTTTCTCATTTTATTTGTACAATTTATTTAAAATAGCAAAATTGTTTTAAAAATTATGAAACTTTTTGTCAAGAGTTTCATTAATTTTTAAAACACAAAAATATTTTTATTTTTATTTTTAGCATTAAAAAAGTATTTTTAAATATTTAAAAGTTTATTTTTAATTGATTAATGAAAATTAATTTATTAAAAATACTTTTAGGTATTTAAAAATCACCAAAAAATTCATGAAATGTTTTAAGACATTTAGAAACATTGTCCAACCTTCAAACAAAATTTATTTTTTGATCTTGATGCATTTTGAGCATTTTTCATTGAATTAAAATCATTTTTATGCATTATTTTGATCCAAACTTCAAAAAATCATTTCTGCCTAATCATGAAGAGTTGGACCTTGATTCTTTTTGCATTGCATTGTGTTTAGCATGTAGTTTGTGAGATTAAATGGCCATGATTTGATCTTTCATTTTCAATTTGTTTGATAATTTTCTTGTTTAGGAACCCTAAAACCCTAGAAAACTTGTAAAAATCATAACTTGAAGTTGGTTAGGAGTTGAGACCTCTCCTTTGGGCAGTGGGTTAGTATAGGATTAGGGGTCCTTTGAGTGTATTTTAAATTTTTTATAATGTTGTTTGCTTCTGGTTTTGGTTTTTGTTTGTTGCATTGTTCATAAACCCTAATTTGGGCTTCCATATGCATCCATCTTGCATCTTCTTGCATAACATGACTTGCCATGACATTCCATACTTCCATTTGATTCATTGAACATCATAAGACATATTGAAAACATGTTTGATCATTGCACCTTGCATTTGTCATGTTGTATGCCATATGCATCTCATAACTTTTCATGTATGTTCTTGGTTCTTAACATGCTTCATCTGCATCCATAAGCTTGAGTGATCATCTCCATGCCTTGTTTCATGATTGTAGCATCTCATAGCATCATTAACATCATAAGTATGCTTCTGGTTTTGGTTTGCATCATGTCATTCCATCCCTTTTTGCATTGCATTGCATTCCTTTTCTAACCTTTCAGGTGGTAAGTGATTTTGAGAAGTGAATTTGCCTTCACTTTTCATAACTTCTCTTCATCTCTCTCTTGCATCCATGCTGCATTTTTATATGTGTTTGAGATTGAGCTTGCTCATTCTTCTTCTTCCCACTTTCTTTCTTCAAGTGACTTGACTTCTTGAATGAAGCAAGTTGCTTTGCTTCTCTTGATCCTTTCATCTGCTTCTTGGTGGTTCCATTGAAGACTTCTCTTGAAAACCTCACAAACCTTAGGAACAACCAAGCATGACAATGATTAGGGTTTTGATTAGTCTCCCCTCTTAGTTTTTACCTTTGTGTCTCTTTTGAGTCATCTCTTCTCACCTCATAATCAGGGACTAAACCCTAAAGGCTTTAAGGCTTTGTGATTAAGCTTATGCCTGCATCCTTATCTTAGGATGGAGTGTATAACTTTAGTCCTAAGTGTTAAACCCTTAATGTGTTTAAATCCCTTAATCAATCCACTTAATAATCATCAAGACATCACACTTGTAACTTGGGCCTTGCATTAGGGTTCTAATTCTTCCTTAATTGGTTAAGAAGGACTAACCCTAGTGTTAATGGACAAGTCCCCCTCAAGTTGTCTTACAAACCCTAAAAATCACTTCATCATCATACCATCAAATAAAATCCACTTAATCAAAGGCTTGTTTTGTCATGAGTTTAATCCCTAATCATGGATTAAGTTGAGGAGCTTTCCTCAGCTTAAACATTCTCATCTATTATCCTTCTATTAGGATGGTGTAATGAGTCTGTTTAATCCTTGATTATGGCTTAACCTCATTACTTAACACTAAACAAAAACCACAAAAACATCTAAATAATCACAAGTAGGTTAATGATCTTAATCCTACATCAAAGGTGATTAAGTGTGAGAATCTGACTTCACACTTAAGGTATTCTCATTACCCCTAATCAGAGGGAAGACGTGATGAGTTTACTAAATCCATTAGTTTAGACTTAAGCTCATTAACTTATGACGAAATCCAAAAACAATAAAAGACTGAAAACACAAAAACAAACAATAATCGTCTCCTTCGGGATTCTTTTCTCATCATCTTCCCTCACAAGCGAGAACTTGCTTCTTCCGTCTAATGCAAGACAGTTAGCACCTGAGCCAGATAGGTCATACACTTGAGCATAGACAAGCAAGCAGTTCACAAGTCAATTCATCTTTCAGTCTCTTTGGGTCGAACTACGGTGTTCTGACTTCCTCATTGCACGAGAGGATACGTAGGCATAACTTAACAGTTATCGAACAAAAGTCTATGTATATTCCCCCTCTTTCTAGCATCATTCTTTTAGCCTCATGATCTTGAGCATTTCACTCCTGTTCTTACACTGACACTTCACTTATATACTTCACTTTTCTTTTACACTGACACCTGTACATTTCCTTTTCCAGCTCTTTTACACACAGATTGCACTGACACTACCCCTTTAAAACACAAATCTTTTAAGCGTGGATCCCGTTGAGTACGGCGGACAATCTGGGTGCTAATACCTTCCCAGGTTGTAACCAACTCCCTTTCTCAGTCTCTCTGGTTCGCAACCATCTTATCCATCTCTTTCTAGGTCTATGCAGCATTGCCTTTCCTCCGGGATAAAAATGCCTAGCTGGCGACTCTATTCATCTCCAGTGAGTTCACGACTGTGTGTTCTCATTGTTCCCTCTCGCCGACCGTTCGCGTCTGTACCCTATCTGACCTGGCTTCTTTTAGCGGGAGCGACAGCTTGGCGACTCTGCTGGGGACCCTTATACTGGAACCAGGGCTTCTGGTTCTTTTTGTGGGTTCCTCCTAGCGCTTGATTGATTTATGTTTACTGGGGTGTTATGTGCTATCTGTGTTTGTATATTTGTATTTATTTTTGCTCTATGTACAGTTGTTGATTTGCTTTATTTACAGCTTTACATATATCATACTGTCATGCTGTCTGGCTGGATCTGGTTTTGCTTTGGTGGGTGGGGTTCTACTGAGAGTTAAGATCCTATACCTGGGATCTGAGTGACACCTAGGCTAGAGTGGTTCATGTTCTTTCCCATTCCATCTCGGTCTGGTGCGGGAATATGAAACACGGTTCAGATATGGGTTTCTTCTTGAGAACTCTGTGTTGCAGATTTCCTGCAATGCTAGGGCTATCTGGGAAGCCTGCTAAGTCTGGATGACCTTTTAGTATTGACCTTCAGAAACTGAGGTGAATTAGAGGAGGAATTGTTATAGTTACTGTAAACACTGTACCTCCGGGTTAGAAGTGTTTACACTTCTCATAACTGATCCAAGTCTGAGGATCCTTGTTCTAGAATACCACCTGTGAGGGGGTTGGGCTGTGTACAGGTTTGCAGGTACCCTTGGCCTCAACATACCCTATTACTTTGATGTGATTAAGAATACTCCATGTTGGAACAGTTCTTGTGATTCTAAACCCTGGACATGTGGCTCTTTATTTGAGCCCCCCACCTTGGCTACTGGATTTATAGACCTCCATCTGGATTTCTTGGACATACTTGGACCTATATCAGGGCATTTGATCGGATCCAGCTCAGTCACAAACCCTTGCATATCATTTGCATACATAATCATTGCATCATTTTGACATTTGTTTATTTGTTTCAGGGTATCCATTTTCATTTGGCCTGGTTTTGACCCTATCTTCAGTACTGACCTATCTTCATCAGCATCTGCTTCAGCTATCAGCTATCATTTTCAGTCACCTGCACCAGCCAATCAGTGGCCCATTCTTCAGTGTTATCATCAACACCTGTCTCTACTCAGTCTCAACATCATGGCACCTAAAAAGAGCAACATCACCTACCACTTCTTCCAGCCAGAGCTATCTGACATCAGGAGGATTCAAACCCTGATCACTCCAAACCATATACCACTGTTCAGGGAACACTACGGAGATATACTTGATGTGGTTATGGATCTGGACCCTTCACAGAGAAGCCTGATCCACACTTGCCTTCAGTTTTATGATCCCCCACTGAGGTGCTTCACTTTTCAGGACTTTCAGCTGGGCCCTTTATTGGAAGAATACTCATCATTAGTTGGTATACCTATCAGGGGTGGAATCCCTTTCAACCCTGAGATGGTCTTTCCTGGTAATGAAGAGGTAGCAAAGGCCTTGCATCTGGAATCAGTTCTAATTGGACAGCATATGACTTCTAAGGCTGGGATCCCTGGTTTGCATCTGGATTTCTTGATTTCTCAAGCTACCCTGAAAGCTTCTCTGGGAGAGTGGAAAGCAGTTTGTGCTTTGCTGGCCCTGAGCATATATGGGATCATATTATTTGCAGATGAGCCTCGATTCATTAGCAAGAATGCAATCCACCTTTTCATCCTGAAGAATCCAGTGCCCACTTTATTGGGGGATCTCTACTACTCAGTGCATCAGAGGAATGAAAAGCAGAGGGGAAGACTAGTGAGGTGTTGTGCTCCTTTGTTCCATACTTGGCTTCTCAAGCATTTACCCAGGACAGATGCATTTTTGAATCCTCATCAGCAAAGAAACTGGGCTAGAAGACTTACTGCTCTAACCTCAGCTGATATCAGGTGGTGCACTCAAAGCACCAAAGGCAGGGATATCATCACCAGCTGTGGGCATTTTCCCAATGTGCCCCTAATAGGAGTTAAGGGTAGTATTAATTACAACCCTCTGCTGTTCAAAAGACAACTGGGCTATGCACTGGTCCACACTCCTAAGGCACAGGACTTGGCCGAGACTCTTTATTGTGAGAACAAGCCTAATCTGGCTATTGTTAGGCAGGCAGCCTGGGCCTGGGATAATGTTCAAACCAAGGGAGTAACCATTCTGGGGAAGTGCAACAATGTGGCATCAGCACAATATTATGAGTGGTCCCATGCCAGGGCTCAATTCTCTGGAATGCCCTTTACCATGGAGGATATGCCTGAATCATCCTCAGCACCACCTGCCACTGTCAGTTTAGAGGAGTTTGAGAGCTTGAAAGAAAGAAGTGAGAAGTTGACTCAGGCTTTGCAGAAGACCCTCCGAGAGACGAGTGATGGTAGGTTGGATATTGAGAGGTTAGAGAGGTTGAGAGTGGAGCATCTGGCTAAGATTGAGAAGTCTGGGGATTATATCAAGAAGTCTAAGGCTGGAGAACAAATTCTGAAGAATGCTTGCAAGGAAGCCCAGTTCCAGAGAGCGAGGACAGACTTGTATCTGAAGGAGAGTCAGGCTAGGTGGGTCAGGATCACCGAAGCTCGTACTCTGGAGGATAAGAGGGTCCAAGACAAGATAGAGCAACTGGAAGCTAGTGCAAAAGAGCAGCAGGAAGCCCTGGCAGCAGCCCAGAGGGAGATATCAGAGCTGAAGATCAAAGCTGGAGTGAAGAGGTCAAAGGACCAAAGTCAACACAAGAAGCTAACTGCAGCTGTTACTACCCGGAACCTCCTTATCAGGAATCTCACGGAGCGTCCAGCTGATCCTGTGACTGAAGCACTTCTCAAGGAAGTTCGGGAGGATGAGTTTGGTCTTGGTGTTTGACTATTTGCTTGTTGTTGCTTTCATTCCATGTACTTTTATTTTCTTTTAATGTATTTTGACCCCTCAGAGGGCTTGTATTTGTAAACGAACTATGTACCATTTTCTTTTGTAATATATGTATTAGTTTGTTCCATCCAAGTTTACTTCAAAAGCAACATCAACAACATCTTCAAGGGTCTGGAAGGGTCAAAACTGAATGCCAAACCGGATACCTTGAAAACAAATAAGCATACTGCATTGCATGCTAACCCTTTGTTTGTTTTGTAGGTTTTTGTTTTATTGTTGCTAACTCTGTTGTGATGTCCAGGAACTATTGCTCGACGCCGGGTATTTCCCCTCAACCGTCCGCACCGTTATCCAACCCGTAACAATCTTCCGAGCATACAAATGGATCAGGTACAGCAGGACCTTGCAGAGGTTAGAAATCAAATGGCAAACGAAAGATTAGAAATGAGAACACAGATGACGCAGTTCATGGAAGTGATGAACAACATGGCTCAGAGCCAGGAAAGATTGAGAGCCATGGTGGAAAGACAGAATCAAGAGGATCCACATGTAGGGACTGCTGGCACAAGCAATAATGAGAGGGTCCAACCTCATGTCAATCCCCCTGTATTCGGTCCCCACATTCATCCAGAGGTTAATGTTCCTGCAAATGTCCAAGGGACTGCCACTGCAGGCAGGGTACTGCAAGAAGACCCCCAGGAGGATCAATTTACAGTAATGGGTGCTGGGGAGGAAGCTTATGATAGAAGGCTGGATGAGATAGCTGAGAAGTTAAGATCCTTGGAGTCTCAAAACTCTTTGGGTTTTGACGTTATGGACATGGGCTTGGTAGAAGGGGTCAGGATCCCCCATAAGTTTAAGCCTCCTTGTTTTGAAAAATACAACGGGACTTCGTGCCCCCGGACTCATTTGCAATCATTTCTGGGGAGGCTGAAGGCCTATACCATGGATGAGAAGCTCTGGATGTTTTATTTCGAGGACAGCTTAACCGGAGCATCAAGGGAATGGTACTCTCATCTGACGAGAGCAACTATCAGGTGTTGGAAGGACCTGGCAGAGGCCTTCATCAGACAGTATCAGTACAACTTAGATATGGCACCCAACAGGACCCTCCTAATGGGAATGTCACAGTCGTCAAGGGAAAGTTTCCGAGAATATGCCCAGAGATGGAGGCAATTGGCTGCTGCTGTTCAGCCACCTATGTCTGAAAGGGAAATGGCAGATATGTTTATGAACACCCTTCAGGGGACATATATTGACAGGCTGGCTGCTTTCTCTTCCACTAGCTTTGCAGATGTTGTCATAGCTGGGGAGAGAATTGAGAGCCTGTTAAAAATGGGCAAGATTTCTGACAATGGTGCCAGCTCGTCCAGCAATACAAGGAAGCCTTTTGCAGGCCCAAGAAGAACTGGCAAGACCAATGCCATCCACACCAACAGGGGCAGACCCCAGTATGTTCACAGGTCTGTGGCAGCAGTCACCATTCCCGCTCCAGCTCATCCTCAACCAGCTTATCAACCTCCGCAACAAAACTGTCAGCAACAACCTCAGTACCATCAACAAACTCAGTATCCTCCGAGAAATTACAACAACAACAATCAACAAAGCCCATTCCAACAGAGGCCATCTCAAGTCAATAGGGTAATCGATCCGATCCCTATGCCATATGCTACACTGCTGCCACAACTCCTGAAACTCAACCTAGTTGAGCTAAGGACGTTGGCACCTCCGGATCCTAATAGTCTACCCAGGAATTATGACTCCAACGCCAGATGTGCCTTTCATTCAAATGCACCTGGCCACAATACAGAAAAGTGCAGAGCCTTGCACATGAAGGTACAAGACCTGGTAGACTCTAAGGCCCTGAATTTCGCACCACCACCCAATGTTAATAAGAACCCCATGCCAAACCACGGTGGTCCCAGAATTAACGCTATTGAAGAAGACAAGCCGTCTTATTTAATAACCAGTGTGGGTCAGATCCGGACACCGTTGGTGGAAATTAAGGCTCAACTCCTCGAATGTCAAATGTTCCCGGGGTGTGAGTTAGGGTGTGCTTACTGCAATATTTCGGTGAATGGGTGTGATAACCTGAGGAATGGCATAGATGGTCTCATTCAGAGTGGCCAACTTCAGATCACCACATCATTTCCAACAAATACAGCAATCTCATCAGCAACAATTCCAGCATCTCCTACAACTGCAACAACCATTGTTCCCGACAACTCTTCGGTTTCATTAACAAGTACTTCATCTGTCATTTCAGCTGACCAGATATCAACAAGTGTTCCTACTACAACTCCAGCACCACTTCATCTTGAAGCTCCAACAACAACAACACCCATCCTTCCGACAATGTCTCCTACAACATCAACAACAGATCATGAAGATGTCTCAACCGTTACCATTTATTATGATCCGGAAAATAACTCTGCTTACAATTCACAAAGTGCTGCTCCCATCAGAGCACCAGTCACGATATATTACGATCCACAGACTATCACAATTCCTTCCGCAGCTGCAATCAGTCCAGTCACTATCACGGTGCCTAGACCAGTACCTTATGAAAGCAGTAACGCCATCCCCTGGCATTACGGCTCTGACCTGTACTGTGAAGGACAAAGAATCACTTTTGAATCATCAACCCCTGCACCACAAGTAGACAATGTGGGAGGAGGCGGAGGCTTCACTCGAAGCGGACGTCTTTTCGCTCCACAAATTCAGAGACCCACTGCCGAAGCAGAAGCTGCTGCCAAGGCAAAAGGAAAAAGCTTGGTGCAGGAAGAGCAAATTGTTAGAGAAGCTTTGAAAACACCCTTTGACCAAGAGGTTGATGAGTTCATGCGAATCATCAAGAAAAGTGATTACAAAATAGTGGATCAGCTTCATCAGACGCCTTCCAAGATCTCAATCCTATCATTGCTTATGTGCTCCGAAGCCCATCGGAATGCACTACTCAAAGTCTTGCACGCAGCTTATGTGCCTGAAGAGATCACCGTCAATCAGTTAGAAGTTGTAGTTAGAAATGTTAATGCTAGTCATGGACTAGGGTTCACCAACACTGATTTGACCACGGAAGGCCGCAACCATAACAAGGCATTGCACATAACCATAGAATGTAAAGGTGTTGTCCTTTCCCATGTGCTGGTAGACACGGGGTCATCCCTCAATGTCTTACCTAAAAAGGCCCTTGTGAAGCTAGAGTATGACGGATTGGCGTTAAGACCCAGCAACCTGGTGGTGAGAGCCTTTGATGGTTCTAAGAGATCGGTTCTGGGAGAGATTGAGTTGCCCATAACGATTGGCCCGCAAACTTTCAAAACGACCTTCTACGTGATGGATATACAGCCTGCCTAAAGCTGTCTATTGGGTAGGCCATGGATTCACGCCGCTGGCACCGTGACCTCAACCCTTCACCAGAAGTTAAAATTCGAGTGGGAGGGTCAAGTCGTTACAATCTGTGGAGAGGAGGATATTTTTGTCAGCCACCTGGCTACTTATAAATACATTGAGATGGATGGGGAGATCCATGAAACAATGAGCCAAGGTTTCGAAGCCTTGAACGTGAATGAAACATCTGCTGTACCTGGAACTTCAATGACATCATACCAACAAGCTCGGAAGGTTGTTGAGGAAGGAACTGCCCAAGGCTGGGGCAAACTGCTACCGGTGGAGAAGAAAGAGGATAGATTTGGGTTGGGTTACAAACCAACTCAGCAAGATCAAGCAGAGGCTGCAAAAGAGCCCAATTTTGTTAGTGGGGGGATGCTCACCCCTGATGCTGTCAACAACTTGGAAGACGAGCTGGAAGAAGAATGCAACCTGGAAAGCTGGATTCGTCCAAAGGTCCCGGGGAGCAGTATCTCGAACTGGTCTTCCCAGGAAATTATAAGAGTTACTCATGCAGAGTAATTATTATTTCCTGTATTTTTATAGCATGCATCAAAGTCTTGCATCTTGCCCAAGATGACAAGACTCATTTTGTAATCGGGCCATCTGTACTTTTTGTGCAACAAGATTAATCAATGAAATATCAGACATCTTTTTGCAAACGAGTCTTCTTCTTTTCCGCTCACTGTTTTTTCATTTTTCTTTTTGTACAAAAAATAAATGGCAGTGTTTTCAAAATGACAACTTTATTTCACTTTTCTAAAACAAGATTAAAATCAAATCACTAAAATGAACAAACTGAACCCTTGCAGAGTGTGCCTTCCAGACAGCACCGACAACGACACGGCTATGACTTCGTGTGACTTTGACAATCCGATCAATCAAGCTGGTGAAAGGGTTGAAGAAGAATATGAGCTTCCTGAAGAGCTAGCCAGGTTGTTGAGACAAGAGGAAAAGGTTATTACTCCTCACCAGGAGGAGGTTGAAGTGATCAATCTTGGTACAGACGAAGACGTGAAAGAAGTTAAAATCGGGGCCTGCTTGCAAGACTCAGTGAAGAGACAATTGATTAACCTACTTCAAGAGTATGTGGACATGTTCGCTTGGTCTTATCAAGATATGCCAGGGTTGGACACCGACATTGTTGTGCACAAGCTACCTTTGAGAGAACAATGCCCGCCGGTTAAACAGAAGCTGCGCCGTACTCGCCCGGACATGGCTATGAAAATCAAGGAGGAGGTACAAAAGCAATGGGACGCCGGGTTCCTTGCTGTGACTATCTACCCACCGTGGGTTGCTAATATAGTACCTGTGCCTAAGAAAGACGGCAAGGTTAGAATGTGTGTTGACTACCGGGATCTGAACAGAGCGAGCCCGAAAGATGACTGCCCTTTACCTCACATTGATGTATTGGTGGATAATACGGCTCAGTTCTCGATATTCTCCTTCATGGATGGATTTTCAGGATACAATCAGATTAAAATGTCACCTGAAGACATGGAGAAGACAACCTTCATCACACCCCGGGGCACGTTCTGCTACAAGGTAATGCCATTTGGGCTCAAGAATGCCGGTGCGACGTATCAACGGGCTATGGTGACATTATTCCACGATATGATTCATAAAGAGATAGAATGTTATGTGGATGACATGATTGCCAAGTCCCTTACTGAAGAAGATCATCTGGTAAATCTGCTGAAACTGTTCAAGCGTCTGAGGAAGTACCAACTGAAGTTGAACCCCAACAAATGCACATTCGGGGTGAGATCTGGTAAGCTGCTGGGTTTTATTGTAAGCGAGAAAGGGATTGAAGTTTACCCTGATAAAGTCAAAGCCATCCAAGAGATGCCTGCACCGAAGACAGAAAAGGAAGTTCGAGGGTTCTTAGGTCGATTGAACTACATTTCACGGTTCATATCTCACCTTACAGCGACCTGTGAGCCTTTGTTCAAATTGTTGAGGAAAGAACAAACGGTCAGGTGGAATGAAGACTGCCAGAAGGCATTTGACAAGATCAAGGAATACCTACAAGAGCCTCCAATCCTTATGCCTCCAGTTGAAGGAAGACCTCTGATAATGTACTTGACAGTATTAGAAGAGTCAATGGGGTGCGTGCTGGGCCAGCATGACGAGTCTGGTCGAAAAGAGTATGCAATATACTACCTAAGCAAAAAGTTTACCGACTGTGAACAACGTTATTCACTGCTCGAGAAAACTTGTTGTGCTTTAGCATGGGCTGCTCGCCGACTGAGGCAGTATATGTTGACCCACACTACTTTGTTGATCTCTAAAATGGACCCAGTTAAGTACATATTCGAGAAGCCAGCACTTACCGGACGGGTTGCAAGATGGCAAATGATCCTTACCGAGTATGACATTCAGTACACTTCTCAGAAAGCCATCAAAGGTAGTGTATTGTCTGAATATCTTGCTGAGCAACCTATTGATGATTACCAGCCTTTGAGGTTTGACTTCCCTGATGAAGACATCATGTTCATAAAAGCAAAAGATCATGAAGAGCCTATTCACACTGAAGGGCCCGACCCAGAAGAAGAATGGACTATGATGTTTGATGGGGCTGTTAACATGAACGGTCGTGGTGTTGGTGCAGTACTCATTACACCTAAAGGAGTTGACATGCCTTTCTCGGCAAAACTCACTTTCAACTGCACTAACAACGAAGCTGAATACGAAGCTTGCATTATGGGTCTTGAGGAAGCCATTGACCTCAGGATCAAGACATTGACTGTGTTCGGAGATTCAGCTCTGGTAATCAATCAAACCAACGGCAAATGGTACACCCACCAAGATCATCTGATACATTATAGGGATTATACAAGGAGGTTATTGACTTTCTTTACAACAGTCAAGCTTGAATATATCCCTCGAGACGAGAATCAGTTTGCAGATGCTCTTGCCACCATTTCATCCATGATCAAAGTTCAGGCTGCCAACTTTGTGCCTCAGATTTCAGTGTCCAGACTGGACAGACCAGCATATGTGTTCGCAGTAGACGTTGTCAAAGATAATAAGCCTTGGTTCCATGACATTAAGTGCTTCTTGGAGGACCAAACATACCCACCTGGGGCATCTTCCAATGATAAGAAGACTTTGAGAAGGCTTGCTGGTAGTTTCTTCCTGAACACTGATGGTTCCCTGTACAAGAGAAACTTTGATATGGTACTCCTCAGATGCGTCGACAGGACAGAAGCAGATCTGTTAATGCATGAAGTGCACGAGGAATCCTTTGGTACCCATGTGGGAGGGCATGCCATGGCTAAAAAGTTGCTAAGATCAGGTTATTACTGGATCACAATGGATGCCGACTGTTGTGCCTATGCCAGGAAATGCCATAAATGCCAGATTTACGCGGATAAGGTGCATGTGCCTCCCAATCCTTTGAATGTGATGTCTTCACCCTGGCCCTTTGCTATGTGGGGCATTGACATGATTGGTAAGATTGAGCCAACCGCCTCGAATGGCCACAGATTCATCCTGGTTGACATTGACTATTTCACAAAGTGGGTTGAAGCAACTTCCTATGCCAATGTTACAAGACAAGTGGTAGCCAGATTTCTGAAGAGAGATATCATCTGTCGATATGGAGTGCCCGAGCGAATCATTACTGATAATGGTTCCAATCTAAACAACAAAATGATGGCAGAGCTATGCCGGGACTTCAAAATTCAACATCACAATTCTTCTCCTTACAGGCCAAAGATGAATGGCGCTGTTGAGGCAGCAAATAAGAATATCAAGAAGATTGTGCAGAAGATGGTAGTCACTTACAAAGACTGGCATGAAATGCTACCGTTTGCCTTGCATGGGTACCGCACGTTAATCAGGACATCCACTGGGGCAACACCGTATCAACTTGTGTATGGTATGGAAGCAGTCCTACCTGTTGAAGTTGACTTACCCTCTCTACGGGCACTAATGGATGTTAAACTGAACGAAGCAGAGTGGGTTCGGGCCCGATACGAACAACTGAGTCTGATTGAAGAGAAAAGATTGGCTGCAATATGTCGTGGGCAGCTATATCAGAAGAGAATGAATAAAGCCTTCGATCAGAAAGTCAGGCACCGAGAGTACCAAGTGGGAGATCTTGTGCTGAAAAGAATCCTCCCTCCTCATACAGACCACAGGGGTAAGTGGACTCCAAATTATGAAGGACCATTTGTGGTGAAGAAAGTTTTCTCCGGTGGAGCACTGATGCTCAGCACCATGGATGGTGAAGATTTCCCGTCCCCTGTGAATTCAGATGCAGTTAAAAAATACTTCGCATAAAAAATGACCCGCTGGACACAAAAATAGAATGTAAGTCCAGGCAAAAATAGGGCATCCCGGCGAGTCAAAAACAGAATAAAAGACTCGGGCAAAAGTAAGGGAAAGTAAATAAAAAATGTACACCCGCTGAGTTGAAAAGCCGCATTGGACAGCTCAGGCAAAAATGGGTATCCCGATGGATTGAAAACCCGAGAGGGCGATCCATGCAAAATAAGGGAATAAGCGAACAACTGCATTCTGAATTCGGCTGTATCACTTACAACTTGGTAAGCTTCGAAAGGATCAAGCCTCAGTCAGAATCAACCTTCTTCAGAAGGCAAGATGAGAATAACGTCAAAAGTCATACGAGTCATAGTGAAGAGGAAGCTCCTTAAAGCGTCATCAACATTGCCAGCATTTTGTTTTTTTTAACAATCTCCTCATTTCAGGGGATTTGTTTCTTTGACTGTATCTCGCCAATTCAGGGCATATGAATTAATAAAATCAGATTTTCAGTCATGTCTCGTCTTGTACATTTTATTTGCAAAAATGTCTGATGTCTTAAAGAAAAAACTGATTGCATAAATACAGATGCTTATCTTCAGAAAATATAATAAAAGTCACATGCTTGCAGGAAATATACTTACTCTCAGAAGTATCTAAACTCCTATGACGGAATCCAGTAAGGGATACCTCGGGATTATCTTGTGCGTTTCCCTGTCTTTGCAGGATTTCAGGTATCCAGAATGCAACTTGGGGCATGAAAGCTTCATCCCAGCGAGCTGGCAAATCAACACTCACTCCGTCTTAGCACCCAAAGCGTTTTCTCCCCAACCAAGTTGCCATTTCTTCCTTAGCCGAGCACAAAAGTCAAGGAGCCATCTTCCCCACAGAGTTTCAACCTCTATCCAGAAGAGCAACGCATGAAGGATCACAACAGAGTGGCAAAAGCTTCTTCAAACCCCAGCTGGGTCTCTCATTTATAAGGACAGGTCTATCAGTGACCCGAATCCCCAAGAAGATATCATCTCATCAGACCTACCAATGATCTCGCCCCCAGCTGGGATGTCCATTTCAACGGATCGATCGAAGATCTTCGCAGCAGCGGGGCCCGGATCCCGGTTTGGTATCTTTGCATAATCATAGCATTCGCATCATATTCACCCATAAAGCGTAGCATTCCGTTTTAACACGGAGCATTACGGCAAAAAAATCAAACACATAGCATATTCATGAGCCATATTTTGAATCGACACTTGTGAATAATGACAATCCACCAATATACAGAATACTTCCCCCAAAAGTTCCCCAACGGAGATTCCCCAGCAAAATAAGTTGCCTCACATTCACAAACATCAGTATATACTCCTTGTGGCACCCGTCCGTGTCATAACCCCAGTAGAAAGCCAAAGACGTCCTCTTTGCACTCACATATACTTACATATGACAACCTTTTGACACCCGTCCGTGTCATATCCCCAGCACAGTCACCTATACTTTATATATCAGATATTTGTTCATATTACACTTTTCTCCTTTTGACACTCGTCCGTGTCGCTCTCCCCAGCAGTTGAATACTCATCTATACACCACTCATGCTTATACAGATGCTCTCCCGTATCTTGTATATACCACCCAAATCCCCTCAGAGTCAACACTCGTCCGTGTTCTCTGTTAACCAGTTGATACTCGTCCGTATCATCCTCTCTGAACACGTGTCAGTAATTGTTTCTACCCGATACTCGTCCGTATCGTAGTATTAAGGATGCTCGTCCGCATCTTTAATCTATACACAACATCTAAACACTTATACCCTTTATTTCTTGGATGTAAACACTCGTCCGTGTTTACCATTCCCCAGTAGATCGCCAACAAAGCAATTTTTTCCTTTTTATCCGACACTCGTCCTGTGTTATGATAAACCCTGAGAGCAGCCGTACCCTGCTAGGTGGTCGTCCTCCACCTCTTGATGGTCGTCCTCCGTCATGCTCATCCGATGGCCGTCCCCATCGTTGATATTTTTAGCAGCCGTCCCCTGCTAGGTGGTCGTCCTCCACCTTTTGATGATCGTCCTTCATCATTTTATCCAATGGCCGTCCCCATTGTTGATTTTGGTTATCTGACATTCGTCCTATGTCATGACAAACCTTGAGAGCAGCCGTCCCCTGCTAGGTGGTCGTCCTCTACCTCTTGATGGTCGTCCTCCATCATGCTCTTCCGATGGCCGTCCCCATTGTTGACCTTTTATCCGGCATTCGTCCTATGTCGCGATGTTTTCGGCAGCCGTACCCTGCCAGGTGGTCGTCCTCCACCTTAGATGGCCGTCCCCCATCTTACCCGACAGAGCAGCCGTCCCCTGCTAGGTGATCGTCCTTCACCTTTGATGGCCATACCCCATCATCTGTTTATTTCATTTATTCTTTAACCCGATGGTCGTCCCCGTCGTGGTCCCTTTTCCTTTTCAGCCCGATGGCCGTCCCCATCGTTGGTAGCTTTGCTTTATGAATTTGATGGCCGTCCCCGTCATGTTTCATTAATCCCCAGAGAATTTTGCAGCTTTATCTTGATGGCCGTCCCCATCATAATTCTTTTATCCCCAGCATGTCGGCCGTCCCCGTCATTGTTTCTTTTCCCGCACTTTTCCCAGCATGTCGGCCGTCCCCGTCATTGCTCTTTACCCAACAGTCGTCCTCTGCTCGACGGTCGTCCTCCGTCGCCCACACTTTACAATATACTTTATTTTCTTTTACAATCTATATCCCTTTTTCTTCTTCATTCTGTGAGTGCAAATTTTGGACTGTCTTTGGTATTCAACCACAAGTCATCTTGTTTGCGTGTTAAGCCGTTGCTTACATCCTGCACAGCTAACTCATGTTTGAATAGGGGCAGCTGTAAACACCCCAAATTTGCCCTCACCCATTCACACCATGGCTTGTGATCTTTTCATATGCATAAACACAATCATATCATCTCATATCTCAATTTTGAGTCACTGCATTGTTTCTAAGTCATCTGCATCTAGGGTTTGTGATCTGAGCAATCCAAGAGCTTCTTGAGCCACTCCAAAGGTCAGCAATCACTTCAAAGGGGTCCATGTGTGTTCAAGCATCATATTATATCCTCTCAAAGTCAAGAATGCCAAAGAATCACAAGAACTGGAAATAGTATGGAGGCAGAGCCAGGTTTGACTGCACAGTTGACCTAAAATTAGGGTTTTGGTTTCAGAGACCATAACCCCAATTTTTTTTGGTCATTCTTGTTTCCATTGGTCTCTATATGGTATAGGGAGTATGCATATCAATTTTCATGAAGAAATTCCATGGGGAAGTCATCTGATCAAGGGTTGACTTTTCAGATAAGTCAGTGCAAAAATCAGGGCATCTGAGGCCCCCAATGACCCAACCAAGGGGTGATCTTCATCATTTTGAGTGTATATGATATTTATTTGATCATGGAAGAAGGTTGAAGTTCATAAAATTCAAGAATTACAAGTTTTTGCAAAGTTGACTTTTTTGGGCATGGTTGACTTTTAAAGAAATGTCATTTTATGCAACTTTTTCAACCCTTGCTTTTTGATCCAAAAATGCTTCAAATGGAAAAACTTTGGTCATGAAAGTTGTAGATTAGATCTTTCCCTTTTCAAAAAGTACAAGAACATGACCTAATTCATTTTGGATCAAAAGTTATGGTGTGTCAAAGTTGGCAAAAATCACTAATTTTCAAGATGTGCACCAAATGAGAAACTTGCAAGAACTTTGTACCAAGGCATTTGTAACTTCTAATTCATGTCTAACCATTACATAAACATCACATGTGACCTAAAGTTCAGAATGGACTAAGTATTTCTCATTTTTCATGGTTTGTGAAGCAAGGCATTTCCATATGAACCAAAGGTGATCAACTTGCAAAAACCATCATCACACTTCACCCACTTGTTGCCTTGGCTGCTGAACCACCCTAGCCCTCTCCCCTCACCATGCTGCGCAAGTCAAGCCTTTTGTACCAAGCTAGCAATGTAGCCCATGCCCTCCTTACACCAAAGTTGACATTTTGCAAAAGGGGCCATCCCAATCAATAAAGGCCAGGTCACATCATCTGACCAATGGGATTAATTTATGCAAACAAAATGCTAGCCATTTCACATAACAAGCCAGGCTGAAACACACAAGAACATCACATACACAAACTCACTCCAACTTGAATTTCTCTTCGAATCTCTCTACACAACTCACAAACACAAAAACCAACTCCACTAATCAACTCACCTTGCTTCACTGAGCAAAAACCAGCAAGACATAAGCCTGAACCAAGCAAGAACTGAGCTTCCCCATTTTTCACTCTCAAAGCCAGAACTTTCGAATCTCATTCCACAGCTCACAAACACTTGAACAAACTTCACAAACCTTCTCCATTCATCACCCTGATCATAAAGAACCCTTCACCTTTGCCTGAAACAGCCTGAATCACAAACATCATTTTCACCTGAGCTTGAGCAGAAGCTGTTCAAACTCCTTAACCAGCCAGCATAAACTTCTTCTAAGCATCCAAACATCATCAAGGGGTCATAAGGAGTGGTTTGCATCAAAGGAAGGGGTCAGAAAGTTGCAAGATTGAAAGCTTCGAAACTCAGGTAGCTCAAGAACATTTTTTCCAAAAATCATTTTTAAAGTTCTAAAGTTGTTCTTCATGATTCACTGATTACTCTGATGTCTTTAGTTTTGAAAATGGTGGAAAAATAAGGATGTAATCGTGTTCTGAAACTCCCTGACCTAAAAAATATTTTGTTCGATTCATGAGTTTGAGGAAATATAAATGAGTTCTAGCTTGGGGTTCTGATCCAGGGGAGTGTGGGAATCATTTCTGTGTTCTTAGATTTCGTTTTAGTTGTGTTTTGAGGATTTTAGGATTTTTCAGGTGGGGTTCCCACCGGAGAAGACGACCGGAGGTCTTCTCCGGCCACCTGAAAATCATTAGGGTTTAATCAGATCATTAATGGGCATTTGAATCTGGAGCGTTGGATGCGTTGAAAAGGTTGACTTGCCGCGCGTGTGTGTGGCTGAGATTCATCATTAAGCCCTAACCTCATTTAATTAATTCATAAATCAGGATTAACCAAGTTTGAATATAGACCACTAGATCTGGCGCGCGGTCAATGGTCTCATTCCCAGATTCAATCCCAGCCATCCATCCTGCATACTTTTATTTATTTTGATTTTAATTTCATATTTTCTCATTTTATTTGTACAATTTATTTAAAATAGCAAAATTGTTTTAAAAATTATGAAACTTTTTGTCAAGAGTTTCATTAATTTTTAAAAACACAAAAATATTTTTATTTTTATTTTTAGCATTAAAAAAGTATTTTTAAATATTTAAAAGTTTATTTTTAATTGATTAATGAAAATTAATTTATTAAAAATACTTTTAGGTATTTAAAAATCACCAAAAAATTCATGAAATGTTTTAAGACATTTAGAAACATTGTCCAACCTTCAAACCAAATTTATTTTTTGATCTTGATGCATTTTGAGCATTTTTCATTGAATTAAAATCATTTTTATGCATTATTTTGATCCAAACTTCAAAAAATCATTTCTGCCTAATCATGAAGAGTTGGACCTTGATTCTTTTTGCATTGCATTGTGTTTAGCATGTAGTTTGTGAGATTAAATGGCCATGATTTGATCTTTCATTTTCAATTTGTTTGATAATTTTCTTGTTTAGGAACCCTAAAACCCTAGAAAACTTGTAAAAATCATAACTTGAAGTTGGTTAGGAGTTGAGACCTCTCCTTTGGGCAGTGGGTTAGTATAGGATTAGGGGTCCTTTGAGTGTATTTTAAATTTTTTATAATGTTGTTTGCTTCTGGTTTTGGTTTTTGTTTGTTGCATTGTTCATAAACCCTAATTTGGGCTTCCATATGCATCCATCTTGCATCTTCTTGCATAACATGACTTGCCATGACATTCCATACTTCCATTTGATTCATTGAAAATCATAAGACATATTGAAAACATGTTTGATCATTGCACCTTGCATTTGTCATGTTGTATGCCATATGCATCTCATAACTTTTCATGTATGTTCTTGGTTCTTAACATGCTTCATCTGCATCCATAAGCTTGAGTGATCATCTCCATGCCTTGTTTCATGATTGTAGCATATCATAACATCATTAACATCATAAGTATGCTTATGGTTTTGGTTTGCATCATGTCATTCCATCCCTTTTTGCATTGCATTGCATTCCTTTTCTAACCTTTCAGGTGGTAAGTGATTTTGAGAAGTGAATTTGCCTTCACTTTTCATAACTTCTCTTCATCTCTCTCTTGCATCCATGCTGCATTTTTATATGTGTTTGAGATTGAGCTTGCTCATTCTTCTTCTTCCCACTTTCTTTCTTCAAGTGACTTGACTTCTTGAATGAAGCAAGTTGCTTTGCTTCTCTTGATCCTTTCATCTTCTTCTTGGTGGTTCCATTGAAGACTTCTCTTGAAAACCTCACAAACCTTAGGAACAACCAAGCATGACAATGATTAGGGTTTTGATTAGTCTCCCCTCTTAGTTTTTACCTTTGTGTCTCTTTTGAGTCATCTCTTCTCACCTCATAATCAGGGACTAAACCCTAAAGGCTTTAAGGCTTTGTGATTAAGCTTATGCCTGCATCCTTATCTTAGGATGGAGTGTATAACTTTAGTCCTAAGTGTTAAACCCTTAATGTGTTTAAATCCCTTAATCAATCCACTTAATAATCATCAAGACATCACACTTGTAACTTGGGCCTTGCATTAGGGTTCTAATTCTTCCTTAATTGGTTAAGAAGGACTAACCCTAGTGTTAATGGACAAGTCCCCCTCAAGTTGTCTTACAAACCCTAAAAATCACTTCATCATCATACCATCAAATAAAATCCACTTAATCAAAGGCTTTTTTTGTCATGAGTTTAATCCCTAATCATGGATTAAGTTGAGGAGCTTTCCTCAGCTTAAACATTCTCATCTATTATCCTTCTATTAGGATGGTGTAATGAGTCTGTTTAATCCTTGATTATGGCTTAACCTCATTACTTAACACTAAACAAAAACCACAAAAACATCTAAATAATCACAAGTAGGTTAATGATCTTAATCCTACATCAAAGGTGATTAAGTGTGAGAATCTGACTTCACACTTAAGGTATTCTCATTACCCCTAATCAGAGGGAAGACGTGATGAGTTTACTAAATCCATTAGTTTAGACTTAAGCTCATTAACTTATGACGAAATCCAAAAACAATAAAAGACTGAAAACACAAAAACAAACAATAATCGTCTCCTTCGGGATTCTTTTCTCATCATCTTCCCTCACAAGCGAGAACTTGCTTCTTCCGTCTAATGCAAGACAGTTAGCACCTGAGCCAGATAGGTCATACACTTGAGCATAGACAAGCAAGCAGTTCACAAGTCAATTCATCTTTCAGTCTCTTTGGGTCGAACTACGGTGTTCTGACTTCCTCATTGCACGAGAGGATACGTAGGCATAACTTAACAGTTATCGAACAAAAGTCTCTGTATATTCCCCCTCTTTCTAGCATCATTCTTTTAGCCTCATGATCTTGAGCATTTCACTCCTGTTCTTACACTGACACTTCACTTATATACTTCACTTTTCTTTTACACTGACACCTGTACATTTCCTTTTCTAGCTCTTTTACACACAGATTGCACTGACACTACCCCTTTAAAACACAAATCTTTTAAGCGTGGATCCCGTCGAGTACGGCGGACAATCTGGGTGCTAATACCTTCCCAGGTTGTAACCAACTCCCTTTCTCAGTCTCTCTGGTTCGCAACCGTCTTATCCATCTCTTTCTAGGTCTATCCAGCATTGCCTTTCCTCCGGGATAAAAATTCCTAGCTGGCGACTCTATTCATCTCCAGTGAGTTCACGACTGTGTGTTCTCATTGTTCCCTCTCGCCGACCGTTCGCGTCTGTACCCTATCTGACCTGGCTTCATTTAGCGGGAGCGACAGCTTGGCGACTCTGTTGGGGACCCTTATACTGGAACCAGGGCTTCTGGTTCTTTTTGTGGGTTCCTCCTAGCGCTTGATTGATTTATGTTTACTGGGGTGTTATGTGCTATCTGTGTTTGTATATTTGTATTTATTTTTGCTCTATGTACAGTTGTTGATTTGCTTTATTTACAGCTTTACATATATCATACTGTCATGCTGTCTGGCTGGATCTGGTTTTGCTTTGGTGGGTGGGGTTCTACTGAGAGTTAAGATCCTATACCTGGGATCTGAGTGACACCTAGGCTAGAGTGGTTCATGTTCTTTCCCATTCCATCTCGGTCTGGTGCGGGAATATGAAACACGGTTCAGATATGGGTTTCTTCTTGAGAACTCTGTGTTGCAGATTTCCTGCAATGCTAGGGCTATCTGGGAAGCCTGCTAAGTCTGGATGACCTTTTAGTATTGACCTTCAGAAACTGATGTGAATTAGAGGAGGAATTGTTATGGTTACTGTAAACACTGTACCTCCGGGTTAGAAGTGTTTACACTTCTCATAACTGATCCAAGTCTGAGGATCCTTGTTCTAGAATACCACCTGTGAGGGGGTTGGGCTGTGTACAGGTTTGCAGGTACCCTTGGCCTCAACATACCCTATTACTTTGATGTGATTAAGAATACTCCATGTTGGAACAGTTCTTGTGATTCTAAACCCTGGACATGTGGCTCTTTATTTGAGCCCCCCACCTTGGCTACTGGATTTATAGACCTCCATCTGGATTTCTTGGACATACTTGGACCTATATCAGGGCATTTGATCGGATCCAGCTCAGTCACAAACCCTTGCATATCATTTGCATACATAATCATTGCATCATTTTGACATTTGTTTATTTGTTTCAGGGTATCCATTTTCATTTGGCCTGGTTTTGACCCTATCTTCAGTACTGACCTATCTTCATCAGCATCTGCTTCAGCTATCAGCTATCATTTTCAGTCACCTGCACCAGCCAATCAGTGGCCCATTCTTCAGTGTTATCATCAGCACCTGTCTCTACTCAGTCTCAACATCATGGCACCTAAAAAGAGCAACATCACCTACCACTTCTTCCAGCCAGAGCTATCTGACATCAGGAGGATTCAAACCCTGATCACTCCAGACCATATACCACTGTTCAGGGAACACTACGGAGATATACTTGATGTGGTTATGGATCTGGACCCTTCACAGAGAAGCCTGATCCACACTTGCCTTCAGTTTTATGATCCCCCACTGAGGTGCTTCACTTTTCAGGACTTTCAGCTGGGCCCTTTATTGGAAGAATACTCATCATTAGTTGGTATACCTATCAGGGGTGGAATCCCTTTCAACCCTGAGATGGTCTTTCCTGGTAATGAAGAGGTAGCAAAGGCCTTGCATCTGGAATCAGTTCTAATTGGACAGCATATGACTTCTAAGGTTGGGATCCCTGGTTTGCATCTGGATTTCTTGATTTCTCAAGCTACCCTGAAAGCTTCTCTGGGAGAGTGGAAAGCAGTCTGTGCTTTGCTGGCCCTGAGCATATATGGGATCATATTATTTGCAGATGAGCCTCGATTCATTAGCAAGAATGCAATCCACCTTTTCATCCTGAAGAATCCAGTGCCCACTTTATTGGGGGATCTCTACTACTCAGTGCATCAGAGGAATGAAAAGCAGAGGGGAAGACTAGTGAGGTGTTGTGCTCCTTTGTTCCATACTTGGCTTCTCAAGCATTTACCCAGGACAGATGCATTTTTGAATCCTCATCAGCAAAGAAACTGGGCTAGAAGACTTACTGCTCTAACCTTAGCTGATATCAGGTGGTGCACTCAAAGCACCAAAGGCAGGGATATCATCACCAGCTGTGGGCATTTTCCCAATGTGCCCCTAATAGGAGTTAAGGGTAGTATTAATTACAACCCTCTGCTGTTCAAAAGACAACTGGGCTATGCACTGGTCCACACTCCTAAGGCACAGGACTTGGCCGAGACTCTTTATTGTGAGAACAAGCCTAATCTGGCTATTGTTAGGCAGGCAGCCTGGGCCTGGGATAATGTTCAAACCAAGGGAGTAACCATTCTGGGGAAGTGCAACAATGTGGCATCAGCACAATATTTGAGTGGTCCCATGCCAGGGCTCAATTCTCTGGAATGCCCTTTACCATGGAGGATATGCCTGAATCATCCTCAGCACCACCTGCCACTGTCAGTTTAGAGGAGTTTGAGAGCTTGAAAGAAAGAAATGAGAAGTTGACTCAGGCTTTGCAGAAGACCCTCCGAGAGACGAGTGATGGTAGGTTGGATATTGAGAGGTTAGAGAGGTTGAGAGTGGAGCATCTGGCTAAGATTGAGAAGTCTGGGGATTATATCAAGAAGTCTAAGGCTGGAGAACAAATTCTGAAGAATGCTTGCAAGGAAGCCCAGTTCCAGAGAGCGAGGACAGACTTGTATCTGAAGGAGAGTCAGGCTAGGTGGGTCAGGATCACCGAAGCTCGTACTCTGGAGGATAAGAGGGTCCAAGACAAGATAGAGCAACTGGAAGCTAGTGCAAAAGAGCAGCAGGAAGCCCTGGCAGCAGCCCAGAGGGAGATATCAGAGCTGAAGATCAAAGCTGGAGTGAAGAGGTCAAAGGACCAAAGTCAACACAAGAAGCTAACTGCAGCTGTTACTACCCGGAACCTCCTTATCAGGAATCTCACGGAGCGTCCAGCTGATCCTGTGACTGAAGCACTTCTCAAGGAAGTTCGGGAGGATGAGTTTGGTCTTGGTGTTTGACTATTTGCTTGTTGTTGCTTTCATTCCATGTACTTTTATTTTCTTTTAATGTATTTTGACCCCTCAGAGGGCTTGTATTTGTAAACGAACTATGTACCATTTGCTTTTGTAATATATGTATTAGTTTGTTCCATCCAAGTTTACTTCAAAAGCAACATCAACAACATCTTCAAGGGTCTGGAAGGGTCAAAACTGAATGCCAAACCGGATACCTTGAAAACAAATAAGCATACTGCATTGCATGCTAACCCTTTGTTTGTTTTGTAGGTTTTTGTTTTATTGTTGCTAACTCTGTTGTGATGTCCAGGAACTATTGCTCGACGCCGGGTATTTCCCCTCAACCGTCCGCACCATTATCCAACCCGTAACAATCTTCCGAGCATACAAATGGATCAGGTACAGCAGGACCTTGCAGAGGTTAGAAATCAAATGGCAAACGAAAGATTAGAAATGAGAACACAGATGACGCAGTTCATGGAAGTGATGAACAACATGGCTCAGAGCCAGGAAAGATTGAGAGCCATGGTGGAAAGACAGAATCAAGAGGATCCACATGTAGGGACTGCTGGCACAAGCAATAATGAGAGGGTCCAACCTCATGTCAATCCCCCTGTATTCGGTCCCCACATTCATCCAGAGGTTAATGTTCCTGCAAATGTCCAAGGGACTGCCACTGCAGGCAGGGTACTGCAAGAAGACCCCCAGGAGGATAAATTTACAGTAATGGGTGCTGGGGAGGAAGCTTATGATAGAAGGCTGGATGAGATAGCTGAGAAGTTAAGATCCTTGGAGTCTCAAAACTCTTTGGGTTTTGACGTTATGGACATGGGCTTGGTAGAAGGGGTCAGGATCCCCCTTAAGTTTAAGCCTCCTTGTTTTGAAAAATACAACGGGACTTCGTGCCCCCGGACTCATTTGCAATCATTTCTGGGGAGGCTGAAGGCCTATACCATGGATGAGAAGCTCTGGATGTTTTATTTCGAGGACAGCTTAACTGGAGCATCAAGGGAATGGTACTCTCATCTGACGAGAGCAACTATCAGGTGTTGGAAGGACCTGGCAGAGGCCTTCATCAGACAGTATCAGTACAACTTAGATATGGCACCCAACAGGACCCTCCTAATGGGAATGTCACAGTCGTCAAGGGAAAGTTTCCGAGAATATGCCCAGAGATGGAGGCAATTGGCTGCTGCTGTTCAGCCACCTATGTCTGAAAGGGAAATGGCAGATATGTTTATGAACACCCTTCAGGGGACATATATTGACAGGCTGGCTGCTTTCTCTTCCACTAGCTTTGCAGATGTTGTCATAGCTGGGGAGAGAATTGAGAGCCTGTTAAAAATGGGCAAGATTTCTGACAATGGTGCCAGGTTGTCCAGCAATACAAGGAAGCCTTTTGCAGGCCCAAGAAGAACTGGCAAGACCAATGCCATCCACACCAACAGGGGCAGACCCCAGTATGTTCACAGGTCTGTGGCAGCAGTCACCATTCCCGCTCCAGCTCATCCTCAACCAGCTTATCAACCTCCGCAACAAAACTGTCAGCAACAACCTCAGTACCATCAACAAACTCAGTATCCTCCGAGAAATTACAACAACAACAATCAACAAAGGCCATTCCAACAGAGGCCATCTCAAGTCAATAGGGTAATCGATCCGATCCCTATGCCATATGCTACACTGCTGCCACAACTCCTGAAACTCAACCTAGTTGAGCTAAGGACGTTGGCACCTCCGGATCCTAATAGTCTACCCAGGAATTATGAATCCAACGCCAGATGTGCCTTTCATTCAAATGCACCTGGCCACAGTACAGAAAAGTGCAGAGCCTTGCACATGAAGGTACAAGACCTGGTAGACTCTAAGGCCCTGAATTTCGCACCACCACCCAATGTTAATAAGAACCCCATGCCAAACCACGGTGGTCCCAGAATTAACGCTATTGAAGAAGACAAGCCGTCTTATTTAATAACCAGTGTGGATCAGATCCGGACACCGTTGGTGGAAATTAAGGCTCAACTCCTCGAATGTCAAATGTTCCCGGGGTGTGAGTTAGGGTGTGCTTACTGCAATATTTCGGTGAATGGGTGTGATAACCTGAGGAATGGCATAGATGGTCTCATTCAGAGTGGCCAACTTCAGATCACCACATCATTTCCAACAAATACAGCAATCTCATCAGCAACAATTCCAGCATCTCCTACAACTGCAACAACCATTGTTCCCGACAACTCTTCGATTTCATTAACAAGTACTTCATCTGTCATTTCAGCTGACCAGATATCAACAAGTGTTCCTACTACAACTCCAGCACCACTTCATCTTGAAGCTCCAACAACAACAACACCCATCCTTCCGACAATGTCTCCTACAACATCAACAACAGATCATGAAGATGTCTCAACCGTTACCATTTATTATGATCCGGAAAATAACTCTGCTTACAATTCACAAAGTGCTGCTCCCATCAGAGCACCAGTCACGATATATTACGATCCACAGACTATCACAATTCCTTCCGCAGCTGCAATCAGTCCAGTCACTATCACGGTGCCTAGACCAGTACCTTATGAAAGCAGTAACGCCATCCCCTGGCATTACGGCTCTGACCTGTACTGTGAAGGACAAAGAATCACTTTTGAATCATCAACCCCTGCACCACAAGTAGACAATGTGGGAGGAGGCGGAGGCTTCACTCGAAGCGGACGTCTTTTCGCTCCACAAATTCAGAGACCCACTGCCGAAGCAGAAGCTGCTGCCAAGGCAAAAGGAAAAAGCTTGGTGCAGGAAGAGCAAATTGTTAGAGAAGCTTTGAAAACACCCTTTGACCAAGAGGTTGATGAGTTCATGCGAATCATCAAGAAAAGTGATTACAAAATAGTGGATCAGCTTCATCAGACGCCTTCCAAGATCTCAATCCTATCATTGCTTATGTGCTCCGAAGCCCATCGGAATGCACTACTCAAAGTCTTGCACGCAGCTTATGTGCCTGAAGAGATCACCGTCAATCAGTTAGAAGTTGTAGTTGGAAATGTTAATGCTAGTCATGGACTAGGGTTCACCAACACTGATTTGACCACGGAAGGCCGCAACCATAACAAGGCATTGCACATAACCATAGAATGTAAAAGTGTTGTCCTTTCCCATGTGCTGGTAGACACGGGGTCATCCCTCAACGTCTTACCTAAAAAGGCCCTTGTGAAGCTAGAGTATGACGGATTGGCGTTAAGACCCAGCAACCTGGTGGTGAGAGCCTTTGATGGTTCTAAGAGATCGGTTCTGGGAGAGATTGAGTTGCCCATAACGATTGGCCCGCAAACTTTCAAAACGACCTTCTACGTGATGGATATACAGACTGCCTACAGCTGTCTATTGGGTAGGCCATGGATTCACGCCGCTGGCGCCGTGACCTCAACCCTTCACCAGAAGTTAAAATTCGAGTGGGAGGGTCAAGTCGTTACAATCTGTGGAGAGGAGGATATTTTTGTCAGCCACCTGGCTACTTATAAATACATTGAGATGGATGGGGAGATCCATGAAACAATGAGCCAAGGTTTCGAAGCCTTGAACGTGAATGAAACATCTGCTGTACCTGGAACTTCAATGACATCATACCAACAAGCTCGGAAGGTTGTTGAGGAAGGAACTGCCCAAGGCTGGGGCAAACTGCTACCGGTGGAGAAGAAAGAGGATAGATTTGGGTTGGGTTACAAACCAACTCAGCAAGATCAAGCAGAGGCTGCAAAAGAGCCCAATTTTGTTAGTGGGGGGATGCTCACCCCTGATGTTGTCAACAACTTGGAAGACGAGCTGGAAGAAGAATGCAACCTGGAAAGCTGGATTCGTCCAAAGGTCCCGGGGAGCAGTATCTCGAACTGGTCTTCCCAGGAAATTATAAGAGTTACTCATGCAGAGTAATTATTATTTCCTGTATTTTTATAGCATGCATCAAAGTCTTGCATCTTGCCCAAGATGACAAGACTCATTTTGTAATCGGGCCATCTGTACTTTTTGTGCAACAAGATTAATCAATGAAATATCAGACATCTTTTTGCAAACGAGTCTTCTTCTTTTCCGCTCACTGTTTTTTCATTTTTCTTTTTGTACAAAAAATAAATGGCAGTGTTTTCAAAATGACAACTTTATTTCACTTTTCTAAAACAAGATTAAAATCAAATCACTAAAATGAACAAACTGAACCCTTGCAGAGTGTGCCTTCCAGATAGCACCGACAACGACACGGCTATGACTTCGTGTGACTTTGACAATCCGATCAATCAAGCTGGTGAAAGGGTTGAAGAAGAATATGAGCTTCCTGAAGAGCTAGCCAGGTTGTTGAGACAAGAGGAAAAGGTTATTACTCCTCACCAGGAGGAGGTTGAAGTGATCAATCTTGGTACAGACGAAGACGTGAAAGAAGTTAAAATCGGGGCCTGCTTGCAAGACTCAGTGAAGAGACAATTGATTAACCTGCTTCAAGAGTATGTGGACGTGTTCGCTTGGTCTTATCAAGATATGCCAGGGTTGGACACCGACATTGTTGTGCACAAGCTACCTTTGAGATAAGAATGCCCGCCGGTTAAACAGAAGCTGCGCCGTACTCGCCCGGACATGGCTATGAAAATCAAGGAGGAGGTACAAAAGCAATGGGACGCCGGGTTCCTTGCTGTGACTATCTACCCACCGTGGGTTGCTAATATAGTACCTGTGCCTAAGAAAGACGGCAAGGTTAGAATGTGTGTTGACTACCGGGATCTGAACAGAGCGAGCCCGAAAGATGACTGCCCTTTACCTCACATTGATGTATTGGTGGATAATACGGCTCAGTTCTCGGTATTCTCCTTCATGGATGGATTTTCAGGATACAATCAGATTAAAATGTCACCTGAAGACATGGAGAAGACAACCTTCATCACACCCTGGGGCACGTTCTGCTACAAGGTAATGCCATTTGGGCTCAAGAATGCCGGTGCGACGTATCAACGGGCTATGGTGACATTATTCCATGATATGATTCATAAAGAGATAGAATGTTATGTGGATGACATGATTGCCAAGTCCCTTACTGAAGAAGATCATCTGGTAAATCTGCTGAAACTGTTCAAGCGTCTGAGGAAGTACCAACTGAAGTTGAACCCCAACAAATGCACATTCGGGGTGAGATCTGGTAAGCTGCTGGGTTTTATTGTAAGCGAGAAAGGGATTGAAGTTGACCCTGATAAAGTCAAAGCCATCCAAGAGATGCCTGCACCGAAGACAGAAAAGGAAGTTCGAGGGTTCTTAGGTCGATTGAACTACATTTCACGGTTCATATCTCACCTTACAGCGACCTGTGAGCCTTTGTTCAAATTGTTGAGGAAAGAACAAACGGTCAGGTGGAATGAAGACTGCCAGAAGGCATTTGACAAGATCAAGGAATACCTACAAGAGCCTCCAATCCTTATGCCTCCAGTTGAAGGAAGACCTCTGATAATGTACTTGACAGTATTAGAAGAGTCAATGGGGTGCGTGCTGGGCCAGCATGACGAGTCTGGTCGAAAAGAGTATGCAATATACTACCTAAGCAAAAAGTTTACCAACTGTGAACAACGTTATTCACTGCTCGAGAAAACTTGCTGTGCTTTAGCATGGGCTGCTCGTCGACTGAGGCAGTATATGTTGACCCACACTACTTTGTTGATCTCTAAAATGGACCCAGTTAAGTACATATTCGAGAAGCCAGCACTTACCGGACGGGTTGCAAGATGGCAAATGATCCTTACCGAGTATGACATTCAGTGCACTTCTCAGAAAGCCATCAAAGGTAGTGTATTGTCTGAATATCTTGCTGAGCAACCTATTGATGATTACCAGCCTTTGAGGTTTGACTTCCCTGATGAAGACATCATGTTCATAAAAGCAAAAGATCATGAAGAGCCTATTCACACTGAAGGGCCCGACCCAGAAGAAGAATGGACTATGATGTTTGATGGGGCTGTTAACATGAACGGTCGTGGTGTTGGTGCAGTACTCATTACACCTAAAGGAGTTGACATGCCTTTCTCGGCAAAACTCACTTTCAACTGCACTAACAACAAAGCTGAATACGAAGCTTGCATTATGGGTCTTGAGGAAGCCATTGACCTCAGGATCAAGACATTGACTGTGTTCGGAGATTCAACTCTGGTAATCAATCAAACCAACGGCAAATGGTACACCCACCAAGATCATCTGATACATTATAGGGATTATACAAGGAGGTTATTGACTTTCTTTACAACAGTCAAGCTTGAATATATCCCTCGAGACGAGAATCAGTTTGCAGATGCTCTTGCCACCATTTCATCCATGATCAAAGTTCAGGCTGCCAACTTTGTGCCTCAGATTTCAGTGTCCAGACTGGACAGACCAGCATATGTGTTCGCAGTAGACGTTGTCAAAGATAATAAGCCTTGGTTCCATGACATTAAGTGCTTCTTGGAGGACCAAACATACCCACCTGGGGAATCTTCCAATGATAAGAAGACTTTGAGAAGGCTTGCTGGTAGTTTCTTCCTGAACACTGATGGTTCCCTGTACAAGAGAAACTTTGATATGGTACTCCTCAGATGCGTCGACAGGACAGAATCAGATCTGTTAATGCATGAAGTGCACGAGGAATCCTTTGGTACCCATGCGGGAGGGCATGCCATGGCTAAAAAGTTGCTAAGATCAGGTTATTACTGGATCACAATGGATGCCGACTGTTGTGCCTATGCCAGGAAATGCCATAAATGCCAGATTTACGCGGATAAGGTGCATGTGCCTCCCAATCCTTTGAATGTGATGTCTTCACCCTGGCCCTTTGCTATGTGGGGCATTGACATGATTGGTAAGATTGAGCCAACCGCCTCGAATGGCCACAGATTCATCCTGGTTGCCATTGACTATTTCACAAAGTGGGTTGAAGCAACTTCCTATGCCAATGTTACAAGACAAGTGGTAGCCAGATTTCTGAAGAGAGATATCATCTGTCGATATGGAGTGCCCGAGCGAATCATTACTGATAATGGTTCCAATCTAAACAACAAAATGATGGCAGAGCTATGCCGGGACTTCAAAATTCAACATCACAATTCTTCTCCTTACAGGCCAAAGATGAATGGCGCTGTTGAGGCAGCAAATAAGAATATCAAGAAGATTGTGCAGAAGATGGTAGTCACTTACAAAGACTGGCATGAAATGCTACCGTTTGCCTTGCATGGGTACCGCACGTCAATCAGGACATCCACTGGGGCAACACCGTATCAACTTGTGTATGGTATGGAAGCAGTCCTACCTGTTGAAGTTGAATTACCCTCTCTACGGGCACTAATGGATGTTAAACTGAACGAAGCAGAGTGGGTTCGGGCCCGATACGAACAACTGAGTCTGATTGAAGAGAAAAGATTGGCTGCAATATGTCGTGGGCAGCTATATCAGAAGAGAATGAAGAAAGCCTTCGATCAGAAAGTCAGGCACCGAGAGTACCAAGTGGGAGATCTTGTGCTGAAAAGAATCCTCCCTCCTCATACAGACCACAGGGGTAAGTGGACTCCAAATTATGAAGGACCATTTGTGGTGAAGAAAGTTTTCTCCGGTGGAGCACTGATGCTCAGCACCATGGATGGTGAAGATTTCCCGTCCCCTGTGAATTCAGATGCAGTTAAAAAATACTTCGCATAAAAAATGACCCGCTGGACACAAAAACAGAATGTAAGTCCAGGCAAAAATAGGGCATCCCGGCGAGTCAAAAACAGAATAAAAGACTCGGGCAAAAGTAAGGGAAAGTAAATAAAAAATGTACACCCGCTGAGTTGAAAAGCCGCATTGGACAGCTCAGGCAAAAATGGGTATCCCGATGGATTGAAAACCCGAGAGGGCGATCCATGCAAAATAAGGGAATAAGCGAACAACTGCATTCTGAATTCGGCTGTATCACTTACAACTTGGTAAGCTTCGAAAGGATCAAGCCTCAGTCAGAATCAACCTTCTTCAGAAGGCAAGATGAGAAGAACGTCAAAAGTCATACGAGTCATAGTGAAGAGGAAGCTCCTTAAAGCGTCATCAACATTGCCAGCATTTTGTTTTTTTTAACAATCTCCTCATTTCAGGGGATTTGTTTCTTTGACTGTATCTCGCCAATTCAGGGCATATGAATTAATAAAATCAGATTTTCAGTCATGTCTCGTCTTGTACATTTTATTTGCAAAAATGTCTGATGTCTTAAAGAAAAAACTGATTGCATAAATACAGATGCTTATCTTCAGAAAATATAATAAAAGTCACATGCTTGCAGGAAATATACTTACTTTCAGAAGTATCTAAACTCCTATGACGGAATCCAGTAAGGGATACCTCGGGATTATCTTGTGCGTTTCCCTGTCTTTGCAGGATTGCAGGTATCCAGAATGCAACTTGGGGCATGAAAGCTTCATCCCAGCGAGCTGGCAAATCAACACTCACTCCGTCTTAGCACCCAAAGCGTTTTCTCCCCAACCAAGTTGCCATTTCTTCCTTAGCCGAGCACAAAAGTCAAGGAGCCATCTCCCCCACAGAGTTTCAACCTCTATCCAGAAGAGCAACGCATGAAGGATCACAACAGAGTGGCAAAAGCTTCTTCAAACCCCAGCTGGGTCTCTCATTTATAAGGACAGGTCTATCAGTGACCCGAATCCCCAAGAAGATATCATCTCATCAGACCTACCAATGATCTCGCCCCCAGCTGGGATGTCCATTTCAACGGATCGATCGAAGATCTTCGCAGCAGCGGGGTGTAAACACCCCAAATTTGCCCTCACCCATTCACACCATGGCTTGTGATCATTTCATGTGCATAAGTTCAATCATATCATCTCATGTTTCATTTTTGATTCACTGCATAGTTTCTAAGTCATCTGCACCTAGGGTTTGTGATCTGAGCAATCTCAGGGCATCTTGAGCCACTCCAAAGGTCACCAATCAATTCAAAGGGGTCTACATATGTTCAAGCATCATAGTACATCCTCACAAAGCCAAGAATTCAAAAGAATCACAAGAACTAGGGTTTGAGTGGATGCAGAGCCAAGTTTGACTGCACAGTTGACTGAAAATTAGGGTTTTGGTTTCAGAGGCCATAACACCAAATTTTTTGGTCACTCTTGTTTCCATTGGTCTTTATATGGTATAGGGAGTATGCATATCATTTTTCATGAAGAAATTCCATGCGGAAGTCATCTGATCAAGGGTTGACTTTCTGGACAAGTCAGTGCAAAATCAGGGCATCTGAGGCCCCCAATGACCCAACCAATGGGTGATCTTCATCATTTTGAGTGTATATGATCTTTATTTGATCATGGAAGAAGGTTGAAGTTCATAAAAATCAAGAATTTAGGGTTTTTGCAAATGTTGACTTTTTGGGCATAGTTGACTTTTCAAGAATGCATCATTTTAGGTCATTTTTCAAGCCTTGATTCTTGATCCAAAAAGCCTTCAAATGGAAAAACTTTGGTCATGAAAGTTGTAGATCTCATCTTTCCCTTTTCAAAAAGTACAAGAACATGATCAAACTCTTCTTGGATCAAAAGTTATGGCATGACAAAGTTGGCTAAAATCATTGATTTTCAAGGCATGCTTCAAATGGAAATTTTGCAAGATCATGAACCAATGCCTTTTGTGACCTCTAATTCATTTCAAACTATTACACAAACATTCTATGAGCCTTAAAGATCAGAATTGGACCAAGGTTCCACATGGTTATGGTTTGTGTAACTAAGCTTTCTTTCATGTGAACCATAAAGCACCAAGTTGCAAAACTCATGATCACATCTCACCAACTTGATGCATTGGCTGCTGAACCAAGCTAGCCTCACACACACATCATGCTGCGCAGCCCATGCCCATTGTACTTAGCTAGAGCTTAGCCCATGCCCTCTCTTACAAGAATTGGACTTTTTGCAAAAGGTGACTTACCAATCAATAAAGGACATGTCTTGTCAACTGACCAATGAGAGAGGTTTTTGTGGACAAATTGCAAGCCATTTTCATGTACAAGGCAAGGCTGAAACACTTCATACCACAACATTCACAAAATCACCTCATCTTGCAATTTGCTTCGAATCTGCCTCCAGAGCTTGCAAACACTCAAACCATTTTCACCATTCAACTCACCATACATCATTGAGTAGAAACCAGCAAGAACACAAGCTTGAATCAACCAGAACACCCCATAGCCGTTTCTCACCTCAAGCTGCAGTTCCATTCGAATCTCCCTCCCTAGCTCACAAACATCCAAACAAACCTTGCAAAGCTTCTCCATTCACCCTCAGGATCACAAACAACCCCTCACAATGGCCAGAAACTACCAGAATCACCATTGCCATTTCTGACTGAGTTGAAGCAGGAGCTTTCGAAACTCATTATCCAGCCAACATAAACTCTTCTTGAGCATTCAAACACCTTCTAGGGATCAAGTGGAGTGGTTTGCACTGAAGGAAGTGGCCAGAAAGTCATCAGGTTGAAAGCTCCAAATCTCAGGTAGCTTGAAATTTATTTTTCCAGAAATCATTTTTCATGTTATAAACTTGTTCTATGTGCTTCACTGATCATCCTGATGTCATTGGTTTCTAAAATGGCTTTGAAATGAGCATTTAATTTCTCTCTGAAACCTGCGTGCCCTAGTTTTCATTTTCTTCGATTCGGCTCATTTAGGAAGTATAAATTTGTTTTGAGAGAGGGTTTTGATTCGTGAGGGGTTGGAGAACACTTCCCAGTTCTTAGGTTTCGTTTTTGTTACGATTTGAGGGGTTTGGGGATTTCTCAGGGAAGATGCTGGCCGGAGAAGACGACCGGAAGTCTTCTCCGGCCGCCTGAGAGTGATTAAGCCCTAATTGCGTGATTAATGACCATTTGAATGTGGACCACTGGATGCGTTGACATGTTTGACTCCCCGCGCGAATGAAAGGCCAGGATCAGTCTGCTTAGCCCTAATCTCTCTCATTAGTTTTATTTAATTTTTAATTAAGTTAATTAACTCAGGAGCCATCTGGGCCCTTCATTTGCGCGCTGGTCAACAGATTCAAACCCTGGGCTCATCTCAGCCTTCCATTTGGTTTACTTTCCCTTTTATTTAATTTTTATTCATTTTCTTTGCATTAAACTTGCATATTTATTTTAAAATAGTAAAAAATTCTTAAAAATTATGAAACTTTTTCCTAAGGGTTTTAATAATTTTTATGACACAAAAATATTTATTTTATTTTTTATCATTAAAAAAGTATTTTTAAATGTTTAAAAGATTATTTTTAATTGATTAATGGAAATTAATTAATTAAAAATACTTTTAGGTATTTAAAAATTACAAAAAAATTCATGAAATGTTCTAAGACATTTAGAAACATTGTCCAACCTTCAAACCAAATTTCTTTTTTGATCTTGATGCATTTTAAGAATCTTTCATTGAATTAAATCATTTTTTATGCATTAATTTGATCCTAAGTTCAAAAATTCACTTCTGCCTATTTGAGAAGAGTTGGACATTGATTCTTTTTGCTTTGTTTTGTGTTTGGCATGTAGTTTCTAGGATAAAATGGCTTTGATTTGATTCCTCATTTTCAATTTGTTTGGCATTTCTTTTGTTAAGAACCCTAAAAAACCCTAATAACTTAGAAAAATCATAACTTGAGATTGGTTAAGAGTTGAGACCTCCCCTTTGGACCTTGGTTTAGTATAGGTTTAGGGTTTCTTTGGGTGGTATTTTCCATTTTTTATCTTAGGGTTTGCTTCTGTTTTGGGTTTTTGTTTGTTGTTTGATTCATGAACCCTAATTTGGGCTTCCTTTTGCATCCCCCTTGCATTCTCTTGCATAACATGATTTGTCTTTGCATTTTATGCATTCTTGTGTTTCATTTGACATCTTAAGACATGTAGGAAGCATCTTTGATCATTGCATCTCATATTTGCCATGTCATTTGCCTTGTATGTTTCATAACTTTTCATGCTCATTCATGCTCCTTAGCTTGCATCATTTGCATCCATGATCTTGTATGAACATCTCCATATGCTGCCTCATGTTCATAGCATCTCATAGCATCATTATCATCATCAACATGCCTCTGGTTGTGTTTAGCATCATGTCATTTCATTTTCATTTAGCATTGCATTGCATTTCTTTCTAACATTTCAGGTGGTAAGTAAGCTTGAGAAGTGAATTTGCCTTCACTTCTCATAACTTTTCCTTTCATCTCTCTTGCATCCATTGCTGCATTCTTATATGTGTTTGAGATTGAGCTTGCTCATTCTTGTTCCTCCTACTTTCTTTCTTCAAGTGACTTGACTTCTTGAATGAAGCAAGTCACTTTGCTTCTCTTGATCCTGTTCATCTGCTTCCTGGTGGCTCCTTTGAAGATTGTCCTTGTTTAACCTCACAAACTTTAGGAACAACCAAGCATGACAATGAATTAGGGTTTTGATTAGTCTCCCCTCATAGTTTTACCTTTGTGTCTCTCTTTGAGTCCTCTCTTCTCACCTCATAATCAGGGACTAAACCCTAAAGGCTTTAAGACTTTGTGATTAAGCTTATGCCTGCATCCTTCTCTTAGGATGGAGTGTATAACTTTAATCCTAAGTATTAAACCCTTAATGTGTTTAAATCTCTTAATCAATTCACATAATAATCATCAAGACATCACACTTGTAACTTGGGCCTTGCATTAGGGTTCTAATTCTTCCTTAATTAGGTTAAGAAGGACTAACCCTAGTGTTAATGGACAAGTCCCCCTCAAGTTTGTCTTACAAACCCTAAAATTCACTTCATCATCATACCATTAATCTAAAATCCACTTAATCAAAGGCTTGTTTTGTCATGAGTTTAATCCCTAATCATGGATTAAGTTGAGGAGCTTTCCTCAGCTTGAACATTCTCATCTATTATCCTTCTATTAGGATGGTGTAATGGGTCTGTTTAATCCTTGATTATGGCTTAACCTCATTACTCAACACTAAAAAAAAACAACAAAAACATCTAAATAATCACAAGTAGGTTAATGATCTTAATCCTACATCAAAGGTGATTAAGTGTGAGAAGCTGACTTCACACTTAAGGTATTCTCATTACCCCTAATCAGAGGGAAGATGTGGTGAGTTTACTAAATCCATTGGTTTAGGCTTAAGCTCATTAACTTATGACAAACTCTCAAAAGCAATAAAAGACTGAAAACACAAAAACAGACAATAATCGTCTCCTTCGGGATTCTCTTCTCATCACCTTCACTCACAAAGGAGAACTTGCTTCTTCCGTCTAATGCAAGACAGTTTGCACCTGAGCCAGACAGGTCATACACTTGAGCATTGACAAGCAAGCAGTTCAAAAGTCAATTCATCTTTCAGTCTCTTTGGGTCGAACTACGGTGTTCTGACTTCCTCATTGCACGAGAGGATACGTAGGCATAACTTAACAGTTATCGAACAAAAGTGTCCGTATATTCCCCCTCCTTCCAGCATTACTCTTTGAGCCTCATTATCATGAGCATCTTATTCTTGTTCTTACACTGACACTTTCATACTTCATATCACTTATACATCATACACTGACACCTGTATATCTTTTCCAGCTATTTTATACACAGATTGCACTGACACTACCCCTTTAAAACACAAATCTTTCAAGCGTGGATCCCGTCGAGTACGGCGGACAATCTGGGTGCTAATACCTTCCCAGGTTGTAACCAACCCCCTTTCTCAGTCTCTCTGGTTCGCAAACCGTCTTATCCGTATCTTTCTAGGTTTATGCAGCATTACCTTTCCTCCGGGATAAAAATGCCTAGCTGGCGACTCTATTCATCTCCAGTGAGTTCACGGCTGTGTGTTCTCATTGTCCCTCTCGCCGACCGTTCGCGTCTGTACCCTATCTGACTTAGCTTCATTTAGTGGGAGCGACAGCTTGGCGACTCTGCTGGGGAGCCTTATATTGCAACCAGGGCTTCTGGTTCTTTTTGTGGGTTCCTCCTAGCGCTTGATTGATTTGTGTTTACTGGGGTGTTATGTGCTTATTTGTGCTTGTATTTATTTTGCTTTATGTACAGTTTGCTTTACTGCTTTCTTTATTGCACTTTGTATATATCATACTGTCATGCTGCTGGCTGGATCTGGTTTTCCTTTGGTGGGTGGGTGTTTCATTGAGAGTTAAGATCCTATACCTGGGATCTGAGTGACACCTAGGCTAGAGTGAATCATATTCTTTCCCATTCCATTTCGGTCTGGTGCGGGAATATGAAACACGGTTCAGATGTGGGTTTCTTCTTGAGAACTCTGTGTTGCAGATTTCCTGCAATGCTAGGGCTATCTGGGAAGCCTGCTAAGTCTGGATGACCTTTAGTATTGACCTCCAGAAACTGAGGTGAATTAGAGGAGGAACTTTTATGGTTATTGTAAACACTGTACCTCCGGGTTAGAAGTGTTTACACTTCTCATAACTGATCCAAGTCTAAGGATCCTTGTTTTAGAACACCACCTGTGAGGGGGTTGGGCTGTTTACAGGTTTGCAGGTACCTTGACCTCAGAATACCTTTTTACTTTGATTTGATTAAGAATACTCCATGTTGGAACAGTTCTTGTGATTCTAAAACCCTGGACATGTGGCTCTTTATTTGAGCCCCCCACCTTGGTTACTGGATTTATAGACCTCCATCTGGTATTCTTGGATTTATCTTGGACTTATATCAGAGCTCTTGATCAGATCCAGCTCAGTCACAAACCCTTGCATATCATTTGCATACATAACCATTGCATCATATTAACATTTGCTTATTTGTGTTTCAGGGTATCCATCTTCATCTGGTTTTGGTTTTGACCCCATCTTCAGTTTTTGACCTGCCTTCATTAGCACTTGCTACCAGCTATCTATTCCAGCCAGTCAGTGGCCCTTCTCTTCAATATCTTCATCAACATTTGTCATCATGGCTCCAAAGAAGAGCAACATCACCTATCACTTCTTCCAGCCAGAGCTATCAGACATCAGGAGGATTCAAACCCTGATCACTCCAGATCACATACCTTTGTTCAGGGAGGGTTATGGAGATATACTGGACATGGTTATGGATCTGGACCCTTCACAGAGGAGTCTCATCCACACCTGCATTCAGTTTTATGATCCTCCACTGAGATGTTTTACTTTTCAAGACTTTCAGTTGGGTCCCTTATTGGAAGAGTACTCCTCATTAGTTGGTATGCCTATCAGGAGAGAAATTCCTTTCAACCCTGAGATGGTCTTTCCTGCTAATGGAGAAGTAGCAAAAGCTTTGCATCTGGAACCTGTTTTGGTGGAGCAACATATGACCTCTAAAGCTGGAATCCCTGGTTTTCATCTGGACTTCTTAATCTCTCAAGCTAGTCTGAAGGCTGCCCAGGGGGAGTGGAAAGCTGTTTGTGCTTTGTTGGCCCTAAGTGTATATGGAATTGTATTGTTTGCAGATGAGCCTCGATTCATTAGCAAGAATGCAATCCATCTGTTCATCTTGAAGAACCCAGTGCCAACTTTATTGGGGGATCTTTATTATTCAGTGCATCAGAGGAATGAAAAGCAGAGGGGAAGGTTAGTGAGGTTTTGTTCTCCATTGTTTCACACTTGGCTTCTCAGGCATCTACCCAGGACAGATGCCTTTTTAAACCCTCATCAGCAGAGCAACTGGGCTAAGAGACTCACTGTTCTAACTTCAGCAGACATCAGATGGTGCACTCAAAGCACCAAGGGCAGGGATATCATCACCAGCTGTGGACGTTTTCCCAATGTGCCTTTAATAGGAGTTAAGGGAAGTATCAATTACAACCCTCTGCTGTTCAGGAGGCAATTGGGCTATGCACTGGTCCACACTCCTAGGGCACAGGACTTGGTGGAGACCCTTTATTGTGAGAACAAGATTAGTTTGGCTGTTGTTAGGCAGGCTGCCTGGGCCTGGGATAATGTTCAAACCAAGGGAGTCACCATTCTGGGGAAGTGTAATAATGTGGCATCAGCACAATACTATGAGTGGTCCCGTGCCAGGGCACAATTCTCTGGGATGCCCTTTACCATAGAAGACATGCCTGAGTCATCTTCAGCACCACCCCCTGCCACCATCAGTTTGGAGGAGTTTGAGAGTTTGAAGGAAAGAAATGAGAAGTTAACCCAGGCTTTGCAGAAGACCCTCCGGGAGAGGAGTGAAGGTATGAGGGAGATCGAGAGATTGGAGAAGTTGAGAGTGTAGCATTTGACTAAGATTGAAAAGTCTGGGGATTATATCAAAAAGTCTAAGGCTGGTGAACAAATTCTGAAGAATGCTTGCAAAGAAGCCCAGTTCCAGAGAGCAAGGACAGACTTGTATTTGAAGGAGAGTCAGGCCCGGTGGGTCAGGATCACTGAGGCTCGTACCCTGGAAGACAAGAGAGTTCAAGACAAGATGGAGCAACTTGAAGCTAATGCAAAAGAACAGCAAGAAGCCCTGGCAGCAGCCCAGAGGGAAATATCAGAATTGAAGATTAAAGCAGGGGTGAAGAGGTCCAAGGACCAAGCTCAGCACAAGAAGCTAGCAGCAGCTGTTGCAACCCGGAATCTCCTCATCAGGAATCTCACGGAGCGTCCGGCTGATCCTGTGACCGAAGCACTTCTCAAGGAAGTTCATGAGGATGAGTTTGGCCTTGGAGTTTGATCATTTGCTTGTTGTTGTTCCTGTTCCATGTACTTTTAACTTTTTTGTGATGTATTTTGACCCTTTTAAGGGCTTGTGTTGTAAAATGAACAAATTGTATTATTTCACCTTATGTAATATATTCATGTTAGTTTACTTCGGAAGCAACATTCAACAGCATCTTCAAGGGTCTGGAAGGGTCAAAACTGAAGGCCAAACCGGATACCTTGAGAACAAATAAGCATAACTGCATTGCATGCTAACCCTTTGTTTGTTTTGTAGGTTTTGTTTTATTGTTGCTAACCTCTGTTGTGATGTCCAGGAACTATTGCTAGGCGCCGGGTATTTCCCCTCAACCGTCCGCACCGTTATCCAACCCGAAACAACCTTCCGGGAATTCAAATGGATCAGATGCAGCAGGACCTTACGGAGGTCAGAAACTAGATGGCCAACGAAAGGTTGGAGATGAGAACTCAGATAACACAGTTCATGGAAGTAATGAACAATTTAGCTCAAAGCCAGGAGAGGCTCAGAGCTTTGGTAGAAGGGAGGAATCAAGAGGAGCCCCATGTGGGAACTGCTGGCACAAGTAACAACGAGAGGGTCCAACCTCATGTCAATCCCCCAGTTTTTGGACCCCATCTCCATCCAGAGGCCAACATCCCTGTCAATATACAAGGGACTGCCACAGCAGGGAGGGTACTACAGGAAGACCCTCAAGAAGACCAGTTCACAGTAATGGGTGCTGGGGAAGAAGCTTACGATAGACGGTTGGATGAGATAGCTGAGAAGTTGAGGTCCTTAGAATCTCAAAACTCTTTGGGCTTCGACGTCATGGACATGGGTTTGGTAGACGGGGTTAGGATTCCCCACAAGTTCAAGCCTCCATGTTTTGAAAAGTATAATGGGACTTCTTGTCCTCGAACCCATCTGCAATCTTTTCTCGGGAGATTAAAAGCTTATACCATGGATGAGAAATTGTGGATGTTCTATTTTGAAGATAGCTTGACTGGAGCGTCAAGAGAATGGTACTCTCACTTGACAAGGGCAACTATTAGGTGCTGGAAGGACCTGGCAGAGGCCTTCATCAGACAGTATCAGTATAATCTCGACATGGCACCCAACAGGACCCTCCTAATGGGAATGTCACAGTCTTCAAGGGAGAGTTTCCGAGAATATGCCCAGAGATGGAGGCAACTGGCTGCTGCTGTTCAACCACCTATGTCTGAACGGGAAATGGCAGATATGTTCATGAATACCCTTCAGGGAACCTATATTGACAGGTTGGCTGCTTTCTCTTCCACTAGCTTCACGGATGTTGTCATAGCTGGGGAGAGAATTGAAAGCTTGTTAAAAATGGGAAAGATCTCAGACAACGGTGCAAGTTCGTCCAGTAGTACAAGAAAGCCTTTCGCAGGCCCGAGAAGAACTGGCGAGACCAATGCCATCCACACCAACAGGGGCAGGCCCCAGTATGTTCAGAGGTCAATAGCAGCAGTCACCATTCCTGCTCCAGCCCATCCTCAGCCAGTCTATCAACCTCCTCAACAAAATTATCAACCGCAACCTCAATATCATCAGCAAAATCAGTATCCTCCAAGAAATTACAACAATAGCAACACCAACAACAATAGTCAACAGAGGCCATTTCAGCAGAGGCCTTCTCAAGCTAACAGAGTGATCGATCCGATCCCAATGCCATATGCTACTTTGCTGCCACAACTTCTGAAACTCAACCTGGTTGAGCTAAGAACGTTGGCACCTCCGGATCCCAACAGTTTACCAAGGAATTATGACTCCAATGCTAGGTGTGCTTTTCATTCAAACGCACCTGGCCACAGCACAGAAAAATGCAGGGCTCTGCATATGAAAGTACAAGACTTGGTGGACTCAAAGGCTCTGAATTTCGCACCACCACCCAATGTCAATAAAAACCCGATGCCAAACCATGGTGGTCCCCGGATTAACGCTATTGAAGAAGACAAGCCGTCTTATTTAATAACCAGTGTGGGACAGATCAGGACACCATTGGTAGAAATCAAGGCTCAGCTCTTGGAATGTCAAATGTTCCTGGGGTGTGAATTGGGTTGTGCTTACTGCAATATCTCTGTAAATGGGTGCGATAATTTGAGGAATGGCATAGATGGCCTTATTCGGAGTGGCCAACTTCAGATCACCACATCATTTCCAACAAATCCAGCAATATCATCAGCAGCGGTTTCAGAACCTCCTACAACTGCAGCAACCATTGTTCCTGTCAATTCTTCGGTTTCATCAACAAGTACTTCATCCATCATCTCAACCGATCAGTTTTCAACAAATTTTCCTGCTACGACTTCAGCTTCACTCCAGTTTGAACCTCCTACAACAACAACATCATTTCTTCCGACAATATCTCCTACAACTCCAGCAACAAATCATGAAGATGTCTCTACTGTCACAATATTTTATGATCCTGAAAACAACTCTGCCTACCATTCAGAAGGTGCTGCTCCCACCAGAGCACCAGTTACAATCTTTTATGATCCACAAACAATTACAATCCCTTCAGCAGCAGCAATCAGTCCAGTCACTGTCACGGTGCCTGGACCAATACCACATGAAAGCAATAGGGCCATCCCTTGGCACTATGGCTCTGACGTGTACTGCGAAGGAAAAAGAATCACTCTTGAAACATCAATACCTGCACCACAAGTAGATAATGTGGGGGGGGGGGGGCGGAGGCTTCACTCGAAGCGGACGTCTCTTTGCTCCACCAATTCAAAGACCTACAGTCGAAGCAGAAGCTGCTGCCAAGGCAAAAGGAAAGGGCCCGGTGCAGGAAGATCAAGCTGTTAAAGAAGCCTTGAAGACGCCGTTTGATCAAGAAGTTGATGAGTTTATGAGAATCATCAAAAAGAGTGATTACAAAATTGTGGATCAGCTTCACCAAACGCCATCCAAAATCTCTATCCTCTCACTGCTTATGTGCTCCGAAGCCCATCGGAATGCACTACTCAAGGTCTTGCACGCAGCTTACGTGCCTGAAGAGATTACTGTCAACCAGTTGGAAACCGTGGTTGGAAATGTTACTGCTAGCAATGGGCTAGGGTTCACCAATACTGACTTGACAGCGGATGGCCGCAACCACAACAAAGCCTTGCACATAACCATGGAATGCAAAGGAGCTGTCCTTTCTCATGTGCTGGTAGACACAGGTTCGTCCCTGAATGTCTTACCAAAGAAGGCTCTGGTGAAGTTAGAATATGATGGACTGGCATTGAGACCCAGCAACCTGGTAGTAAGAGCCTTCGATGGTTCTAAGAGATCGGTTCTGGGAGAGATTGAGCTACCTGTGACAATTGGCCCACAGACCTTTAAAACTATCTTTTATGTGATGGACATTCAGCCCGCCTACAGCTGTTTGTTGGGTAGACCCTGGATTCACGCCGCCGGCGCAATAACGTCTACCCTTCACCACAAGTTAAAATATGAGTGGGAAGGCCAAGTTGTCACAATCTGTGGAGAGGAGGACATTTTTGTCAGCCACCTGGCAACCTATAAGTACATTGAAATGGATGGGGAGATCCATGAAACAATGAGCCAGGGGTTTGAAGCTTTGAATGTGAATGAAGCATCTGCTGTATCTGGTACTCCAATGTCATCTTACCAACAAGCCCGGAAGGTTGTTGAGGAAGGAACCGCCCTGGGCTGGGGAAAAGTTTTAGCTGTGGAGGAGAAGAAAGACAAATTTGGGTTGGGTTACAGACCAACTCAACATCAAGCAAAGGCTGCTGGAGAGCCTGGTTTTGTCAGTGGGGGGATGCTTACCCCCGATGCTATCAACTGTCTGGAAGACGAGCTGGAAAAGGAGCGCAACCTGGAAAGCTGGATTCGTCCAAAGATCCCGGGGAGCAGTGTCTCGAACTGGTCTTCCCAGGAAATTATAAGAGTTACTCAATCAGAGTAATTATTATTTCCTGTATTTTATAAGCATGCATCAAAGTCTTGCATCTTGCCCAAGATGACAAGACTCATTTTGTAATCAGGCCATCTGTACTTTTTTGTGCAAACAAGATCAATTAATGAAATATCAGACATCTTTTTGCAAACAAGTCCTTTACTTTTCCGCTCACTGTTTTTCCATTTTTATTTTTGTACAAAAAATAAATGGCAGTGTTTTCAAAATGACAACTTTATTTCACTTTTCTAAACAAGGCTAAAATCAATCACTAAAATGAACAACTTAACCCTTGCAGAGAGTGCCTTCCTGACAGCACCGACAACAGCACGGCTATGACATCGTATGACTTTGACAATCCGATCAATCAAGCTGATGAAGGGGTTGATGGAGAATATGAGCTTCCTGAAGAGCTAGCCAGGTTGTTAAGACAAGAGGAAAAGGTTATTACTCCTCACCAGGAGGAGGTTGAAGTGATCAATCTTGGTACAGAGGAAGACGTGAAAGAGGTTAGAATCGGGGCTTGCTTGCAAGACTCAGTAAAGAAGCAACTGGTTGACCTACTTCAAGAGTACGTGGATGTGTTTGCTTGGTCGTATCAGGACATGCCAGGGTTGGATACCGATATCGTTGTGCACAAGCTGCCTTTGAGAGAAGAGTGCCCACCGGTTAAACAGAAACTGCGCCGAACTCGTCCAGATATGGCTATGAAAATCAAGGAAGAGGTACAAAAGCAATGGGACGCCGGGTTCCTTGCTGTAACTAGATACCCGCCGTGGGTTGCTAATATAGTACCTGTGCCTAAGAAAGACGGCAAAGTAAGAATGTGTGTTGATTACCGGGATCTGAACAGAGCCAGCCCGAAAGATGATTTCCCTTTACCTCACATTGATGTATTGGTGGATAACACGGCTCAGTTCTCGGTATTCTCCTTCATGGATGGATTTTCAGGGTACAACCAGATTAAAATGTCACCTGAAGACATGGAGAAGACAACATTCATCACACCCTGGGGCACGTTCTGCTACAAAGTAATGCCATTTGGGCTCAAGAATGCCGGTGCGACGTATCAACGGGCTATGGTAACGTTATTCCACGATATGATCCATAAAGAAATAGAGTGTTATGTGGATGATATGATTGCCAAGTCCCAAACTGAAGAAGACCACCTGGTGAATCTGCTCAAGTTGTTCAAGCGTCTGAGGAAGTACCAACTGAAGTTGAACCCCAACAAATGCACATTCGGGGTGCGATCTGGTAAGCTGCTGGGCTTTATCGTAAGCGAGAAATGGATTGAAGTGGACCCTGATAAAGTCAAAGCCATTCAAGAGATGCCTGCGCCGAAAACTGAGAAAGAAGTTCGAGGGTTCTTAGGTCGATTGAACTACATTTCACGGTTCATATCTCACCTTACAGCAACCTGTGAGCCCTTGTTCAAACTGCTAAGGAAAGAGCAAACGGTCAGGTGGAATGAAGATTGCCAAAGGGCTTTTGACAAGATCAAGGAGTATCTGCAAGAACCTCCAATCCTTATGCCTCCAGTTGAAGGAAGACCTCTAATCATGTACTTGACAGTATTAGAAGAGTCAATGGGGTGTGTGCTGGGCCAGCATGACGAGTCTGGTCGAAAAGAGTATGCAATATACTACCTAAGCAAAAAGTTTACCGACTGTGAACAACGTTATTCACTGCTCGAGAAAACTTGCTGTGCTTTAGCGTGGGCTGCTCGCCGACTGAGACAGTATATGTTGACCCACACTACTTTATTAATCTCGAAGATGGACCCAGTCAAGTACATATTTGAGAAGCCAGCGCTTACCGGACGGGTTGCAAGATGGCAAATGATCCTTACAGAGTATGACATCCAATACACATCTCAGAAAGCCATCAAAGGCAGTGTATTGTCTGAATATCTTGCTGAGCAACCCATCGATGATTACCAGCCTATGAGGTTTGACTTCCCTGATGAAGACATCATGTTCATTAAATCAAAAGATCATGAAGAGCCTATTCACACTGAAGGGCCTGACCCGGAGGAAGAATGGATTATGATGTTCGATGGGGCTGTTAACATGAATGGTCGTGGTGTTGGTGCAGTCCTTATTACACCCAAAGGAGTTCACATGCCTTTCTCGGCAAAACTCACTTTCAACTGCACTAACAACGAAGCTGAGTACGAAGCTTGCATTATGGGTCTTGAGGAAGCCATTGACCTCAGGATCAAGACACTGACCGTATTCGGAGATTCAGCTTTGGTAATCAATCAGACCAACGGAAAATGGTACACCCACCAGGATCATCTGATACCTTACAGGGATTATACAAGAAGGTTATTGACTTTCTTCACAACAGTCAAGCTTGAGTATATCCCCCGGGACGAGAATCAGTTTGCAGATGCTCTTGCTACCATTTCGTCCATGATCAAAGTTCAAGCTGCTAGCTTTGTACCTCAGATTTCAGTGTCCAGACTCGATAGACCAGCATATGTATTCGCAGCAGATGTTGTCAAAGATGATAAGCTTTGGTTCCATGATATTAAGTGCTTCTTGGAGGATCAAACATACCCACCTGGGGCATCTTCCAATGATAAGAAGACCTTAAGAAGGCTTGCTGGAAGTTTCTTTCTGAACACTGATGGGTCTTTATACAAGAGGAACTTTGATATGGTACTCCTCAGGTGTGTTGACAAGACGGAAGCAGATTTACTGATGCATGAAGTGCATGAAGGATCTTTTGGTACCCATGCTGGAGGGCATGCAATGGCTAAGAAGTTGTTAAGATCAGGCTATTATTGGATCACAATGGATGCAGACTGTTGTGCCTATGCCAGGAAATGCCACAAATGCCAGATCTACGCAGATAAAGTGCATGTACCTCCGAATCCTTTAAACATTATGTCTTCACCATGGCCCTTTGCCATGTGGGGCATTGATATGATCGGCAAGATTGAGCCAACTGCTTCAAATGGCCACAGATTCATCCTGGTCGCCATTGACTATTTCACTAAGTGGGTCGAAGCAGCTTCCTATGCCAATGTTACAAGGCAAGTGGTAGCCAGATTTCTGAAGAGAGATATCATCTGTCGATATGGAGTTCCCGAGCGAATCATTACTGATAATGGTTCCAATCTAAACAACAAGATGATGGCTGAATTATGCCGGGACTTCAAGATCCAACATCACAATTCTTCTCCTTACAGGCCAAAGATGAATGGTGCTGTTGAGGCGGCAAATAAGAATATCAAGAAGATTGTGCAGAAGATGGTAGTCACCTACAAAGACTGGCATGAAATGCTACCATTCGCCTTGCATGGGTATCGCACGTCAATCAGGACATCCACTGGGGCAACACCGTATCAACTTGTATATGGTATGGAAGCAGTCCTACCTGTCGAAGTTGAATTACCCTCTTTACGAGTATTAATGGATGTCAAACTGAGTGAAGCAGAGTGGGTTAGGTCCCGATACGAGCAACTGAGTCTGATTGAAGAGAAGAGATTGGCTGCAATCTGTCATGGACAATTGTATCAGAAGAGAATGAAGAGAGCCTTCGATCAGAAAGTCAGGCACCGAGAGTACCAAGTGGGAGATCTTGTGCTGAAAAGAATTCTCCCTCCTCATACAGACCACAGGGGCAAATGGACTCCAAATTACGAAGGGCCATTCGTGGTAAAGAAAGTTTTCTCTGGTGGAGCACTGATGCTCAGCACCATGGATGGTGAAGGTTTCCCGTCCCCTGTGAATTCAGATGCAGTTAAAAAATACTTCGCATAAAAAAGACCCGCTGGACATAAAAACAGAATGTAAGTCCAGGCAAAAATAGGGCATCCCGGCGAGTCAAAAACAGAATAAAAGACTCGGGCAAAAATAAGGGAAATAAAGGAAAAAATGTACACCCGCTGAGTTGAAAAGCCGCATTGGACAACTCAGGCAAAAATGGGTATCCCGATGGATTGAAAACCCGAAAGGGCGACCCATGCAAAATAAGGGAATAAGCGAACAACTGCACTCTGGGTTCGTCTGTATCACTTACAACTTGGAAAGCTTCGACGGAATCAAGCTTCAATCAGAATCAACTTTCTTCAGAAAGCAAGACGAGAAGAACGTCATTGTCATACGAGTCGTAGCAGGAGAGGAAGCTCCTTAAAGCGTCGTCAACACTGCCAGCATTTTGTTTCTCAATTTGTAACAGTCTCCTCATTTCAGGAGATATGTTTCTTTGACTGTATCTTGCCAATTCAGGGCACATGAATTAATAAAGTCAGATTTTTCAGTCATGTTTCGTTTTGTATATTTTAGTTGCAAAGGATGTCTGACGTCTCTAAAAAATCAATTGCATAAGTACAGATGTTTTCTCCCAAAAATAATAATAAGTAAAACACATGCTTACAGGGAATATACTTACTCTCGAAAGTACTTAACTCCTATGACAGAATCCAGTAAAGGATACCTCGGGACCTTTTGTGCGTCTCCTTATCTTTGCAGGATTGCAGGTATCCAGAACGCAACCTGGGGCATGCAAGTTACGTCTCAGCAAGCTGGCGAATCATTATCAACTCGGTCTATCTTCCACGTGGCACTGGAAGGTGCCCACTTTCCCAGCAAAGTTTCAAAATCAACATACACTCAATCTCAGCATCTGAAATGCTCTATCCCCAGCTGAGTTGCCTCTTGTTGCTATCCCCAGCTGAGTTGCCTCTCACAATTCCCCAGCCGAGTTGCCATTTCATCCTCAGTTGAGTACAGGAGTCAGGGAATCATCTCCCCACAGAGTTCCAGCCTCTATCCAGAAGAGCAATGCATGAAGATCACAACAGAGTGAAGAAAGCTTCTACAAACCCCAGCGGGGTCCTATTACGAAGATATGTCAATCGGTGACCTATATCTCCAGACAGATACATATCTCCAGGTCTACCAATGATCTCATCCCCAGCTGGGAGGTCCTTTTCAAACAGATCAGTCAGAGATCTTCACGGCAACGGGATCCGAATCCCAGTGTGGTATCTTTGCATAATCATGGCATTTGCATCATATTATCCCCTCAGAGCGTAGCATTCCGTCTAATACGGAGCATTACGGCAAAAATCAAACGCATAGCATAATCATAAGCCATGTTCGGAATCAACACTTGTGAATAATAATCATCCATCAGAATACAAAATATTTCCCCCAAAATCCCCCAGAGTCCCCAGCAAAAGCAGTTGCCTTACAAATCACAAACACCGGTTTATATTTCCTTTTGATACCCGTCCGTATCATCACTCCCCAGTAAAGTCGTCTGAACACTCTTTATAACAAAATCACCCGTATTACAGATACTTCATGACACCCGTCCGTGTCATATTACCAGCAGAAAGCCAAAGACATCCTCTTTGCACCCACACTACCTATATATACACTTTCTTGACACCCGTCCGTGTCATATCCCCAGCGTAGTCGCCTAGACTTTATATAGCAGATACTTGTTCATATTACACTTTGCTCTCTTGTCACCCGTCCGTGTCATTCTCCCCAGCAGTTAAAACACTCATCTATATATACTCACTACTCACGATACACTTATGCAGATACTCGTCCGTATCTTGTATACACCATCATTTATATCCCCACAGATTCGACATTGGTCCATGTTCTTTGTTAACCAGTTGGTACTCGTCCGTGCCATCATCTCGGAACATTGCGTCTAATGTTTGTTTTTACATGATACTCGTCCGTATCATAGTCTTAAGGATGCTCGTCCGCATCTTTAATCCATACACTGTGTCAAACACTTTTGTCTTCTTGAATATAGACACTCGTCCGTGTCTAATATTCCCCAGAAGAGTCCTTTCAGATTCAACACTCGTCCGTGTTCTTTGTTAACCCGTTGATACTCGTCCGTATCATCATCTCTGAACATGTGTCAGTTTGTTTCTACGTGATACTCGTCCGTATCATAGTCTAAGGATGCTCGTCCGCATCTTTAATCTATACACAATACCAAACACTTATACTTTCCTTTCTTGGTTGTGAACGCTCGTCCGTGTTCACTATATCCCCAGTAGATCGCCAACAAAAGCATTTTCTTTTATCTGACACTCGTCCTGTGTCATGATAGCCTTGAGAGCAGCCGTACCCTGCTGAGTGGTCGTCCTCCACCTCTTGATGGTCGTCCTCCATCATGCTCATCCGATGGCCGTCCCCATCGTTGATTTTAGCAGCCGTCCCCTGCTAGGTGGTCTTCCTCCACCTTTTGATGATCGTCCTTCATCATTTTATCCAATGGCCGTCCCCATTGTTGATTTTGGTTATCTGGCATTCGTCCTGTGCCATGATAAGCCTTGAGAGCAGCCGTCCCCTGCTGAGTGGTCGTCCTCCGCTTCTTGATGGTCGTCCTCCATCATGCTCGTCCGATGGCCGTCCCCATCGTCGACCTTTTCTATCCGATGGCCGTCCCCACCGTTGATATTTTCGGCAGCCGTACCCTGCCAGGTGGTCGTCCTCCACCTTTGATGGCCGTCCCCATCTTATTTCTTTTATCCCCAACAGAGCAGCCGTCCCCTGCTAGGTGATCGTCCTTCACCTTTGATGGCCGTACCCCATCATCTGTTTATTTCATTTTATTCTTTAACCCGATGGCCGTCCCCGTCGTGGTCCCCTTTCCTTTTTAGCCCGATGGCCGTCCCCATCGTTGGTTACTTTACCTTTGTGAACTTGATGGCCGTCCCCGTCATGTTTCATCAATCCCCCAGAAAATTTTACAGCTTTATCTTGATGGCCGTCCCCATCACGATTTTACTTTTCCCAGCTAGTCGGCCGTCCCCGTCTTGGCTTTACCTTTTATCCCCAGCATGCCGGCCGTCCCCGTCATTGCTATTTACCCAGCAGTCGTCCTCTGCACGACGGTCGTCCTCCGTCGCCCACACTTTACAATATACTTTATTTTCCTTTTACAATCTATATCCCTTTTCTTCTTCATTCTGTGAGTGCAAATTTTGGACTGTCTTTGGTATTCAACCACAAGTTATCTTGTTTGCCTGTTAAGCCGTCGCTTACATCCTGCACAGCTAACTCATGTTTGAATAGGGGCAGCTGTAAACACCCCAAATTTGCCCTCACCCATTCACACCATGGCTTGTGATCATTTCATGTGCATAAGTTCAATCATATCATCTCATGTTTCATTTTTGATTCACTGCATAGTTTCTAAGTCATCTGCACCTAGGGTTTGTGATCTGAGCAATCTCAGGGCATCTTGAGCCACTCCAAAGGTCACCAATCAATTCAAAGGGGTCTACATATGTTCAAGCATCATAGTACATCCTCACAAAGCCAAGAATTCAAAAGAATCACAAGAACTAGGGTTTGAGTGGATGCAGAGCCAGGTTTGACTGCACAGTTGACTGAAAATTAGGGTTTTGGTTTCAGAGGCCATAACACCAAATTTTTTGGTCACTCTTGTTTCCATTGGTCTTTATATGGTATAGGGAGTATGCATATCATTTTTCATGAAGAAATTCCATGGGGAAGTCATCTGATCAAGGGTTGACTTTCTGGACAAGTCAGTGCAAAATCAGGGCATCTGAGGCCCCCAATGACCCAACCAATGGGTGATCTTCATCATTTTGAGTGTATATGATCTTTATTTGATCATGGAAGAAGGTTGAAGTTCATAAAAATCAAGAATTTAGGGTTTTTGCAAATGTTGACTTTTTGGGCATAGTTGACTTTTCAAGAATGCATCATTTTAGGTCATTTTTCAAGCCTTGATTCTTGATCCAAAAAGGCTTCAAATGGAAAAACTTTGGTCATGAAAGTTGTAGATCTCATCTTTCCCTTTTCAAAAAGTACAATAACATGATCAAACTCTTCTTGGATCAAAAGTTATGGCATGACAAAGTTGGCTAAAATCATTGATTTTCAAGGCATGCTTCAAATGGAAATTTTGCAAGATCATGAACCAATGCCTTTTGTGACCTCTAATTCATTTCAAACTATTACACAAACATTCTATGAGCCTTAAAGATCAGAATTGGACCAAGGTTCCACATGGTTATGGTTTGTGTAACTAAGCTTTCTTTCATGTGAACCATAAAGCACCAAGTTGCAAAACTCATGATCACATCTCACCAACTGGATGCATTGGCTGCTGAACCAAGCTAGCCTCACACACACATCATGCTGCGCAGCCCATGCCCATTGTACTTAGCTAGAGCTTAGCCCATGCCCTCTCTTACAAGAATTGGACTTTTTGCAAAAGGTGACTTACCAATCAATAAAGGACATGTCTTGTCAACTGACCAATGAGAGAGGTTTTTGTGGACAAATTGCAAGCCATTTTCATGTACAAGGCAAGGCTGAAACACTTCATACCACAACATTCACAAAATCACCTCATCTTGCAATTTGCTTCGAATCTGCCTCCACAGCTTGCAAACACTCAAACCATTTTCACCATTCAACTCACCATACATCATTGAGTAGAAACCAGCAAGAACACAAGCTTGAATCAACCAGAACACCCCATATCCGTTTCTCACCTCAAGCTGCAGTTCCATTCGAATCTCCCTCCCTAGCTCACAAACATCCAAACAAACCTTGCAAAGCTTCTCCATTCACCCTCAGGATCACAAACAACCCCTCACAATGGCCAGAAACTACCAGAATCACCATTGCCATTTCTGACTGAGTTGAAGCAGGAGCTTTCGAAACTCATTATCCAGCCAACATAAACTCTTCTTGAGCATTCAAACACCTTCTAGGGATCAAGTGGAGTGGTTTGCACTGAAGGAAGTGGCCAGAAAGTCATCAGGTTGAAAGCTCCAAATCTCAGGTAGCTTGAAATTTATTTTTCCAGAAATCATTTTTCATGTTATAAACTTGTTCTATGTGCTTCACTGATCATCCTGATGTCATTGGTTTCTAAAATGGCTTTGAAATGAGCATTTAATTTCTCTCTGAAACCTGCGTGCCCTAGTTTTCATTTTCTTCGATTCGGCTCATTTAGGAAGTATAAATTTGTTTTGAGAGAGGGTTTTGATTCGTGAGGGGTTGGAGAACACTTCCCAGTTCTTAGGTTTCGTTTTTGTTACGATTTGAGGGGTTTGGGGATTTCTCAGGGAAGATGCTGGCCGGAGAAGACGACCGGAAGTCTTCTCCGGCCGCCTGAGAGTGATTAAGCCCTAATTGCGTGATTAATGACCATTTGAATGTGGACCACTGGATGCGTTGACATGTTTGACTCCCCGCACGAATGAAAGGCCAGGATCAGTCTGCTTAGCCCTAATCTCTCTCATTAGTTTTATTTAATTTTTAATTAAGTTAATTAACTCAGGAGCCATCTGGGCCCTTCATTTGCGCGCTGGTCAACAGATTCAAACCCTGGGCTCATCTCAGCCTTCCATTTGGTTTACTTTCCCTTTTATTTAATTTTTATTCATTTTCTTTGCATTAAACTTGCATATTTATTTTAAAATAGTAAAAAATTCTTAAAAATTATGAAACTTTTTCCTAAGGGTTTTAATAATTTTTATGACACAAAAATATTTTATTTTATTTTTTATCATTAAAAAAGTATTTTTAAATGTTTAAAAGATTATTTTTAATTGATTAATGGAAATTAATTAATTAAAAATACTTTTAGGTATTTAAAAATTACAAAAAAATTCATGAAATGTTCTAAGACATTTAGAAACATTGTCCAACCTTCAAACCAAATTTCTTTTTTGATCTTGATGCATTTTAAGAATCTTTCATTGAATTAAATCATTTTTTATGCATTAATTTGATCCTAAGTTCAAAAATTCACTTCTGCCTATTTGAGAAGAGTTGGACATTGATTCTTTTTGCTTTGTTTTGTGTTTGGCATGTAGTTTCTAGGATAAAATGGCTTTGATTTGATTCCTCATTTTCAATTTGTTTGGCATTTCTTTTGTTAAGAACCCTAAAAAACCCTAATAACTTAGAAAAATCATAACTTGAGATTGGTTAAGAGTTGAGACCTCCCCTTTGGACCTTGGTTTAGTATAGGTTTAGGGTTTCTTTGGGTGGTATTTTCCATTTTTTATCTTAGGGTTTGCTTCTGTTTTGGGTTTTTGTTTGTTGTTTGATTCATGAACCCTAATTTGGGCTTCCTTTTGCATCCCCCTTGCATTCTCTTGCATAACATGATTTGTCTTTGCATTTTATGCATTCTTGTGTTTCATTTGACATCTTAAGACATGTAGGAAGCATCTTTGATCATTGCATCTCATATTTGCCATGTCATTTGCCTTGTATGTTTCATAACTTTTCATGCTCATTCATGCTCCTTAGCTTGCATCATTTGCATCCATGATCTTGTATGAACATCTCCATATGCTGCCTCATGTTCATAGCATCTCATAGCATCATTATCATCATCAACATGCCTCTGGTTGTGTTTAGCATCATGTCATTTCATTTTCATTTAGCATTGCATTGCATTTCTTTCTAACATTTCAGGTGGTAAGTAAGCTTGAGAAGTGAATTTGCCTTCACTTCTCATAACTTTTCCTTTCATCTCTCTTGCATCCATTACTGCATTCTTATATGTGTTTGAGATTGAGCTTGCTCATTCTTGTTCCTCCTACTTTCTTTCTTCAAGTGACTTGACTTCTTGAATGAAGCAAGTCACTTTGCTTCTCTTGATCCTGTTCATCTGCTTCCTGGTGGCTCCTTTGAAGATTGTCCTTGTTTAACCTCACAAACTTTAGGAACAACCAAGCATGACAATGAATTAGGGTTTTGATTAGTCTCCCCTCATAGTTTTACCTTTGTGTCTCTCTTTGAGTCCTCTCTTCTCACCTCATAATCAGGGACTAAACCCTAAAGGCTTTAAGACTTTGTGATTAAGCTTATGCCTGCATCCTTCTCTTAGGATGGAGTGTATAACTTTAATCCTAAGTATTAAACCCTTAATGTGTTTAAATCTCTTAATCAATTCACATAATAATCATCAAGACATCACACTTGTAACTTGGGCCTTGCATTAGGGTTCTAATTCTTCCTTAATTAGGTTAAGAAGGACTAACCCTAGTGTTAATGGACAAGTCCCCCTCAAGTTTGTCTTACAAACCCTAAAATTCACTTCATCATCATACCATTAATCTAAAATCCACTTAATCAAAGGCTTGTTTTGTCATGAGTTTAATCCCTAATCATGGATTAAGTTGAGGAGCTTTCCTCAGCTTGAACATTCTCATCTATTATCCTTCTATTAGGATGGTGTAATGGGTCTGTTTAATCCTTGATTATGGCTTAACCTCATTACTCAACACTAAAAAAAAACAACAAAAACATCTAAATAATCACAAGTAGGTTAATGATCTTAATCCTACATCAAAGGTGATTAAGTGTGAGAAGCTGACTTCACACTTAAGGTATTCTCATTACCCCTAATCAGAGGGAAGATGTGGTGAGTTTACTAAATCCATTGGTTTAGGCTTAAGCTCATTAACTTATGACAAACTCTCAAAAGCAATAAAAGACTGAAAACACAAAAACAGACAATAATCGTCTCCTTCGGGATTCTCTTCTCATCACCTTCACTCACAAACGAGAACTTGCTTCTTCCGTCTAATGCAAGACAGTTTGCACCTGAGCCAGACAGGTCATACACTTGAGCATTGACAAGCAAGCAGTTCAAAAGTCAATTCATCTTTCAGTCTCTTTGGGTCGAACTACGGTGTTCTGACTTCCTCATTGCACGAGAGGATACGTAGGCATAACTTAACAGTTATCGAACAAAAGTGTCCGTATATTCCCCCTCCTTCCAGCATTACTCTTTGAGCCTCATTATCATGAGCATCTTATTCTTGTTCTTACACTGACACTTTCATACTTCATATCACTTATACATCATACACTGACACCTGTATATCTTTTCCAGCTATTTTATACACAGATTGCACTGACACTACCCCTTTAAAACACAAATCTTTCAAGCGTGGATCCCGTCGAGTACGGCGGACAATCTGGGTGCTAATACCTTCCCAGGTTGTAACCAACCCCCTTTCTCAGTCTCTCTGGTTCGCAAACCGTCTTATCCGTATCTTTCTAGGTTTATGCAGCATTACCTTTCCTCCGGGATAAAAATGCCTAGCTGGCGACTCTATTCATCTCCAGTGAGTTCACGGCTGTGTGTTCTCATTGTCCCTCTCGCCGACCGTTCGCGTCTGTACCCTATCTGTCTTAGCTTCATTTAGTGGGAGCGACAGCTTGGCGACTCTGCTGGGGAGCCTTATATTGCAACCAGGGCTTCTGGTTCTTTTTGTGGGTTCCTCCTAGCGCTTGATTGATTTGTGTTTACTGGGGTGTTATGTGCTTATTTGTGCTTGTATTTATTTTGCTTTATGTACAGTTTGCTTTACTGCTTTCTTTATTGCACTTTGTATATATCATACTGTCATGCTGCTGGCTGGATCTGGTTTTCCTTTGGTGGGTGGGTGTTTCATTGAGAGTTAAGATCCTATACCTGGGATCTGAGTGACACCTAGGCTAGAGTGAATCATATTCTTTCCCATTCCATTTCGGTCTGGTGCGGGAATATGAAACACGGTTCAGATGTGGGTTTCTTCTTGAGAACTCTGTGTTGCAGATTTCCTGCAATGCTAGGGCTATCTGGGAAGCCTGCTAAGTCTGGATGACCTTTAGTATTGACCTCCAGAAACTGAGGTGAATTAGAGGAGGAACTTTTATGGTTATTGTAAACACTGTACCTCCGGGTTAGAAGTGTTTACACTTCTCATAACTGATCCAAGTCTAAGGATCCTTGTTTTAGAACACCACCTGTGAGGGGGTTGGGCTGTTTACAGGTTTGCAGGTACCTTGACCTCAGAATACCTTTTTACTTTGATTTGATTAAGAATACTCCATGTTGGAACAGTTCTTGTGATTCTAAAACCCTGGACATGTGGCTCTTTATTTGAGCCCCCCACCTTGGTTACTGGATTTATAGACCTCCATCTGGTATTCTTGGATTTATCTTGGACTTATATCAGAGCTCTTGATCAGATCCAGCTCAGTCACAAACCCTTGCATATCATTTGCATACATAACCATTGCATCATATTAACATTTGCTTATTTGTGTTTCAGGGTATCCATCTTCATCTGGTTTTGGTTTTGACCCCATCTTCAGTTTTTGACCTGCCTTCATTAGCACTTGCTACCAGCTATCTATTCCAGCCAGTCAGTGGCCCTTCTCTTCAATATCTTCATCAACATTTGTCATCATGGCTCCAAAGAAGAGCAACATCACCTATCACTTCTTCCAGCCAGAGCTATCAGACATCAGGAGGATTCAAACCCTGATCACTCCAGATCACATACCTTTGTTCAGGGAGGGTTATGGAGATATACTGGACATGGTTATGGATCTGGACCCTTCACAGAGGAGTCTCATCCACACCTGCATTCAGTTTTATGATCCTCCACTGAGATGTTTTACTTTTCAAGACTTTCAGTTGGGTCCCTTATTGGAAGAGTACTCCTCATTAGTTGGTATGCCTATCAGGAGAGAAATTCCTTTCAACCCTGAGATGGTCTTTCCTGCTAATGGAGAAGTAGCAAAAGCTTTGCATCTGGAACCTGTTTTGGTGGAGCAACATATGACCTCTAAAGCTGGAATCCCTGGTTTTCATCTGGACTTCTTAATCTCTCAAGCTAGTCTGAAGGCTGCCCAGGGGGAGTGGAAAGCTGTTTGTGCTTTGTTGGCCCTAAGTGTATATGGAATTGTATTGTTTGCAGATGAGCCTCGATTCATTAGCAAGAATGCAATCCATCTGTTCATCTTGAAGAACCCAGTGCCAACTTTATTGGGGGATCTTTATTATTCAGTGCATCAGAGGAATGAAAAGCAGAGGGGAAGGTTAGTGAGGTTTTGTTCTCCATTGTTTCACACTTGGCTTCTCAGGCATCTACCCAGGACAGATGCCTTTTTAAACCCTCATCAGCAGAGCAACTGGGCTAAGAGACTCACTGTTCTAACTTCAGCAGACATCAGATGGTGCACTCAAAGCACCAAGGGCAGGGATATCATCACCAGCTGTGGACGTTTTCCCAATGTGCCTTTAATAGGAGTTAAGGGAAGTATCAATTACAACCCTCTGCTGTTCAGGAGGCAATTGGGCTATGCACTGGTCCACACTCCTAGGGCACAGGACTTGGTGGAGACCCTTTATTGTGAGAACAAGATTAGTTTGGCTGTTGTTAGGCAGGCTGCCTGGGCCTGGGATAATGTTCAAACCAAGGGAGTCACCATTCTGGGGAAGTGTAATAATGTGGCATCAGCACAATACTATGAGTGGTCCCGTGCCAGGGCACAATTCTCTGGGATGCCCTTTACCATAGAAGACATGCCTGAGTCATCTTCAGCACCACCCCCTGCCACCATCAGTTTGGAGGAGTTTGAGAGTTTGAAGGAAAGAAATGAGAAGTTAACCCAGGCTTTGCAGAAGACCCTCCGGGAGAGGAGTGAAGGTATGAGGGAGATCGAGAGATTGGAGAAGTTGAGAGTGTAGCATTTGACTAAGATTGAAAAGTCTGGGGATTATATCAAAAAGTCTAAGGCTGGTGAACAAATTCTGAAGAATGCTTGCAAAGAAGCCCAGTTCCAGAGAGCAAGGACAGACTTGTATTTGAAGGAGAGTCAGGCCCGGTGGGTCAGGATCACTGAGGCTCGTACCCTGGAAGACAAGAGAGTTCAAGACAAGATGGAGCAACTTGAAGCTAATGCAAAAGAACAGCAAGAAGCCCTGGCAGCAGCCCAGAGGGAAATATCAGAATTGAAGATTAAAGCAGGGGTGAAGAGGTCCAAGGACCAAGCTCAGCACAAGAAGCTAGCAGCAGCTGTTGCAACCCGGAATCTCCTCATCAGGAATCTCACGGAGCGTCCGGCTGATCCTGTGACCGAAGCACTTCTCAAGGAAGTTCGTGAGGATGAGTTTGGCCTTGGAGTTTGATCATTTGCTTGTTGTTGTTCCTGTTCCATGTACTTTTAACTTTTTTGTGATGTATTTTGACCCTTTTAAGGGCTTGTGTTGTAAAATGAACAAATTGTATTATTTCACCTTATGTAATATATTCATGTTAGTTTACTTCGGAAGCAACATTCAACAGCATCTTCAAGGGTCTGGAAGGGTCAAAACTGAAGGCCAAACCGGATACCTTGAGAACAAAAAAGCATAACTGCATTGCATGCTAACCCTTTGTTTGTTTTGTAGGTTTTGTTTTATTGTTGCTAACCTCTGTTGTGATGTCCAGGAACTATTGCTAGGCGCCGGGTATTTCCCCTCAACCGTCCGCACCGTTATCCAACCCGAAACAACCTTCCGGGAATTCAAATGGATCAGATGCAGCAGGACCTTACGGAGGTCAGAAACTAGATGGCCAACGAAAGGTTGGAGATGAGAACTCAGATAACACAGTTCATGGAAGTAATGAACAATTTAGCTCAAAGCCAGGAGAGGCTCAGAGCTTTGGTAGAAGGGAGGAATCAAGAGGAGCCCCATGTGGGAACTGCTGGCACAAGTAACAACGAGAGGGTCCAACCTCATGTCAATCCCCCAGTTTTTGGACCCCATCTCCATCCAGAGGCCAACATCCCTGTCAATATACAAGGGACTGCCACAGCAGGGAGGGTACTACAGGAAGACCCTCAAGAAGACCAGTTCACAGTAATGGGTGCTGGGGAAGAAGCTTACGATAGACGGTTGGATGAGATAGCTGAGAAGTTGAGGTCCTTAGAATCTCAAAACTCTTTGGGCTTCGACGTCATGGACATGGGTTTGGTAGACGGGGTTAGGATTCCCCACAAGTTCAAGCCTCCATGTTTTGAAAAGTATAATGGGACTTCTTGTCCTCGAACCCATCTGCAATCTTTTCTCGGGAGATTAAAAGCTTATACCATGGATGAGAAATTGTGGATGTTCTATTTTGAAGATAGCTTGACTGGAGCGTCAAGAGAATGGTACTCTCACTTGACAAGGGCAACTATTAGGTGCTGGAAGGACCTGGCAGAGGCCTTCATCAGACAGTATCAGTATAATCTCGACATGGCACCCAACAGGACCCTCCTAATGGGAATGTCACAGTCTTCAAGGGAGAGTTTCCGAGAATATGCCCAGAGATGGAGGCAACTGGCTGCTGCTGTTCAACCACCTATGTCTGAACTGGAAATGGCAGATATGTTCATGAATACCCTTCAGGGAACCTATATTGACAGGTTGGCTGCTTTCTCTTCCACTAGCTTCGCGGATGTTGTCATAGCTGGGGAGAGAATTGAAAGCTTGTTAAAAATGGGAAAGATCTCAGACAACGGTGCAAGTTCGTCCAGTAGTACAAGAAAGCCTTTCGCAGGCCCGAGAAGAACTGGCGAGACCAATGCCATCCACACCAACAGGGGCAGGCCCCAGTATGTTCAGAGGTCAATAGCAGCAGTCACCATTCCTGCTCCAGCCCATCCTCAGCCAGTCTATCAACCTCCTCAACAAAATTATCAACCGCAACCTCAATATCATCAGCAAAATCAGTATCCTCCAAGAAATTACAACAATAGCAACACCAACAACAACAGTCAACAGAGGCCATTTCAGCAGAGGCCTTCTCAAGCTAACAGAGTGATCGATCCGATCCCAATGCCATATGCTACTTTGCTGCCACAACTTCTGAAACTCAACCTGGTTGAGCTAAGAACGTTGGCACCTCCGGATCCCAACAGTCTACCAAGGAATTATGACTCCAATGCTAGGTGTGCTTTTCATTCAAACGCACCTGGCCACAGCACAGAAAAATGCAGGGCTCTGCATATGAAAGTACAAGACTTGGTGGACTCAAAGGCTCTGAATTTCGCACCACCACCCAATGTCAATAAAAACCCGATGCCAAACCATGGTGGTCCCCGGATTAACGCTATTGAAGAAGACAAGCCGTCTTATTTAATAACCAGTGTGGGACAGATCAGGACACCATTGGTAGAAATCAAGGCTCAGCTCTTGGAATGTCAAATGTTCCCGGGGTGTGAATTGGGTTGTGCTTACTGCAATATCTCTGTAAATGGGTGCGATAATTTGAGGAATGGCATAGATGGCCTTATTCGGAGTGGCCAACTTCAGATCACCACATCATTTCCAACAAATCCAGCAATATCATCAGCAGCGGTTTCAGAACCTCCTACAACTGCAGCAACCATTGTTCCTGTCAATTCTTCGGTTTCATCAACAAGTACTTCATCCATCATCTCAACCGATCAGTTTTCAACAAATTTTCCTGCTACGACTTCAGCTTCACTCCATTTTGAACCTCCTACAACAACAACATCATTTCTTCCGACAATATCTCCTACAACTCCAGCAACAAATCATGAAGATGTCTCTACTGTCACAATATTTTATGATCCTGAAAACAACTCTGCCTACCATTCAGAAGGTGCTGCTCCCACCAGAGCACCAGTTACAATCTTTTATGATCCACAAACAATTACAATCCCTTCAGCAGCAGCAATCAGTCCAGTCACTGTCACGGTGCCTGGACCAATACCACATGAAAGCAATAGGGCCATCCCTTGGCACTATGGCTCTGACGTGTACTGCGAAGGAAAAAGAATCACTCTTGAAACATCAATACCTGCACCACAAGTAGATAATGTGGGGGGGGGGGGGGCGGAGGCTTCACTCGAAGCGGACGTCTCTTTGCTCCACCAATTCAAAGACCTACAGTCGAAGCAGAAGCTGCTGCCAAGGCAAAAGGAAAGGGCCCGGTGCAGGAAGATCAAGCTGTTAAAGAAGCCTTGAAGACGCCGTTCGATCAAGAAGTTGATGAGTTTATGAGAATCATCAAAAAGAGTGATTACAAAATTGTGGATCAGCTTCACCAAACGCCATCCAAAATCTCTATCCTCTCACTGCTTATGTGCTCCGAAGCCCATCGGAATGCACTACTCAAGGTCTTGCACGCAGCTTACGTGCCTGAAGAGATTACTGTCAACCAGTTGGAAACCGTGGTTGGAAATGTTACTGCTAGCAATGGGCTAGGGTTCACCAATACTGACTTGACAGCGGATGGCCGCAACCACAACAAAGCCTTGCACATAACCATGGAATGCAAAGGAGCTGTCCTTTCTCATGTGCTGGTAGACACAGGTTCGTCCCTGAATGTCTTACCAAAGAAGGCTCTGGTGAAGTTAGAATATGATGGACTGGCATTGAGACCCAGCAACCTGGTAGTAAGAGCCTTCGATGGTTCTAAGAGATCGGTTCTGGGAGAGATTGAGCTACCTGTGACAATTGGCCCACAGACCTTTAAAACTATCTTTTATGTGATGGACATTCAGCCCGCCTACAGCTGTTTGTTGGGTAGACCCTGGATTCACGCCGCCGGCGCAATAACGTCTACCCTTCACCAAAAGTTAAAATATGAGTGGGAAGGCCAAGTTGTCACAATCTGTGGAGAGGAGGACATTTTTGTCAGCCACCTGGCAACCTATAAGTACATTGAAATGGATGGGGAGATCCATGAAACAATGAGCCAGGGGTTTGAAGCTTTGAATGTGAATGAAGCATCTGCTGTATCTGGTACTCCAATGTCATCTTACCAACAAGCCCGGAAGGTTGTTGAGGAAGGAACCGCCCTGGGCTGGGGCAAAGTTTTAGCTGTGGAGGAGAAGAAAGACAAATTTGGGTTGGGTTACAGACCAACTCAACATCAAGCAAAGGCTGCTGGAGAGCCTGGTTTTGTCAGTGGGGGGATGCTTACCCCCGATGCTATCAACTGTCTGGAAGACGAGCTGGAAAAGGAGCGCAACCTGGAAGCTGGATTCGTCCAAAGATCCCGGGGAGCAGTGTCTCGAACTGGTCTTCCCAGGAAATTATAAGAGTTACTCAATCAGAGTAATTATTATTTCCTGTATTTTATAAGCATGCATCAAAGTCTTGCATCTTGCCCAAGATGACAAGACTCATTTTGTAATCAGGCCATCTGTACTTTTTTGTGCAAACAAGATCAATTAATGAAATATCAGACATCTTTTTGCAAACAAGTCCTTTTCTTTTCCGCTCACTGTTTTTCCATTTTTCTTTTTGTACAAAAAATAAATGGCAGTGTTTTCAAAATGACAACTTTATTTCACTTTTCTAAACAAGGCTAAAATCAATCACTAAAATGAACAACTTAACCCTTGCAGAGAGTGCCTTCCTGACAGCACCGACAACAGCACGGCTATGACATCGTATGACTTTGACAATCCGATCAATCAAGCTGATGAAGGGGTTGATGGAGAATATGAGCTTCCTGAAGAGCTAGCCAGGTTGTTAAGACAAGAGGAAAAGGTTATTACTCCTCACCAGGAGGAGGTTGAAGTGATCAATCTTGGTACAGAGGAAGACGTGAAAGAGGTTAGAATCGGGGCCTGCTTGCAAGACTCAGTAAAGAAGCAACTGGTTGACCTACTTCAAGAGTACGTGGATGTGTTTGCTTGGTCGTATCAGGACATGCCAGGGTTGGATACCGATATCGTTGTGCACAAGCTGCCTTTGAGAGAAGAGTGCCCACCGGTTAAACAGAAACTGCGCCGAACTCATCCAGATATGGCTATGAAAATCAAGGAAGAGGTACAAAAGCAATGGGACGCCGGGTTCCTTGCTGTAACTAGATACCCGCCGTGGGTTGCTAATATAGTACCTGTGCCTAAGAAAGACGGCAAAGTAAGAATGTGTGTTGATTACCGGGATCTGAACAGAGCCAGCCCAAAAGATGATTTCCCTTTACCTCACATTGATGTATTGGTGGATAACACGGCTCAGTTCTCGGTATTCTCCTTCATGGATGGATTTTCAGGGTACAACCAGATTAAAATGTCACCTGAAGACATGGAGAAGACAACATTCATCACACCCTGGGGCACGTTCTGCTACAAAGTAATGCCATTTGGGCTCAAGAATGCCGGTGCGACGTATCAACGGGCTATGGTAACGTTATTCCACGATATGATCCATAAAGAAATAGAGTGTTATGTGGATGATATAATTGCCAAGTCCCAAACTGAAGAAGACCACCTGGTGAATCTGCTCAAGTTGTTCAAGCGTCTGAGGAAGTACCAACTGAAGTTGAACCCCAACAAATGCACATTCGGGGTGCGATCTGGTAAGCTGCTGGGCTTTATCGTAAGCGAGAAATGGATTGAAGTGGACCCTGATAAAGTCAAAGCCATTCAAGAGATGCCTGCGCCGAAAACTGAGAAAGAAGTTCGAGGGTTCTTAGGTCGATTGAACTACATTTCACGGTTCATATCTCACCTTACAGCAACCTGTGAGCCCTTGTTCAAACTGCTAAGGAAAGAGCAAACGGTCAGGTGGAATGAAGATTGCCAAAGGGCTTTTGACAAGATCAAGGAGTATCTGCAAGAACCTCCAATCCTTATGCCTCCAGTTGAAGGAAGACCTCTAATCATGTACTTGACAGTATTAGAAGAGTCAATGGGGTGTGTGCTGGGCCAGCATGACGAGTCTGGTCGAAAAGAGTATGCAATATACTACCTAAGCAAAAAGTTTACCGACTGTGAACAACGTTATTCACTGCTCGAGAAAACTTGCTGTGCTTTAGCGTGGGCTGCTCGCCGACTGAGACAGTATATGTTGACCCACACTACTTTATTAATCTCGAAGATGGACCCAGTCAAGTACATATTTGAGAAGCCAGCGCTTACCGGACGGGTTGCAAGATGGCAAATGATCCTTACAGAGTATGACATCCAATACACATCTCAGAAAGCCATCAAAGGCAGTGTATTGTCTGAATATCTTGCTGAGCAACCCATCGATGATTACCAGCCTATGAGGTTTGACTTCCCTGATGAAGACATCATGTTCATTAAATCAAAAGATCATGAAGAGCCTATTCACACTGAAGGGCCTGACCCGGAGGAAGAATGGATTATGATGTTCGATGGGGCTGTTAACATGAATGGTCGTGGTGTTGGTGCAGTCCTTATTACACCCAAAGGAGTTCACATGCCTTTCTCGGCAAAACTCACTTTCAACTGCACTAACAACGAAGCTGAGTACGAAGCTTGCATTATGGGTCTTGAGGAAGCCATTGACCTCAGGATCAAGACACTGACCGTATTCGGAGATTCAGCTTTGGTAATCAATCAGACCAACGGAAAATGGTACACCCACCAGGATCATCTGATACCTTACAGGGATTATACAAGAAGGTTATTGACTTTCTTCACAACAGTCAAGCTTGAGTATATCCCCCGGGACGAGAATCAGTTTGCAGATGCTCTTGCTACCATTTCGTCCATGATCAAAGTTCAAGCTGCTAGCTTTGTACCTCAGATTTCAGTGTCCAGACTCGATAGACCAGCATATGTATTCGCAGCAGATGTTGTCAAAGATGATAAGCTTTGGTTCCATGATATTAAGTGCTTCTTGGAGGATCAAACATACCCACCTGGGGCATCTTCCAATGATAAGAAGACCTTAAGAAGGCTTGCTGGAAGTTTCTTTCTGAACACTGATGGGTCTTTATACAAGAGGAACTTTGATATGGTACTCCTCAGGTGTGTTGACAAGACGGAAGCAGATTTACTGATGCATGAAGTGCATGAAGGATCTTTTGGTACCCATGCTGGAGGGCATGCAATGGCTAAGAAGTTGTTAAGATCAGGCTATTATTGGATCACAATGGATGCAGACTGTTGTGCCTATGCCAGGAAATGCCACAAATGCCAGATCTACGCAGATAAAGTGCATGTACCTCCGAATCCTTTAAACATTATGTCTTCACCATGGCCCTTTGCCATGTGGGGCATTGATATGATCGGCAAGATTGAGCCAACTGCTTCAAATGGCCACAGATTCATCCTGGTCGCCATTGACTATTTCACTAAGTGGGTCGAAGCAGCTTCCTATGCCAATGTTACAAGGCAAGTGGTAGCCAGATTTCTGAAGAGAGATATCATCTGTCGATATGGAGTTCCCGAGCGAATCATTACTGATAATGGTTCCAATCTAAACAACAAGATGATGGTTGAATTATGCCGGGACTTCAAGATCCAACATCACAATTCTTCTCCTTACAGGCCAAAGATGAATGGTGCTGTTGAGGCGGCAAATAAGAATATCAAGAAGATTGTGCAGAAGATGGTAGTCACCTACAAAGACTGGCATGAAATGCTACCATTCGCCTTGCATGGGTATCGCACGTCAATCAGGACATCCACTGGGGCAACACCGTATCAACTTGTATATGGTATGGAAGCAGTCCTACCTGTCGAAGTTGAATTACCCTCTTTACGAGTATTAATGGATGTCAAACTGAGTGAAGCAGAGTGGGTTAGGTCCCGATACGAGCAACTGAGTCTGATTGAAGAGAAGAGATTGGCTGCAATCTGTCATGGACAATTGTATCAGAAGAGAATGAAGAGAGCCTTCGATCAGAAAGTCAGGCACCGAGAGTACCAAGTGGGAGATCTTGTGCTGAAAAGAATTCTCCCTCCTCATACAGACCACAGGGGCAAATGGACTCCAAATTACGAAGGGCCATTCGTGGTAAAGAAAGTTTTCTCTGGTGGAGCACTGATGCTCAGCACCATGGATGGTGAAGGTTTCCCGTCCCCTGTGAATTCAGATGCAGTTAAAAAATACTTCGCATAAAAAAGACCCGCTGGACATAAAAACAGAATGTAAGTCCAGGCAAAAATAGGGCATCCCGGCGAGTCAAAAACAGAATAAAAGACTCGGGCAAAAATAAGGGAAATAAAGGAAAAAATGTACACCCGCTGAGTTGAAAAGCCGCATTGGACAACTCAGGCAAAAATGGGTATCCCGATGGATTGAAAACCCGAAAGGGCGACCCATGCAAAATAAGGGAATAAGCGAACAACTGCACTCTGGGTTCGTCTGTATCACTTACAACTTGGAAAGCTTCGACGGAATCAAGCTTCAATCAGAATCAACTTTCTTCAGAAAGCAAGACGAGAAGAACGTCATTGTCATACGAGTCGTAGCAGGAGAGGAAGCTCCTTAAAGCGTCGTCAACACTGCCAGCATTTTGTTTCTCAATTTGTAACAGTCTCCTCATTTCAGGAGATATGTTTCTTTGACTGTATCTTGCCAATTCAGGGCACATGAATTAATAAAGTCAGATTTTTCAGTCATGTTTCGTTTTGTATATTTTAGTTGCAAAGGATGTCTGACGTCTCTAAAAAATCAATTGCATAAGTACAGATGTTTTCTCCCAAAAATAATAATAAGTAAAACACATGCTTACAGGGAATATACTTACTCTCGAAAGTACTTAACTCCTATGACAGAATCCAGTAAAGGATACCTCGGGACCTTTTGTGCGTCTCCTTATCTTTGCAGGATTGCAGGTATCCAGAACGCAACCTGGGGCATGCAAGTTACGTCTCAGCAAGCTGGCGAATCATTATCAACTCGGTCTATCTTCCACGTGGCACTGGAAGGTGCCCACTTTCCCAGCAAAGTTGCCAAATCAACATACACTCAATCTCAGCATCTGAAATGCTCTATCCCCAGCTGAGTTGCCTCTTGTTGCTATCCCCAGCTGAGTTGCCTCTCACAATTCCCCAGCCGAGTTGCCATTTCATCCTCAGTTGAGTACAGGAGTCAGGGAATCATCTCCCCACAGAGTTCCAGCCTCTATCCAGAAGAGCAATGCATGAAGATCACAACAGAGTGAAGAGAGCTTCTACAAACCCCAGCGGGGTCCTATTACGAAGATATGTCAATCGGTGACCTATATCTCCAGACAGATACATATCTCCAGGTCTACCAATGATCTCATCCCCAGTTGGGAGGTCCTTTTCAAACAGATCAGTCAGAGATCTTCACGGCAACGGGATCCGAATCCCAGTGTGGTATCTTTGCATAATCATGGCATTTGCATCATATTATCCCCTCAGAGCGTAGCATTCCGTCTAATACGGAGCATTACGGCAAAAATCAAACGCATAGCATAATCATAAGCCATGTTCGGAATCAACACTTGTGAATAATAATCATCCATCAGAATACAAAATATTTCCCCCAAAATCCCCCAGAGTCCCCAGCAAAAGCAGTTGCCTTACAAATCACAAACACCGGTTTATATTTCCTTTTGATACCCGTCCGTATCATCACTCCCCAGTAAATTCGTCTGAACACTCTTTATAACAAAATCACCCGTATTACAGATACTTCATGACACCCGTCCGTGTCATATTACTAGCAGAAAGCCAAAGACATCCTCTTTGCACCCACACATACCTATATATACACTTTCTTGACACCCGTTCGTGTCATATCCCCAGCGTAGTCGCCTAGACTTTATATAGCAGATACTTGTTCATATTACACTTTGCTCTCTTGTCACCCGTCCGTGTCATTCTCCCCAGCAGTTAAAACACTCATCTATATATACTCACTACTCACGATACACTTATGCAGATACTCGTCCGTATCTTGTATACACCATCATTTATATCCCCACAGATTCGACATTGGTCCATGTTCTTTGTTAACCAGTTGGTACTCGTCCGTGCCATCATCTCGGAACATTGCGTCTAATGTTTGTTTTTACATGATACTCGTCCGTATCATAGTCTTAAGGATGCTCGTCCGCATCTTTAATCCATACACTGTGTCAAACACTTTTGTCTTCTTGAATATAGACACTCGTCCGTGTCTACTATTCCCCAGAAGAGTCCTTTCAGATTCAACACTCGTCTGTGTTCTTTGTTAACCCGTTGATACTCGTCCGTATCATCATCTCTGAACATGTGTCAGTTTGTTTCTACGTGATACTCGTCCGTATCATAGTCTAAGGATGCTCGTCCGCATCTTTAATCTATACACAATACCAAACACTTATACTTTCCTTTCTTGGTTGTGAACGCTCGTCCGTGTTCACTATATCCCCAGTAGATCGCCAACAAAAGCATTTTCTTTTATCTGACACTCGTCCTGTGTCATGATAGCCTTGAGAGCAGCCGTACCCTGCTGAGTGGTCGTCCTCCACCTCTTGATGGTCGTCCTCCATCATGCTCATCCGATGGCCGTCCCCATCGTTGATTTTAGCAGCCGTCCCCTGCTAGGTGGTCGTCCTCCACCTTTTGATGATCGTCCTTCATCATTTTATCCAATGGCCGTCCCCATTGTTGATTTTGGTTATCTGGCATTCGTCCTGTGCCATGATAAGCCTTGAGAGCAGCCGTCCCCTGCTGAGTGGTCGTCCTCCGCTTCTTGATGGTCGTCCTCCATCATGCTCGTCCGATGGCCGTCCCCATCGTCGACCTTTTCTATCCGATGGCCGTCCCCACCGTTGATATTTTCGGCAGCCGTACCCTGCCAGGTGGTCGTCCTCCACCTTTGATGGCCGTCCCCATCTTATTTCTTTTATCCCCAACAGAGCAGCCGTCCCCTGCTAGGTGATCGTCCTTCACCTTTGATGGCCGTACCCCATCATCTGTTTATTTCATTTTATTCTTTAACCCGATGGCCGTCCCCGTCGTGGTCCCCTTTCCTTTTTAGCCCGATGGCCGTCCCCATCGTTGGTTACTTTACCTTTGTGAACTTGATGGTCGTCCCCGTCATGTTTCATCAATCCCCCAGAAAATTTTACAGCTTTATCTTGATGGCCGTCCCCATCACGATTTTACTTTTCCCAGCTAGTCGGTCGTCCCTGTCTTGGCTTTACCTTTTATCCCCAGCATGTCGGCCGTCCCCGTCATTGCTATTTACCCAGCAGTCGTCCTCTGCTTGACGGTCGTCCTCCGTCGCCCACACTTTACAATATACTTTATTTTCCTTTTACAATCTATATCCCTTTTCTTCTTCATTCCTTGAGTGCAAATTTTGGACTGTCTTTGGTATTCAACCACAAGTTATCTTGTTTGCCTGTTAAGCCGTCGCTTACATCCTGCACAGCTAACTCATGTTTGAATAGGGGCAGCTGTAAACACCCCAAATTTGCCCTCACCCATTCACACCATGGCTTGTGATCATTTCATGTGCATAAGTTCAATCATATCATCTCATGTTTCATTTTTGATTCACTGCATAGTTTCTAAGTCATCTGCACCTAGGGTTTGTGATCTGAGCAATCTCAGGGCATCTTGAGCCACTCCAAAGGTCACCAATCAATTCAAAGGGGTCTACATATGTTCAAGCATCATAGTACATCCTCACAAAGCCAAGAATTCAAAAGAATCACAAGAACTAGGGTTTGAGTGGATGCAGAGCCAGGTTTGACTGCACAGTTGACTGAAAATTAGGGTTTTGGTTTCAGAGGCCATAACACCAAATTTTTTGGTCACTCTTGTTTCCATTGGTCTTTATATGGTATAGGGAGTATGCATATCATTTTTCATGAAGAAATTCCATGGGGAAGTCATCTGATCAAGGGTTGACTTTCTGGACAAGTCAGTGCAAAATCAGGGCATCTGAGGCCCCCAATGACCCAACCAATGGGTGATCTTCATCATTTTGAGTGTATATGATCTTTATTTGATCATGGAAGAAGGTTGAAGTTCATAAAAATCAAGAATTTAGGGTTTTTGCAAATGTTGACTTTTTGGGCATAGTTGACTTTTCAAGAATGCATCATTTTAGGTCATTTTTCAAGCCTTGATTCTTGATCCAAAAAGGCTTCAAATGGAAAAACTTTGGTCATGAAAGTTGTAGATCTCATCTTTCCCTTTTCAAAAAGTACAATAACATGATCAAACTCTTCTTGGATCAAAAGTTATGGCATGACAAAGTTGGCTAAAATCATTGATTTTCAAGGCATGCTTCAAATGGAAAATTTGCAAGATCATGAACCAATGCCTTTTGTGACCTCTAATTCATTTCAAACTATTACACAAACATTCTATGAGCCTTAAAGATCAGAATTGAACCAAGGTTCCACATGGTTATGGTTTGTGTAACTAAGCTTTCTTTCATGTGAACCATAAAGCACCAAGTTGCAAAACTCATGATCACATCTCACCAACTTGATGCATTGGCTGCTGAACCAAGCTAGCCTCACACACACATCATGCTGCGCAGCCCATGCCCATTGTACTTAGCTAGAGCTTAGCCCATGCCCTCTCTTACAAGAATTGGACTTTTTGCAAAAGGTGACTTACCAATCAATAAAGGACATGTCTTGTCAACTGACCAATGAGAGAGGTTTTTGTGGACAAATTGCAAGCCATTTTCATGTACAAGGCAAGGCTGAAACACTTCATACCACAACATTCACAAAATCACCTCATCTTGCAATTTGCTTCGAATCTGCCTCCACAGCTTGCAAACACTCAAACCATTTTCACCATTCAACTCACCATACATCATTGAGTAGAAACCAGCAAGAACACAAGCTTGAATCAACCAGAACACCCCATAGCCGTTTCTCACCTCAAGCTGCAGTTCCATTCGAATCTCCCTCCCTAGCTCACAAACATCCAAACAAACCTTGCAAAGCTTCTCCATTCACCCTCAGGATCACAAACAACCCCTCACAATGGCCAGAAACTACCAGAATCACCATTGCCATTTCTGACTGAGTTGAAGCAGGAGCTTTCGAAACTCATTATCCAGCCAACATAAACTCTTCTTGAGCATTCAAACACCTTCTAGGGATCAAGTGGAGTGGTTTGCACTGAAGGAAGTGGCCAGAAAGTCATCAGGTTGAAAGCTCCAAATCTCAGGTAGCTTGAAATTTATTTTTCCAGAAATCATTTTTCATGTTATAAACTTGTTCTATGTGCTTCACTGATCATCCTGATGTCATTGGTTTCTAAAATGGCTTTGAAATGAGCATTTAATTTCTCTCTGAAACCTGCGTGCCCTAGTTTTCATTTTCTTCGATTCGGCTCATTTAGGAAGTATAAATTTGTTTTGAGAGAGGGTTTTGATTCGTGAGGGGTTGGAGAACACTTCCCAGTTCTTAGGTTTCGTTTTTGTTACGATTTGAGGGGTTTGGGGATTTCTCAGGGAAGATGCTGGCCGGAGAAGACGACCGAAAGTCTTCTCCGGCTGCCTGAGAGTGATTAAGCCCTAATTGCGTGATTAATGACCATTTGAATGTGGACCACTGGATGCGTTGACATGTTTGACTCCCCGCGCGAATGAAAGGCCAGGATCAGTCTGCTTAGCCCTAATCTCTCTCATTAGTTTTATTTAATTTTTAATTAAGTTAATTAACTCAGGAGCCATCTGGGCCCTTCATTTGCGCGCTGGTCAACAGATTCAAACCCTGGGCTCATCTCAGCCTTCCATTTGGTTTACTTTCCCTTTTATTTAATTTTTATTCATTTTCTTTGCATTAAACTTGCATATTTATTTTAAAATAGTAAAAAATTCTTAAAAATTATGAAACTTTTTCCTAAGGGTTTTAATAATTTTTATGACACAAAAATATTTTATTTTATTTTTTATCATTAAAAAAGTATTTTTAAATGTTTAAAAGATTATTTTTAATTGATTAATGGAAATTAATTAATTAAAAATACTTTTAGGTATTTAAAAATTACAAAAAAATTCATGAAATGTTCTAAGACATTTAGAAACATTGTCCAACCTTCAAACCAAATTTCTTTTTTGATCTTGATGCATTTTAAGAATCTTTCATTGAATTAAATCATTTTTTATGCATTAATTTGATCCTAAGTTCAAAAATTCACTTCTGCCTATTTGAGAAGAGTTGGACATTGATTCTTTTTGCTTTGTTTTGTGTTTGGCATGTAGTTTCTAGGATAAAATGGCTTTGATTTGATTCCTTATTTTCAATTTGTTTGGAATTTCTTTTGTTAAGAACCCTAACAAACCCTAATAACTTAGAAAAATCATAACTTGAGATTGGTTAAGAGTTGAGACCTCCCCTTTGGACCTTGGTTTAGTATAGGTTTAGGGTTTCTTTGGGTGGTATTTTCCATTTTTTATCTTAGGGTTTGCTTCTGTTTTGGGTTTTTGTTTGTTGTTTGATTCATGAACCCTAATTTGGGCTTCCTTTTGCATCCCCCTTGCATTCTCTTGCATAACATGATTTGTCTTTGCATTTTATGCATTCTTGTGTTTCATTTGACATCTTAAGACATGTAGGAAGCATCTTTGATCATTGCATCTCATATTTGCCATGTCATTTGCCTTGTATGTTTCATAACTTTTCATGCTCATTCATGCTCCTTAGCTTGCATCATTTGCATCCATGATCTTGTATGAACATCTCCATATGCTGCCTCATGTTCATAGCATCTCATAGCATCATTATCATCATCAACATGCCTCTGGTTGTGTTTAGCATCATGTCATTTCATTTTCATTTAGCATTGCATTGCATTTCTTTCTAACATTTCAGGTGGTAAGTAAGCTTGAGAAGTGAATTTGCCTTCACTTCTCATAACTTTTCCTTTCATCTCTCTTGCATCCATTGCTGCATTCTTATATGTGTTTGAGATTGAGCTTGCTCATTCTTGTTCCTCCTACTTTCTTTCTTCAAGTGACTTGACTTCTTGAATGAAGCAAGTCACTTTGCTTCTCTTGATCCTGTTCATCTGCTTCCTGGTGGCTCCTTTGAAGATTGTCCTTGTTTAACCTCACAAACTTTAGGAACAACCAAGCATGACAATGAATTAGGGTTTTGATTAGTCTCCCCTCATAGTTTTACCTTTGTGTCTCTCTTTGAGTCCTCTCTTCTCACCTCATAATCAGGGACTAAACCCTAAAGGCTTTAAGACTTTGTGATTAAGCTTATGCCTGCATCCTTCTCTTAGGATGGAGTGTATAACTTTAATCCTAAGTATTAAACCCTTAATGTGTTTAAATCTCTTAATCAATTCACATAATAATCATCAAGACATCACACTTGTAACTTGGGCCTTGCATTAGGGTTCTAATTCTTCCTTAATTAGGTTAAGAAGGACTAACCCTAGTGTTAATGGACAAGTCCCCCTCAAGTTTGTCTTACAAACCCTAAAATTCACTTCATCATCATACCATTAATCTAAAATCCACTTAATCAAAGGCTTGTTTTGTCATGAGTTTAATCCCTAATCATGGATTAAGTTGAGGAGCTTTCCTCAGCTTGAACATTCTCATCTATTATCCTTCTATTAGGATGGTGTAATGGGTCTGTTTAATCCTTGATTATGGCTTAACCTCATTACTCAACACTAAACAAAAACAACAAAAACATCTAAATAATCACAAGTAGGTTAATGATCTTAATCCTACATCAAAGGTGATTAAGTGTGAGAAGCTGACTTCACACTTAAGGTATTCTCATTACCCCTAATCAGAGGGAAGATGTGGTGAGTTTACTAAATCCATTGGTTTAGGCTTAAGCTCATTAACTTATGACAAACTCTCAAAAGCAATAAAAGACTGAAAACACAAAAACAGACAATAATCGTCTCCTTCGGGATTCTCTTCTCATCACCTTCACTCACAAACGAGAACTTGCTTCTTCCGTCTAATGCAAGACAGTTTGCACCTGAGCCATATAGGTCATACACTTGAGCATTGACAAGCAAGCAGTTTAAAAGTCAATTCATCTTTCAGTCTCTTTGGGTCGAACTACGGTGTTCTGACTTCCTCATTGCACGAGAGGATACGTAGGCATAACTTAACAGTTATCGAACAAAAGTCTCCGTATATTCCCCCTCCTTCCAGCATTACTCTTTGAGCCTCATTATCATGAGCATCTTATTCTTGTTCTTACACTGACACTTTCATACTTCATATCACTTATACATCATACACTGACACCTGTATATCTTTTCCAGCTATTTTATACACAGATTGCACTGACACTACCCCTTTAAAACACAAATCTTTCAAGCGTGGATCCCGTCGAGTACGGCGGACAATCTGGGTGCTAATACCTTCCCAGGTTGTAACCAACCCCCTTTCTCAGTCTCTCTGGTTCGCAAACCGTCTTATCCGTATCTTTCTAGGTTTATGCAGCATTACCTTTCCTCCGGGATAAAAATGCCTAGCTGGCGACTCTATTCATCTCCAGTGAGTTCACGGCTGTGTGTTCTCATTGTCCCTCTCGCCGACCGTTCGCGTCTGTACCCTATCTGACTTAGCTTCATTTAGTGGGAGCGACACGGGGCCCGGATCCCGGTTTGGTATCTTTGCATAATCATAGCATTCGCATCATATTCACCCATAAAGCGTAGCATTCCGTTTTAACACGGAGCATTACGGTAAAAAAATCAAACACATAGCATATTCATGAGCCATATTTTGAATCTACACTTGTGAATAATGACAATCCACCAATATACAGAATACTTCCCCCAAAAGTTCCCCAACGGAGATTCCCCAGCAAAATAAGTTGCCTCACATTCACAAACATCAGTATATACTCCTTGTGGCACCCGTCCGTGTCATAACCCCAGTAGAAAGCCAAAGACGTCCTCTTTGCACTCACATATACTTACATATGACAACCTTTTGACACCCGTCCGTGTCATATCCCCAGCACAGTCACCTATACTTTATATATCAGATATTTGTTCATATTACACTTTTCTCCTTTTGACACTCGTCCGTGTCGCTCTCCCCAGCAGTTGAATACTCATCTATACACCACTCATGCTTATACAGATGCTCGCCCGTATCTTGTATATACCACCCAAATCCCCTCAGAGTCAACACTCGTCCGTGTTCTCTGTTAACCAGTTGATACTCGTCCGTATCATCCTCTCTGAACACGTGTCAGTATTTGTTTCTACCCGATACTCGTCCGTATCGTAGTATTAAGGATGCTCGTCCGCATCTTTAATCTATACACAACATCTAAACACTTATACCCTTTATTTCTTGGATGTAAACACTCGTCCGTGTTTACCATTCCCCAGTAGATCGCCAACAAAGCAATTTTTTCCTTTTTATCCGACACTCGTCCTGTGTTATGATAAACCCTGAGAGCAGCCGTACCCTGCTAGGTGGTCGTCCTCCACCTCTTGATGGTCGTCCTCCGTCATGCTCATCCGATGGCCGTCCCCATCGTTGATATTTTTAGCAGCCGTCCCCTGCTAGGTGGTCGTCCTCCACCTTTTGATGATCGTCCTTCATCATTTTATCCAATGGCCGTCCCCATTGTTGATTTTGGTTATCTGACATTCGTCCTATGTCATGACAAACCTTGAGAGCAGCCGTCCCCTGCTAGGTGGTCGTCCTCTACCTCTTGATGGTCGTCCTCCATCATGCTCTTCCGATGGCCGTCCCCATCGTTGACCTTTTATCCGGCATTCGTCCTATGTCGCGATGTTTTCGGCAGCCGTACCCTGCCAGGTGGTCGTCCTCCACCTTAGATGGCCGTCCCCCATCTTACCCGACAGAGCAGCCGTCCCCTGCTAGGTGATCGTCCTTCACCTTTGATGGCCGTACCCCATCATCTGTTTATTTCATTTATTCTTTAACCCGATGGTCGTCCCCGTCGTGGTCCCTTTTCCTTTTCAGCCCGATGGCCGTCCCCATCGTTGGTAGCTTTGCTTTATGAATTTGATGGCCGTCCCCGTCATGTTTCATTAATCCCCAGAGAATTTTGCAGCTTTATCTTGATGGCCGTCCCCATCATAATTCTTTTATCCCCAGCATGTCGGCCGTCCCCGTCATTGTTTCTTTTCCCGCACTTTTCCCAGCATGTCGGCCGTCCCCGTCATTGCTCTTTACCCAGCAGTCGTCCTCTGCTCGACGGTCGTCCTCCGTCGCCCACACTTTACAATATACTTTATTTTCTTTTACAATCTATATCCCTTTTTCTTCTTCATTCTGTGAGTGCAAATTTTGGACTGTCTTTGGTATTCAACCACAAGTCATCTTGTTTGCGTGTTAAGCCGTTGCTTACATCCTGCACAGCTAACTCATGTTTGAATAGGGGCAGCTGTAAACACCCCAAATTTGCCCTCACCCATTCACACCATGGCTTGTGATCTTTTCATATGCATAAACACAATCATATCATCTCATATCTCAATTTTGAGTCACTGCATTGTTTCTAAGTCATCTGCATCTAGGGTTTGTGATCTGAGCAATCCAAGAGCTTCTTGAGCCACTCCAAAGGTCAGCAATCACTTCAAAGGGGTCCATGTGTGTTCAAGCATCATATTATATCCTCTCAAAGTCAAGAATGCCAAAGAATCACAAGAACTGGAAATAGTATGGAGGCAGAGCCAGGTTTGACTGCACAGTTGACCTAAAATTAGGGTTTTGGTTTCAGAGACCATAACCCCAATTTTTTTTGGTCATTCTTGTTTCCATTGGTCTCTATATGGTATAGGGAGTATGCATATCAATTTTCATGAAGAAATTCCATGGGGAAGTCATTTGATCAAGGGTTGACTTTTCAGATAAGTTAGTGCAAAATCAGGGCATCTGAGGCCCCCAATGACCCAACCAAGGGATGATCTTCATCATTTTGAGTGTATATGATCTTTATTTGATCATGGAAGAAGGTTGAAGTTCATAAAATTCAAGAATTACAAGTTTTTGCAAAGTTGACTTTTTTGGGCATGGTTGACTTTTAAAGAAATGTCATTTTATGCAACTTTTTCAACCCTTGCTTTTTGATCCAAAAATGCTTCAAATGGAAAAACTTTGGTCATGAAAGTTGTAGATTAGATCTTTCCCTTTTCAAAAAGTACAAGAACATGACCTAATTCATATTGGATCAAAAGTTATGGTGTGTCAAAGTTGGCAAAAATCACTAATTTTCAAGATGTGCACCAAATGAGAAACTTGCAAGAACTTTGTACCAAGGCATTTGTAACTTCTAATTCATGTCTAACCATCACATAAACATCACATGTGACCTAAAGTTCAGAATGGACTAAGTATTTCTCATTTTTCATGGTTTGTGAAGCAAGGCATTTCCATATGAACCAAAGGTGATCAACTTGCAAAAACCATCATCACACTTCACCCACTTGTTGCCTTGGCTGCTGAACCACCCTAGCCCTCTCCCCTCACCATGCTGCGCAAGTCAAGCCTTTTGTACCAAGCTAGCAATGTAGCCCATGCCCTCCTTACACCAAAGTTGACATTTTGCAAAAGGGGCCATCCCAATCAATAAAGGCCAGGTCACATCATCTGACCAATGGGATTAATTTATGCAAACAAAATGCTAGCCATTTCACATAACAAGCCAGGCTGAAACACACAAGAACATCACATACACAAACTCACTCCAACTTGCATTTCTCTTTGAATCTCTCTACACAACTCACAAACACAAAAACCAACTCCACTAATCAACTCACCTTGCTTCACTGAGCAAAAACCAGCAAGACATAAGCCTGAACCAAGCAAGAACTGAGCTTCCCCATTTTTCACTCTCAAAGCCAGAACTTTCGAATCTCATTCCACAGCTCACAAACACTTGAACAAACTTCACAAACCTTCTCCATTCATCACCCTGATCATAAAGAACCCTTCACCTTTGCCTGAAACAGCCTGAATCACAAACATCATTTTCACCTGAGCTTGAGCAGAAGCTGTTCAAACTCCTTAACCAGCCAGCATAAACTTCTTCTAAGCATCCAAACATCATCAAGGGGTCATAAGGAGTGGTTTGCATCAAAGGAAGGGGTCAGAAAGTTGCAAGATTGAAAGCTTCGAAACTCAGGTAGCTCAAGAACATTTTTTCCAGAAATCATTTTTAAAGTTCTAAAGTTGTTCTTCATGATTCACTGATTACTCTGATGTCTTTAGTTTTGAAAATGGTGGAAAAATAAGGATGTAATCGTGTTCTGAAACTCCCTGACCTAAAAAATATTTTGTTCGATTCATGAGTTTGAGGAAATATAAATGAGTTCTAGCTTGGGGTTCTGATCCAGGGGAGTGTGGGAATCATTTCTGTGTTCTTAGATTTCGTTTTAGTTGTTTTTTGAGGATTTTAGGATTTTTCAGGTGGGGTTCCCACCGGAGAAGACGACCGGAGGTCTTCTCCGGCCACCTGAAAATCATTAGGGTTTAATCAGATCATTAATGGGCATTTGAATCTGGAGCGTTGGATGCGTTAAAAAGGTTGACTTGCCGCGCGTGTGTGTGGCTGAGATTCATCATTAAGCCCTAACCTCATTTAATTAATTCATAAATCAGGATTAACCAAGTTTGAATATAGACCACTAGATCTGGCGCGCGGTCAATGGTCTCATTCCCAGATTCAATCCCAGCCATCCATCCTGCATACTTTTATTTATTTTGATTTTAATTTCATATTTTCTCATTTTATTTGTACAATTTATTTAAAATAGCAAAATTGTTTTAAAAATTATGAAACTTTTTGTCAAGAGTTTCATTAATTTTTAAAACACAAAAATATTTTTATTTTTATTTTTAGCATTAAAAAAGTATTTTTAAATATTTAAAAGTTTATTTTTAATTGATTAATGAAAATTAATTTATTAAAAATACTTTTAGGTATTTAAAAATCACCAAAAAATTCATGAAATGTTTTAAGACATTTAGAAACATTGTCCAACCTTCAAACCAAATTTATTTTTTGATCTTGATGCATTTTGAGCATTTTTCATTGAATTAAAATCATTTTTATGCATTATTTTGATCCAAACTTCAAAAAATCATTTCTGCCTAATCATGAAGAGTTGGACCTTGATTCTTTTTGCATTGCATTGTGTTTAGCATGTAGTTTGTGAGATTAAATGGCCATGATTTGATCTTTCATTTTCAATTTGTTTGATAATTTTCTTGTTTAGGAACCCTAAAACCCTAGAAAACTTGTAAAAATCATAACTTGAAGTTGGTTAGGAGTTGAGACCTCTCCTTTGGGAAGTGGGTTAGTATAGGATTAGGGGTCCTTTGAGTGTATTTTAAATTTTTTATAATGTTGTTTGCTTCTGGTTTTGGTTTTTGTTTGTTGCATTGTTCATAAACCCTAATTTGGGCTTCCATATGCATCCATCTTGCATCTTCTTGCATAACATGACTTGCCATGACATTCCATACTTCCATTTGATTCATTGAACATCATAAGACATATTGAAAACATGTTTGATCATTGCACCTTGCATTTGTCATGTTGTATGCCATATGCATCTCATAACTTTTCATGTATGTTCTTGGTTCTTAACATGCTTCATCTGCATCCATAAGCTTGAGTGATCATCTCCATGCCTTGTTTCATGATTGTAGCATCTCATAGCATCATTAACATCATAAGTATGCTTCTGGTTTTGGTTTGCATCATGTCATTCCATCCCTTTTTGCATTGCATTGCATTCCTTTTCTAACCTTTCAGGTGGTAAGTGATTTTGAGAAGTGAATTTGCCTTCACTTTTCATAACTTCTCTTCATCTCTCTCTTGCATCCATGCTGCATTTTTATATGTGTTTGAGATTGAGCTTGCTCATTCTTCTTCTTCCCACTTTCTTTCTTCAAGTGACTTGACTTCTTGAATGAAGCAAGTTGCTTTGCTTCTCTTGATCCTTTCATCTGCTTCTTGGTGGTTCCATTGAAGACTTCTCTTGAAAACCTCACAAACCTTAGGAACAACCAAGCATGACAATGATTAGGGTTTTGATTAGTCTCCCCTCTTAGTTTTTACCTTTGTGTCTCTTTTGAGTCATCTCTTCTCACCTCATAATCAGGGACTAAACCCTAAAGGCTTTAAGGCTTTGTGATTAAGCTTATGCCTGCATCCTTATCTTAGGATGGAGTGTATAACTTTAGTCCTAAGTGTTAAACCCTTAATGTGTTTAAATCCCTTAATCAATCCACTTAATAATCATCAAGACATCACACTTGTAACTTGGGCCTTGCATTAGGGTTCTAATTCTTCCTTAATTGGTTAAGAAGGACTAACCCTAGTGTTAATGGACAAGTCCCCCTCAAGTTGTCTTACAAACCCTAAAAATCACTTCATCATCATACCATCAAATAAAATCCACTTAATCAAAGGCTTGTTTTGTCATGAGTTTAATCCCTAATCATGGATTAAGTTGAGAAGCTTTCCTCAGCTTAAACATTCTCATCTATTATCCTTCTATTAGGATGGTGTAATGAGTCTGTTTAATCCTTGATTATAGCTTAACCTCATTACTTAACACTAAACAAAAACCACAAAAACATCTAAATAATCACAAGTAGGTTAATGATCTTAATCCTACATCAAAGGTGATTAAGTGTGAGAATCTGACTTCACACTTAAGGTATTCTCATTACCCCTAATCAGAGGGAAGACGTGATGAGTTTACTAAATCCATTGGTTTAGACTTAAGCTCATTAACTTATGACGAAATCCAAAAACAATAAAAGACTGAAAACACAAAAACAAACAATAATCGTTTCCTTCGGGATTCTTTTCTCATCATCTTCCCTCACAAGCGAGAACTTGCTTCTTCCGTCTAATGCAAGACAGTTAGCACCTGAGCCAGATAGGTCATACACTTGAGCATAGACAAGCAAGCAGTTCACAAGTCAATTCATCTTTCAGTCTCTTTGGGTCGAACTACGGTGTTCTGACTTCCTCATTGCACGAGAGGATACGTAGGCATAACTTAACAGTTATCGAACAAAAGTCTCTGTATATTCCCCCTCTTTCTAGCCTCATTCTTTTAGCCTCATGATCTTGAGCATTTCACTCCTGTTCTTACACTGACACTTCACTTATATACTTCACTTTTCTTTTACACTGACACCTGTACATTTCCTTTTCCAGCTCTTTTACACACAGATTGCACTGACACTACCCCTTTAAAACACAAATCTTTTAAGCGTGGATCCCGTCGAGTACGGTGGACAATCTGGGTGCTAATACCTTCCCAGGTTGTAACCAACCCCCTTTCTCAGTCTCTCTGGTTCGCAACCGTCTTATCCATCTCTTTCTAGTTCTATGCAGCATTGCCTTTCCTCCGGGATAAAAATGCCTAGCTGGCGACTCTATTCATCTCCAGTGAGTTCACGGCTGTGTGTTCTCATTGTTCCCTCTCGCCGACCGTTCGCGTCTGTACCCTATCTGACCTGGCTTCATTTAGCGGGAGCGACAGAGACCTTCAAAGATGAGCTTTCTGAGCCTTTCCTTTGTGCAAACCAACTCCAATGGTCCCCCTTGTGCTAATGGCAAGCTTGAATGGAGTTTAAATTGGCTATTTTGAGAGGTTCAGTTCTGGTGTATCAGAAAATGAGGTTCTTGTGTGTGCTGTTTCAGATCATTGTGAGGGGTGGGATCTGTTCTATGGATGATTTCTGGTTGATTGGTGAAGGAATTATTGAAGTTCGATGGCTGTGTTGTGTGATTCGAAGAGGGAATGGTTTTGACAGTTTTTGGAGTGTGCTGCAATGTGTGTCTTTCAGGCTTGTGTATGTTGTGTTTTATGATCCTTAGGTGATCCATAAACTATCCCAACAAATCTGGAGAGCAGGTGTGCATTGTGGGATTGGTATGGGATGATTGGACAAAAAGTCAAATTTTGTGTACTTGCAGCATGGGCTATGGCAGAGGCAGTCTAGAGGCTTGTCCTACCTCAGCTTGAGTCAAGGATGGCCCTTGGATGGCTCATGAAATACTGCTGCATTTGGATCATGATTTGGGAGGGTTTTTGCAACTTGACAACTTGTTACATTTCATGGTTTTTGGCTATGCATATGTGAGGAACCTTGCTGAATTTTTGGTGTAGCATGCTTCATTAGGTCATGGCAAAGTTTTGAAACCAGCTAGAGGTCAAACAATCCCTTTGAGAATGATTTTGCAAAAAATCCCTCTTTGCACTTTCATGAAGAATGGCTTATGGTTATGTGAAAATCAAGGCAAATCAATGAGAAATCCCTTGGGCCAATTCTGATTTTAGGTCATGCATTGCATTGGTATGATGATTAGAGGTCACATTGAAGTCACATAAAGGCTTGCCATGAGAAATTGCAAGTTTTCCATTTTGTGCAAAAGTGAAATTTCAATGATTTTGTCCAACTTTGCAAGGCCATAACTTTTGATCCAAAATGAATTAGGACAAGTTCTTGCACTTTTTGAAAAGGGAATGATCCATTCTACAACTTTCATGACCAAAATTTTCTCATTTGAAGCATTTTTGAATCAAAAAGCAAGGGTTAAAAAAGTTTCCCAAAATGGCAATTTTCCATTATAAGTCATTTTCCCAAAAAGTCAACTTTGAAAATGGCTTGAAATTCTTCAATTTTGTGAACTTACAACATCTTCTATGATCAAATAAAGATCATACACAATCAAAATGATGAAGAACACCCTTTGGTTGGGTCATTGAGAGCCTCAGATGCCCTGATTTTGCACTGACTTGCTTAAAAAGTCAACTCTTGGTTAGATGCCTTCCCCATGGAATTTCTTCATGAAAATTGATATGCATGATCCTTATACCATATAGAGACCAATAGAAACAAGAATGACCAAAAAATTTGGAGTTATGGCCTCTGAAACCAAAACTCTAATTCTAGGTCATCTGTGCAGTCAAACCTGGCTCTGCTTCCATGCCCATCTCAGTTCTTGTGATTTTTGACATTCTTGACTTTGAGAGGATATAATATGATGCTTGAACATACATGGACCCCTTTGAAATGATTGAAGACCTTTGGAGTGGCTCAAATGGCTCAGGGATTGCTCAGATCACAAACCTTAGATGCAGATGACTTAGAAACCAGTGCAATGAATCAAAAATGCAATATGAGATGCTATGATTGAACTTATGCATATGAAAAGAACATAAGCCATGGTGTGAATGGGTGAGGGCAAATTTGGGGTGTTTACAGCTGCCCCTATTCAAGCATGAGTTAGCTGTGCAGGATGTAAGCAACGGCTTAACAGGCAAACAAGATAACTTGTGGTTGAATACCAAAGACAGTCCAAAATTTGCACTCACGGAATGAAGAAGAAAAGGGATATAGATTGTAAAAGGAAAATAAAATATATTATAAAGTGTGGGCGACGGAGGACGACCGTCGAGTAGAGGATGACTGCTGGGGAAAGGGCAATGACGGGGACGACCGACATGCTGGGGATATAAGAGATTATGATGGGGACGACCATCAAGATAAAGTGACAAAGATTCTCTGGGGATTACAGGTAAAAATAAATGATGAGATACAGTCATCAAAGGTGAAGGACGATCACCTAGCAATGGACGGCTGCTCTATTGGGGATAAGATGAGGGACGGTCATCTAAGGTGAAGGACGATCACCGGGCAAGGTACGGTTGCCAAAAGTATCGCGACATAGGACAAATGTCGGATAAAAAGGTCGACGATGGGGACGGCCATCGGATAAGCATGATGAAGGACAATCATCAAGAGGTGAAGGACGATCACCTAGCAGGGTACGGCTGCTCTCAGGGTTTATCATGACATAGGACGAATGTCAGATAACAAGATCAACGATGGGGACGGCCATCGGATAAGCATGATGAAGGACGATCATCAAAAGGTGAAGGACGATCACCTAGCAGGGTACAGCTGCTAAATATCACGACATAGGACGAATGCCGGATAGAAAAGGGTTCCAATAATGGAGACTCCGCTGAGGAAAGGATGAGGGACGGTCATCCAAAGGTGAAGGACGATCACCTGGCAGGGTACGGCTGCCGAAAGGGTATCATGACATAGGACGAATGTCAGATAGAAAAGAAATTTTGCTGGGACTTTGCTGGGGAAAAGTTGACACGGACGAGTGTCTAATCTCATGAAGACATAAGTGCTTGACACGGTGTATAGAATAAAGATGCGGATGAGCATCCTTAAGACCATGGTACGGACGGGTATCAAGTAGAAACAAACGCCTGACGCATGTTCAGAGATGATGATACGGACGAGTATCAACTGGTTAACAAGGAACACGGACGAGTATTGAATCTGCGGGAACTCTTCTGGGGAATAGTAGACACAGACGAGTGTCTAGATTCAAGAAGACATAAGTGTATGGATTAAAGATGCGAACGAGCATCCTTAAGACTATGATACGGACGAGTATCAGGTAGAAACAAACGCTGACGCATGTTCAGAGATGATGATATGGACGAGTATCAACTGGTTAACAAAGAACACGAATGAGTGTTGAATCTGAAGAGGTATGAGTGATATATACAAGATACGGACGAGTATCTGTATGAGTGAAGCAGGAGTGATAAGTATGAGTGGTGTACAGACGAGTGTTTAACTTGCTGGTGAGAGCGACACGGACGAGTGTCAAAAAGTGTAATATAAACAAGTATATGGTTTACAAAAATGTTTCAAGTATCTATGTTGGGGAAGTTGACACGGACGGGTATCAAGGAATTTGTAATGATATGTGTATCTGTGAGTGCAAAGGGGACGCTTTGGCTTTCTACTGGGGATACGACACGGACGGGTGTCAGGAAGTATCTGTAATATATAAGTGTCTATTTGTAAAGAAAGCTCGGGCGGCTTTACTGGGGAATGATGACACGGACGAGTGCCAAAAGGAGTGTGCATTTGTATTTATGAGTGTAAGGCAAATGCCTTGGCTTTCTGCCGGGGAATTCGGGGAGTTTCTCTATATCTTGTTGATGGATTGTCAGTATTTACAAGTGTTTGATTCAGAACCTGGCTTATGATTATGCAATATGTTTTATTTTTGACGTAATGCTCCGTATTAGACGGAATGCTACGCTCTATGGGGAGAGTATGATGCTAATGCCATTCATATGCAAAGGCTCCGGCCTGGGACACGGATCCCGTTGTTATGAAGATCTCCGGTTGATCTGCTTGAAGTGGACATCCCAGCTGGGGATGAGATCATTGGTAGATCTGTCATATGGAACTCTGCTTGGGGATATGGGTCACTGATAGACCTATCTTTGGTAATGATGGATCCAGCTGGGGTTTGTAGAAGCTTGCTTCACTCTGTTGTGAGATCTTCAGGCATTGCTCTTCTGGATAGAGGCTGAAACTCTGTGGGGAGATGATTTCCTGGCTTTTGTACTTGGCTGAGGAGTGTAAACACCCCAAATTTGCCCTCACCCATTCACACCATGGCTTGTGATCATTTCATATGCATAAACTCAATCATACCATCTCATATTACATTTTGATTCACTACATAGGTTCTAAGTCATCTGCATCTAGGGTTTGTGATCTGAGCAATCCAAGAGCCACTTGAGCCATTCCAAAGGCCATCAATCACTTCAAAGGGGTCTATGTGTGTTCAAGCATCATATTATATCCTCTCAAAGTCAAGAATACCAAAGAATCACAAGAACTGAAAATGGCATGGATGCAGAGCCAGGTTTGACTGCACAGATGACCTAAAATTAGGGTTTTGGTTTCAGAGGCCATAACTTCAATTTTTTTTGGTCATTCTTGTTTCTATTGGTCTCTATATGGTATAGGGAGTATGCATATCAATTTTCATGAAGAAATTCCATGGGGAAGTCATCTGATCAAGAGTTGACTTTTCAAGCAAGTCAGTGCAAAATCAGGGCATCTGAGGCCCCCAATAACCCAACCAAAGGGTGTTCTTCATCATTTTGATTGTATATGATCTTTATTTTATCATGGAAGACATTGGAAGTTCACAAAATTGAATAATTTCAAGTCTTTTGCAAAGTTGACTTTTTGGACAAGGTTGACTTTTAATGAAAATGTCATTTTAGGCAACTTTTTCAACCTTTACTTTTTGATTCAAAAAAGCTTCAAATGGAAAAACTTAGGTCATGAAAGTTGTAGAATGGATCATTACCTTTTCAAAAAGTACAATAACATGACCTAATTCATTTTGGATCAAAAGTTATGGCTTGCCAAAGTTGGCAAAAATCACAAAATTTCAAAGTTTCTACCAAAGAGGTATTTTGCAAAATGACTTGATCAAGTGTTCTAGAGTCATAAAATGCACTTCTAATTCACACAACATGATCACACAACATTTAAAGTTCAGAATGCGCCCAAGAAATCACATGTTTCATGGCCCATGGATCAAGTTTCTTTCATAAGAACCAAAGGCAAGGCAAGTTGCAAAACTCATGATGGCTTCTCATCCACTTGCTGCCTAGTTTGCTGAACCATCCTAGCCCTTTTCCCTCATCATGCTGCACAACACACCCTCCTTGTACTAGGCTAGCAAGTGACCCATGCTTCTCTTACACAAAGTTGACATTTTTGCAAAAGCACCCATACCTATCACAAAAGCACACATCACATCTTCTGACCAATGGGAATTGTTTATACAAATCAATTGCAAGCCAAACATAAGAGGGAGAAAGCCTGAAAACACACACAACTCAGCATTCACAAAATCTCTCCAACTTGCATTTTCCTTCGAAACACTCTCCACAAGCCTCAAACATCAGAACAAACTTCACAAACAATCTCAACTCACTTCACTGATCACAAACCAACCATTGTTTTGGCCTGAAACCTCCCACATCACAAATACGATTTTCACACTCCCTTGGCCTGAGCTTCTGCCAACTTTCTCTAGAGGTTACATAAACTCCAACTAAGGGCCAAAAGCTTCTAAAGAGGATCATTGGGACTTGTTTGAGCCAAAGAAGAAGCCAGAAAGCTCCTGAATCGAAAGCTCAATCTCAGGTAGCTTCATGAACTTTTTTTCCAGAACTCTAATTTCATGTTAGAATATTGTTTTGTATGTTGCACTGATCATGGGGATCTATTTACTTTTGAAAATGAGCAAGAAATAAGCATGTTATGATGTTCTGAAAGTTTGACCTAAAAACTTCTTTGATTCGATTCGTGTTTGTGTTTGAAGTTAGACATGATTTTGTGTTGGATTCGTGTTTGGGGTGGGTAGGAGATGATTTCTGGAGAGTTAGAGCTTCTAAAATGGCCTGGAGAGGGAGATTGAATTTTTGGGTGATCGGAGAAGATGACCGGAACACTGTTTCGGTCACCTGAGAGTGATTAGGGCATGGATTAGAGCTTAATCTGTAATTAGTGGAGTTTGAATGTCAGCCGTAGGATATGGCGCCAAGTCTCTTCCCGCGTGCGTATGTTTGAATCTGGATCCTTGGATGTGCATACTTTTCTATTTTCAGTTTTATTTCATTTTCATTTTCCATTTAATTACATTATTTTTACCATTTTATTAAAAATAGTAAAATCATTTTAAAAATTCTGAAATTTTTTGTACAAACTTTTATTTAATTTCATAAACCAAAAATATTTTTATTTTTATTTTTAGCATTAAAAAATATTTTTAAATCATTTAAAAGTTTATTTTTAATTAATTAATGTAAATTAATTAATTAAAAATACTTTTAGGTATTTAAAAATCACCAAAAAATTCATGAAACATTTAGAAACATTTAGAAACTTTGTCCAACCCTCAAACCAAATTTCTTTTTTGATCTTGATGTCTTTTGAGAATTTTTCATGGAATTAAAATCATTTCAAGGCATTATTTTGATCCAAACTTCCAAAAATCATTTCTGCCTAACCATTGAGAGTTGGACCTTGATTCTTTTTGCATTGCATTGTGTTTAGCATGTAGTTTGTGAGATTAAATGGGCATTATTTGATCTTTCATTTTCCATTTGTTTGACATTTTTCTTGTTAAGGAACCCTAAAACCCTAGAAAATTTAGAAAATTCATAACTTGAATTAGGTTAAGAGTTGGGACTCTTCCTTTGGGCAGTGAGTTAGTATAGGATTAGGGACCCTTTGAGTACATTTTCAATTTTTTATATTGATGTTTGCTTCTGATTTTGGTTTTTTCTTTGATGCTTTGATCATAAACCCTAATTTGAGCTTCCATATGCATCCATCTTGCATTTGCATTCATACCTTGACTTGCCATAACATTTTAAGCATCCATTTGATTCATGTGATATCTTAAGACATATTGAAAGCATGTTTGATCATTGCATCTTGCATTTGCCATGTTGTATGCCATTTGCATTTCATAACTTTTCATGTATGTTCATGGTTCTTAACTTGTTTCATTTGCATCCATAAGCTTGTGTGATCATCCCCATGTGTTGTTTCATGTTTGTAGCATCTCATAGCATCATTAGCATCATGTACATGCTTCTGGTTTTGGTTTGAATCATGCCATTTCATCTCATTTTGCATTGCATTGCATTTCCTTCACTAACTTTTCAGGTGGTAAGCAACTTTGAGAAGTGAATTTGCCTTCACTTCTCACAATTTCTTTTCATCTCTCTTATGCATCATTGCTGCATTTTACTTTGTGTTTGAGATTGGGCTTGCTCATTCTTCTTCTTCTTACCTTATTTCTTCAAGTGACTTGTCTTCTTAAGTGAAGCAAGTTACTTTGCTTCTCTTTGCTCCTTTCATCTGTTTCCTGGTGGTTCCATTGAAGATTTCTCTTGTTAACCTCACAAACCTTAGGAACAACCAAGCATGACAATGATTAGGGTTTTGATTAGTCCCCCATTTAGTTTTTACCTTTGTGTCTCATTGAGTCTTCTCTTCTCACCTCATAATCAGGGACTAAACCCTAAAGGCTTTAAGGCTTTGTGATTAAGCTTATGCCTGCATCCTTCTATTAGGATGGAGTGTATAACTTTAATCCTAAGTGTTAAACCCTTAATGTGTTTAACTCCTTTAATCAATTCACTTAATAATCATCAAGACATCAAGCTTGTAACTTGGGCCTTGCATTAGGGTTCTAATTCTTCCTTAATTGGTTAAGAAGGACTAACCCTAGTGTTAATGGACAAGTCCCCCTCAAGTTGTCTTGCAAAACCCTAAAATTCACTTCATCATCTTACTATTAACTAAAATCCACTTAAGAAAGGCTTTGTTTTGTCATGAGTTTAATCCCTAATCATGGATTAAGTTGAGGAGCTTTCCTCAGCTTAAACATTCTCATCTATTATCCTTCTATTAGGATGGTGTAATGAGTCTGTTTAATCCCTGATTATGGCTTAATCTCATTACTCAACACTAAACAAAAATCACAAAAACATCTAAATAATCACAAGTAGGTTAATGATCTTAATCCTACACCAAAGGTGATTAAGTGTGAGAATCTGACTTCACACTTAAGGTATTCTCATTACCCCTAATCAGAGGGAAGATGTGATGAGTTTACTAACCCATTGGTTTAGGCTTAAGCTCATTAACTTATGATAAACTTTCAAAAGCAATAAAAGACTGAAAACTCAAAAACAAATAATAATCGTCTCCTTCGGGATTCTTTTCTCATCACCTTCACTCATAAACGAGAACTTGCTTCTCCCGTCTAATGCAAGACAGTTTGCACCTGAGCCAGACAGGTCATACACTTGAGCATAGACAAGCAAGAAGTTCACAAGTCAATTTACCTTTCAGTCTCTTTGGGTCGAACTACGGTGTTCTGACTTCCTCATTGCACGAGAGGATACGTAGGCATAACTTAACAGTTATCGAACAAAAGTCTCTGTATATCCCCCCTCTTTCTAGCCTTATTCTTTATCCTCATATTCTTGAGCATTTCATTCTTGTTCCTACACTGACACATCATTACACACTTCACACTTCTTTTGCACTAACACCTGTACATCCTTTTCCAGTTCTTTTATACACAAATTGCACTGACACTACCCCTTTAAAACACAAATCTTTTAAGCGTGGATCCCGTCGAGTACGGCGGACAATCTGGGTGCTAATACCTTTCCAGGTTGTAACCAACCCCCTTTCTCAGTCTCTCTGGTTCGCAACCGTCTTATCCATCTTTTTCTAGGTCTATGCAGCATTACCTTTCCTCTGGGATAAAAATGCCTAGCTGGCGACTCTTTTCTTTTCCAGTGAGTTCACTGCTGTGTGTTCTCATTGTTCCCTTTCGCCGACCGTTCGCGTCTGTACCTTTATTTGGGACATTTCCCATTTATCGGGAGCGACAGCTTGGCGACTCTGCTGGGGACCCTTATATTGTAACCAGGGCTTCTGGTTCTTTTTGTGGGTTCCTCCTAGCGCTTGATTGATTTGTGTTTACTGGGGTGTTATGTGCTATTTGTGCTTATTTGTATTTATTTTTGCTTTATGTACAGTTTGTTTACTGCTTTCTTTATAGCTTTGTGCATATATCATACTGTCATACTGTGCTGGCTGGATTTGTTTGGTTGCTTTGGTGGGTGGGGTTCTATTGAGAGTTAAGGTCCTATACCTGGGACCTGAGTGACACCTAGGCTAGAGTGGTTCATGTTCTTTCCCATTCCATTTCGGTCTGGTGTGGGAATATGAAACACGGTTCAGATATGGGTTTCTTCTTGAGAACTCCGTGCTGCAGATTTCCTGTAGTGCTAGGGCTATCTGGGAAGCCTGCTAAGTCTGGATGACCTTTTATATTGACCTTCAGAAACTGAGGTGAATTAGAGGAGGATCTTTTATGGTTATTGTAAACACTGTACCTCCGGGTTAGAAGTGTTTACACTTCTCATAACTGATCCAAGTCTGAGGATCCTTGTTTTAGAACACCACCTGTGAGGGGGTTGGGTTGTTTACAGGTTTGCAGGTACCCTTGACCTCAGCATACCCTATTACTTTGTGTTGATTAAGAGTACTCCATCTTGGAACAGTTCTTGTGATTCTAAACCCTGGACATGTGACTCTTTATTTGAGTCCCCCCACCTTGGTTACTGGACTTATAGACCTCCATCTGGATTTCTTGAACATACTTGGATCTATATCAGAGCACTTGATCAGATCTAGATCAGTCACAAACCCTTGCATATCATTTGCATACATCATCATTGCATCATTTTAACATTTGCTTATTTGTTTTTCAGGGTATCCATACTTTATTTTGGCTTGGTTTTGACCCCATCATCAGCATAGACCTATCTTCATCAGTATCTATTTCAGCTATCAGCTACCTGCTTCAGTCACCAGTCTTAGCCTGTCAGTGGCCCATCATCAGTATCATTCTCCATCATCAGCACCTGTCTCAACTCTTCTTCAACAACATGGCACCCAAGAAGAGTAATATCTCCTACCATTTCTTTCAGCCTGAGCTAGCTGACATCAGGAAGATTCAGACCCTGATTACTCCAGACCATATACCACTATTCAGAGAACACTATGGAGGCATACTTGATGTGGTTATGGATTTGGACCCTTCACAGAGGAGCTTGATTCATACTTGCCTACAGTTCTATGATCCCCCTCTGAGGTGTTTCAATTTTCAAGACTTTTAGTTGGGGCCTTTATTGGAGGAGTACTCATCATTGGTTGGTATACCTGTCAGGGGTGGTGCCCCCTTCAACCCTGAGATGGTCTTTCCTAGTAATGAAGAGGTGGCAAAGGCATTGTATCTGGAACCTTGTCTGATTAGGCAGAATATGACTACTAAGGCTGGAATCTCTGGTCTACATTTGGATTTCTTGATCTCTCAAGCTACCCTGAAGGCTTCTTTGGGAGAGTGGAAGGCAGTCTGTGCTTTATTGGCCCTGAGCATATATGGGATCATATTATTTGCAGATGAGCCTAAGTTTGTTAGTAAGAATGCAATCCATCTTTTCATCTTGAGGAACCCAGTGCCCACCTTACTGGGAGATTTCTACTACTCTGTTCACCAAAGGAATGAAAAGCAGAGAGGAAGATTGGTGAGGTGTTGTGCTCCCCTTTTCCATACGTGGTTACTCAAGCATTTGCCCAAGACAGATGCATTTTTGAATCCTCATCAGCAGAGGAATTGGGCTAGAAGACTCACTGCTTTAACTTCAGCTGATATCAGATGGTGCACTCAAAGCACCAAGGGCAGGGATATCATTACCAGTTGTGGGCAGTTTCCCAATGTACCCCTGATAGGAGTAAAGGGTTGCATCAACTACAACCCTCTGCTATTCAAAAGACAACTGGGCTATGCACTGGTCCACACTCCTAAGGCACAAGATTTGGCTGAGACTCTTTACTGTGAGAACAAGCCTAATCTGGCTATTGTCAGGCAAGCATCCTGGGCCTGGGACAATGTTCAGACTAAAGGAGTAACCATTCTGGGGAAGTGCAACAATGTGGCATCAGCATAGTACTATGAATAGTCCCATGCCAGGGCTCAATTTTCTGGGATGCCTTTCACCATGGAGGATATACCTGGGCCATCCTCAACACCACCTCCTGTCACTGTCAGTTTGGAGGAGTTTGAGAAATTGAAAGAGAGAAATGAGAAGTTGACTCAGGCTCTACAGAAGACCCTCTGGGAGAGGAGTAATGGTAGGTTGGATATTGAGAGGTTAGAGAAGATGAAGGTGGAGCATCTAGCCAGAATTGAGAAGTCAGAGGATTATATCAAGAAGTCTAGGGCTGGAGAGCAGATCTTGAAGAATGCCTGCAAGGAAGCCCAATTCCAGAAGGCCAAGACTGATTTGTATCTGAAGGAGAGTCAAGCTAGGTGGGTCAGGATCACCGAAGCTCGTACTCTGGAAGATAAGAGGACTCAGGACAAAATTGAGCAGTTGGAAGCTAGTGCAAGAGAGCAACAGGAAGCCCTGGCAGCAGCCCAAAGAGAGATCTCAGAGTTAAAGATTAGAGCTGGAGTGAAGACGTCAAAGGACCAGAGTCAACACAAGAAGCTAACTGCAGCTGTTACTACCAGGAATCTCCTTATCAGGAATCTCACAGAGCGTCCAGCTGATCCTGTGACTGAAGCACTTCTCAAGGAAGTTCAGGAGGATGAGTTTGGTCTTGGTGTCTGACTTTTGCTTGTTGTTGCTTCCATTTCATTGTACTTTTCCTTTTTATGTTGTATTTTGACCCCTCAGAGGGAATGTTTTGTAAGAAACAAACTATGTAATATATGTATTAGTTTGTTTTATCAGGGTTTCTTTCAAGCAACATCACAAGCATCTTCCTCAAAAGGTCTGGAAAGGTCAAAACCAAGTGCCAAGCCGGATACCTTGGAAACAAATAAGCATACTGCATTGCATACTAACCTTTGTTTGTTTTGTAGGTTTGTTTTTTTTGTTGCTAACTCTGTTGTGATCTCAGGAACTATTGCTCGACGTCGGGTGTTCCCACTCAACCGTCCACACAGATATCCAACCCGCAACAACCTTCCGGGTATACAGATGGACCAGGTACAGCAGGACCTTACAGAGGTCAGGAACCAAATGGCCAATGAAAGATTGGAAATGAGGAATCAGATGACACAATTTATGGAGGTGATGAATGGATTGGCACAGAGCCAAGAGAGATTAAGAGCCTTGGTAGAGAGACAGACTCAGGAAGACCCCCATCTAGGGACTGGTGGGACAAGCAACAATGAGAGGGTGCAGCCTCATATCAACCCACCTGTATTTGGACCCCATCTTCATCCAGAGATCAACATCCCTGCTAATGTACAAGGGAATGCTACTACAGGCAGAGTGCTCCAAGAAGACCCCCAGGAAGATCAGTTCACAGTGATGGGAGCTGGGGATGAGGCCTATGACAGAAGGCTGGATGAAATTGCTGAAAAATTAAGGTCCTTGGAGTCTCAAAACTCTTTGGGTTTTGATGTTATGGACATGGGCTTAGTGGACGGGGTCAGGATTCCCCATAATTTTAAGTCTCCGTGCTTTGAAAAGTACGATGGGACTTCCTGCCCACGGACCCACTTACAATCCTTTCTGGGGAGGTTAAAGGCATATACCATGGACGAGAAGCTATGGATGTTTTATTTTGAGGATAGCTTAACGGGAGCTTCAAGGGAATGGTACTCCCATCTGACTAGAGCAACCATCAGGTGTTGGAAGGACTTGGCAGAGGCCTTCATCAGACAATACCAGTATAATTTGGATATGGCACCCAACAGGACCCTTCTGATGGGAATGTCACAGTCGTCCAGGGAAAGCTTCCGGGAGTACGCCCAGAGATGGAGACAGCTTGCTGCTGCTGTCCAGCCACCTATGTCAGAGAGGGAGATGGCTGATATGTTTATGAACACCCTCCAAGGGACATACATTGATAGGCTAGCTGCCTTTTCTTATACCAGCTTTGCAGATGTAGTTATAGCTGGAGAAAGAATTGAAAGCCTATTAAAGATGGGCAAAATTTCTGACAACGGTGCCAGCTCATCCAGCAACACAAGAAAGCCTTTTGTGGGCCCAAGAAGAACTGGTGAGACCAATGCTATCCATGCCAGCAGGGGCAGACCCCAATATGTTCATAGGTCTGTGGCAGCAGTCACCATTCCCGCTCCAGTTCATCCACAACCAGCTTATCAACCACAGCAACAAAATTATCAGCAACACACTCAGTATCCTCCTCAGAGAAACTACAACAACACCAACAACAATCAGTAAAGACCATTTCAACAGAGACCGTCTCAGGCCAATAGGGTGATCGATCCGATCCATATGCCTTATGCCACATTATTGCCACAACTCCTAAAACTCAACCTGGTTGAGCTAAGGACGTTGGCACCTCCAGATCCTGCCAGTTTACCCAGAAATTATGACGCCAGCGCCAGATGTGCTTTCCATTCAAATGCACCTGGCCATAGTACAGAGAAGTGCAGAGCTTTGCACATGAAGGTACAAGACCTGGTAGACTCTAAGGCTCTAAACTTCACACCGCCACCAAATGTTAACAAGAACCCTATGCCAAACCACGGAGGTCCCAGAATCAATGCTATTGAAGAAGACAAGCCGTCTTACTTGATAACCAGTGTGGGTCAGATTCGGACACCGTTGGTAGAGATTAAAGCTCAGCTCCTCGAATGTCAAATGTTCCCGGGATGTGAGCTAGGGTGTGCTTATTGCAACATTTCAGTGAATGGTTGTGATAACTTGAGAGATGGCATAGATGGTCTCATCCAGAGTGGCCTGCTTCAAATCACAACATCAATTCCTACCAATCCAGCAATCTCCTTAACAACAATTCCCGAGTCTTCTACAACTGCAACAACCATTGTTCCAAACAACTTTTCAGTCTCATCAACAAATGCTTCATCTGTTACTTCAACGAACCAGATATCAGCAAACATCCCTTCTACAACTTCAGCACCCCTTCATTCAGAGTCTCCTACAACAACAACACCCATCCACTCAACAATGTCTCCTACAACTTCAGCAGCAAATGTCTCAACGGTTACAATTTATTATGATCCTGAAAACGATTCTGCCTACAACTCACAAAATGCCACTCCTATCAGAGCACCAGTCACAATATACTACGATCCACAAACTATCATGGCCCCTTCTGCAGCTGCAATCGGTCCAGTCACCATCACAGTGCCTGGACCAGTACCTTATGAAAGCAGTAATGCCATCCCCTGGCATTACGGCTCCGATCTATACTGCGAAGGACAGAAAATCACTCTTGAATCATCAACCCCTGCACCACAAATAGACAACGTGGGAGGAGGCGGAGGCTTCACTCGAAGCGGACGTCTCTTTGCCCCACAAATTCAAAGACCCACTGCTGAAGCAGAAGCTGCTGCCAAGGCAAAAGGAAAGAGCTTGGTGCAAGAAGAGCAGATTGTTAAAGAAGCTTCAAAAACACCTTTTGATCAAGAAGTTGATGAATTCATGAGAATCATCAAGAAAAGTGATTACAGGATAGTGGACTAGCTTCACCAGACGCCTTCCAAGATCTCTATTCTATCATTGCTTATGTGCTCCGAGGCTCATCGGAACGCACTACTAAAAGTCTTGCACGCAGCTTATGTGCCAGAAGAGATCACCGTCAATCAGTTGGAAGCTGTGGTTGGAAATGTTAATGCTAGTCATGGGCTAGGGTTTACCAACACTGATTTGACTACGGAAGGCCGCAATCATAACAAGGCTTTGCACATTACCATGGAGTGTAAGGGTGCAGTTCTTTCCCATGTACTGGTAGACACAGGATCATCCCTCAATGTCCTACCTAAGAAAGCCCTTGTGAAGCTGGAGTATGAAGGACTGGCATTGCGTCCCAGTAATCTGGTAGTGAGAGCCTTTGACGGTTCTAAGAGATCAGTTCTGGGAGAGATTGAGTTTCCTATAACGATTGGCCCGCAAACTTTCAAAACGACCTTCTACATGATGGATATACAGCCTGCCTACAGCTGTTTGTTGGGTAGACCATGGATTCATGCCGCTGGCGCAGTTACGTCTACCCTTCACCAGAAGTTAAAATTCGAGTGGGAGGGCCAAGTCGTTACTATTTGTGGAGAGGAAGATATTTTTGTTAGCCATCTGGCTACATACAAATACATTGAGATGGATGGGGAGATCCATGAAACAATGAGTCAAGGGTTTGAGGCCTTGAACATAAATGAAACATATGCTGTACCTGGAACCTCAATGACATCATACCAACAAGCCCGGAAGGTTGTTGAAGAAGGAACTGCCCAAGGCTGGGGCAAACTGCTACCTGTGGAGAAGAAAGAGGATAGATTTGGGTTGGGTTACAAACCAACTCAACAAGATCAAGCAGAGGCTGCTAAGGAGCCCAACTTTGTTAGTGGGGGGATGCTCACCCCCGATGCTATCAACAATTTGGAAGACGAGGATGAAAGCGACCACAACCTGGAGAGTTGGATCCGTCCAAAGATCCCGGGGAGCAGTATCTCAAACTGGTCTTCCCAGGAAATTATAAGAGTTACTCATGCAGAGTAATTATTATTTCCTGTATTTTTATAGCATGCATCAAAGTCTTGCATCTTGCCCAAGATGACAAGACTCATTTTGTAATCGGGCCATCTGTAATTTTTGTGCAACAAGATTAATCAATGAAATATCAGACATCTTTTGCAAATGAGTCTTTTCCTTTTCCGCTCACTGTTTTTCCATTTTTCTTTTTGTACAAAAAATAAATGGCAATGTTTTCAAAATGACAACTTTATTTCACTTTTCTAAACAAGATTAAAATCAATCACTAAAATGAACAAACTGAACCCTTGCAGAGAGTGCCTTCCAGACTGCACCGACAACAGCACGGCTATGACTTCGTATGACTTTGAAAATCCAATCAATCAAGCTGATAAAGGGGTTGAAGAAGATTATGAGCTTCCTGAAGAGCTAGCCAGATTGTTGAGACAAGAGGAAAAGGTTATCACTCCTCATAAGGAGGAAGTAGAGACGATCAATCTTGGTACAGATGAAGACGTGAAAGAAGTTAAAATCGGGGCCTGCTTACAAGACTCGGTGAAGAGACAACTGATTGACCTGCTTCAAGAATATGTGGACGTGTTTGCTTGGTCTTATCAAGATATGCCAGGGTTGGACACCGACATTGTTGTGCACAAGCTGCCTTTGAGGGAAGAATGCCCACCGGTTAAACAGAAACTGCGCCGTACTCACCTAGACACGGCCATGAAAATCAAGGAAGAGGTACAAAAGCAGTGGGACGCTGGGTTCCTTGCTGTAACTAGCTATCCACCGTGGGTTGCTAACATAGTACCTGTGCCTAAGAAAGACGGCAAAGTAAGAATGTGTGTTGACTACCGGGACCTGAATAGAGCCAGCCCGAAAGATGATTTCCCATTACCTCACATCGATGTATTGGTGGATAACACGGCTCAGTTCTCGTTATTCTCCTTCATGGACGGATTTTCAGGGTATAATCAGATCAAGATGTCACCTGAAGACATGGATAAGACAACCTTCATCACACCCTGGGGCACGTTCTGTTACAAGGTGATGCCATTCGGACTGAAGAATGCTGGTGCAACATATCAACGGGCTATGGTGACATTATTCCACGATATGATCCATAAGGAAATTGAATGTTATATGGATGACATGATTGCCAAGTCCCTCACTGAAGAAGACCACCTGGTAAATCTGCTGAAGCTGTTCAAGCGTCTGAGGAAGTACCAACTGAAGCTGAACCCCAACAAGTGCACATTCAGGGTGCGATCCGGTAAGCTGCTGGGATTTATTGTAAGCGAAAAAGGGATTGAAGTTGACCCTGATAAAGTTAAAGCTATTCAAGAGATGCCTGCACCAAAGTCAGAAAAAGAAGTTCGAGGGTTCTTAGGCCGATTGAACTACATTTCACGGTTCATATCTCACCTTACAGCAACCTGCGAACCCTTGTTCAAATTGCTAAGAAAAGAACAAACGGTCAGGTGGAATGAAGACTGCCAGAAGGCTTTTGACAAGATCAAGGAATACTTACAAGAGCCTCCAATCCTTATGCCTCCAGTTGAAGGAAGACCTCTAATCATGTACTTGACAGTATTGGAAGGGTCAATGGGGTGTGTGCTGGGCCAACATGATGAGTCTGGTCGAAAAGAGTATGCAATATACTACCTAAGAAAAAAGTTTACCGACTGTGAACAACGTTATTCACTGCTCGAGAAAACTTGCTGTGCTTTAGCGTGGGCTGCTCGCCGACTGAGACAGTATATGTTGACCCACACTACCTTGTTGATCTCAAAAATGGACCCAGTCAAGTATATTTTTGAGAAGCCAGCACTTACCGGACGGGTTGCAAGATGGCAAATGATCCTCACGGAATATGACATCCAGTACACTTCTCAAAAAGCCATCAAAGGCAGTGTATTGTCTGAATATCTTGCTGAGCAACCCATTGATGATTACCAGCCTATGAGATTTGACTTCCCTGATGAAGACATCATGTTCATAAAAGCAAAAGATCATGAAGAGCCTATTCACACTGAAGGGCCTGACCCGGAAGAAGAATGGACTATGATGTTTGATGGGGCTGTTAATATGAATGGTCGTGGTGTTGGTGCAGTACTCATTACACCTAAAGGAGTCCACATGCCTTTCTCGATAAAACTCACTTTTAACTGCACTAACAACGAAGCTGAGTACGAAGCTTGCATTATGGGTCTTGAGGAAGCCATTGACCTCAGGATCAAGACATTGACTGTATTCGGAGATTCATCTTTGGTAGTTAATCAAACCAACGGCAAATGGTACACCCACCAGGATTATCTGATACCTTATAGGGATTATACAAGGAGGTTATTGACTTTCTTCACAACAGTCAAGCTTGAGTATATCCCTCGGGATGAGAATCAGTTTGCAGATGCTCTGGCCACCATTTCGTCCATGATCAAAGTTCAAGCTGCCAACTTTGTACCGCAGATTTCAGTGTCCAGACTCAACAGACCAGCATATGTGTCCGCAGCAGATGTTGTCAAAGATGATAGGCCTTGGTTCCATGACATTAAGTGCTTCTTGGAGGATCAAACATACCCACCTGGGGCATCTTCCAACGATAAGAAGACTTTGAGAAGGCTTGCTGGTAGTTTCTTCTTGAACATTGATGGTTCCCTATACAAGAGAAACTTTGATATGGTACTCCTCAGATGCGTTGACAAGGCAGAGGCAGACTTGTTAATGCATGAAGTGCACGAAGGATCCTTTGGTACCCATGCAGGAGGGCATGCCATGGTAAAGAAGTTGCTAAGATCAGGTTATTACTGGATCACAATGGATGCCGACTGTTGTGCCTATGCCAGAAAATGCCATAAATGCCAGATTTATGCGGATAAGGTGCATGTGCCTCCCAATCCTTTGAATATAATGTCTTCACCCTGGCCCTTTGCCATGTGGGGCATTGATATGATTGGCAAAATCGAACCGACTGCTTCAAATGGCCACAGATTCATCCCGGTTGCCATTGACTATTTCACCAAGTGGGTCGAAGCAGCTTCCTATGCCAATGTTACAAGACAAGTGGTAGCCAGATTTCTGAAGAGAGATATCATCTGTCGATATGGAGTTCCCGAGAGACTCATTACTGATAATGGTTCTAACTTAAACAACAAAATGATGGCAGAGCTCTGCCGGGACTTCAAGATCCAACACCACAATTCTTCTCCTTACAGGCCAAAGATGAATGGCGCTGTTGAGGCAGCAAATAAGAATATCAAGAAGATTGTGCAGAAGATGGTAGTCACCTATAAAGACTGGCATGAAATGCTACCGTTTGCCTTGCATGGGTACCGCACATCAATCAGAACATCCACTGGGGCAACACCGTATCAGCTTGTGTATGGTATGGAAGCAGTCCTACCGGTTGAAGTTGAATTACCCTCTCTACGGGTACTGATGGATGTTAAACTGAGTGAAGCCTAATGGGTTCGGGCCCGATACGAACAACTGAGTCTGATTGAAGAGAAAAGATTGGCTGCAATCTGTCATGGGTAGTTATATCAAAAGAGAATGAAGAAAGCCTTCGATCAGAAAGTCAGGCACCGAGAGTACCAAGTAGGAGATCTTGTGCTGAAAAGAATCCTCCCTCCTCATACAGACCACAGGGGCAAGTGGACTCCTAACTATGAAGGACCATTTGTAGTAAAGAAAGTTTTCTCTGGTGGAGCACTGATGCTCAGCACTATGGATGGTGAAGATTTCCCGTCCCCTGTGAATTCAGATGCAGTTAAAAAATACTTCGCATAAAAATGACCTGCTGGACATAAAAATAGAATGTGAGTCCAGGCAAAAATAGGGCATCCCGGCGAGTCAAAAATAGAATAAAAGACTCGGGCAAAAATAAGGGAAATAAACAAAAAAACGTACACCCGCTGAGTTGAAAAGCCGCATTGGACAACTCAGGCAAAAATGGGTATCCCGATGGATTGAAAACCCGAAAGGGCGATCCATGCAAAATAAGGGAATAGGCGAACAACTGCATTCTGAATTCGTCTGTATCACTTACAATTTGGTAAGCTTTGGAAGGATCAAGCTTCTGTCAGAATCAGCCTTCTTCAGAAAGCAAAATGAGAAGAACGTCAAATGTCATACGAGTCATAGCAGGAGGGAAGCTCCTCGAAAGCGTCGTCAACATTGCCAGCTTTTTGTTTTCTCATTTTGTAGCAATCTCCTCATTTCAGGGGATTTGTTTCTTTGACTGTTATTGCCAATTCAGGGCACACGAATTAATAAAATCAGATTTCCAGTCATGTTTCGTCTTGTACATTTTTTTATTTGCAAAAAATGTCTGATGTCTCTAAAAAACTGATTGCATAAATACAGATGCTTTTCTTCTAAAAGTCACATGCTTGCAGGAAATATACTTACTCTCAGAAGTGTCTAAACTCCTATGACGGAATCCGGTAAGGGATACCTCGGGATTATTTGTGCGTTTCCCTATCTTTGCAGGATTGCAGGTATCCAGAATGCAACTTGGGGCATGAAAGCTTCACTCCAGCAAGCTGACAAATCAACACTCAGCCTTAGCACCCAAAGTGTTTTCTCCCCAGCCGAACTACCACTTGCTACTTCTCCCCGTCAGAGTTTCCAGGCATCATTTCTCCAACAGGGCAGTACCAGAAGGCGCCCATATCCCCAGCCGAGTTGCCATTTCCTCCTCAACTAAGTACAAAAGTCAGGGAACCATCTCCCCACAAATCTCCAGCCTCTATTCAGGAGAGCAACGCATGAAGGGACCACAACAGAGTGACGAAAGCTTCTACAAACCCCAGCTGGGACCCCTCATTACCAAGGATGGGCCTATCAGTGACCTGTATCTCCAAGCAGATATCATCTCATCGGATCTACCAATGATCTCACCCCCAGCTGGGATGTCCATTTCAAGCAGATCGGCCAGAGATCTTCGCAGCAACGCGATCCGAATTCCGGATTGGTATCCTTGCATAATCATGGCATTCGCATCATATTCACCCACAAAGCGTAGCATTCCGTCTAATACGGAGCATTACGGCAAAAATCCAACATATTGCATAATCATAAGCCATGGTCTGAATCAAACACTTGTGAATAATGACAATCCATCAACATACAGAAAACTCCCCCCAAAATCCCCAGCGGAGATTCCACAGCAAAAACAGTTGCCTTACATTCCCAAACACCAGTATATACTCTCTTTGGCACCCGTCCGTGTCAATACTCCCCAGTAAGGTCGCCTGAACACTCTGTGCAAACAGTACCACTCGTATTACAGATACTTTTTGACACCCGTCTGTGTCATACCCCCAGCAGAAAGCCAAAGACATCCTCTTTGCACTCACATGTACTTATATAATTTCCTTAACATCCGTCCGTGTCATTTTCTCCAGCACAGTAACATAAACACTTTATACATCAGATACTTGTTTATACTATACTCTTCTCCCTTTTGACACTCGTCCGTGTCGCTCTCCCCGCAGATTCAACACTAGTCCTTGTTCTTTGTTAACCAGTTGGTACTCGTCTGTATCATCATCTCAGAACATGTGTCAAGCGTTTGTTTCTACATGATACTCATCCGTATCATAGTCTTAAGGATGCTCGTCCGCATCTTTAATCCATACACTGTGTCAAACACTCTTGTGTCTTCCTGGATATAGATACTCGCCTGTGTCTATTATTCCCCAGAAGAGTCCCCTCAGATTCAACACTCGTCCGTGTTCTCTGTTAACCAGTTGATACTCGTCCGTATCATCATCTCTGAACGCGTGTCAGTATTTGTTTCTACCCGATACTCGTCCGTATCGTAGTCTTAAGAGTGCTCGTCCGCATCTTTAATCTATACACAAACATCTAAACACTTATACTTTTATTTCATGGATGTAAACACCCGTCCGTGTTTACTATTCCCCAGTAGATCGCCAACAAAGCAAATTTTCCTTTATCTGACATTCGTCCTATGTCACGATAAATTTTGAGAGCAGCCGTCCCCTGCTAGGTGGTCGTCCTCCACCTCTTGATGATCGTCTTTCATCATGCTCATCCGATGGTCGTCCCCATCGTTGACCTTTTATCCGACATTCGTCCTATGTCGTGATATTTAGCAGCCGTCCCCTGCTAGGTGGTCGTCCTCCACCTTTTGATGATCGTCCTTCATCATTTTATCCAATGGCCGTCCCCATTGTTGATTTTGGTTATCTGGCATTCATCCTATGTCATGATAAACCTTGAGAGCAGCCGTCCCCTGCAAGGTGGTCGTCCTCCACCTCTTGATGGTCGTCCTCCATCATGCTCATCCGATGGCCGTCCCCATCGTTGACCTTTTATCCGGCATTCGTCCTATGTCGCGATATTTTCGGCAGCCGAACCCTGCCAGGTGGTCGTCCTCCACCTTAGATGACCGTCCCTAATCTTATACCCAACAGAGCAGCCGTCCCCTGCTAGGTGATCGTCCTTCACCTTTGATGACCGTACCTCATCATCTGTTTATTTCATTTATTCTTTGACCCGATGGCCGTCCCCGTCGTGGTCCCTTTTCCTTTCAGTTTAGCCCGATGGCCGTCCCCATCGTTGGTTGCTTTACTTTATGAACTTGATGGCCGTCCCCATCATAATTCTTATTATCCCCAGCATGTCGGCTGATCACACTAAATTTCACCGTGTTTCTGACTCCGATTTCGCATGCATTCTTAGCTTTTATTGTTGTTTTGTTTTGTTATTACTTTGTTTTCTTATGTTTTCAGGTTTTTATAATAATCGGGGCTTGAATCGAGAAAAGGAGCGAAAAAGGAGTGAAAACGGACGTAAACCTAGAAATTCAGCGTTTTGCACTTATGGCACCCACCGTGGCGGGCGCCATGGGGTTAGCCATGACGTGGCCACGTCTCAAGACCACTCCTCAACCTCCAAGACCCACGATCCCCACTCTCCAATCCCCTATAGGCACCATGGCGGGCGCCATGACCTTGTGGCGGGCGCCACAAGGAAAATTTCAGTAACCTCCACTTTTTAGTGGAGGGGCATCCCAGTCTTTTCATGCTTTCAGTTTTCCTATAAATAGGACCTTAGATTTTCGTTTTTCTTCATCCAGAATTAGATTTCTCTAGGCATATATCAGTTATAAAGCAGTTACCATTCCACATCGGGGTGTTTCTGCAATCGAGTGATCGAGTCTGTAATTTGTCTGTGCGATCGAGTTTTGGAGCACTCTGGAGGAAGTTAATCCTGCCGCCATTTTAATTCAAGTTCGTATTTTACTTTATTTATTTCTGCACCGCTTTACTTTATTTATTTCCTGCACTCGCACTTTATTTTCGTTTATTTCCTGCACTGCTTTACTTGCTTTATTATCCGCACTCGCACTTTATTTCGTTTATTTCCTGCACTCGCTTTAAATTACTTTATTTCTCGCACTCGCTTTAAATTACTTTATTTTTCGCACTCGCACTAAATTCATTTACTTTCCGCACTCGCACTAAATTACTTTTATGAAAAATTATAAAAAGAATCTTTACTTTATCATGTCTAACTAATTCTATAAAGGTTAGAATGTAAGGATCGTAATTAAACCAGTAATCAGTATAATTGTTCGTGGAAACACCTAAGGGCTATTTTATCTTTCAATTCAAGTAATTGTTTTTAACTATTTCAAAAACAGCCAAAAGCGCTTTGTCTAGTTTATTAGGAGTTTTTAGATTAAAAAGAAAAGAGATTTTAAAACGATTTTCGGACGCGTCATGAGATTTAGAGTCTGGTTCACAAGAACCTCTTTTTGCTAAGAAGTCCAGGTTAAAATACTTTTCAACTTAGTTAAGATACTACATTTCTTAAAAATAGGTTTACTACTCTAACGCAGTACGCACCTTTTTATCCGTGACAATAGGAGGGGTTGATTAGAGAGTACAACTCGGTTCTGAATACGCGAAAGCGACAGTTCCTGTTAAATTAGTTCTTTTCAAAGGAGAAAACATTGCCCATAAGTAGTTCCACTAACAAGTACTGGATTATCATTGATTACGTGAATTACATTCGAGCCTGTCTTTTATTTATTTATTTAAAATTATTTTATTTACCATTGCACCCTTACTAAAACCCTTATATTTAGTTGCCTTAGATACACACCATAACAACAGGTACGATAGATTGACACTTGGTCTCTGTGGATTCGACAATCTTTTATATTACTCTGACGTGTTCGTACACTTGCGAAAAACACGCATCAAGTTTTTGGCGCCGTTGCCGGGGACCAATATCGTCAAATTTCATTACCCTGTAGTTATACCGTTTAGACTAAGGTTGTTACCCGCCGGTCAATGCGAAAGACTCGCAGTGCCGGAAGTTTAGTAGACCCTCTAGCTGAACCTGAATGTTACGCTCGCGCACGTTTGTTTTTCCATAGGAATAGGAGAGCTATGGCCGAAGATCAAAACCGAAGACCTCTTAAGGACTTCGCCCAACCATCAAACGAGGAACCTAGTTCCAGTATAGTAAACCCCGCTATCCCAGCCAATAATTTTGAACTTAAACCATCCCTGCTGCAATTAGTGCAACAGAGACAATTCGCAGGTCTCGCTACTGATAACCCAAACCAACATTTAAAAAACTTTCTTCAGTTAGCAGACACCTTTAAAACCAATGGAGCTTCTCCTGAGGCAATACGCTTAAGATTATTTCCCTTTTCCCTCAGAGATAAAGCTCTATCATGGTTAGATTCCCTTCCACCCAATTCAATAACAACTTGGGATGACCTTAGAAAAGTTTTCCTTGCTAGATATTTCCCCCCAAGTAAGACCGCTCTTCTTCGAAACCTAATAACTAGATTTACCCAACACCAAGGAGAGTCGTTGTTCGAAGCCTGGGAGAGATATAAAGAACTATTAAGAGCATGCCCACATCATGGCCTAGAGAATTGGCTAATCATCCAAACCTTCTATAATGGACTTCATTATAACACTAAAATGACCATCGACGCTGCCGCTGGTGGCGCACTGATGAACAAACCTTACCCTGAAGCTAGTGCCCTTATCGAGGATATGGCCCAAAACCATCAATCATGGGGAGTAGAACGAGCGACAGTGGAAAAGAAGGAAGCCCAAGGAGGAATACATGAGCTAAGCTCTATAGACATGATGCAGGCTAAAATGGACGCGTTGGCCCTTAGAGTCGAACATATGTGTACAACTCCGAATACTGTAGCCGCAGTTTCGCCGAATTATGAGATATGTGGAACGCAAGGACACCAATCCGCCGAATGCAATCTGTTGAATGAAACCAACACTGAGCAAGTGAACTATACCCAAGGGAACCCATTTTCAAACACATATAACCCTGGATGGAGGAATCACCCAAACTTCTCCTACAAAAATAATAACCCTATTCAAAATACCGCACCTCCGAGACAACAAGGTTACCAAGCCCCAAGAACAAATCAACCTATGCAACCTGTACCACCAAGCCCGAGCTTTGAGGAAGTTGTAAAAGATTTTATCGTTGCTCAAAAACAACAAAACAAAGAGTTCATGAACCAAAACGTCCATGTTAACGAACTGATTACCAAGTTAGGAACCAAGGTTGATCAAATTATTACTCATAATAAGATGCTTGAAACCCAGATCTCCCAGGTAGCGTTAAACCAAGCCCCACAGACTACACCTGGAGGACAGTTCCCTGGACAACCTCAACAAAACCCGAAAGGGCAAGCCAATGCCATTACTCTACGAAGTGGAACCGCTTATAAGGAACCTTTAAACCCTAGATTAAGTGAGCCCGAAACTTCTGAGAGGAATGAGGAAAAGGAACCAGAGAAGCCTGAAACCCCGGAAAGTCAAGAAAAAGGAGAAGAACCTAAAAATAAAACCTATGTACCACCACCGCCATATAAACCACCAATACCTTACCCTCAAAGATTAAAGAAAACCCAAATCGATAATCAATATCAAAAATTCGTTAAGGTTATAGAAAAACTTCACGTAGAAATCCCCTTTACAGAAGCCATCACCCAAATACCTTCTTACGCTAAGTTTCTCAAAGACATACTTACAAATAAACGTAGACTTGAAGATCCGAAACCCATGGAATGTAATTCTATTTCCGAAAATAGGTTAGCAAAGAAAGATAAAGATCCCGGAAATTTTTCCATTCCTTGTATTTTGGGGAATCATGTCATCGAAAAAGCTTTTCTAGACTTAGGAGCTAGTGTGAGCTTAATGCCTTTAGCAGTTTGTGAGAGATTAAACTTAGGAGAATTACAACCTACTAAGATGTCACTTCAATTAGCCGATAGATCCGTTAAATATCCTATAGGCATACTTGAAGACGTCCCTGTTAGGATAGGTCAGCTGTTTATACCTACTGATTTTGTTGTCATGGACATTAAAGAAGATGACGACATACCAATCCTCCTAGGTAGACCGTTCTTATCGACTGCTGGAGCCGTGATAGATGTTAAAAAAGGGAAACTAACTTTTGAGGTAGGTGACGAGAAGATAGAATTTATATTGTCAAAATTTCTTATGGCACCTGTGATAGGAGATGCTTGTTATGCCTTAGATATCATCGAAGAATGTATTAGGGAATTAGAACAAGAAGAAGAAACTGAATCTATAAAATTGCCATCAACTCTTATTTTGGAAGATGACAATTATAAAAGACCCTACATTGATGATAACCTTCACGAATGTTTATCTCTTACCCCAGATCCTATGCCTTGCCCTATGAAACCGACCGTAAAACTTAAGGAACTGCCTAAAAACCTGAGATATGAATTTCTTGATGAAGATATGAACCGTCCAGTTATAGTCAGTGCTACCTTAAACCAAGAAGAAACCGATCAATTATTAGAAGTTTTACGTAGGTACCCCTCAGCCTTAGGATATAAGATCTCTTATCTAAAAGGAATAAGCCCATCCGTATGCATGCATCGGATTTTGCTTGAAGAAGATTCAAAACCTTCCAGAGAACACCAACGAAGAATAAATCCTATAATGAGTACTGTAGTTAAGACTGAAGTTCTTAAGTTACTAGAGGCAGGTATAATATATCAGATCTCGGACAGTAAATGGGTGAGTCCTGTGCATGTAGTACCTAAAAAGGGAGGCATCACAGTCGTGCAAAACGAGAAGGGCGAACCTGTAGCAAAAAGAACCGATGGAGGTTGGCGTATGTGCATAGATTATAGAAAATTAAATAAAGCAACTAGGAAGGACCATTTCCCATTACCATTCATAGACCAAATGTTGGAGCGCCTAGCCAGACACTCTTATTTTTGTTACCTAGATGGATATTCAGGATTCTTCCAAATACCTATTCACCCCGAAGATCAAGAAAAAACTACCTTTACATGCCCAGTTGGAACTTTTTCCTATAGAAGAATGCCTTTTGGACTTTGTAATGCTCCTGCCACTTTCCAACGCTGCATGATGTCTATCTTTGCCGATTATTTGGATGGAATTATGGAAGTATTTATGGACGATTTCTCAGTTTGTGGATCAGATTTCAAAAATTGTCTTGTCAACCTTGAGAAAATCCTGGAGAGATGTGTGGAGGTAAACCTTGTGCTAAATTAGGAGAAATGTCATTTCATGGTCACCGAAGGGATTGTTTTAGGACATATAGTTTCCGAAAAAGGTATAGAGGTAGATAAAGCAAAAATAGAAGTCATAGAGAATCTAAAACCGCCGAAGACTATCAGGGAGATAAGAAGTTTTCTTGGACATGCCGGATTTTACCGACGTTTTATCAAGGATTTCTCCAAAATAACAAAGCCCTTAACTGGTCTTTTAATGAAAGATGCTGAATTCATATTCGATGAAAAATGTACTGAAGCATTTAATCTTCTGAAGCAAGCTCTGATTTCAGCACCTATAATGAAACCCCCTGATTGGTCGGAACCGTTTGAGATAATGTGTGACGCCAGTGATTATGCTGTTGGAGCCGTTCTAGGTCAGAGAAAAGACAAAAAGTTACATGTCATTTATTATGCCAGTAGAACCCTAGACGCTGCACAGCTCAACTACGCAACAACCGAAAAAGAGCTCCTAGCTGTAGTTTTCGCAATAGACAAATTTAGATCTTATCTAGTAGGAGCCAAGATTATAGTTTACACCGACCATGCTGCCATTCGTTACTTACTAAGCAAAAAGGATGCCAAACCTAGGTTACTTCGATGGATTCTATTACTGCAAGAGTTTGATTTGGATATCCGTGATAAGAAAGGCACTGATAATGTAGTAGCTGATCACCTATCTAGGCTAGAATACCTGAAACCTGATCCAGTACCCATAAATGACGATTTTTCCTATGATAGACTGATAGCCCAACTAGAAACTATTGAAGATGATAACCCAGACTCTCGTGAGCAATTTCATAAATCCTTAGCTATAAGCAATGTACCTTGGTATGCAGATTTTGTTAATTACCTAGCCGCTGACATCATACCCCCTGATCTAAACTACCACCGAAAGAAGAAGTTCTATAGTGATGTGAGAAACTTCTATTGGGACGAACCATTTCTTTTCAAGAGAGGTAAAGATGGCATTTTCCGCCGTTGTGTTCCAGAAGAAGAGGTAAATAATATAATTGAGCATTGTCACTCTGCACCCTATGGTGGACATGCGAGCACATCTAAGACCTACGCCAAGATTCTTCAAGTTGGCCTATTCTGGCCTACTATGTGGCGTGATGTCCATGCTTTCATTGTCAAGTGTGACAGATGCCAACGCACAGGAAATATTTCAAGACGTAATGAAATGCCGTTAAGAAATATCCAAGAAGTAGAACTCTTCGACGTATGGGGTATAGACTTTATGGGACCGTTCCCACCATCTTTTGGAAATCAGTACATATTAGTAGCCGTTGACTACGTGTCTAAATGGATTGAAGCTATCGCCGCACCCACAAACGACACCAGAGTAGTCATCAAATTATTCAAAAATTATATATTTCCTAGGTTTGGAACACCCCGTTTAGTCATAAGTGATGGAGGATCACACTTCATATCGAGAATATTTGATAAACTTTTAAGCAAGTATGGAGTTAATCATAGAGTAGCAACACCATACCACCCACAGACCAATGGACAAGTGGAAGTATCTAACAGGGAGATCAAACAAATCCTCGAGAAGACTGTCTCTATATCTAGAAAGGATTGGTCACAAAAACTTCAAGAAGCATTATGGGCCTATAGAACCGCTTTCAAAACCCCTATAGGAACAACCCTTATCAACTGGTCTATGGAAAATCATGTCATTTACCTTTTGAGTTAGAGCATAAGGCCTATTGGGCCATCAAAACTTTGAATTTGGATTACTTGACAGCTGGTGAGAAACGTATCCTTGATATCCACAAGTTAGAAGAGCTCAGACAATCTGCCTACGAAAATGCCATCATATACAAAGAAAGAACAAAAGCTTGGCATGACAAAAGAATCATAAGAAGAGACTTCAAAATAGGCGATCCTGTTCTCCTGTTCGATTCTAGGTTACGACTTTTTCCAGGAAAACTCCGTTCGAGATGGACTGGCCCTTTCGAAGTATCTAAGATCCTAAGATCTGGTGCTATTGAAATCAAGAACCAAACATGTAAACCGTTCATCGTCAATGGACAGAGGTTGAAGCACTACGAAGGAGGTGACATCCCAACAACATACACCTGCCATACTCTGAGTGATCCACCATATCCTTCCAATGATGTTTAAAAATCGGTCGTCGAGCTAATGACGTTAAACAAGCGCTGCATGGGAGGCAACCCATGGTTTTCTTATTTATGTACTTTTTATTTATTTTTACTTTATTTTAATTTGTTTTTATGTTAGGACTAACAATTGAATGTTTTATGTGCTTTCAGGACTTGTTTGCTAACCTTGTACAGGATGCAGAACCCTGATGACATGCACGTGGCCTTTAGAGATGATGCACAGAGAGAGCGTTACCATGTCCACATGAGACGCCCTATGGCTCCTACCAGGTACCCTGACCATGACTGCATGGATGCCTTGGGGATAGAGCCAAGCGTCAGATTTTTATGCCATCAACTCCACTGGGGCCAGTTTGACTACAGGAACAACACTTATAGGAACTTGACTCTTGAGTTCCTCAGCTCGTTTCATCATGACCCTTGGGCTGGACCCGATGGACTCGCTGTTTTCAGGTTGTTCGGGATTGACTACTCATTCTCTCACAAAGAGTTTGGTGATTTACTAGGTTTCCAGACTACTCCTGATGCTATTCCAGAGACTCCGATGGGGTATTTTATGAGCAGAGAAGTGGAAAAATTTTGGACTAAAATATCAGGCGGAGGGAGCCAAGATCCTTCTACCCAATTTTCTCAGGTAATCCACAACCCTGCATTGAGGTACTTCCAGATGATTCTAGCACATTCTTTCCTAGGTTTGCCAGATACAGAGACACTGCTAAGTGAAGAGGAGATTTTCCTACTGTCTTGTGCGACTCAGTCTCGCCCTGTTGCTTGTGGCAACTTTCTGTTGAAGGGCCTTACTAGTGTTACCAGATCATCAGTAGGCATCATACATATCGGTGGGATTGTTACACAGATAGCTACTGCATTGGGTCTGTCTCGCAAGCTATTGCACCTCAGGACCTTCTGCTGCTACACTACCCTGGATATTGATTTTTGTCTTGATAGAGGACTGATGAGGAGGGCTTCTTTTGAGCCCAACATGTTTAGATTGCTGATCGACGGCGAAGCGATACACTATTTTACATTACCAGATCCGCTGATGACCAGTGTCCATGATCCTGCAAATTGGAGTTATGCTCTAGAGGGTTATAGAGAGACTGTCGAAGAGCCGAAATCGCCTCCCGCCGCTGAGTACACTCCTACACCTCTTACTCCCCGAATCACTGTTATGTCTAACAATATGTCTTTGCAGCCACCTGACCTACAAACACAGATTTATGAGCTCCGTAAGGAGACTGCCCTGCTCAAGCAGGAAGTGGCAGACTTGGAGTTACAGATGCAGGTTTCTGATCTCACTCATGCCTCAGAGGCCGATGCTCTATATCAGGCGATTGAAGAGCTTCGGAGGGAGATAGCTGAGATTCGTGGATCAAGCCAGGAAAAGAAGCCTACCACATGACTCATTCTACACTGACAGCACTACCCTAGTATTTAATTTCCTTTTTACGCTTTATTTTATTTATCGCATTTCCAGACATATATTACTTTATTGCAGCTTTTATATTTTCATGTACTTTGAATTCCTTATATATATATACATATTATGCACTAATGTTAATCTTTCTTTTTCTTTTTTGATTTTTAATTATTTTATTTTTGTCGTGCAAAAAAAAAAAAAATATATATATATATATATAAGACAAAAATATTTTCATTTTTGTCTTCACAAAAAAATATGCAAGCCTCATGCCTTGAAAAGAAGAAGAAAACGCTATCCAGACCCCCCCGAAGACCAAAGGTGCAAGGAAGGCCCAAAAGGAGGATCCAAAAACCCAAGGCCCAGGAATTGGCCTTGTGGCGGGCGCCATAGGCCCTGTGGCGGGCACCACACCGTACCAACAACATATACGGGGCTGAATCCCCATTTCCACCATTTTCATCCCTTTCTTCATCAAAACCCCATTTTTGCAACCTTCCAAAACCTCCTTGAACCCCATTAAAGCTCCCCCATTTCCAAAATACCCTCCATCCATAAAACATATCCAACATCCATTTCCATTTTCATCCATCAAAAACCAAAAAAATCAAAACTTTATCATTCCCCTCATAAACCACTTTTCTACCATTTTCACTACCTAAGGAGCTATCAACAATGGAGTTCAACGGATTTCTTCTTCGTGATGGAAGACCGGGCGATAGGCAACGGATAATTATTCAGAGGCTTCAAAGTCGAGAAATTTTCTCGACTAGGTACGTCGACGATAACTGTCTGTATGCTTTGGGTATTTATCATAGTGTTTTTAATTTATTAGAATTTCTAGGCTTGCATAATATTTTCATTAATCAGGAACCTACCTATGAGAAACTGACAATTGAGTTTTTGAGTTCTTTGATATACACTGTCAGTCCTAACACTGCTAGCACTGCCGGTACTGTTATTTTTAAACTGTTTGGAATTGAATATGAATTCAGTACCAACGAGCTAGCAGGTTTGTTAGGAATCCCTCATAGGGAAGGTGCGATCTGTGAGGCACCTTTGGATGCGGAATGGTCGGCCGAGGTATTTACCTTCTGGCTAAGGCTTTCAAGTACTTCAATTAATTCTTTTGAAGGGATACTTGCGTCGACCATTCACAACCCGACCATAAGAGTTTTTAGACTTCTTTTGGCATGTACTATTTTTGGCCGGGAAAGTCCAAACAAGGTAAATGCTCGTGAACTCCTATTTTTGCAAGGATGCCTCACTAGAACCCACATCAATCCGGTCCCGTTTATGCTTGCCCGCATGACTTTATTTACTAATAAAACAGGACCAATTGTTTTTGGAGGGCTTGTTACGTCTATTGCTCGGGCTCTTGGCCTGAATGATGAGATAGCTACACTTGAACCACTACCTCCTCGCACAATTAATTTAAAATTTCTGAAAGACATGAAATTGTGCCGAACGAGGAGAGAAGGTGGTTATGAGTTGATGGTTCATGGGGTAGCTATCCCATCTGTTGCTTTACCATGCAGTAGACGTATTGATGTACGTGATGAAAGGAACTGGACCTATGATCTTAATGCTCCACGTGTTTTGGGTCCACTTCCTCCTAATATTCCCGATGGGGAGGCACATGACACTGATGAAGAGTATGATCGGAGAGAGCAGTCTCCCATCCCTCACATGTCCCCCCATCGTCCTTCACAGTCACACACCGCACCATCTTCCTCTAACCCTGCTGCAGGTATTGCTCCTAGATTCTTTGTCACCGAGGAGATGTGGCGTGATATGACAGCTAGAGAAGAAAGGCGTGATGGCCTTCTCTCTACTATTTCACAACAGCTGACGGACAACATGAGCTTCATGCAACAATCGCGACTGGTTTCGGATCGTGCTTATAGCAACGTTTGTCGTACCTTGAACGATATCTCATTAGAGCAGAACCGTCAGAGAGAGTTCAACAGCCGACACTACCAGCTTGTAGAGGCCACTCAGGGTTCCATCTTAGGTAACCTTCGAGAGGTCCGGAGTGCTCAGGCTGCTTTATCAGCACGAATCGACCGGAGGGACCAGCATCGTAGTAGATCCCGTCGTTCCCGACCATCACAGCAGGACGGCGAAGGTACCAGTGCTCCTCCTCAGTAGTCTTTTTCAGGTTACCCCCCTTATCTTATTTCGAAACATTGGGGACAATGTTCGATTTAAGTGTGGGAGGGGATTTTATTGCTTTCTGTCATTTCCCTTTTTAGTTAATTATTTCCTTTCAGTTATTTCCCTTTTCAGTAATTTATTTTTCTTAGATAATGCATGAGTCTGACGAGTCACCAGTATAGTGTATTTTTAGTTCATCTTCATTTTTTCCCATTTCCTTAGCCTTACCAGAAAAAATTTTAAAAAGAAAATAATGTTGTTTCACATGTTTTTTTGGGCTTTGAGACAGGTTTAGATTAGGATGTGGTGACTTAGGTCAACTTTTTGAAACATCAGAACCATTTTAGCACCATAGACCTCTTGAATATAGGAATCACTCCTAAACCCCACCACCATGGCCTTTATTATCATTTAAAAATTGTCCTAAGTAGTTTATTTTAGCAGTCAGCTCCGGCCTAAGCATGCTCTACGTAGGGGGTCGATGAACATAAGTGAATGATCCAGTGCTAATAAAAAAAATAAAAAAAAGAAAGTTAAACTCTGGTATAGGTGACCCTCACAAAGTCATTTAAACCGAAAAAAAAAGAGAAGAAAAAAATTTTGCCACAAAAAGAAAAAAAATTGCAAGTCACCTATTGTTAGTTGGTTCAGAGGTATCTGGCACTGAACTTGGTAGGGCGGATTACGATCCGATCCCCCGCAGCTACATTTAGGCGAAATAAAAACAGGTTTACACATGCTTATGTGCCAGAAACCTTATGTTATGGATCAGAATCACTAACCGGTCACTCTACTATGAAGCATGTACGGATAACGGGCTTAATGTGATTGCGCCTGAATGAAAAGGACACAAAAAGATCAGAAGATAGGCCTAGGTATTGTGGGATGATATGGAGTGGTTAATATAGGATTGAAGTTTGTGTTTGTGTTACTATGGTACCCTTGGTTCACTTAGTTAGTATCTGTCACTGCATCCTGACTTGAACTTAGAAGCCCTTTAGCCCAAAGACACGTGTTGACACCATATTTTCTTAAGCTTTAATGTTTGCTTGAGGACAAGCAAAGGTTTAAGTGTGGGAGAATTTGATCACACTAAATTTCACCGTGTTTCTGACTCCGATTTCGCATGCATTCTTAGCTTTTATTGTTGTTTTGTTTTGTTATTACTTTGTTTTCTTATGTTTTCAGGTTTTTATAATAATCGGGGCTTGAATCGAGAAAAGGAGCGAAAAAGGAGTGAAAACGGACGTAAACCTAGAAATTCAGCGTTTTGCACTTATGGCACCCACCGTGGCGGGCGCCATGGGGTTAGCCATGACGTGGCCACGTCTCAAGACCACTCCTCAACCTCCAAGACCCACGATCCCCACTCTCCAATCCCCTGTAGGCACCATGGCGGGCGCCATGACCTTGTGGCGGGCGCCACAAGGCAAATTTCAGTAACCTCCACTTTTTAGTGGAGGGGCATCCCAGTCTTTTCATGCTTTCAGTTTTCCTATAAATAGGACCTTAGATTTTCGTTTTTCTTCATCCAGAATTAGATTTCTCTAGGCATATATCAGTTATAAAGCAGTTACCATTCCACATCGGGGTGTTTCTGCAATCGAGTGATCGAGTCTGTAATCTGTCTGTGCGATCGAGTTTTGGAGCACTCTGGAGGAAGTTAATCCTGCCGCCATTTTAATTCAAGTTCGTATTTTACTTTATTTATTTCTGCACCGCTTTACTTTATTTATTTCCTGCACTCGCACTTTATTTTCGTTTATTTCCTGCACTGCTTTACTTGCTTTATTATCCGCACTCGCACTTTATTTCGTTTATTTCCTGCACTCGCTTTAAATTACTTTATTTCTCGCACTCACTTTAAATTACTTTATTTTTCGCACTCGCACTAAATTCATTTACTTTCCGCACTCGCACTAAATTACTTTATGAAAAATTATAAAAAGAATCTTTACTTTATCATGTCTAACTAATTCCATAAAGGTTAGAATGTAAGGATCGTAATTAAACCAGTAATCAGTATAATTGTTCGTGGAAACACCTAAGGGCTATTTTATCTTTCAATTCAAGTAATTGTTTTTAACTATTTCAAAAACAGCCAAAAGCGCTTTGTCTAGTTTATTAGGAGTTTTTAGATTAAAAAGAAAAGAGATTTTAAAACGATTTTCGGACGCGTCATGAGATTTAGAGTCTGGTTCACAAGAACCTCTTTTTGCTAAGAAGTCCAGGTTAAAATACTTTTCAACTTAGTTAAGATACTACATTTCTTAAAAATAGGTTTACTACTCTAACGCAGTACGCACCTTTTTATCCGTGACAATAGGAGGGGTTGATTAGAGAGTACAACTCGGTTCTGAATACGCGAAAGCGACAGTTCCTGTTAAATTAGTTCTTTTCAAAGGAGAAAACATTGCCCATAAGTAGTTCCACTAACAAGTACTGGATTATCATTGATTACGTGAATTACATTCGAGCCTGTCTTTTATTTATTTATTTAAAATTATTTTATTTACCATTGCACCCTTACTAAAACCCTTATATTTAGTTGCCTTAGATACACACCATAACAACAGGTACGATAGATTGACACTTGGTCTCTGTGGATTCGACAATCTTTTATATTACTCTGACGTGTTCGTACACTTGCGAAAAACACGCATCATCGGCCGTCCCCGTCATCGCTTTATTTCCCTCACCTTTCCAGCATGTCGGCCGTCCCCGTCATTCCTCTTTACCCAGCAGTCGTCCTCTGATCGACGGTCGTCCTCCGTCGCCCACACTTTATAACATACTTTATTCTCTTTTACAATCTATATCCTTTTTTTTTCTTCATTCTGTGAGTGCAAATTTTGGACTGTCTTTGGTATTCAACCACAAGTTATCTTGTCTGCCTGTTAAGCCGTTGCTTACATCCTGCACAGCTAACTCATGTTTGAATAGGGGCAGCTGTAAACACTCCAAATTTTCCCTCACCCATTCACACCATGGCTTGTGATCATTTCATATGCATAAACTCAATCATACCATCTCATATTACATTTTGATTCACTACATAGGTTCTAAGTCATCTGCATCTAGGGTTTGTGATCTGAGCAATCCAAGAGACACTTGAGCCATTCCAAAGGCCATCAATCACTTCAAATGGGTCTATGTGTGTTCAAGCATCATATTATATCCTCTCAAAGTCAAGAATACCAAAGAATCACAAGAACTGAAAATGGCATGGATGCAGAGCCAGGTTTGACTGCACAGATGACCTAAAATTAGGGTTTTGGTTTCAGAGGCCATAACTTCAATTTTTTTGGTCATTCTTGTTTATATTGGTCTCTATATGGTATAGGGAGTATGCATATCAATTTTCATGAATAAATTCCATGGGGAAGTCATCTGATCAAGAGTTGACTTTTCAAGCAAGTCAGTGCAAAATCAGGGCATCTGAGGCCCCCAATGACCCAACCAAAGGGTGTTCTTCATCATTTTGATTGTATATGATCTTTATTTGATCATGGAAGACATTGTAAGTTCACAAAATTGAAGAATTTCAAGTCTTTTGCAAAGTTGACTTTTTGGACAAGGTTGACTTTTAATGAAAATGTCATTTTAGGCAACTTTTTCAACCTTTACTTTTTGATTCAAAAAAGCTTCAAATGGAAAAACTTTGGTCATGAAAGTTGTAGAATGGATCATTCCCTTTTCAAAAAGAACAAGAACATGACCTAATTCATTTTGGATCAAAAGTTATGGCTTGCCAAAGTTGGCAAAAATCACAAAATTTCAAAGTTTCTACCAAAGAGGTATTTTGCAAAATGACTTGATCAAGTGTTCTAGAGTCATCAAATGCACTTCTAATTCACACAACATGATCACACAACATTTAAAGTTCAGAATGCACCCAAGGAATCACATGTTTCATGGCCCATGGATCAAGTTTCTTTCATAAGAACCAAAGGCAAGGCAAGTTGCAAAACTCATGATGGCTTCTCATCCACTTGCTGCCTAGTTTGCTGAACCATCCTAGCCCTTTTCCCTCATCATGCTACACAGCACACCCTCCTTTTACTAGGCTAGCAAGTGACCCATGCTTCTCTTACACAAAGTTGACATTTTTGCAAAAGCACCCATACCTATCACAAAAGCACACATCACATCTTCTGACCAATGGTAATTGTTTATACAAATCAATTGCAAGCCAAACATAAGAGGGAGCAAGCCTGAAAACACACACAACTCAGCATTCACAAAATCTCTCCAACTTGCATTTTCCTTCGAAACACTCTGTCGCTCCCGACAAATGAAACGGATCAAATGAAGGTACAGACGCGAACGGTCGGCGAAGGGAACAGTGAGAACACACAGCCGTGAACTCACTGGAGGATGAATAGAGTCGCCAGCTAGGCATTTTTATCCCGGAGGAAAGGCAATGCTGCATAGGCCTAGGAAAAGATGGATAAGACGGTTTGCGAACCAGAGAGACTGAGAAAGGGGGTTGGTTACAACCTGGGAAGGTATTAGCACCCAGATTGTCCGTCGTACTCGACGGGATCCACGCTTGAAAGATTTGTGTTTTAAAGGGGTAGTGTCAGTGCTATTTGTGCATAAAAGAGCTGGAAAAGATGTACAAGTGTCAGTGTAAAGAAATGTGATGTGTATAAATGTACAGTGTCAGTGTGAGATCAGGAATGAAATGCTCAAGAATATGAGGCTAAAGAATGAAGCTGGAAGGAGGGGGAATGTACAGAGACTTTTGTTCGATAACTGTTAAGTTATGCCTACGTATCCTCTCGTGCAATGAGGAAGTCAGAACACCGTAGTTCGACCCAAAGAGACTGAAAGATGAATTGACTGATGAACTGCTTACTTGTCTATGCTCAAGTGTATGACCTATCTGGCTCAGGTGCTTACTGTCTTGCATTAGACGGAAGAAGCGAGTTCTCGTTTGTGAGTGAAGGTGATGAGAAAAGAATCCCGAAGGAGACGATTATTGTTTGTTTTTGTGTTTTCAGTCTTTTATTTCTTTTTGGAGTTTGTCATAAGATAATGAGCTTAAACCTAAATCAATGGATTTGGTAAACTCATCACATCATCCCTCTGATTAGGGGTAATGAGAATTACCTTAAGTGTGAAGTCAGATTCTCACACTTAATCACCTTTGATGTAGGGTTAAGATCATTAACCTACTTGTGATTAATTAGATGTTTTTGTGATTTTTGTTTAGTGTTAAGTAATGAGGTTAAGCCATAATCAGGGATTTAACAGGCTCATTACACTATCCTAAAAGAAGGATAATAGATGAGGGTGTTTAAGCTGAGGAAGGATCCTCAGCTTAATCCATGATTAGGGATTAAACCCATGACAGAACAAACCTTTGATTAAGTGGATTTTATTAATGATATGATGATGAAGTGTTTTTTATGATTTGTAAGACAACTTGAGGGGGACTTGTCCATTAACTTTGGGGTTAGTCCTTCTTAACCAATTAAGGAAGAATTAGAACCCTAATGCAAGGCCCAAGTTACAAGTGTAATGTCTTGATGATTATTAGATGGATTAACTAAGAGAGTTCAACACCTTAAGGGTCCAAGACTTAGGATTAAAGTTATACACTCCATCCTAAAAGAAGGATGCAGGCATGATCTTAATCACAAAGTCTTGAAGCCTTGAGGGTTTAGTCCCTGATTATGAGATGAGAAGAGATGACTCAAGGAGAGACACAAAGGCAAAAACTATGGGGGAGACTAATCAAAACCCTAATTCATTATCATGCTTGGTTGGTCCTAATGTTTGTGAGGTTTTCAAGAACAATCTTCAGATGAACCACCAGGAAGCAGATGAACAAGATCAAGAGAAGCAAAGTGACTTGCTTCATTCAAGAAGTCAAGTCACTTGAAGAAAGAAAGTGGGAGGAGGAAGAATGAGCAAGCTCAAGCTCAAACACAAGTAGAAATGCAGCAATGGATGCAAGAGATATGAAAAGAAAAGTTATGAGAAGTGAAGGCAAATTCACCTCTCAAGTTTTACTTACCACCTGAAATGTTAGAAACAAATGCAATACAATGCTAAATGAGATGAAATGATATGATAAGCAAAAACCAGAAGCATGTTGATGATGATAATGATGCTATGGAGTGCTATGAACATGAGACAAGACAATGAGATGTTCATACAAGGTCATGGATGCAAATGATGCAAGCTAAGGAACATGAACAAACATGAAATGTTATGGAACATACAAGACAAATGACATGGCAAATATGCAATGCAATGATCAATGATGCTTTCTACATGTCTTAAGATGTCAAGTGAATCATAAGAATGCACAAAGTGAAATGACAAGTCAAGTTATGCAAGGAAATGCAAGAAGGATGCAAATGAAAGCCCAAATTAGGGTTCATGGATCAAACATCAAACACAAACCAAAAACAGAAGTAAACCCTAACATAAAAAATGGAAAATGGTACCCAAAGAAAACCTAGACCTATAATGAATCACTGCCCAAAGGGGAGCTCTCAACTCTCAACCAAACTCAAGTTATGAATTTTGCAAGTTATTAGGGTTTTTTAGGGTTTGTAACAAAAGAAATGCCAATCAATTGGAAAATGTAAGATCAAATCTTGGCCTTTTTATCTTTGAAAGTTCATGCTAAATGGAAAACAATGCAAAAAGAATCAATGTCTCAACCTTCACCAAAAGGCAGAAATGAATTTTTAAACATATGATCAAAATAATGCATCAAAAATGATTTAATTCAATGAAAAATTCTTAAAATGCATCAAGATCAAAAAAGAAATTTGGTTTGAAGGTTGGACAATGTTTCTAAATGTCTTAGAACATTTCATGAATTTTTTTTGTAATTTTTAAATACTTAAAAGTATTTTTAATTAATTAATTCTCATTAATCAATTAAAAATAATCTTTTAAATATTTAAAAATACTTTTTTAATGATAAAAAATAAAATAAAAATGTTTTTGTGTCATAAAATTTAATAAAACCTTAAAGAAAAAGTTTCATAATTTTTATGAATTTTTAACTATTTTAAATAAATTATGCAAATAAAATGAAAGAAAAATGAATTAAAATGAATTAAAACTGAAGTATGCAGGATGGATGGCCAGGATGCGTCCAGGGTTCAAATGGGGTTGACTGCGCGCCAGAATGAGAGGCCCAGATTGCCTCAGATCAAATTGAATAAAACGTGGTTAATTAACCCTAACACGTGGATTAGGGCTAATTGCAATGATCTGGACCTTTCAATCTGGAGGGAAGTCAATGGGTCAACGCATATCCACGGCCAGCATTCAAACTTACACTAATTATGGGATTAAGCCCTAAATAATCTCAGGTGGCCGGAGAAGACTTCCGGTCGTCTTCTCCGGCCAGAAGCTTGCCTGAAAAAGTTCAAAACCTCTCAAAACGCAAAATAAATGAAAACTAAGCCATGGGAAATGATCCCCAACACCTCACGAATTAAAACCCTCTCTCAAAACAAATCTATCTAACCTAAACAAGTTGAATCGAAGAAAACAAAATCTAGGGTTCGTGAGCTTCAAACAGCAATTAAACTCTCAAAACGCAACCATTTTCAAAACCAATGGTACCAGAATGATCAGCAAGACATGTAGAGCAAGCTTGTAACAATCAAATTGATTTCTGGAAAAATTAATTTGGAGTTACCTGAGATTTGCAACCTTTGATTTTGGAACTTTCAGGCCTCCTCTCCTTGCTCAATCTGCTCCTCTTGGTCCCCCAAAGTTGCTTGAATGCTCAAATGGAGTTTATATTTGTTGGATGATGAGTTTCGAAGAGAGCTGCTTCAGTTCAGTCAACAATGGTAGATGAGTTCTTGGCACTTTCAGGCTGTGAAGAGGGGTTGTTTATGACTTATGAGGTGTGTTGAGAAGGTTTATGGTGTTGGTTGATGTGTTTGTGGCTTGTGGAGAGAGATTCGATAGAATCTGCAGAATGAAGGTGAGCAATGGCAGTGAGGGTTTCTGGCTGTTTTTGGCTTTGTTTCTTGATGCTTTGTGTTCTATAGATCAAGGTGAGATGAATGGAGGCAAAGGTTTGGGTGTTTGCAGGCTGTGTAATGAAATTCGATAGAACTTGCAAGTTGGGAGGTTTTTGTGTAAGTTATGAGTGAGTGTGTTTTTGCCTTGGTTTCTATGTGATATGGCTAGCAAAATGAATGAATAAACAATTCTGATTGGCCTCTTGATGTGACATGGCCTGCTATGATAGGTGAGTTGCTTTTTGCTCAAAGTCCACTTTTGTGTAAGATAGGGCATGGCATGATACTAGGCAAGGACAACTTGGGTTCTGGTGCAGCATGGTGAGTGTGAGAGGTTGGCTTGACCCAAGGCTCAATGCAGCAAGTTGGTTGAAAGCTCATGAGTGTTAATGCAAGTTGGCTAGCTTTATGGATTTTCATGAGAAAAGTCAAATTACATGAACCAAACCATGAGCAAACTTGGTCCATTTCTGATTTTTGTGACTTAGAGGATGTTCACATGCTGGTTTGTCATGAATTTGAGGCAGCAATCATGCATTGATTCAAGACTTAGCAAAATTTCCACTTGGTGCATAACTTGAAAAACAATGATTTTTGGCAACTTTGCATGGCCATAACTTTTGATCCATGAAGAGTTAGATCATGTTCTTGTACTTTTTGAAAAGGGAAAGATGAGATCTACAACTTTCATGACCAAAGTTTTTCCATTTGAAGCATTTTTGGATCAAGAATCAAGGCTTGAAAATTGACCTAAAATGATGCATTCTTGAAAAGTCAACAAAACCCAAAAAGTCAACTTTTGCAAAAACCCTAAATTCTTGATTTCCATGAACTTCAACCTTCTTCCATGATCAAATAAAGATCATATACACTCAAAATGATGAAGATCACCCATTGGTTGGGTCATTGGGGGCCTCAGATACCCTGATTTTGCACTGACTTGTCCAGAAAGTCAACTCTTGATCAGATGACTTCCCCATGGAATTTCTTCATGAAAATTGATATGCATACTCCCTATACCATATAGAGACCAATGGAAACAAGAATGACCAAAAAATTTGGAGTTATGGCCTCTGAAACCAAAACCCTAATTCTAGGTCAACTGTGCAGTCAAACTTGGCTCTGCATCCATACCAATCCCAGTTCTTGTGATCCCTCTGCAATTTTGACTTTGTGAGGATGTAACATGATATAAGAACACACATGGACCCCTTTGAGTTGATTAGTGGCCTTTGGAATGGCTCAAGATGCCCTGAGGTTGCTCAGATCACAAACCCTAGGTGCAGATGACCTAGAAACTATCCAGTGAAACCAAATGAGACATGAGATGATGTGATTGTGTTTATGCATATGAGATGATCACAAGTCATGTGTGAATGGGTGAGGGCAAATTTGGGGTGTTTACAGCTGCCCCTATTCAAACATGAGTTAGCTGTGCAGGATGTAAGCGACGGCTTAACAGGCAAACAAGATAACTTGTGGTTGAATATCAAAGACAGTCCAAAATTTGCACTCACAAAATGAAGAAGAAAAGGGATATAGATTGTAAAAGGAAAATAAAGTATATTGTAAAGTGTAAGCGACGGAGGACGACCGTCGAGCAGAGGACGACTGCTGGGTAAATAGCAATGCCGGGGACGGCCGACACGCTGGGGAAGGTGCGGAAAATAAAGCGATGACGGGGACGACCGACATGCTGGGGATAAAAGATAAAGCTAAGACGGGGGCGGCCGACTAGCTGGGAAAACTAAGATAATATGATGGGGACGGCCATCAAGATAAAGTAGTAACATTCTCTGGGGATTGGTGAAACATGACGGGGACGGCCATCAAGTTCACAAAGGTAAAGTAACCAACGATGGGGACGGCCATCGGGTTAAAGAAGAAAAGGGACCACGACGGGGACGGCCATCGGGTTAAAGAATAAATGAAATAAACAGATGATGGGGTACGGCCATCAAAGGTGAAGGACGATCACCTAGCAGGGGACGGCTGCTCTGTTGGGCATAAAAGAAATATGATGGGGACGACCATCAAAGGTGGAGGACGACCACCTGGCAGGGTACGGCTGCCAAAATATCAACGATGGGGACGGCCATCGGATAGAAAAGGTCAACGATGGGGACGGCCATCGGACGAGCATGATGGAGGACGACCATCAAGAAGTGGAGGACGACCACTCAGCAGGGGACGGCTGCTCTCAAAGTTTATCATAACACAGGATGAGTGTTAGACAACTAAAATCAACAATGGGGACGGCCATTGGATAGAGTGATGAAGGACGATCATCAAAAGGTGGAGGACGACCACCTAGCAGGGGACGGCTGCTAAAATCAACGATGGGGACGGCCATCGGATGAGCATGATGGAGGACGACCATCAAGAAGTGGAGGACGACCACTTAGCAGGGGACGGCTGCTCTCAAAGTTTATCATAACACAGGACGAGTGTTAGATAAAAAGGAAATTTGACTGCGATCTACTGGGGATATAGTAAATACGGACGAGCGTTTACATCCAAGAAACAAAAGGTATAAGTGTTTGGTATTGTGTATAGATTAAAGGTGCGGACGAGCATCCTTAAGACTATGATACGGACGAGTATCATGTAGAAACAAACTGACACGTGCTCAGAGCTGATGATACGGACGAGTATCAACTGGTTAACAAGGAACACGGACGAGTGTTGCATCTGAAAGTATCCTTCTGGGGAATAGTAGACACAGACGAGCATCTATATTCACGAAGACATAAGTGTTTGACACGGTGTATGGATTAAAGATGCGGACGAGCAT